>CM024765.1:42978931-43578931 GCA_014218235.1 Colocasia esculenta | reverse complement strand
GTCTGATAGCTGATCCTGAACATGATATCCCAGCCTTTGGTATTTTGCTGACATATGCTTTCTAATGGATGCCAGTGATGGAGACACAATCGGCGATTGGAGGAGAAAGTGTAAGCTCATGGGTAATTTACATCGAGCACCGAGATGACAGGCTTATTAGATGGCCAGACTGACGCATGATCTTCTCTATAGCCTCCATAGTGTGAGTATTTGCTGCACTTTTGACTTTGACTATACGCTCTTGAAAGGGGAATTCAAACACTGATGAGCTGTGGACGGACTGCCCCTAACACCTCAATCCAAGGTCGGCCTAAGATTGCCTTGAAAGTAGGATCAATATCCAGTACATAAAAGTCCACTGTCATGACCAGCGGGCCTAGCTCGGCTTGTAGAGAGTGACTCCATGGCAAGCTCGTCGGGAATTGTCATACGCAACTATGGTTGTAGGAGTAGCTGCAATTGGCATTCGGGAAACGTTGCAAGCTCTTAAAGTGCTCAGCAGACCCACATTAATGGAAGCCCCTGTATCTACCAAATTGACATCAATGGCCACTTTATTTATAGTCAAAGTTACACATAAAGCATTTTTCTAGCCTCAGGAGCTAGTCACACTTCTGGAAAGTGATTGTAGGCCCTTTGTTCACAATGGATAAGACCGAAGGTAGATTATCTGGGTTCATATCATCATTCACCATGACCCTTTGCAGAAAGACCCTCAGTGCATCTTGGTGAGCCTGAGACCTCTTGATCAGCTCTAGGATTGATATTTTTGCTGGAGTCTGATCCAAATGCTTCAATATATCATATTGGGTTCCTGGGACCAGATTTATCTCCTCGGTGTCTTGTTGTTGCTGCTGACAGTGGGAGGGTTGGGTCTGTTGACCTGGCATAGATATGGATGCATTTGGGTACATCCGTTGGAACATACACCCTCTCCGTAAGGCAAGGTTGTGGTGGAGTGGAGGTGGCATGGTGTCGAGGATGGAAGGGTTGGCTATTATGGGTGCTGGTGCCGGGGAGAAAGGCATGTTATGGGGAGCTGGAGTAATGGGCGAAATGATGGGTGTGTTGTAGAGTGGGGAGGTGATAGTGGCGACAGTGGGTGTATCGGAGTAGGCATAGTGGAGTTAGGGTGTGATGGAGGCAGGGGTGGTAGGGAGATAGCCAGAAGCTAGCCTACTTGTGCTCATCATTGTAGGCCCACGCGTCTGCTGGTGGGGGTGGTGAATGACTGGGTTAACTTGAGCGGGTGGTGGAGCAAGTTGGGGTTCGGAGCGGGCTGATGTTGAGGCATGGGATCGAATTATGCCAAGGTCATTTACGGTTGTTGGGGTTGCTATTGTTGGTTGTTGGAACTATTGCTGGAAAGGCTGCTGGAATTGTTGCTGTTGTTGTTGGAATTGTTGTTGTTGTTGTTGTTGTTGTGGCTGCCGTCGCCTCTACTGTTGTTGCTGCTGCTCTTCTTTGACCCTGCTGGTCCCTCTGTTTGGATCAACCTCTTCATCTCTGCCCAATCGATCTGACTATGTTCATGAAGATCCTATATAATGTCTCAGAATGAAGCAGTCCGACACATTGTGGCCCAGATGGCATGGTACACTCAATACTTTGTATGATCCGCTGCCATGTTGAAATTTGTTTTCCAGAGGGAGTCTGAGGCATTGATAGACATAAGGGTGCAAAGATGTCGCCAAGGTCTCTGGAAGAGGAGGATATTGAGCTTCTTGGCCCATTGGGATTTTGGGAGCAAAACCATTTTGGGTGGAGGGACTTGATTACTGGCACTGGTCTTGCTGGGAGTTCTGGCCCTGAGGAGTGGCTGCCTATATTGTTCCATGGTTTCTGGGGCTGCTGAGTATAGGGAGACCTACCTACGGGCCTTGGGGGTTATTCACTGCCTAACTTTTCTTAGTTTGGACTCCCTCTGTAACTGGGCCCTGAGCTTCTTAGGGTAACGAGTTTGGGAGTCTCGAACATGGAATGGATAGGGGAGTCCTTAAGTGTGTCTGGATTGAAAGGTTGCGGAATTATCAAATATGGTAATCTAGAAGAGGGTTGAATATATTACTATCAATTAAAATTTACTACGACCTTCTTTTAATGAAAACACAAACTTTTAAAACTGTAACACAAATTTAAGCTAAACTTAGATGTGTGTTAGTTGTAGGTAGATGGAGTAGCAACTCATTCAGCGTGTGTAAAAACACGTGCCTACCAAAAATCTATCGTAAAGACGTGCAAACCACAGGACACGATGTTTTAAGGTGGTTCGGAGTACACAACTTGTGTATCCTAGCTCCACTGTCCACACACACACGCAGAAACAACTGCTTATGAGCTGGTTCACGACTACAACTCACACACACGTTGTCTGATGTGAAACCACGATCAGAACAACACAAACCAATGAATAAGCACAAGAACGCTTGAAACCCACCCACACACATAGAAGTATGAGAAAACAAGAAGCGTTCTGAGTTGAAAAAACAAATCCTGATGTGGAACTCTTCAAGGTGCTCGTCTAGATGAACTTCAAACTTCGTCTTGGCAAGTATAGATTGATGGAGAAGCTTGAATCACAGACGAACTGGCTTCACCTCCGCTTGGATGACGGATCTTCCTTTCCCTGGGCGGTAGGTTGAAGCAGAGCAGCAGGTGGAGGCTTTTGGTCTTGGGATTTGCTTAGGGTTTGATGGTATGGCCTCTTACTGCGCAAATAACCCCATATGTCCTATATATATGTGTCCAAATATGGAGAGACGTGCTTGACAGAATCACCCAAAACATGGATCATATCTTGGACATCAGAGCTTTCCAAAACTACGTCTGTCGACAGGAGACATGTTGCTGTCGATAGCTACTGCCCAGTTTGGCTTTCATGTTTCTGGAACACTGGATCTGTCGACAGATATTGTCTTGCTGTCGACAGGCACACTTCATCTGTCGACAGAGCATATTGGCTGTCGACAGGTACTGCTTTTGAGTGCTTCCAGAACCTTGTTTTGTTCTGTCATGTCTATCTGTCGACAGGGATTTCTTGGATGTCGACAGATGATCACTTGAAGTTACTTTCTTGTTCTTTTTCACCTGAATCTTGTTGCTTGGCTTATATGCATTCATACCTACATTAAAAGACATTTTAAGTGAGATGTAATGAATACATAGGTGATCATCTTGACACTCGATCATGTCATTCATGTCCTTAACAAATAGGTCATTGTACCATCATCAATTGCAATGTTCATTAAAAAAACACATCATCAAAAACATTAAGGCACAAGTAAACCCAACATTCTCCCCCTTTTTGATGATGAAAAAATTTCAATTTATGCATATTGATGATTTCTCCCCCTTTTGACAACATTCAAAAAGACACATTAGCACACATGGATAAGATGTAGGAAAGGAACTGAGGTTTTTCATTCATTAACATGCCAGACACTCAGTTACAAAAGACGACCATTTTATGACATAAAGTGAACACATTAGAAGGAAAGATACATGACTGACGCAAATAACTTAGTGACCCAGTACCAAATCTAGAACGATGACCTAGATAACCCAATGACTCTCTAGACATCGTCATTCCCTGGTACATCGGGATGACGAAAGCTATGAAAATCAGTAGAGAGCCTGGCAAGCTGGTCTTGTAACTGCACTTGTGTTTTGGCCAGTGCATCCACCTCGTATCCCATGATCGAGACGGGTGTTGAGATGCTCAAAACCCGTGGTGAATTGGAGTTGCAATTGGGCCATCTGACCAGCAATGAAATCCCTAAGAGAGGGAGGTTGTTCCCGTTGTGCAGCATCAGCAGGATCATCTCCCTGAGCATCCATGGGCTCTGCCTAGGAGTCTTCATCATCACCTTCATCAGCAGCAGATTCTTCCTCAACATTTGGAGCTTGACCCTTGAGAGTCCTGGTTACTACCCCATCCACAAACTTGTAGCCCATCTGATGCACCGCAGTAAGATCAAAGAACTTCGAGATTTGAGTTTGGTGCACTCGGAATCAGAGATGGGAATGCCAATGAAAGAGAGAAGGGATGTAATGGCATAGGCATATGGCATGGACCTTTGGGATTTGTGTAACACTGTTTGATGAGATCCACCATGAATAGGAAGGTTGACTTGTTCACTCTTCAAAAAGTAGTAGAAGAGAGACTTGTGGACTGTGGTGACAAGTTCCCTACTTCCATCTTTAGGAACAATGATAGTAGTGAAAATGTGATGGATGAGACGATTTAGTGGAGGAAAAGAGTTGGCATTGAGCTTAAGATGGTCCACACTGGGATGATAAATTTGATGGGTGATGGGAGTATAATAATCAGAGGCAGATGGAGGTTGACAAGAATATTCACCCCAGAGTTAGGAAGTTGTAGTGCACGAGAGAAGAGATTTGGGGTGATGTGAAGAGAGTACCCTTAACAGTGGTATACAATTGTGCATCTACCGCTGTCATCTGAAGGTTGTTGTAGAACTCCATCACAACGGTGGGAGAATACCGCGTGTGGGAGGACACAAAGTCAGTCCAACTCTGAGTATCGAACAGGGATGAGGCCAGGAAACATGTCTTCAATGGACACAAAAGTTCACGAACCGAGGTTGCACGAACTTGGTGAATGTTCCCCGGACCCTAGAGTATGGAGATTGCGAGGAACGACGAGCTCCGGCAGACGATCATCCCGGTGCTTGCTTCAATGCTCGGCTGGTGCCCTGGAACCCTCGTCGGCTTGTGGAGACTGAGGACAGCAACGAGAGGCAAGCTTCTTAGCCGAGGAGCCATCAGAAGGGGTGATGTCAATGTGGAGAAGGCTCTGAAGGTGGAGGGGACAGAAGGAGGAAGAAACACAGAGATAAACAATCTCTCTTCTGTCGCCAGAGAAAGAGGGATTTGGGGAGGAAGGAAGGAGGAGAGACTTTTGGAGGTGGGAAAGGGAGGAAGGGTGCGTGGGTGCCTTTTAAAGAGGGTTGGAGAGAATTTGAAGGGCAGGGTCCTACGAAATCCACCCTAAAGGTCGCCAGTTGGACTTCCAAAAGTCACCCTACCGCTGGCTGTCGACAGCTGCATAGGGGCTGTCGACAGCTGCAGAGCAGCTGAGCCAGAAATGTAAATTTTGAGAAATTTTACCCCATTTGAGCATGCACTGTTCGTATGAAGGTGGAGAACAGGTTTTAAACATATTACTAAGTGTCATGGCCACTAGTATGAGGACACAAAATCATTCTACAATGGTTAAGAGATAATACTTCGGGAGTCTTAAGTTATGGCATTTAGAGAACCATGTTCAAGCCCCAATAAAATAAGACAAACCCGTTGAATAAAACCATTGTAGAAAACATATGACTTAGTGGCGATGTTCATTTGGTGATTGAAAACAACATTGACATGACCCATTGACAATAGACAACCTTGTCCCTTGAGTTAAAATTTTGAGGGCTTCACTCTATTTCTTTGAATTTGATATTCTTGAACTTGACAAAGGGATATGGGAAAAGTGATAATTAGTTTCATGTATACCTTTTGACATGAAGGTAGACATTTGTGATGTCGATCCCCCAGTTACTCAGTATAAAGGACCATCATATCGTTGTACAGAGATAATGGAATAACTTTTTGACACGAAGACAGACATTTGTGATGCCAAGTCCTCGTTACTCAGAAATAAACATCATTGCTCTGCCTTTATCCCATATTATTTCTTTCTTGTTTGTTTTGTGAAATAGGTAGCTTTTCTCCTTTTTTTTTATTAACAACCAAGTGACTAGATATATATGGCCAAAGGCAATGTGAAACATTAATTCAAGCACCATTTTACTTATCAATCCATTTTAGAGATATGATGAGCCACAAGGGAAATATTCAACTGAATGAAGTGGAATTGAATTGAGTTGTTCAAGGTTTTCTAGATGACACAACCTAGATTCAGGCTCAAAATATTATGTCAAAATCATTGAGAATTAATTTGTATCTTTGACACTAGATTGGGATGACATATAGTAATGAATTCAAAATGCTATTCTCCCCTTATGCAATGATTGTGCACATACTCATTGAAGGAAGGTGAAACATGAGCAGATGAGACAACAATGGGGTGTCTGTCGACAGCAAGATTGTCCCTGTCGACAGCTACTGAACTTCAGGGAAAGGTGTTTCTGGGAGAGGGACAGCTGTCGACAGATGAAGGGGCCTGTCGACAGATAATGTACTCAGTCGAAACCAGTGTTCTGGAAAGCCTTGCCTGTCGACAGCTGCAATGTTGGCTGTCGACAGGTAAAAAAAATCAGTGTAAAGACTTGGATTTGAAATGGAATTGAAACCATCAAGTGAGGGATCAAAATACTCAAAGTATGATGTGTATTATGAGAAAATCACTCACCTAGCCTTTTCTTTACTCCCCCATAGTGTGTGCATGTGGACATACATTTCAAGCATTTGAAACAATTGCAAACATGATATTGACAAGGAAGGCAAACACTTACTCACATGCAACATCAAAACCATCCATGAATTTAACTTAATTAAGTAGAAGAGGAAATGTGTATGACAAGGATTAAAGATAATCAAGTACCCTATTTTGAAGTGAATAACCTTTATGAGAATAGTGTCTATGGATACGTGGCGGAGAAAATGTCCTCACGCATAATGATAGTTTCCGAACAAGCTTAACTTGTTCTTTCACATATCACCATTTGAGATACCTCATAGTCACCATTCACAAGGGTTGTTTGCCTCTGAATGTGGTATTGATTTCATTAAAACTTGCATAAGCCCAATTCTCTTCTAAGAGATGTGAATCTCTCCTCGGACAATGGTTTGTGAAAATGTCAGCCAATTGTTTTTCAGTGGGTATGAAGCTAATTTCCAAGGATTTGTTGGCTACCTCATCTCTCAAAAAGTGATGTCTTATCTCTATGTGTTTGGTCCTTGAATGTTGGGGTTCTTCTTGAAAGGTTGATTGCACTAGTGTTGTCACATAGGATTGGTGTGCATCCAATATCAATGTTATAGTCACACAGTTGACTTTTTATCCATAACACTTTAGTTGCACAACTCCCTGCAGCAACATATTCTACCTCTGCAGTTGAGAGTGCAACCGAGTGTTGCTTTTTGGATGCCCACGAAACTATGCAACCACCAAGAAGTTGGCAGTACCCACTAGTGCTTTTTCTATCAATTTTACACCCAGCATAGTTAGCATCCGAGTATGAGATCAAATTGAAGCTACTTCCTGCTAGATACCAAAGACCCAAATCATACGTACCTGAGAGATATCTAAAAATTCTCTTAACTGCAACCAAATGGCTTTCCTTTGGACTAGATTGGTATCTAGCACAAAGACAAACACTGAATTGTATATCCGGTCTACTTGCAGTAAGATAAAGGAGTGAGCCAATCATACCTCGGAAGTGCTTTGCATCTACCAGTTTACCTTTCTCATCATTTTCAAGTTTTATGCTCGTGCTCATTGGTGTTGAGGCAGGTTTGGCTTGTTCAAACTGAAAGTGTTTCAAGAGCTCCTTGACATATTTTTCTTGATTTATGAAGAAGCCATCTTCATGCTGTTTAACCTGCAAGCCAAAAAAAATTGTAGCTCCCCCATTAAACTCATCTCAAATTCACTGTGCATATGTTTTGAAAACTCTTCACACAGTGATGGGTTAGTGGATCCAAAAATGATGTCGTCCACATAAACTTGAACAACAATGATGTGATTGTGAACTTTCTTAGTAAAGAGAGTTTGGTCCACTTTACCTCTTGAGTAGTTTTTGCTTACCAGAAATGTGCTTAGTCTGTCGTACCAAGCGCGGGGTGCCTGTTTCAATCCATAGAGAGCTTTGTGCAGTTTATATACATGGTTAGGTTTATCATGATTCTCAAGCCAGGTGGTTGAGAGACATAGACTTCCTCTTGATGTAACCATTCAAGAAAGCAGTTTTAATATCCATTTGAAAAGTTTGAATTTGTTTGAGCATGCATATGCTAACAAGATCCTAACTGCTTCTAGCCTAACTACAGGAGCAAAGGATTCTTCAAAGTCCCACCAAATTCTTGATTATACCCTTTTGCTACCAATCTAGCCTTATTTCTCACCACTTTACCCTCTTCATTCAACTTATCCCTAAAAACCCATCTTGTTCCTATGACAGAAATTTCAGGGGTTCTAGGAACGAGACTCCAGACATTATTTCTTTGAAATTGTCCAAGCTCCTCATGCATAGCATCAATCCATGAATTTTCTTTTAAAGCTTCTTCAACATTTTTAGGTTCCACTTGAGAGACAAAGGCTAAATGATCTTGGCAACTACTTGTCTAATTTTAGATCTAGTTTGAACTTTATCAGTTACATTTCCAATCACATTATCAAGTGGATGATGTCTGGAATACCTCACATTTGTGATTATTGAAGGACCGGTTGATCTTGTGGAGGCTGTCTTGAGGAGGATGTTTTGAGGAGTTTCTTCTTGAGGCTCTTCCTCTTGTGGATCTTTTTCAGATTCATCTTGAGTCCTGTAAGAATTGAAATTGTTAGCTTTTGCATAATTTTCATCAAAAACAACATGTGGAGTCTCTTCCACAGTTTTATTCTTAATATTAAACACCCTATATGCTCTAGAGTGTTCTAAGTATCCAAGAAAAATACCTTGATCACTTTTGGCCTCAAATTTGTCTAGATCAACTTATCATTGTTATGTATAAACACTTTTGAGCCAAAACTCTGAAATACACAATACTGGGTTTCTTACCTTTTAGGAGTTTGTAGGGAGTTTTCTTTATGACAGGTCTTACCATGGCTCTGTTGAGGATGTAACACGATGTGTTGACCGCTTCTGCCCAAAAAGTCCTTGCAAGTTGACTTTCGACCAGAAGGGTGCGAGCCATTTCCACCAATGTTCTGTTCTTTCTCTCCATTACTCCATTCTGTTCCGGAGTCCTTGGAGAGGAAAACAAATGTTCAATCCCGTGGTGCCTACAGAAATCAGAAAGGCATTATTATCAAACTCTCCCCCGTGATCATTGTGTATTGAGCATATCTTGTGAACGTTTCCATACTCAATCTTATTAAAGAAATCCTTAAACAGTCTCAATGCTTCATTTTTGTGTGCAAGGAACTTTACCCAAGTGAACCTAGAGAAGTCATCTACAATGACAAAACCAAAACGTTTGCCATTGAGACTTAGTGTTCTAGTAGGTCCAAAGAGGTCCATGTGCAAAAGTTCATAAGGTTTAGAAGTGCTTACCGGTGCTTTTGATTTGAATGATTTTTGGGTTTGTTTTCCCTGTGCACATGCATCACAAAAATTTTCATTTTTATTGAAGGAGATTTCAGGAAGTCCACTTACCAATTTCAGCTTCATGATCTTGTGCAATACATTGTAACTTGCATGGCCAAGCCTACGATGCCACAAGGTAAGCTCATCCTGTTTGTTTTTACAAGACACAAGTTTCATTTTCTGGATCATCTAAGTCAATCAAATAAATGTTGTTCACCCTTTTTCCAGAAAATTTTAGACTTCCTGATTCCTTATCAATGATTTGGCATGTGTTTGATTCAAAGACAACTCTATGACCTTTATCACACAGTTGGCTTATACTAAGCAAGTTGTGATGAAGGCCATCGACTAGCACGACATTGTCTATTGAGTTAGAAGCATACTTACCAATCTTACTTGAGCCGATGATCTGACCTTTATTGTTGCCTCCGAAAATAACTTGACCTCCGTCTTTTTCCACTGGCAAGCAGAATTTGTCTTTGTCGCCCGTCATGTGCCTCGAGCAGCCACTGTCCAAGTACCACTTGTTTTGATTTTGGGCTGCTAGGCATTCCTGCACATGTGGATCAGACAAGAGGTTTTGGTACCCAAATTACTTTGGGTCCCAATGTATCATTCATGCCAAACAGTAAATGCTTCAGAATCCAAACTTGTTTGAGTTTCTATTTATTTGGACTATTCCGGCATTGTTGTTCATTATGCCCAACTTTCTTACATAAATTGCATGATGAGGGTTTTCTCACAACAATGGACTTTTTATTCTGAGGAACATGCATGAGCATTTTACCTTTTTGTTGTCTGGTTAGCTTTCGTTTGGAAGCTTGTTTCCAGACCTGTCGACAACCCTGTTGGGGGCTGTTGACAAATTTCTCAATGTTGTTAGCAACAACTTTGATGTTCTTGGGTTCCTGTTTCTTACCCTTGGCTTGACTTTTATTGTTCTTTGAAGGGATTTGCTTGCTTGTGCTTGGGCTAGAATCAACAAGGGATGTTAACAAATTTTTACCAATTACCTTTGGTTTTACAGGTTGAAATCCAATCCCATGCTTTGAAACAAATACATTAGATCCCAGAATTGCATCAAGATTTTGTTTCCCTTTTACAAACCTTGTTAGATCTTCAGATTTTCCCTTAAGGTTCTCTTCAGCCTTTTCTAATTTTTTCTTCACTTCATCAAGTTCATTTTGAAGAGTTTCAAGAGAGTTGGTTAGACTTTCTTTTTCTTTTTGGGTTTCTTGCAATTTCAATTTCATGCAGTCCATTTCCTCACTGTGAGCTTGCTCATCAATTTTCATCATTTCAATTTCTTTATTCAAAGATGCAATTTGTTCACTATGATTGGTGCTATGAACAAGGAATTGATTTTCTTTTTGAGTGCTTTGTTTTCAGACGTAAATTCATAGAACTTTTCAAATAAAGGAGTATAAGCTTATTCTCATTCATCAATAGAATAACTTTCAAAGGAAGAGTTACCTCATTGGAGTCGACACTTCTTGCCATTAAACATTGAACTTCTTCATCCCGAGAGGTTGCTTCAACGTTATCATCTTCATCCTCATCACTCCAAGTAGCCATCATTGCTTTGGCTTTCTTGAAGGTGAACTTTCTTTCTTCTTCACTTCTTCTTGAGCTCAGGGCACTCTCCTCTCATGTGCCCTTGTTTCTTGCACTCATAGCACACAATATCAGATTCTTGTTAGACTCAAATTTGTTTGAAGAATCTTTCTTTTGAAAGGGTTTAAAGTTACCTGACCCGCTCCTTTTGAATTTCAGGAATTTCTTGAATTGTCTAGTGAGCATGGATATTTCATCATTCTTGAAGTGTAGCGGAATTCCCTATATGGTAATCTAGAAGGGGGGGTTGAATAGATTACTGTCTGTTAAAATCACTTGTTGCCTTCTTTTTGATAGAACACAAATAACTAGAAGTTATGGCAAGGACTAAACTTGGTGTGGATGTGTGTGATTCGATGATAGAAATTAAACAGATGATTGGACGTGTGTAAATGCGCCGTGCCTACCAAACATCTAACGTAGAAACGTTCAAACCACGAGACACAACGATTTACGTGGTTCGGAGTACACAACTCGTGTATCCTACATCCACGGGCCACACACACACGCAGAACAATCTGCTTATGAGCTAGTTCAGGAACTACAACTCACACACACGTGTTCTCTGATGTATAGCCACGATCAGAACAACACACACGCGTGTATCAAGCACAAGGACTGCTTGAAACACACCACACACACACACGTATAGACAATAGTAAAACAGAGAAGAGTTTAAGAGTTGAGAATCAAATCCAATTGAAAACTCTTTCTCATGAACGTCTGAGTAGGCTTCAAGCTTCGTCTTGATGATTAGAAGTTGATGGAGAGGCTCGAATCCACGACGTTCAGACTTCACCGCTGCACGGAGGACTTCTCTTGTTGAATCTGGGCAGCAGGTAGAAGCAGAGCAGCAGGGCAAGACTCTTCTTGAGAGACTTTTAGGGTTCTTGCTTGGAGGCTGCTTGTTTTCGTGATTGCCCTCAAAAGGATGCTTAAATAGAGGTGTTTACTTATGGAGAATCGTGGTTTGTGGAAACACCATCTATGGCAACTTGAAGACTTCCCGTATTTGAGGACTCTGCCCGTCTGTCGACAGCACTGGGTGCTCCTGTCGACAGGCGCAAGCTAGCAGGACATACAAGGCTTCTGGAAGGCAGTTGCTGTCGACAGGCGACTGGGTGCTGTCGACAGGCACAGGCAGACAGAAGAATTCATAGTTCTGGAAACCTCTCCTGTCGACAGGCATCTGGGTTGCTGTCGACAGGCTCATCTGTTCTGCAGATTTGCCTTCTGGCTTGAGTTTGCTTGTCGACAGGGACACTGCCTGCTGTCGACAGATGCTTGCTTTACATATAAATCTTCATCATTTGGCTTTGTTCTTCGTACAACTCTTGCTCAACATCTCACCTAAGATTATGAACATAGTTAGTGAGACATTCTAGTCATTTAAAGCTTAATATCATATCAACACATTGTGACAAGTTATTGCATTGCAATTCTAAACTTAACTCACATTGTTCACTTGTTTACTTTGTTCATCATTGATCATCAGCAAAAAACATGTTGCAATTGTGACTTATATGTTATAGAATGTGAACCCAACATTCTCCCCCTTTTTGATGATGACAAAATTAACCAATTAAGCAAGTGTAAGCAAGTTGCACAATTGAGTTTTCTCCCCCTTTTGGCAATATCTAAAAAGCATACACCACAGACCAAGGTAGTAGGCAAAAAGACAAGTTCTTTCATTGATATATCATTGAGGCATACAGAACATTGGTTGAACAGAACTTGAAAAAGGGAAAGACATTGCATGACCATCAACGTAGAAAAACAACATAAGACTGAATACAAGACCCGGGACACCTAGACTCTAGAATCATCATCAGGACCCGGTGGTGTTGGGGCCTGAGGAGTCAGCCTGTTGAGCCGGTGAGTGATCCGGACTTGATTATCGGCCAATGCTTCCAAGCTGTTATCAACCTTGTCCAAGCGTGCATTGATAGTTGCAAAACCAGTGGTCATATGCACTTGCAGCTGAGCCAAGAGTTCACGGATAGAGGGCTCAGTGGCAATATCATCCATAGGTTGACTTTCTTCTTCTCCCAGAGCGTCTTGTGGCTCGGAGAGGGATGCTTCTTCGTCGTCTTCATTTTCAGCAACATCTTCGTCAGCTGCCGCATCAGCTTCTTCTTCATCCACTGGGACAGCTTGACCCTTTCCCTTAAGATCCCTTGTGACTACGCCATCCACAAACTTGTAGCCCATCCGCTCTGCAGCAGTCAGATCGTAGGAGCTACGTCCCGGCAAATTGGTCATCTCCCCTTCTGGAATAAGAATGCCAAGAAACAGGAAGAGGGAGGTGAGCTGACATGCGTAAGGCATGGACCGCTTTGCATTGCCAAGGCATAGTCGAAGGACGGAGCACATGAGTTGAGGTAGATTGATTTGTTCACAGCGTAAAAACTTATGAAGGAGGGACTTGTGAATAGATGTAACGAGTTCCCTACTTCCATCCTTCGGGACAATGAGAGTGGTAAAAATGTGGTGGATGAGACGATGAAGCGGAGGAAAGGAGTTAGCATTCATTGGCTTACGGTCCGTGGGGTCGTAAGGCCTGGAAGTGATGAGGGCATGATATTCCTCTGGAGTAGGGTGATGAGCAAGGATGTCTACCCCGGTGTTTGGGATTTGCAGGGAGACTGAAAATAGATTTGGGGAAATGCGAAAGGAATTTCCCTTGACACGGGTATAGAGATCACCTGTAGTAGTCTCCCGAAGATTACGGTAGAACTCCGTGACAGCAGAGGCGGAGTATTTCTTGTGACTATAACAGAAAGGGGACCAACCCTGTGTGTCAAAGAGAGGCAAAAGACCGGGAAATAGGTCCTGGAGGGAGATGAAGTCAACGTAGCGAGGCTGCGTGACCTTCGTGAAAGTGGCATTGGTGACTTTGAATTGGAGATTTTGAGGGATGAACAGCTCTGGCAGACGATCCTCTCGATGCTTTGACCGACGCTCCGGAGAGTCCCTGGAACCTTGTCCGGCGCGAGGAGAGCGAGGACGGCGACGAGAGGCCATCTTCTTGGCAGGAGGGGCCATGATCTCGAGCTGCTTGAGTTGGAGACTTGTGGTAGAAAGAAGATGACGGAACCAGAGGAGAAAACACCAGGGAGGCAGAGGTGCGTTCCTGGTGCCCTGGAGAAGGGATTTGAAGAGAGAGAGGGAAGGAAGGGTTTTTGGAAGTGAAGAAAGAGGGAAAGGGGTGTGGGGTCCTCTTATAGAAGGGGTGAGGATAGATGAAGAGTCGGATCCCACCAAATCCGGTTTTGGATTAGCCCGTTGGACTTCCCAAAACACATCTGCCGCCGGCTGTCGACAGGGTCCCTGGTGCCTGTCGACAGGCACTTGTAGAAAATGGCCAGTTTGTGATTTTTGGAACTTGAGCTGTGAGCAATTTCTTCCAGGTGATAAATTAAGGTGAATAAGAGATGAATCAAGTATGTTAACCTACCATATACAAGGATATAAAAAACCATACCAATTCTCCAATGGTTTTAACATAATATCCAAGGAATTTAAGGTTAAAGCATTAAGAAAGCACCCACTTAAATGAAGAACATTGCACGCTTACCCGTTATTGTATAAATACACTGTAAGACAACACAATCCCCATTTTGAGAATAGACAAATGATGCATGAAATGATATCTAAATGTCAAGACAATCACAAGACCAATGACCTTTGAAAGTATGACTCAGTGGAGGCTTCGCACTATTCCCAAGGATTTAATTTGGAAGTACAATGGGAGGAAATGGTACTTAAGAAGACGTCACACCTTTTGAAGTGAGGATAGACATTACCCGTGCCCATACCCCCAGTCAATTGGTGGAACTTTCCAACATACCGTTGTATAGAGTTGATGAGTCGTCCTTTTGACGCGAGGGCAGACAGTTGTGATGCCCATCTCCCCGGTTACTTAGCATAACCCAACATTGCTCTATATTCATCCCAAACTTCACGGTGATTGGCATTATTTGTTATTTGGTTTTCTTTTTGTTTTTTTTTTTTTTGTGGAAATAGGTAGCTTTTCTCCAAGTATTGTCGTAATGACAAAAATCAAGGTGGTGATATGATTACCAATAAATACTAGATATTCACTTTCATGACCAAAAGACTTATGAACTATATTGAGACTATGTTGGCTCACTGAGTATTACTATAAAGGAGTAAGGTGGATGTCCCTTAGAGTTGTGAGATGTTTTCTAGATGATGTAGCCTAAACTCTACATGAATAGTATGTAAAAATCATAGGGAAATAGGAAATAGCTTAACTATCATGTGTATGTAGTATGGTCAATCATACTTTTACATCTTATAGACACCTTAGTTATTAATCAGGAAGAAGCTCACAAACTGGGTGAAGAATGATCATAAGCAGTCATATATCAGAGCACCTGTCGACAGGAAAGGAGGGCCTGTCGACAGGGGGACATAGACAGATGAACCAGTGTTCTGTCTGGGCTTAGCTGTCGACAGAGCCTTTTTAGCCTGTCGACAGGGACTTGGTCAGATCAGTTTTAGTGGAAGAATGAAGAGCAGACGTGAACAACTAATGTGAGGGAATTGAGAGAGACAAAGTTTGAATGATTCCCTCCACATTTTGAATTCATAGAAACTTAAGTTGCTCCCCCATAAAGTGTGACATTTGTAACAAAGGACTCAAGTTCATGAAGACATATTTGCAGACAATGACCGCGCACTCAATAACACAAAGCATGTAGAGAGACAAACCAATTATATGTATCTGAAATTTAAAGAGAGTGTGAATAAGCAAGTTATAAAGAAACTAAGTCCAAATATACAGTACATGTCCCTTGTATGTCACATAACCATGGATACTTGGCGGAGAATGTTTCTCACGCATAATGAGAGTTTCCAAACAAGCATGACTTGTTCTTCCACACATCACCATTTGATATACCGCATAGATAATGGACACAAGGAGCAAATACTTAATATTGGAGTTAAGTTTCATTGTAATTTGCACAACCCCATCTCTCTTCGTAATGTGGTGAATCTATCTTCAGCTAGAGGTTTGGTAAAGATGTCTGCCAACTGTTTCTCCGTGGGTATGAAACTGATTTCGAAGGATCTATTGGCCACTTCATCTCTCAAGAAATGATGACGAATTTCTATGTGTTTCGTCCTAGAATGTTGAATGGGGTTCTTTGATAGATTGATTGCACTAGTGTTGTCACACAGGATAGGTGTGCATCCAATATCAATGTTGTAATCACACAACTGACTTTTTATCCACAACACTTGTGTTGCACAACTCCCTGCAGCAACATATTCTGCTTCTGCAGTGGAGAGTGCAACCGAGTGTTGCTTCTTGGATGCCCACGAAACCATACAACCACCAAGCATTTGACAATAGCCACTAGTGCTTTTCCTATCTATTTTACAACCAGCGTAGTCTGCATCAGAATAGGAAATCAACTCAAAACTACTACCTGCTGGATACCAAAGACCCAAGGCATGCGTACCTGAGAGATACCTGAAGATTCTCTTGACTGCAATTAGATGACTTTCCTTTGGACTAGATTGGTATCTAGCACAAAGGCAAACACTGAATTGTATGTCCGGTCTACTTGCAGTAAGATAAAGGAGTGAGCCAATCATACCTCGAAATTGTTTGGCATCTACCGGGTTACCTTTCTCATCAGTTTCTAGCTTAATGCTTGTGCTCATCGGTGTTGAGGCGGGCTTGGCTTGTGTGAACTGAAACCTTTGGAGCAGTTCTTTTACATATTTTTCTTGGCTTATAAAGAATCCATCTTCTAGCTGCTTGACCTGCAAACCAAGAAAAAATTGAAGCTCCCCCATTAAGCTCATCTCAAATTCACTGTGCATGTGTTGTGAGAATTCTTCACACAGTGTGGGATTAGTGGAACCAAAAATAATATCGTCCACATAAACTTGAACAACAATTATGTGATTGTGAACTTTCCTTGTAAAAAGAGTTTGGTCCACCTTACCTCTTGAGTATTTTTTACTTACCAAGAAGGTGCTCAGCCTGTCGTACCAAGCTCGGGGTGCCTGTTTCAAACCATAGAGAGCTTTGTGCAATTTAAATACATGGTTTGGTTTATCATGATCCTCAAAGCCGGGTGGTTGAGAAACGTAGACTTCCTCTTTGATGTAGCCATTTAAGAAAGCAGTCTTAACATCCATTTGATATAGTTTGAACTTGTTAGAACATGCAAATGCTAGCAAGATCCTAACTGCTTCTAACCTAGCTACTGGTGCAAAGGATTCTTCAAAGTCCACACCAAATTCCTGATTGTAGCCCTTTGCAACCAGTCTTGCCTTGTTTCTCACCACTTTACCTTCTTCATTAAGTTTATTCCTAAAGACCCATCTTGTTCCTATAACAAAATTTCAGGGGTTTTAGGAACCAAACTCCAGACATTATTTCTTTGAAATTGACCTAGCTCCTCATGCATAGCATCAATCCATGAACTTTCTTTTAATGCTTCTTCAACATTTTTAGGCTCCACTTGAGAGACAAAGGCTAAATGATCCTGTTCAACTATTTGATTAACTTGTGACCTAGTTTGAACTGAATCATTTATGTCACCTATGACATTCTCAAGTGGATGAGCTTTAGAGTACCTCACATTGGTGATTGTTGAAGGACCTGGTTGATCTTGTATTTGAGGATGATGTTCCGGAGGAGGGGTTGCTAGAGAATGTTGGGTTCACATTCTCTTGTTGTGGGTCTTGTGCAGGTATCTCTTCCTGAGTTTTAAGTAGATGACTATCATCTTCATCATCGTACCTGCGAAGATATCCACGTTTAGCTTTAGGAACTGACTTAGAGATTGCATTTGTTTTGCTTTGTAGATCCTCAAGAGTTGTTTCATCAGATGTTTCATCAAACCTGTAAGGAGTAGAATTATTAGTTGTGATTTGAGATTCATCAAAAACAACGTGTGGAGTTTCTTCCACCTTTCTGGTTTTTAGATTGAACACTCTATAAGCTCTAGAATGTTCAGAGTATCCAAGAAAAATACCTTGATCGCTTTTGGCTTCAAACTTGTCCAAGTCATTTTTGTCATTGTTATGAATAAACACCTTGGAACCAAAAACTTTAAAGTACCCAATGGTGGGTTTCTTACCTTTCAGAAGTTCGTAAGGAGTTTTCTTGAATACTGGTCTTACCATGGCTCGGTTGAGAATGTAACATGATGTGTTTACTGCTTCTGCCCAAAAAGTGCGTGCTAATTGATTCTCGACCAGAAGCGTACGAGCCATTTCCACCAAGGTTCTATTTTTTCTCTCCACAACTCCATTTTGCTCGGGAGTTCTTGGGGAGGAAAACTGATGGTCTATACCTTGGTTCCTGCAAAATTCGGAGAAGGAATTATTGTCAAATTCTCCCCCGTGATCAGTGCGGATTGAGCAGATTCTATGGACACTTCCATGCTCAATCTTGTTGAAGAAATCTTCAAAAACATTTACTGCTTCATTCTTGTGAGCAAGGAATTTTACCCAAGTGAACCTAGAGAAATCATCCACAATGACAAAGCCATAACGCTTGCCATTGAGACTGAGTGTTCTTGTAGGTCCAAATAAGTCCATGTGCAAGAGTTCATAGGCTTTGGAAGTACTTACCGGTGCCTTTGATTTGAAGGATTTTCGGGTTTGTTTTCCCTGTGCACACGCATCACAGAAATTTTCATTTTTGTTAAAGGATATTTCAGGAAGGCCACTTACCAACTTAAGCCTCATTATCTTGTGCAGAACATTGTAACTGGCATGACCGAGCCTACGATGCCACAATGTAAGCTCATCCTGTTTGTTTGCTACAAGACACAAATCGTTATTTTCTGGATCATCTAAGTCTACCAAATAGATGTTGTTCATCCTTTTTCCAGAAAATTTTAGGCTCCCTGTTTCCTTATCCAGAATGTGGCAAGAATTGGATTCAAAAACAATTTTATGACCTTTATCACACAATTGACTTATGCTGAGCAAATTGTGATGAAGGCCATCAACTAGTAGCACATTGTCTATTGAATTAGAGGCAAACTTACCGACTTTACCTGAGCCGATGATCTGGCCTTTGTTGTTACCTCCGAATATCACTTGACCTCCGTCTTTTTCCACGAGCAAACTGAATTTAGCTTTGTCGCCCGTCATATGCCTCGAGCAGCCACTGTCCAGGTACCATTTGTTTTGATTGTGAGCTGCTAGGCATTCCTGCACATGTGGATCAGACAAGAGGTTTTGGTACCCAAATTACTTTGGGTCCCATTGTATCATTCATGCAAAATAAGAGATGCTTAGGAATCCAAACTTGTTTGATTTTCATATGATTTGGGTTATTCCAGCACTGCTTTTCATTATGTCCAATTTTTTTACAGATATTGCATGATGATGATTTAAGAACAACATTGGATTTGACATTTTTGGAGGCATCCATAGGCATCTTACCTTTTTGTTCCCTTGTAAGTCTAGCTTTAGGGACTTGCTGTTTTTCTTGAGGACGGCTCTGTTTAGAGCTTTTAGCAAGTTTCTCATGTTGACTAGGAACAAATTTGGTGACTTTAGGTTCCTGTTTTTTACCCTTGTTTTGATTTTTCCTTTTCTTTGAAGGGTTTGGTTTGCTAGAGCATGGGGTTAGATCTGTGAAATCAGTCATCAGATTTTTGCCAATTACCTTTGGCTTTGGATTTTGAAATCCAATCCCATGTCTTGCAACAAACACATTTGAACCTAAGATTGCATCCAAGTTCTGTTTGCTCTTTACAAAATTTGATAGATCTTTTGATTTACCTGCTAGTTCTGTTTCAGCTTTCTCAAATTTCTTTTGTAGATTAGCATGCTCACTTTTAAGAATTTCAAGACAGTTTATTAGTTCATCTCTTTCCTTTTGAACTTCTTGAAACTTAAGTTTCATGCTATCCAACTCATCCATGTGGGTTTGTTCATCAATTTTCATCAATTCAATTACCTTGTTCAGAGACTCAATTTCTTCATTGTTGTTTGATTCATGAACAAGGAAATTCATTTTCTTTTTGAGTGCCTTGTTTTCAGATTTAAATTCACAAAACTTTTCAAATAGCACAGTATAAGCCTCTTCCCATTCATCAATAGAAAAATTCTCAAAGGAAGAGTTTACCTCGGTTGAATCGTCACTCTTTGCCATGAGACACTGAATCTCTTCATCTTCCGAGGTGCCCTGACTGTCCTCATCTTCATCACTCCATGAAGCCAACATTGCTTTGGCTTTCTTGAACGTGAATTTATCTTTCTTCAATTTCTTCTTTAGCTCGGGACATTCTCCTCTCATGTGTCCCTGCTTCTTGCACTCATAACAAACCACATCCGATTTTTTGTTAATAGAATCAAATCTGTTCGTACTCTTTTGGAACGGTTTTGAGTTTCCTGAACCTCTTTTCTTGAATTTGAGAAACTTCTTAAATTGTCTAGTGAGCATGGCCATCTCGTCATTCTCACTATCACTGGAGGATTCAGACTCAATACCTTCCTGTTGAGTACTTCTTTTGGAATCTGAAGAGACTTTCTTGGAAGCTTTCAAGGCAATGGACTTCCTTGGGTTCTCTTCAGTTTCCTTCCTTTTCACATTCAACTCATAGGTCATAAGTGAACCAATCAACTCATCAACCTTCATGGTTGAAAGATTCTTAGAATCCTCAATGACAGTGACTTTGGTGTTCCAGGAGGATGGAAGAGACCGAAGTATCTTCCTCACCAACTCACTGTCTGAGTATTCCTTCTTAAGACCTTTTAGTCCATTTATCAGAACCATGAATCTCGCAAACATGTCAGATATTGTCTCATCATGATTCATCTTAAACATTTCATATTCTGAGACTAACATGCTTACTTTAGATTCTCTCACCTCAGACGTACCTTCATATATTAACTCGAGCTTGTCCCACATCTCCTTAGCTGAAGTGCATGTGGAGACCCTCGAGTATTCTTTTGGATGGACTGCGCACTGCATCATATTGAGGGCGCTCCAATTGAGAGTCCCTTTGGCAATCTGGTCCTTGGTCCATGTATCTTCGTCTTGAGGCAATTCATATGGTCCTGTTCTGACTATCTTCCACAATTCATAGTTTTGTGCTCGTAGAAACACCTGCATGCGGTTTTTCCAATAGGGATAGTCAGAGCCATCAAAGAAGGGTGGCCTAGTGACTGAATGTCCCTCGGCCATATACCCCTTACTAGAATCCATAAGATCAAGGATCTCATGATCGTAAGATCAAGTAAAAGTGACAGTTAACGGAGAAACCTTGCTCTGATACCAATTGAAGTGTACCGGAATTCCCTATATGGTAATCTAGAAGGGGGGGTTGAATAGATTACTGTCTGTTAAAATTACTTGTTGCCTTCTTTTTGATAGAACACAAATAACTAGAAGTTATGGCAAGGACTAAACTTGTGTGGATGTGTGTGATTCGATGATAGAAATTAAACAGATGATTGGACGTGTGTAAATGCGTCGTGCCTACCAAACATCTAACGTAGAAACGTTCAAACCACGAGAAACAACGATTTACGTGGTTCAGAATACACAACTCGTGTATCCTACATCCACGGGCCACGCACACACGCAGAACAATCTGCTTATGAGCTAGTTTAGGAACTACAACTCACACACACGTGTTCTCTGATGTATAGCCACGATCAGAACAACACACACGCGTGTATCAAGCACAAGGACTGCTTGAAACACACCACACACACACACGTATAGACAATAGTAAAACAGAGAAGAGTCTAAGAGTTGAGAATCAAATCCAATTGAAAACTCTTTCTCATGAACGTCTGAGTAGGCTTCAAGCTTCGTCTTGATGATTAGAAGTTGATGGAGAGGCTCGAATCCACGACGTTCAGACTTCACCGCTGCACGGAGGACTTCTCTTGTTGAATCTGGGCAGCAGGTAGAAGCAGAGCAGCAGGGCAAGACTCTTCTTGAGAGACTTTTAGGGTTCTTGCTTGGAGGCTGCTTGTTTTGTGATTGCCCTCAAAAGGATGCTTAAATAGAGGTGTTTACTTATGGAGAATCGTGGTTTGTGGAAACACCATCTATGGCAACTTGAAGACTTCCCGTATTTGAGGACTCTGCCCGTCTGTCGACAGCACTGGGTGCTCCTGTCGACAGGCGCAAGCTAGCAGGACATACAAGGCTTCTGGAAGGCAGTTGCTGTCGACAGGCGACTGGGTGCTGTCGACAGGCACAGGCAGACAGAAGAATTCATAGTTCTGGAAACCTCTTCCTGTCGACAGGCATCTGGGTTGCTGTCGACAGGCTCATCTGTTTGCAGATTTGCCTTCTGGCTTGAGTTTGCTTGTCGACAGGGACACTGCCTGCTGTCGACAGATGCTTGCTTTACATATAAATCTTCATCATTTGGCTTTGTTCTTCGTACAACTCTTGCTCAACATCTCACCTAAGATTATGAACATAGTTAGTGAGACATTCTAGTCATTTAAAGCTTAATATCATATCAACACATTGTGACAAGTTATTGCATTGCAATTCTAAACTTAACTCACATTGTTCACTTGTTTACTTTGTTCATCATTGATCATCAGCAAAAAACATGTTGCAATTGTGACTTATATGTTATAGAATGTGAACCCAACAATTCTCACTATCACTAGATGTTTCAAGATCATCACTTTCCTGTAGAGCATCCTTTTTGGAACCTGAAGAGTTTTTCTTGGAAGCCTTTAAAGCAATCAACTTCTTAGGATTTCTCTCAGTTTCCTTTCTTTTCACATTTATTTCATAAGTCATTAGGGAGCCAATTAGTTCATCTAATTTCATCTTGGAGAGATCTTTGAATCCTCAATGACAGTGGCCTTAGTGTTCCATGAGGATGGAAGAGACCGAAGTATCTTCCTCACTAAGTCACTTTCTGAGTATTCCTTTTTAAGACCCTTTAATCCATTTATGATTAGCATGAACCTTGCTAACATGTCAGATATGGTTTCTTCATTGCTCATCTTAAACATTTCATACTCAGAAATTAACATGCTTGCTTTGGATTCCCTTACCTCAGACGTACCTTCGTATATCAATTCAAGCTTGTCCCACATCTCTTTTGCTGAGGTGCATGTGGAGACTCTTGAATATTCCTTGGGGTGCACTGCGCATTGCATCATGTTGAGGGCACTCCAATTTAGAGTTCCCTTCGCAATCTGGTCCTTCGTCCAGGTATCTTCATCCTCAGGAAGGGTGTACGCTCCTTTACTGACGATCTTCCACAGCTCGTAGTTTTGTGCTCTCAGAAATACCTGCATGAGATTTTTCCAATAGGGATAATCAGTACCATCAAAGAAGGATGGCCTGGTCACTGAGTGTCATTCGGCCATGTACCCCTTATTAGATTCCATGAGATCAAGACTCTCCTGATCGTAAGATCAAATAACCACAACAATAACTCGAAGAGACCTCGCTCTGATACCAATTGAAAGGTTGCAGAATTATCAAATATGGTAATCTAGAAGGGGGGTTGAATAGATTACTATCAATTAAAAATTTACTCCGACCTTCTTTTAATGAAAACACAGACTTTTGAAACTGTAACAAAATTTAAGCTAAACTTAGATGTGTGTTAGTTGTAGGTAGATGGAGTAGCAACTCATTCAGCATGTGTAAAAACAATGTGCCTACCAAACATCTATCGTAAATGTTGGGTTCTCATATTGGAGAATGTTGGGTTACAACAAGTGCTTTAATGTTTTTGATGATGAGCAATACTAATTGATGTTATGTGAAATGTTCACAAATGGTATGTTTGTTTTTGATGATGAACATTTCATGAACAAGACAAAATTGATGTGTTATGAATGTGTGAAACATGATGAGAATGACAATTGGATGCAAATGAAACACATGCTTTATATGCTCATTATATCTCACTAATTATGTCTTTTAATGTAGGTGTGAATGTACACAAGACAAAGCCCAAAATCCAAGTGCAAAAGAACAAGACAAGTTGCTGAAATAGTGCACCTGTCAACAGATGATAGTGCATCTGTCAACAGATGAATAGTGCATCTGTCGACAGATCCACAGATCCACTCAGAAATCTATTTCCAGAAAGCCCAGTCTTCTGGTTTTTGCAAACCTGTCAGCATCTGTCGACAGCAGCAAGTCGGCTGTCGACAGACGGAGTTTTCTGAAGATCTAATGGCCGAAATATGATCTATATTTTGGTGTTTCTTTTTAGCACGACTCTCTATGCTTGGACACCACTATATATGGATCATATGAGGCTATTTTCGCAGCAAGGAGCCACCATACCAAAACCCTAAGCAAAGGTCAAGAAGAAGGCTTTCTTCCTGCTGCCTTGCTTCATCTCTCTACCCAGAACAAAGAAGAACAACCTTCCAAGTGGAGTTGAAGCCGGTTCGTCCGTGGTTCAAGCTTCTCCATCAACTGATACTTGTCAAGATGAAGCTTGGAGTCTTCTGGACGACCAACAAGAAGAGATCTACATCGGGATTTGATTCTTCATCTCAAAACTCTTCTCTTTTCACTACTTTCATATATCTGTGTGTGTGCACTGATTTGAGGTCAATGCGTGGATGTTGTGGAAGTGTGGATTGTTGTTATGATTGCTTGTTTGCATCAGACAACGTGGTGTGTGGATCAGATCAAGGCTAGAGGATCTGATCTGTTGTGAACTTGATCTAGCGTGTGTGTGTGTGGTTGAGCCGTTGTGCTCGTATGTGTGTGTTGTACTCAGTTCTTGAGTAGTGTGTCCTCACTGTGTGGGGGGTGGACGTAGGAGTCACGTGGTGTGATCTCCGAACCACCTAAAAAATCCCTTGTGCACTATGGTTTGATTTGTGGTTTGCATTGTATTGTGCTAGATGCATGCATAGGGATTTCGTCTACACACTAACTGTTAGTTTTCTCACACACATTACATCAGATCAAAGGGGTTTTAATTGAGTAGATCTATTAATCCGAAGTAGTTTTTAAATTTCTTAAGTTTCCTCTGCAAATCTATTCAACCCCCCTTCTAGCTTTACCATCACCGAGTATCCGATCCTAACAGTAAAGACGTGCAAACCACAGGACACGATGTTTTAAGGTGGTTCGGAGTACACAACTTGTGTATCCTACGTCTACCGTCCACACACACACGCAAAAACAACTGCTTATTAGCTGGTTCACGACTACAACTCACACACACGAGTTGTCTGATGTGAAACCACGATCAGAACAACACAAACCACGTGAATCAAGCACAAGAATGCTTGAAACACCACCACACACACAGAAGTATGAGAAAACAGAGACAGAGAAGAGTTCTGAGTTTAAAGAACAAATCCTGATGTGGAACTCTTCAAGGTGCTCGTCCAGATGAACTTCAAACTTCGTCTTAGCAAGTATAGATTGATGGAGAAGCTTGAATCACAGACGAACTGGCTTCACCTCCACTTGGATGACGGATCTTCCTTTCCCTGGGCGGTAGGTTGAAGCAGAGCAGCAGGTGGAGGCTTTTGGTCTTGGGATTTGCTTAGGGTTTGATGGTATGGCCTCTTACTGCGAAAATAACCCCATATGTCCTATATATATGGGTGTCCAAATATGGAGAGATGTGCCTGACAGGATCACCCAAAACATGGATCATATCTTGGACATCAGAGCTTTCCAAAACTACGTCTGTCGACAGACGACATGTTGCTGTCGATAGCTACTGCCCAGTTTTGGCTTTCATATTTCTGGAACACTGGATCTGTCGACAGATATTGTCTTGCTGTCGACAGGCACACTTCATCTGTCGACAGGAGCATATTGGCTGTCGACAGGTACTGCTTTCTGAGTGCTTCCAGAACATTATTTTGTTCTGTCATGTCTATCTGTCGACAAGGGATTTCTTGGCTGTCGAAAGATGATCACTTGAAGTTACTTTCTTGTCTTTTTCACCTGAATCTTGTTGCTTGGCTTATATGCATTCATACCTACATTAAAAGACATTTTAATTGAGATGTAATGAATACATAGGTGATCATCTTCACACTCGATCATGTCATTCATGTCCTTAACAAATAGGTCATTGTACCATCATCAATTGCAATGTTCATTAAAAAAACACATCATCAAAAACATTAAGGCACAAGTAAACCCAACATGGATAAAGCGGGCTCAACTATACAACTGGTGCATAGTAGTGATGTCGTTCATGGCCACATTAGCTCGGTAAGTAGGGGTGGAATTTGAGATCAGTAGCTTAACCTTCTCCTCCTCGGGCATTGGGCAGCGGACTTTTGCAGCGAGGAACGCCATCTGTCGGCGTAGACTGAGAACTCCTCATCAGGTTTCATCTTTTTGGCCACTAAATCAACAAATGAATATTCGGGTCCAACCCGATCTTGAAATTGCTATAAGAACCTCTCTTGGACAACTTGGAAGTCTTCAGCCTCCTCGGGTGACAGGGAGTAAAACCATTCTAGAGCCGGACCATCTTGGGACTTTCTGAACAAGTACGCCATATGGTGGCGGTCGTACTTATGTGGAGCAGACTCATACACAAAATTTTTTAGGTGCACATAAGGATCGCCTACCCCTGAGTATCGCCTGTAGACTGGAAGTTCTGACTCGGCGGAACCTGAAGATGCTGGAAGGAAGGGAGAGGGATGTCAGCGACCTTCCGGGGGTCCAATTGTCTCCTTAAATCATGAATCTCCCTCTTCATGGTTGTACACTCCGCAAGAAAGTCGGAGGGGGACGCGGCGTGGTGAGAGGGAATGAGGGAGCGGGATTGCTCCAACGAATAAGACCTCTCACGGGGAAAGGGAGCAGGTTCGGCCTGATAGAAAGAAGGCATCAGAGGAGATTTGGGCTGAACCTCCCACGCCGGAAGATAGCTGGGCTCAGAAAAGTGGATAGCCCGAGGGCGTAGGGGTGTAGGATCTGCCACTGTGGAGGATACATGTGGCGCTGAAACAATAGGAGCAGAAGAGGCTGCATGTTGGGCAGAACCATGAGAGGGAGGAGATAGAGGCCGCTTGCCTTTGGCAGCGGCTAGGAACTCAAGGACTTGGTCTGGACTTAGGTGAGGGAGGAGTTGACTAAACTGGGAATGGGGATCGTCTGCCCCTAGAGGGGAAGGGGGACGGGATCGGTTCTCAACGACGAGAGGGGAGGGAATATGCCTAGAGAGGACGGCCGCAGAGGTTTGGGCCACATCCTCAAGAAGTCCAATGGGCAAGACATCATCGGCAAGGACCCAGAATTGATCCATACTGAATAGAGGATTATGATATAATACAATGGTTGGAGGGGACTAACTCGATCTACCTAGACAATGACGCATGCACCAACCCTAAGCAACTAGGGGAGATGATACCAACACGCAGACAAAAAAAAAAAAAAACTAGGCCCTACCACAACAAGGACTGTGAGAGGAGAAGGGATGTACGAGAGCACTCAAGTTATCATGATTAACACGCAAAATTTTAAAATATGCACTTAACCTTTAGTTGGATTTGATTAAGGGAATGTCACTCAGTTAAGTGGGACCCTAGTAAGTATGGACTCAAGTCCTCCGATGCAACTAAGGATGGCACACGCTCACACGCGGGGGATGGCTCAAAATAGGGTACGATGGGTACAACTGGCCCGGTGAATCGTAACGTGCGTACGGTCACAAGGACTTACGGAGGTCCTCGGAGGGCAGCCCGAGTCAACCCACGAGTGCTCGCGGGTGAGAGGGCTCACTCAACCAAGGGGGCAAACCTACACAATGGGAAGAGTAGTGTATGCACGGGCCTAGGTGCCCAAAATGTATGCAACGTCTAATTAATGACAAAACAGGCTGACTAATAGGTCTCGGGCGAAGTCGCGGCGATCATATACGTCGCGACCCTATCGCGATAGTGAGTTCTGCCGCGATAGTAATAGGGTTCTGAGAACCGTGATCAGTCGCAAACGCAGGACATACAGACTAACCTACCACATAACACAAGTATCGAACAACCAACTTAGCCTAGCAGAGATCATAGATCAGATAGAAACCGACACATGGATCAAAGCATTTAACAAACTCTATAAATAGGGCTTATAAGTCTAGTCTGCTTGCTTGCCATGTCCCTTTGTTTAAATGTCTTCTTAGAACCCTGTTAGGTTATTGTTGTTTTACTTTTCTTTGTTTCTGTTCTCTGTTAAAGTCACGACGTGTCGTGGGGACGCTATCTTGTAGTGACCTTCAGAGGGAACGCGACATCAAGATAGTGCTTCGCCTCTCTGTCTGCTTTATTCCGCTACTATAAGTTCATGTACATCTCCTCTACACCTCTATGTCATGTATTCTCATGTTTCTGGGTGTTATAATTCTGCTAGGGTTCGAGTTTTTCCTTTTCCTTCCATTGTATGTTTTTGAGCTCTATCGCGGCGGATCGTTGGGACGCGAAGAGATCGCGCCGTGGGTGGACGTCGCGACGATAGGTATGTACTTGTTTGTTAAATGCTTTGATCCATGTGTCGATTTCTGTCTGATCTATGATCTCTGCTAGGCTATGTTGGTTGTTCCATGCTTGTGTTATGTGGTAGGTTAGTCTATATGTCCTGCATTTGTGACTGATCACGGTTCTCAGGACCCTGTTACTATCACGGCAGGACTCTCTGTCGTGAAGGGGTCGCGGCGTATATGGTCGTCGCGACTTCGCCCGAGACCTGTTAGTCAGCCTGTTTTGTCATTAATTAGACGTTTCATACATTTTGGGCGCCTATGCCCATGCATACACTACTCTTCCCATTGTGTAGGTTTGCCCCCTTGGTTGAGTGAGCCCTCTCACCCGCGAGCACTCGTGGGTTGACTCGGGCCGCACTCCGAGGACCTCCGTAAGTCCTCGTGACCATACGCACATTACGGTTCACCGGGCCGGTTGTACCCGTCATACCCCTAGTTTGAGCCATCCCCCGCGTGTGAGCGTGTGCCATCCTTAGTTGCACCAGAGGACTTGAGTCCATACCGACTAGGGTCCCACTTAACCGAGTGACATTCCCTTAATCAAATCCAACTAAAGGTTAAGTGCATATTTCAAAAATTTGCGTGTTAATCATGATAACTTGAGTGCTCTCATACATCCTTTCTCCTCTCACAGTCCTTCTTGTTGTGGTAGGGCCTTTTTTTTTTTTGTCTGCGTGTTGGTATCATCTCCCCTAGTTGCTTAGGGTTGGTGTATGCATCATTGTCTAGGTAGATCGAGTCAGTCCCCTCCAACCATTGTATTATATCATAATCCTCTGTTCAGTATGGACCAAATCCGGGTCCTTTCCGATGATGTCTTGCTCGTTGGACTTCTTGAGGATGTGTCCCAAACCTCTGCGGTCGTCCTCTCTGGGCATATCCCCCCCCCCTCTCGTCATTGGGAACCAATCTCGTCCCCCTTCCCCTCCAAGGGCAGACGATCCCCATTCCCAATTTAGTCAACTCCTCCCTCACCTAAGTCCAAACCAAGTCCTTGAGTTCCTAGCCGCTGCCAAAGGCAAGCGCCCTCTATCTCCTCCCTCTCATGGTTTTGCCCAACAGGCAGCCTCTTCTGCTCCTATTGTTTCAGCGCCACATGTACCCTCCACAGTGGCAGATCCTACACCCCTACGCCCTCGGGCTATCCACTTTTCTGAGCCCAGCTATCCTCCGGCACGAGAGGCTCGGCCCAAATCTCCTTCGATGCCTTCTTTCTATCAGGCCGAACCTGCTCCCTTTCCTCACGAGAGGTCCTATTCGTTGGAGCAATCCCGCTCCCTCATTCCCTCTCACCATGCCGCGTCCCCCTCTGACTTTCTTGCAGTGTGGACAACCATGAAGAGGGTGCTTCATTATTTAAGGAGACAATTGGACCCCCGGAAGGTCACTGACATCCCTCTCCCTTCCTTCCAGCATCTTCAGGTTCCGCCCTAGTCAGAACTTCTAGTCTACATGTGATATTCAGGGGTAGGCTATCCTTATGTGCACCTAAAAGATTTTATGTATGAGTCTGCTCCACATAAGTACGACCACCACCTTATGGCATACTTGTTCAGAAAGTCCCTAGATGGTCTGGCTCTGGAATGGTTTTACTCCCTGTCACCTGAGGAGGTTGAAGACTTCCAAGTTGTCCAAGAGAGGTTCTTACAGCAATTTCAAGATTGGGTTGGACCCGAATATTCATTTGTTGATTTAGTGGCCGAAAAAGATGAAACCTAATGAGGAGTTCTCAGTCTATGCCGACAGATGGCGTTCCCACGCTGCAAAAGTCTGCTGCCCAATGCCCGAGGAGTAGAAGGTTAAGCTGCTGATCTCAAATGCCACCCCTACTTACCAAGCTATCCTTGGCCATGAACGACATCACTACTATGCACCAGTTGTATAGTCGAGCCCGCTTTATCCAGACACAACTTAAGGACTCGCCTATCCATTCCATGTTCGAGACTCCCAAATCTCGTTACCCTAAGAAGCCTCAGGGCCCAAGTACCGAGGGAGTCCAAACTAATGAACAAGTAAGTGCAGTGAATAACCCCCAAGGCCCAGTAGGTAGGTCTCCCTATACTCAGCAGCCTCAGCAACCATGGAACAACAACAGGCAGCCACCTCCTCAGGGCCAGAACTCCCAGTAAGACCACCGCCAATATAATCAAGTCCCTCCACCCCAAAATGCTTTTGCTCCCAGAAAGCCCAATGGGCCCAAGAGAGCTCAATATCCTCCTCTTCCAGAGACCTTGGCTGACATTTTTGCAGCCCTTATGTCTCTCAATGCCCTCAGACTCCCTCCAGAAAAACCAAATTGGAACATGGCAGTGGATCAGACAAAGTATTGTGTATGCCATCACCATCCGGGCCACAATGTGTCAGACTGCTTCCAATTCCGGGACATTATATATGATCTTCATGAACATAATCAGATCGATTGGGCAAGATGAAGAGGTTGATCCAAACACTGAGGGACCAGCAGGGTCAAAGACAACAGCAATAGCAGTAGAGGCGACAGCAGCCACAACAACAACAACAACAATTCCAGCAACAGCAGCAACAATTCTAGCAGCCTTTCCAGCAACAGTTCCAGCAACAACAACAGCAACCCAACAACCGGAAAATGACCTTGGCATAATTCGTAATCCCATGCCTCAACATCAGCCCGCTCTGAACCCCCAACCTGCTCCACCACCCACTCAAGTTAACCTAGTCATTCACCACCCACCACCAGCAGACGTGTGGGCCTACGACGATGAGCACGAAGTAGGCCAGCTTCTGGCTATCTCCCATACCACCCCTGCCTCAAGTACACCTCCCTCCATCACACCTAACTCCACTATGCCTACTCCCGATACACCCACTGTCGCCACTATCACCTCCCCACTCTACAACACACCCATCATATCGCTCATTACTCTAGCTCCCCTTAACATTCCTTTCTCCCCTGCACCAGCACCCATAATAGCCAACCCTTCCATCCTCGACACCACGCCACCTCCACTCCACCACAACCTTGCCTTACGGAGCGGGCGTATGTTCCAACGGATGTACCCAAATGCATCTGTATCTATGCCAGGTCAACAGACCCAACCCTCCCACTGTCAGCAGCAGCAACAAGACACCGAGGAGATAAATCCGGTCCCAGGAACCCAATATGATATATTGAAGCATTTGAATCAGACTCCAGCAAAAATATCAATCCTAGAGCTGATCAAGAGGTCTCATACTCACCAAGATGCACTGAGGGTCTTTCTGCAAAGGGTCATGGTGAATGAAGATATGAACCCGGATAATCTACCTTCGGTCTTATCCATTGTGAACAAAGGGCCTACAATCACTTTCAAAGAAGGCGAACTAGCTCCTCCTAAGGCTAGAAAAATGCCTTTATGTGTAACTATGACTATAAATAAAGTGGCCATTGATGCCGCTTTGGTAGATACAGGGGCTTCCATTAATGTGTGTCCACTGAGCACTTTAAGAGCCTGCAACGTTCCTGAACGCCAATTGCAGCCTACTTGTACAACCATAGCTGCGTATGACAATTCCCGGCGAGCTTGCCATGGAGTCATCTCTCTAAGTCGAGCTAGGCCCGCTGGTCATGACAGTGGACTTTTATGTGCTGGATATTGATCCTACCTTCAAGGCAATCTTAGGCCAACCTTGGATTGAGGCGTTAGGGGCAGTCCGGTCCACAGCTCATCAGTGTTTGAAATTCCCCTTTCAAGGGCGTATAGTCAAAGTCAAAAGTACAGCAACTACTCACACTGTGGAGGCTATAGAGAAGATCATGCCATCAGTCTGGCCATCTAATAAGCCTATCATCTCGGTGCTCGATGTAAATTACCCATGGGCTTACGCTTTCTCCTCCAATCGCCCGATTGTGTCTCCATCACTGGCAGCCATTAGAAAGCATACGTCAGCAAATGCCAAAGGCTGGGATATCATGTTAAGGATCGGCTATCAAACAGGAAAAGGTTTCGGAACCCATCTCCAAGGGCGAACCAAGGTCGTCACTGGCACAACGAAATTTACAAAGCATGGTCTAGGAAACACAGAATGGGCCACATTCTCATCTGCTTCACAGTCAGGCCCCGGACCTCTCACCTGGACATTATATGACCACTTTGTCAGAGGGCCCATACAACCTGGGTATAACATCATAGTGAAAGAGGCACCGATGTCAGCATATCAAATCATAGAGGCTCGTCGTCCCAGCAAGAAAAGGAAGCCAGAGACAAAGACAGTGAATTCAGACATTGAAGATTTATTCCCTGCAGTGAGTTTCCTATTCAAGGAGGATAGTAACACTCCGCCCTCAAAAGCAGAAGCAGAAGAGCAGAACCTTGAAGACCTTGTTTCATCAGTTAGTCGTTTGTTCATCGAGGACAGTGTGGCACAGCCGCCAGCAGTGATAAAATCAGCATTAGCAATCACCACCAAGCGACGGTTGTTGGACTTGGTGAAAAGTTTGAAACCATGAACCTCATCAACCCAACAACGAAGCTCTGGCCAGGGTATTCTCAGCCTTTCAATCATTTTGTCTCTTCCATCTTTGTTTATAAATTCTCCTCCATCCCTTTTTCCCCTCCCATCATTCCCAGTTCTCTCCGACGCTCTTGAAGCGTTAACCTCCTCTACATCCTCTTTCACCGTTTCTTTTAATGGCTCGGTTCTGTCCTCCTCCCGATGCCTTCGCTCTTAGGATGGTTGATTTCCTTTCTTAGTTTAATATGTTGCGCTAAAAAAAAAACAAAAAAAAACAATAAAATAATAATAATAAAATGTTTTCTCCTCTCCAGTCTTCCTTGCAATCGGACGGCGATCCCCGTCTTTCCTTTCCCTCTTCTTCGGACGGCGATCCCCGTCTTTTCCTTCCCTCCTTCATCGGACGGCGATCCCCGTCCTCCCCATCCTTCCAAGCATCACCCCCACCTACATCTTGACTCATGACGGCGATCCCCGTTATTCCCCATTTTCTGCATTCTGCTAACAAATTCCCCTCCTCTTGACGGCGATCCCCGTCACCCCCACGCTCCTCTCTGCTTTGATGGCGATCCCCGGCACCCCCCTTCCTCCTTGGCGGCGATCCCCGCCTTTCTCCTTGTGCCCAAGCTGCGGTCTCCGCCCACTGACCGCCATGGTCACTTTGGGCAATTGGGTGAGGGGCCTTCTGCTCCCCTGCACCCCGAGTCTACTGCAGACACCCTGAGCTCGGGTGGCCCGCCTCTTCCTCCAGATCCATCGGAGGGTTTCTACGGCCCCGCTGCACCCATTCCTTTCCATTCCAATAAACCTCTGGACCCTTTTCCAGAGCCTTCTGTAAATATCAAACCTAGTTTGGATTCAGGGGTAGGATCTAGCAAGTCCCCATCCCTGTCTAAGAAGAAGAAGGGTAGTGGCATACCCCGTAGGTATTTATTAGATCTGGTGCAAAGGTGTGGCACTCTTCTAGTTGTCGAAGAGTTCGTCCTGGAAGCTGTAACCCTGAACATAGAAGCTCAGCATGAGGAGGAAGGGCTAGACGACAGATTTGGTGTTTATGAGATTTTAGCTGAGAATGACCTAGTGGATGAAGAGGATTGTGAAATAGTGGACGCTGCCGAGATGTATGCGAGTGGCATGAGAAGATTTGATGAGCCCACCTCGGTGTAGACACCCATTTCTGACCCATAAGTCGAGCAAAATCCCTTGTCGTATCATTGACGCCCCACGTTGGCTCATCATCATCAAGCTGGCTTTCTCCGATCATGACATCATTCCCATTAGTTCATCGCCGTGGAGGACTCTTCCTGGTCAATCAATATCTTTCACTATAAGCTCTCTGAGTATAAGATCCGATATTTCATCCCGAAGGTTGTGCATGGCTGATTGGACGCATTACGCGCCAAAATGCAGAGAAGACCAGAAGGCGACAGGCCTTGGGTCGCCTTCCTGAAGACGACAGCTCATATGTCGCATTCATAATTCCACATTTTAAATCCTCAGAAAATCGCAAAATGACTCAAGTCAACCTTCCATATGAGGAAAGCGACGTATCGAGCCATCGCGTTCAGAAGGCGACACCCAGGCCGTCGCGTTCAGGGCCTTAAACAGGAAACTCAATCCGAAGTCAATTTGGACCCATGCTATTGATGGTAATTGCTTCATTTGAACGTCCAAATCAAGTCCAAATCCTCTCAAATTCGGAGCAGACCTTCCTAACATGTTACTTTCCGAGTTCCAATAGCCCTTGCACAGCCATACTTGCCTAGAGTCAGACTCTTGCCCATTATTCCTCTCAGACCCGAGTTGAGAATAATCACCCATAACTACCTCGTCTCTGCATCTTTTCGAAAAAGGCTGGATTCTTTGGTTTGCTGAGAAAGAGAGCTCCATCTTCCACGAAGAGAGTTTTCCCTCCAGTCGATCAGTAAGAGCCCTCCAGGGCGTTTTCCCATCGGCTACACAATTCTTCTTCCCTTCTTCCCTTTATTTCTTTGATTTCATGCATGCATAGCTTCGTTTTCTTTCTAGTTTAGCATTAGATCACGACACACACACCTACTCTTAACACCCACAGGGGTTAAAAGCCCCAATCTCGTGAGTTCCCTCCATATTAGTTCATGATTTCATGCTTTTCATTGAATAAATCTTCTACACACGAGTTCTAATGGGTGTTTTGCTTGTTTAAATCACTTTGGCAGGTGTTTAAAGGTCAGAGCAAGGTGAGGCTCTTGCCCCTCGGCCGGCTGAGGAGCAGGAAGACGAAGAACCCAAGTCTCCAACCACTGAAGAAGAAGGCGACGACCACTGTGTCGCGATCAGGAAGGCGTCGTTGCCTACGTCGTGTTCACAACAAAGCATAGCGACGCCCGCTCTGTCGCGTTATCAGGTACGCTTTCCTCTTCATCCTTCCTTTCCAAGGTAGTTAGTCCTCCACCTGAATATCAAGAGGCGACTGCGTTGGTGGCGATCACGGTCAGTTCCTAATCCCTACACCTTTCACAATCAATTTCAAAAGGGGATACAAATCCCGTGATTACACTCGGCAGTAGATGAACCCACCAAAGAGGTAAATGTTGGAACAGAAGAAGACCCTAGGCTCTTAACCATAGCTTCCAGTCTCCCTCCTAAGGAAGAAGAGGCGCTCATAGGGATGTTAAGGGAGTTCAAAGATTCTTTCGCTTGGTCTTATGATGACATGCCCGACATTGACCCTGAGTTAGTGGAACATAGGCTGATCTTGAAGCTAGGGGCAGTTGCTGTTAAGCAAAAATTGAGACGATACCTCCCCCACGTTGCTTTGAAGATGAAAGAGGAGATTGACAAGCTACACAAAACTAAGTTCATCCGTGTAGTCCTCTATCCTTTGTGGGTGGCCAACATAGTCCCGGTAATGAAGAAAGACGGAAGAGTGCGAATTTGCATAGACTTCCGGGACCTGAATAGGGCATGTCCAAAGGATGATTTTCCTTTACCTCATTTGGATGTACTGATTGATAATACTGCTGGGTATGAGACTCTATCGCTCATGGATGGGTACTCAGGCTATAATCAAATTCGTCTAGCCCCGGAGGATCAAGAGAAAACCTCCTTCACCACACCCTGGGGAACTTATTGCTACGTGGTCATGCCGTTTGGATTGAAAAATACCAGTGCCACTTATTAAAGGGCAATGTTAGCTATCTTCCACAATATTATTCATATTGATGTTGAGGTATATGTGTATGATATTGTGGTGAAGTCTCGGACTTGAAGAGAACACTCCTCCGTGCTTGCGAAAGTATTCCGCTGCGCACAAGAATACCAATTGAAGATGAATCCAAAGAAGTTCGTGCTTGGGGTTTCTTCAGGCAAATTTCTAGGTTTCATAGTTAGCAAACGAGGGATTCAGATAGACCCGCACAAGGCCAAGGCAATCAATGAGATGCCTCCTCCTAAGAACATATCTGAGCTTCGAGGTTTGATTGGTCAGCTACAGTTCATAAGGAGATTCATATCTCAGCACTCTCAAAGATGTCGCCCTTTCTATGAACTGTTAAAAGAAGGGGCCAAATTTGAGTGGAATGCTAAGTGCCAAGAAGCCTTTGATGAACTCAAGAGTTATTTAATGAATCCGCCCGTGCTGCAGGCGCCTGTCCCAGGGAAACCCTTAATCCTATATCTGTCGACTATTGAGGACTCCCTAGGAGCTGTCCTTGCACAACATGATGACTCTGGCAAAGAAAGGGCAGTCTATTACCTATCTAGGCTCTTCAATCCTTCCGAGCTCAAACTCACCACAATGGAGAAAACATGTGCAGCGCTAGTATGGGTAGTGTAGAAATTAAAACACTACTTCTTAGCCCATAAGGTGAGTTTGATTTCTAGAATGGATCCTATTAGGTATCTCCTAGAGAAGCCGGTCCTCGCCGACAGATTGGCATGCTGGCAGAGCTTCCTATCTCAATTCGATATCACCTTTGTAGTTCAGAAGGCTATAAAAGGATATGCCATTGCTGAGCACCTTACTCACCTCCCTCTTCCCCAAAGTGACACTGTTCAAGAGGATTTCCCCGATGAAAACCTGTCACTCATCTCTCGTGATCCCTTCTGGTCGCTCCACATTGATGGAGCTCTCAATTCTAGGGGACGGGGCATAGGTGATGTCTTGCTCACCCCAGAAGGGATCACCATTCCACTAGCCTACCAACTCCAGTTCCCTACCACCGACAATGTCTCCGAGTATGAGGCTCTCCTAGCTGGTCTCAAGCTTGCCTATCTATTAGGCGCACGCCATCTCAAGATTATAGGAGATTCCCAACTTGTTCTTCGACAGGTCCTTTCTACCTACTGTACTCATGACCCCAAGCTCAAGCCTTATCCAGATCTGGTCATGCTCCTAGCCAAGCAATTCTGCCAACTCATTTACATTCATACTCCTCGCTCTCAAAATATCCTAGTCAAGCATCTCTGGCCTCGTCTCTCTCCTTCCCTCTCAGCCGTAGCGCTGAGACAATCACCGTCTAGAGATTAGAAGCGCCCTCCACTCAGGATCCTTGGTTCATTAACCTTAGGAGCTCATTGGTGTTGAAGGTAGAGAGAAAGGAAGTGAAGGAGATAATGCTCGTGGAACTAGGAGAAATGATGGAAGAAGAAAGGCCAAGGTATCACGCGATCGAGCAATACTGCAAGGACGGTACCTTCCCAGAAGAAGCTGAAGCTGAGGATAGGCGAGCCATCCGTAGAGTGGCATTAAGGTATACCATCATCGGAGAAGTGCTGTACAGACGCGCTCTAAACGGAATGCTCCTCAGATGTTTGTCGGATGAAGAAGCTTGGAAGGTAGTGGAAGGATCTCATTCCAGTGAATGCGGTGGGCATGTGAATAGTCAAATGTTGGCTAAAAAGATTCTTAGGCAGGGCTACTACTGGCCAACTCTAGAAGAAGATTGTGCCATCTACGTTCGTAGATGCATCAAGTGCCAAGTCCATGCCGATAAAATCCATGCTCCGTCTTCCTCTTTGCATTCACTATCTTCCCCTTGGCCTTTCTCCATGAGGGCTTTTGATATCATCGGGCCTCTTGGAGATCCAAATGCTCAAGTAAAACAAAAATCTTTCATCCTTACTGCCACTGAGTATTTCACCAAATGGGCTGAAGCTGAGGCGTTTGTAGAAATTAAAGGCTCGACCGTATGCAGGTTCATGAAGAACATCATCTCACGGTTTGGAGTGCCAAGCAGCTTCATCACCGACAATGGGCCCCAGTTCATATCACAAGAGCTTCAGGACCTATGTAAGAAATTCAACATTTCCTTGCATCATTCGTCTCCATATTACCCACAGGGCAACGGCCAAGCTGAAGCCACAAACAAAATGCTTTTGAAAATTTTAAAGAAAACTTGTGAGTCTCATAAATTTACTGATTGGCCTGAGAAATTGGTCGAAGCTTTGTGGGCCTACCGCACCTCGGTCCACACGCCCACTGGGCAAACTCCTTTCTCACTTACTTATGGGATGGAAGCGGTATGTCCACACGAGATCCTCATTCCTTGGCTAAGAGTTCAGCTGGACAAAGAACTTAATCCCGATGAACGTCGAGAGGCGTTGCTTACACAGCTAGAACTCCTAGACGAACAACGTTTAGCCGCGGTCGATCATGTTCTTTCATATCAAAATAGACTCTCAAGATCTTTTCAAAAGAAAGTGATTGAGTGCAAATTCCAAGAAGGAGACATGGTCTTGAAGCGAATTTTCATAAAACCTGGAGGTCCAAGGTCCAAATTGCAAGCAAACTGGGAAGGGTCGTACGTCGTTAAGGAAGTGTACCCTGGGAACGCGTATAGGCTAGTTAATGTCGATGGTGAAGAGCTTCCTCACCCGTGGAATGGGTTGTACCTTAAAAGATTCTACCCCTAATAAATGGTTTTCAATAATGACATCGTTTTGCAAAAAAGACTGTCAACGGCCGTGTGTCTTATTCCCTTTCAGTTGTTGTCAAATAACTTCTAGGTTCAGTCACACACACGACTCGGTGACCCAAGGTCAATTCCCCTCTGTTAGTAGTGTTCCTGCTTAGCCCTAGTGTACGGAAATGAAGGTCAATGCTCTTCTTGCTCGGACAAGGTCTAGGGACAAGAGGGTACTAGCTTGTAGACAAACCGAGGTATAGATCATGTGTATGAAGTCTCAAAGAGAGACGGCCAATTTAAAAGGAAATAAAAAGCAGAAGAACGAAATAATGAACAAGAGAAATAAAATGATGAGAATAGAGGCATGTCAAAGAGTGGCAGTATAGTTCCCCGCGGGACGCCCTTGAGCCCGGTCGTACGTATGCTCCAATTAAAAGAGAATAATGGTCATAAAGTCTCTGGACAACAGACAAATTCCACATGTGACATACCCTTTGCGAGTCATACGAACCAGTGTCCTCAGCCCCAAGACCAATGTCTTATCTCATTACAAGTCTTCCTATCTCCACTAATGACCAGAGAACCCATACGCATGGTCTATGTTGGAACATTAATAACTAGGGGCAAGTAGCCTTAGAGTAGCCAAGCACAAATCACACTACGCTTAGAAGATATTTGACAAACCTAAGAACGGAAGTGAGACCCATGGTCAAATCACTCAAATGCAAGCGGTGCCATAATCAGAAAATTTCAAAATCCAAAAAAATCAGAAAATCCCAAAATAAAAAAAAATTAGAAGATCTCAAAATCCAAAAAAAATCAGAAAATCTCAAAATCCAAAAAAAAATCCCAAAATCCAAAAAAATCTAAAAATCTAAAAAATATCAGAAAATCCCAAAATCTAAAAAAAATTCAGAAAATCCCAAAATAAAAAAAAAACAGAAAATCCCAAAAAACAAATTTTAAAAAATTCCCAAAACCTAAAAAATTGTGTCTACATACACTGCTTTCCTCTAGCATGCATTGTTTCATTTCCTTTTTTTTGCCTATTTAATAAAGCTCAGCCCCTTGACAATTACAAAGTTGAAATCATTTTACTCAGTGCAAGGGGCTGAACCAAAGAGCAGAACTAACCTGTTTTCTCAAGTGTGCAGGGACAGGTAATTTTGATGTCACTCGTGGCGATATGCTCAAAGTACTCCCTATCTCTCCCTCTCATTCGAATCTCATCTCACACTCGTGTCAATTACAAAGTCACTCATTCGTAAATATTGGCATAAAATGAAAAGATCTACTAGGAGATAAACCATATGTACAAAGATAAGAAGGGGAGGTGGCTCACAATCTCCTCACTGTCCACCACCACTCTCCCCAGATCCCTCCTGTCTATCTGGTGGGGGTGGCATTTCGCCACCACCCCTACCGCTCTGTGCACTCGCCTCACCTCGGTGGCGTTTCTCCTCCTCCTCGTTCCTCCGGCGACTGGAGGAACCTTCCAAGTACTGCCTAACAGAGGCGTCAGTCGCTCCGCTAGCGCCGCTCACTCCGCTCCTGCTCATGCTCCGTGAGTGGCCTATGGCCGTCATCACCTCTTGAAGTCCCCACGCGAGGGTCTGCTATGCCTGCAGGTCAATGCGCAGTCGAGTGAGATCCTCCTGGTCCACTGACGACCCCTGCACCCGCAGTGTCGCCAACTCCCTCGTCGCCTCAGCCACTCGTGCCTCAGCTTCCTCCGCTCGGATGCGCAGCTGATCCCTCTCTCTTGTCACCGAGTCTACCTGCCCCTGTAGCTCTGTAGCTCAGTCAGTGGCGGCCCGGAGAGCTGTCTCCTGAACATGAGCAATCAAGTCAGTGCCGAATTAAACAATTTTCAAACATTTAAGTCACTGTCATACTTACTCTCTCAGCCAGATCCGCCTGTGTCTCCTCAGCCCTTCTCACCGCGACTGCTAGTCGGTCCTCCAAATCTGACTGGGGGCCCTCTGCCGCTCTGGAGGAAGAAGAACCAGCCACTGCTGCCCTCCTCACTCGCTCTAACTCCCTCCACTGCACAAGCAACACGCGTCAGTCCATCAGTTTAGCTAAGATTAGGGTAAGGTACTGAAGTCTGAGTAAGTACTTACCAGCTGCCCTGCTTCCCGCTGGGCTACCTCTCGGTCCTGCATTGTCGAGTGCAGTAGGGCCCGAAGTGATGCCGTCTCTCCAGCCACGTCCACCTGCAAATATTTTCCAAACCATTAGCTTAATCTCATAAGAAATAATTCACAAGATTGGCGTTTAAGTGTTTTACCTGGCGTCGAGCACTCTTATAAACCTTTTCACCGTACTTCAAGGCATATGCCTGGGGGTACGCGTCGTCCGTGGTGGCACTGGACTTGACCCCTTTGCCCCGGTGCTCCCAGTTCTGGATCTGCTCCTTTGCTCGCTCTCGCCAGTCTGTGGTGTCGTGCAGCCCCCGGAAACTCTGACCGGGCCTCGAGGTCTGATCTCAGCTGGGAAACTCCACGGCACTCTGTCGAAGCCCAAGCGATCGCTGGCACAGGTGCAGGTGAAGAGGTAGCACGAGGTTGAGTGCATGCACCCACACCGACCTACCAAAGTAGGGGCGGGCCTGCACCAACCAGGGATGCCCCTCATCCCCCTCCTCCATGTACGGCTGCCACACCACCTGCACACCAAAGCATATCAGTTGCCGAGCAGTTAAGTTAAACACCAATCTAGAGAGAAGAAACTTAGAACACTTACATCTAGATGAGGGTAGCAGTCAATGGCCTCCTGGAGAGATGCCAACTGGTCACTCAGGGTGCGCGTGTCGCGGCGTGGGTCCCAGCGGCGAGCTATGGGCACGAGGCCCGGTCGCGCCAGGATCCCCCTCCTCATGGTCGGGAGGTGAAGGTATGTCCCACCTCGTCTAACTCCTCCAGGAGTGGCAGAAACCGGCAGTGGACCGCGTCACCTCTCGTGGCAAACAAAAGTCTACCCAGGAAGAGGATGAGAAAACGACGCAGGTCCAGGTCCGCCTCTGCCCCTGGCTCGTCCGCCAACACTGTCTGATACCCCCTCATCAACCACTGCAGCTACCCGTCCACTGTCTCCCCCACCTTCTTCCCCACTTCATAAAGCCCTAAACTCTCCTGAAGCTCTACCCGGGAAAGGAGGGAGGACCTCTTTGCTACGGTCAAACCAAGGAGTCTGTGGGCTAGCTCACTATAACCTGGGTAGGTGAAGCCGCTAACCGGCCACCCGTGTATGCTCAACCCTGTGATCCAGCTCACATCCTCGAGGCTGGGGATCATATGACCCCATGGAAACATGAAGGTTGTCGCCTCCGAGTCCCACCTGCTGCGCAGGGCTTGGGTGAGTGCAGGGTCCGGCCTAATTCTGTCCATCCTACAGATTTCCCCAAAACCCATCTCCTCTAGTCTCTCTCTCTGAAAGGTGGGGAAGGCCAAATAGATGGCTAAAACCAAAAGCCATGAGACCCGGGCCCTCATTTCTCCCTTCAAGCAAGTTAGTCAAAAATCAGTTAAGTTTTTGGACCCTCGACTGTTGTCGCGGCGGCCTTGTGGGCCGCGACTATGTAGCGACGCTGCGATGCGCCGCGACCTGGTCGCGTCACCCACTTAAGTCGTGACCAGGTCGCATCGGCACTTGCCGACGCGACAGGGTCGCGCCCCGATAGCCTTTCGCGACAACTGGTGTCACGACGGATCGGCCTGTCGCGTTCTCAGGCGCAGACTGGGCGGAATTTCCCCTGTGTAGCGGCCTTTCCCTTGGGCATCACGCCCTACATGTGCCCACTGGGGGGCCCCCTCTCCCTTTCCCATACATTCATTCATGGTTTAAGGTAGATTACTTATCGTTTTCATCTCATCCTCTCATGCTTTCCTCGCCGCCTCCACGTCCACGGCCGGAACCTCCTCCTCCTCCTCCATCTCGATCTCGGGCATCGTTTCTTCCGCCGGAGGCACCTCCGCACACCGCCGGGAGGAACCACCACCACTATCGCCGCCTCCTTCCATCGTTGAGCAAGTAGTGGAGTGAGTGAGAGGGTTTGAGGGGGATTTAAGAGGGAGAAAGTGAGTGGGAGTGGGAGAATAGAAAGGTGAGAGAGCTAGGAAGGAAGGGTTTGAAAGCACAAAAGGGGGGAGAAGGGGTCGTTTGGCGTTTTGAATCCTCGGGTGAGGACGCGACACAGCGGGGTGTCACGTTAAAGTCGTGTCGATCTGGTAGGTTGCTACCTCGTCGCGATCGCGACCTACAACCATGTCACGACCTTTACTCGCCCTCCCGCTCTATCGCGACCTTAAGGCGACATGGTTGGCTGTCGCGTCACCAACAGAACACAGTGCGCAGGAAGCAAAACTCTATTTTTATTCACTCAAATCTTCAAGCTACATTGTTCAATTATTCCTACGTTCAAACAAATGTAATTTCCTGCCCTAACTACCACCTAATGTCAATGCCTACTGATAACTACATAAAATTTTATGTTAAATTTCACACATATAATTGATTTTAGACATCTTTTGTCTATAAATAATGTACATTTTGAGTTTAATTCTCATTCCATCCATTAATAGGTTTTTGAGCATTTTAGTTAGATTTTTGTGTAGAACACATAGTTAGATTTAAAATCAATGTTTGACTAATAAAGTGTTTTCTTTTTGCAAGTATATTATACATAAATAAATTCTTGGTCCTAGATTTTCTTAAGAATTTCTTGTTTGTAAATAAATCAAATTTTAAATCTTAGTTAAATAAATAACATTTTTACCCTATCACCACCATTATGCCACATACCCCTCCCAATTTCAATATTTTAATAATGACCTTTTACCCTACCCAACCCTATCTAATCCGGTTAAAATTGTTATTCTTCCCCAGTAGAAGCTGCTGGAAGACCTCTGGCGGTGTGCTGGTCGCCCAGATGCAGCGCCAGAAAGCGACGGAGCATGCGGTGTGAAGCAGGAGCTCCCTGTGCATAGCTGTGCGATGGCGGAGCCCTGCTGAGCTGAGGTGGCAGCGATGAAGCTGCTGGGTGAGAAGGACTGCGGCGGGAACCTGGAGCTGTGCACGGCGGTGCGGAGATAGCCTGGTCGGATCCGGGCGTTCATGGATCCTGGTGCTGCAGAGGCAGTTCGTGTGGAAGCTGGGTGTGCTGGAAGCAGCTTGGGTGCGTGGCGGCTGCTGGTTGTGTGCTGGCCAAGCGTACGGCTGGAGCTGCGTGATGGAGCCCGGGTATGCAGGCTGGTGTGGTGCAGTGCGGTGCGGTGCTGATGGCGCCCAGGTGCGACGCAGGTGTGGAGGCGCCCAGATCCGTTGCTGGGGAGCGGCCAGAGGTGCAGTGGAGCAGGCGGCTGGTCCTGCTGCTGGTCTGATGGATCCATGCGCCTGGCGGCCGAGTCGGCATCTGGTGCAGAGGCCGAGCGAGTTGAGCTAGGCTGGCGGTCCTGCTGCGCTGGCGATCCCGGTGCGGAAGGTATGTGCCGATTTCGTGCGCAGTGGCAGAGGCGGAGATGTGCAGAGACCTGGTGCCTATATAAGGACCTTAGGTCCTCTTCCCAGGGTTGGCTGGCCCCGATGAAATTTTAGGATTTTTAGTTGCCCCTTTTTCCTATATTTTTCTGTTCTTCCATAGTTCAGTGAGGGAGACGGCTGCTTCTGGGCAACTTTGATTTCTTTTTGGTTTTTCTTCTTTTCTTGGTTTGATTGTTGAGCTGGAAGAGATGAATGATTTCTATTTTTCCATTTCTTCAGTAGCATCTAACAAGAATTTGAGCCAATAGTTTATTTCATTTCATCTGTGTTGAATTATCCATTTCTTCTGTGACTTTTCTTTTCTGTAAGCGATTGGAGGGGTTTCTGTTTGAACATTTGAGGGGATACGAGATGGAGAGGGTGACTGAAATTTTGTTTAGGGATTTCTTTCTTTCTTCTATAAGTGTCACCCGATCCAGAGGACGTTGTTCTTTCCATTTTTTGTGTTAAAGTTTCATTTCTTCTGTTCCGGAGGGTCTAGGGGAGGAATCGAGGACTTCTTACCCATTTTGTTCTTGGCTTGTTCTGAGATTGACTGCTGCTGCTGTGAGGATTGGAGTCTGGGACTCCAGGGAGTTGGCTGGTTCAGAATTTTTGGGGATTTTAGCTTTTATTTCTTCTTCTCTTCTATTGTTGTTAGCTATTATGAAGAGATTGGGACACTCCGAAAGAGCAATTGGAGAGTTCAACTACAGGGGATTTTATTTCCATTTCTTTACCTTTGCTGCTCGGAGGACTACTGTAATGCTAATCATGTTTTCTTCTGTTCTTTTGTGAACTGCTAGAAGGGTTTTTGCATTTGTTCTTTACTTCTTCTGTGTTCAGGAGAGTTCGATCCAGTGTGCTGTGAGGGTACAGTGATTTGAAGTTCCTATAGTTCATATTGTCTTAGTGCAATCTTTGAATGAGTTCTTTAATTTCTTCACTGTCTCAACTTGTTCTCAGTTTAGATCTCATGCTCTAGTTATCTCTCTGAGTAATTGAAGTGTTGATCTGTTATTTTTTTTTTTCCTTCTATCTTACGTTGCTTCCCTTCGAGTTGTGGAGGTGTGAGTAATTTTGGAACAATAATAGTTTGAAATCGGAAGGAATGTTTGTTTCATATTGCATCAATCACATGGTTCTAAGAATGCTTAATTTGATCTGTTATCTAAAGTTCTGACTTCAGTTTTTAACGCATTGAGAATTTAAGTCTTGTTAGTGTTCATATTGAATGTGATATTGTAAAGTTCTAATCGCACTGGAGTTTTTAGTGAATTGAGTGGATTTAAATTGCATCTTACTGTTAGATCTTTTAATTTCAAGTCAAAGTAGTTTAATTCAAATTCTATTCAGCCTCTCTGTGGATATGACCTGTTCTCACCACTTTGCTAGTTCATTTTTACTATTTTAAATCTGTGAGACAGTTTAGAGAAGGTGAGCATATTGATTTGTGTACGGAACTCTGGACAACGAAAGTGCACAGTCAACAAAGCCACGTTCATCTACATCAATCACATCACTCTCAAGCATCCAGTGCTGCTGGCCGGATCTCCTTCAGTGCCTCAAGGTATCCCTGCGTCACGTCTTCATCTTCTACCACCTCGGCCTGGATAAGACTCATGGTATATCCTCCCCAGTGGACGATGGCGCTCCGCACGTCCCGTTCATCCTGCTCGTCACTCCTCTTCCTCACTTGAATGGGCAACGGCCAACCATGTGCGGAGCGCCGAAGAGAGGGGGTCGGTTGACAGACTGACCTTCAATGTTTCCTTGCGCTGCCATAGATCTTTACTCTTCAGATCATTGGATCTTCTTCTTTGTCGAAGAGACTCGCTCTGATACCACTTGTTGCCCAGTTAGGTAGCCCAGAGGGGGGGTGAATGTGTCTTTAAAATTTATCAGCTAATACCGGTTCACTAAAAATGTTCACAGAGAAATACACTTTGAAGATTGTTAGTGTTAGTAAAGAGAAACAACAATCACACAACACAAGATGTATCCTGGTTCGGATCTCCTCTCCACAGGAGTCCTACGTCCAGTCCCTGAGCAACAACTCAGGATTTCACTAACTAGGGTACAGTCCCCCTATGGACACTACAACACCCAGCCCAGCTGGTCTTCTCTTCACAGCCCGAAGAGGAACAACACCCTAGATACCCCCACCAGGTCTTCCTTCTCAGCAGAAGGGAACACACACAGAAACAAGTAAGCAGGAGATTAAGCCCCTAGATCAAGCTTTGATAAGCCAAGATCTGAAGCAAGGGACTGAGAGCAATGAGATCTATAAACAAAAGCTCACTTTCAGAACCAAACAAACTCTCTCGAAAATCTACAAACAATGCAGAGAGCAAATAGCTAATCTAATGGAATGAGGCTTGGCTCTTTCTTGAGAACTCGTAGAAGACTTGATGATCAGAGAGTTTTCTATGACTGTCATTCTCTATCTATGTGTATATCTTCTTCTGGAGCTCCTTTCTTCAATATATAGCTTCAATTTGAAATTTAAACGTTGAAGTATCCGTTGCCTCTAGCTTTTGGTGGACGTTAGACTGAGTGGCACTTGGAAGCTTCCAGTCAACAGTCCTTTATCCATTTGTGCATGCAAAGAGATAGGATCTTCTGAAGTGTCCTTTGGCTTCTACAAGGTCCAATTGTGTGAGATGAATAGCTGACAAGGACCTGCACACAAAGCAAGCTAGAATGATAGACAGCTGAACTGTCTCTTGTTGTCAGTCAACGTTAGTGTGAATATTCATCAAAATAGTAATGCTATTCTGTTGTTCTAAAGATGCATAAAGTGAAGGATCGAAATAATGTGTGGAAAAGATCTAGAAGGGGGGGATGAATAGATCTTAGCCACTTTTGCGGAAGCTTAAGCAATTTGAAAACTATTTAGAATCAGAGGCAATGTTATCAGTGAAAAACTACAGATCTGATTAGATTTGAGTGAGTTGAAAAACTTAGATGTGAGGCAAGTTGATTAAGTGAATTAAAAACGGATCCTATGCAAACATCTAGCGGATGAATCAATCAAACCACAGAAGACAAATGCACAAGGATTTTTTAGGTGGTTCGGAAATCACCCAAGTGATTCCTACATCCACCCCTCACAACCTGTGAGGCTTCACTAACACAACTGGGCTACACACCCAAAGGAGCCTAACAACTCCAACACTTCAGAGCATACAACTCACACAACCTCTAGAGCAAGACTACTCTAGAAACACAGAGCAAGACTGCTCAAACCAACCCTGAGCTTACAACTCAAACTGAGCTCGACGGCTCACAACACCTGAGCACAATGCTCACACTGAAACTGCTAGACACCAACTTAAGACTAAGATCCTCTAGCAACAGATCTAGTCGAAGTTTGAGAACTCTAAAGAGAGTTATGCAGAAGCACTTGCATAATCTCAAAAGATATCTCAGAAGAACAGAAGAAAAGGTAAATTGAATTGAATGCTTCGTTCTTCAGTGTACTCCCTTGTAGAAGCTTGAATTGGGAAGGAACTTGTGAAGCTTGAAGTCCAAGTCGATGCTCTGCAATCTGAGAAGTTGGATCTTCCTCGAATTCTTCACCCAAGAAGTCTTCTACAGGATCTGCCTCCTTGGAATGCTTCAGAGAAGTCTTCAGGAATCAAATTCCAATTCCCACACCTTGAATTGGTGGGAATTGGTCTTCTGGAAGCACTTGGAGAGCAGGGGAAGGAGACACGAGCTCTTCTTGGCCGCCAGGAGCTTCTTGGAGGCTCTGAGAGAGTTGGGTCCTTCTCACTTGTGAAGGCTGGCCAAAAGACACTTTATATCCTTAGGATTCCAAAGATACCCTTTTGGGGTACAAGGGCACGCTTTCCTAGGAAGATTCTGATCGCCCTAGAGGGACACGTGGCAGCCATCAACTTTAGGATGAAAAGTTTCCGTAGTGTGTCGACCTGCCCTGGTGGTAGTGTCGACACACTGTCCAGAATATGTAGAAGGCTGTTCTGGGAAGAGGGTCCCGTGTCGACCTGCTCTGAGAGTGTGTCGACCTGCTATCCCAAATCTGCAAACTGCTGTTCTGGGAACTGGGTCTAGTGTCGACCTGCTCTGAGAGTGTGTCGACCTGCTGACCCAATTCTTCAAACTGGCTGTTCTGGAAACGGGATCTAGTGTCGACCTGCTCTGAGAGTGTGTCGACCTGGGTAGGCTTGATTTCTGAAAAACTGCCACTCGTGTCGACACACTCTTGACATGTGTCGACACAGTCTCAACATTTTTACACATTTTGCCTTTGAATATGTGTTGATGTGTCGACACCATTGATGGGTGTGTCGACTCATCTTTTGCATAAAAATGTTTGTACCTGAAAAATGAACACATATATCATTAGTTAAATGATTTGTCATGACCATAAATGATAAATGTGGTTTGAAAAATACTTTTTGAACATGAATTTCAGGTATGATGTTTTTGACATGTTTCAATTAAATTGCTTTAAGAACACTTCTTGTCATCATCAAAATAGGAGGGAAATGATATGAATTTGCATTCAACCCAACAATCTCCCCCTTTTTGATGATGGCAACATTAAATCCATATTTCAATGTGGTTTTGATGAAGTGTGATTTTAAGCAATTTTTTATTGTTTAAATTTTTGTTTTCCTTTTGTTCATACTTGTCAAGGACCTTTTGATGTTGTTCAGTAACAATTGATGATGTGTTTGTGAGATACAGTGTTACTTGAAATTAGAAATTTTGTGCACACAAGTCAAACAATTGGACAAGTATTCAAACACAAAGACAAAGATTTGCATTCAGAATCACAATACTTTGCATTGAAGCCAAAACAACCATTTCATTTCATTCAAAAGATCATTACATCAAAATATTACATTCAAGTCATTCATTCTTCTCCCCCTTTGCCATTATCAAAATAAATGTACATTAGGTAGAAGATGGAGGAGGAGGAGGAATTGGAGCAAGAAGAAGTTCAATGTCTGACAGTCTTTTCTCCATGAAGTTCAGGCTAGACTTGATTTGATCTTGAATGGTTATCATTTTTGTGCTCAAAAAGTGTTCCATTCGATCTGAATTTTCTAGCAAAGTGGCCTGAAGTCTGGTTAGATCAGCTGCACTGTGTTGTGAGGAAGATGATGAGCCAGCTGACCAACCAGGTCTCTGCATTATCTTGAACTCCTTGGTCAAATCTGTAAGCTGCCTGTCAATGTGCTCATTGAAGTTCCTCATACTTTCTAAATCATCCACAAAATGAGCAAATGACAATCTGGTGCTGGAAATCTCATGCAATGTTTGCTTGGTGTTGAAGACATCTGCTTGGGAATTTGCCAAAATTCCCTGAAGAACTTTCTCCAACTTGTCTTGATGCTCTTTGAGCTCAATATAGGAATCTCCCAGAGTGCCTATAAGTCTGTTAAATCTCTGAGCTGCATAATCTGAAGCTGCCTTCTGCTCAATAAATTTTGCTGACACTGTGTTCTCTAGTCTTTGAACTCTCAATTCAAATTGGTCTGACATTGTTTGAATGGTGGAGTTCAATGTATCAAATTTGGCATTGAGGAAAGAGAACAATTCTGGTGGAATTGAGGACCCACCAGAAGAAGTGGAAGATTGGAATGTAGAGGGGAAATGTGGAGGTTCAAAAGTATGTGGCAAGGAAGAGGAAGGATCATCCTGAGGTGGAATAGGGGTTTCAAGCTGAATGCCACCTTCAGGAGGGATATGAGGCTGGTCCTCATCCATTAGAGGCTGATCCTCTGGCAAGTGAACTTGTTCCTCTTGAACTTGAGGCTGGCCCTCATGAGGTGGAGGCTGATCCTCCTGATTTTGGTCTCCTTGAGCTGGAGGCTGGTCCTCTTGTGCTTGGGGCTGATCCCCTTGAACCTGAGGCTGGTCCTCCTGAGCTTGAGGGGCCTCAACCACAATTGGTCCTCTTCTAATCTGATTTCCCTCCAATCTAAATCCCATAAACTTCTGGATATTCTTAAAAGTGTAGATGTTTGACTTGGGAATGGATTGGGATTTTTCATTTTCCAATGGCACACCAAAGTGCTTGAACACTGAGGTCAGATGTGCTCCATAAGGAAGTGATCTCTTTAGGTCTGTCCTTGTTGTTTCAGCTATGATTTGATAGAGAATCACATGGAGGTTGATCTTGATGTCTTTCACCATGCAATAGAGGATGAACCTCTGAATGTCTGTCAACCTATCCCTCCACCACCTTGAGGGGTAATTATGGTGGTCAAAATGTGGTGGATGACCCTTAACACAGGTGGAAAGGTATTTGCATTGAACCTGGTTACATAGGTCTGTTTGGGATCTGATTCATCTGCAGGAAGGCCTGTCAAGATGGAGTAGGCTTCATGTAAATCAAATTCAAACTCATGGTAGTCTGCCCCTTCATCTGGTACTTTGAAAATGGAGGCAGCTACTGCAGTAGGCATGTCTATGGCTATTCCCTTGACTTTGGATTCATACCCTTCGTCTGTGCAAGTGAGGTTCTTGTAGAACTCTCTAACTAGTCTTGGATAGCAGACTTGAAATTCAGAAATAAAGGGTATCCAAGATTGAAAGGAAAAGTAGGTTTGAATTTCAGGAAGGGAGTCTGCTAGTTGGATGTCTGAAAGGTCTAGTATTCTTGGCTTCAAAATCAACTTGGCTGCACTTACGGATTCTGAGGGAATATCCTCTTGAGACTCAGAAGAAGAAGAGGAAGATGATTCCTCAGGATGGTCAGAGGAATCGCCCGAAATCTCTGGTCTAGGGTTTGAAACATTACCACCTCTGCCTGAAGTGGAGGTCCTGCCACGCTTGGAAGCCCTCAGAGGTGCAGAAGAAGAGGCAGGATCATTTCTCCTCTTTGTTCTTCTTTCCATCTGTTCAACTGGAACCTGTGCCGGAACTGGCCTTGAAGAGGCCGCTGATCTTGCGCCACGGCGGGGACCCAACTTGCGGACCATGGTGCAAGAGGAGTGGAATTAGGAGAGGAAATGGAAGAATGGAGAGATGATGGAAGGGGGATGAGAGCTAGAGAGAAATTTAGAGGAATTCTTGCCGGAAAGGAGTGGAAATGAGGTCGGGTCGACCTGACGCCCAAAAAGAGATGCAGTGGTACACTGCCCCGCAGGAACAACAAGGGTTTAAGGTGAACCCGAAAGGTTTGAAAAGGGTCTGGCAAGAAGGCAGTGTCGACACATGAGGAGGGTGTGTCGACCTGACTGGTTGTGTGTCGACACGGGAGACATGTGTGTCGACACAGCCTTGATGAAAAATTGAATTTTTGAGAGGAAATTTTTGAGAAAATTGGGGACATCTTTATAATGATAAATAATGAGAGGAATTATCATTTCAAGGATTTTTAAGAGGCCTAAAAATTCATTTGTTATATTTTGCAAAAATTCATCACAGTTCAAGTGTTTCAAACAATTTCCAACAGGATATTAGCATTCCAAGACTTGAATCAACAAAATGATAAATTGAGGGATATAATGTATCTAACAATCAACCAAAAACTACCATGTTTCTCAATTTTCAAGAATTAAAGATATCATCTAGACTAAATACAGTTGTGTTGAAAGTAAAACACAAACTTAAAGAACAACTTGATGAAGGAGGAAGATGATTCTTTCTAAACAAATCTCCAATAATTTCATATTTTTGTTCTTTTAACAAACTATCAAATGATATAAATCTCTTTCACTCAAGTACTAGTGCTTTTTACACACCATAGTCCCTGGATACTTAAGATTTAATCATTGTCAAGTCTCAAAGGGGTAAATGATGACCTTTTGACATGAAAATATACGTTTTGTAGACGCCAATATTTCCAGTTACTCAGTCATCATCAAAAAGCATAGCACATAATTGCTTAAATTTTGAAGTTATTTTCAATTTGGATCCCCTTTGAACAGAGTTAGCAATAATGCCTCATGACATACATAGCACTTCATTCATTGTGAAGGTGTGCAGTTTCTCAGCACAGATGCCATTGCTCTGTTGGATTTTACAAGATTTTGGAGAGTTTGTGAGATAGAATTCAAATACATCCAGTCATCAGTTGCAAACAAGGAAATGTTTTAAGTTCAAGGCACAAATTGTCATTTAGTTTAGGAAGAGATCTGAATTTCTGTGGATTGAGAGACATAGTTGTAAGTTGATTAAAAAAATATAATATATCACTCAAGGTTCATTTTGTGACTCTAGACTTTAGAATGAGGACATCATGCAAGGAATTGATGAAATGCAAGAAGGGTTTTGAAATTTGCAAAAAGATGACTTGTGAATTTTCTAGCTCCCCCTGAGATGATGATTTCAACCATTTTTCATCAAAATAAAGATATGCATTTTTGAAATCAGAAAGAGATTTTCTTCTTGGACAACAAGAACTTCTCCTCACCAATTGCATATTCATTTCTTGGTACTTGGCGGAGATAAGCTCTCACGCATAGTGAAAGTGTCCAGACAAGCATAACCTGTCCTTCTCCAAGTCACCATTTGATATACCAAGAGATTTCAATACAATAAGAGTTGAAGAATTCATTGCCAAAAGGAAATGGAAGTGAAAACTGTGCAAGTTTTGAAATCAGAAAAGAAATTCTCTTTGAACAATAAAAGCTCCCCCTCAACTATTGCATATTAACTTCTTAGTACTTGGCGGAGATATGTTCTCACGCATAGTGAAAGTGTCCAGACAAGCATAACTTGTCCTTCTCCAAGTCACTATTTGATATACCAAGAAGTTTCAACACAATCAGAAGTGGAGAATTTATTGTAAAAAGGGAAATGGAATTGAAAGTGAGAGAGATATGAACAATGTAGCTTGAGGAAGCAAGGAGTTATGAAATGCAAAGAACTCCCCCTTAGACAATGCATAGCACTCAACCCAAACCTTAAGAGAGATCAAGAAGGTGGACATTTACAAAGACCAAGTTCTCTCCTTAATGATGAAAATCTGTTTTCAGGAAGGGGTTTAGTGAATATGTCTGCAATTTGTTTTTTAGTTTCAATAAAATGGAGTTCAAAAGATTTCTTTGCAACCTCATCTCTCAAGAAATGATGCCTAATTTCAATGTGTTTTGTTCTGGAGTGCTGAATGGGGTTTTAGACAAATTTATGGCACTAGTGTTATCACATAGGATGGGTACACACCCTAAATCTTGGTTGTAATCAAGAAGTTGATGTTTCACCCAGAGAATCTGAGTTCCACATCTACCTGCAGCAACATACTCAGCCTCTGTTGTTGACAGAGCAACTGAATGTTGCTTCTTAGAAGCCCAAGAAATAAGGCACCCACCTAGAAATACACACAAGCCACTTGTGCTTTTTCTATCTAACTTACACCCAGCATAATCAGCATCACAATAGGCAAACAATTCTAACTTGCAACCAGCAGGATACCAAATTCCTAAGTCACATGTTCCAACAAGATATTTAAAAATTCTTTTCACAGCAAGCATATGACTTTCTTTAGGATTAGATTGGAATCTAGCACATAAGCACACACAAAACTGAATATCAGGTCTAGAAGTAGTAAGGTAGAGCAGAGAGCCAATCATACCTCTGTAGGTCTTTGGATCAACTGACTTACCAGATGGGTCTTCTTCTAGCTTAGCATTTATTGCAATGGGTGTGCTTGAGTGTTTAAGGTTCTGAAAGTCAAACCTTTTCAGTAGCTCCTTGACATATTTGGTTTGACTAATGAAGATTCCTTCAGTTGTTTGGTTCACCTGCAATCCCAAAAAGAATGTTAAATCTCCCATTAAGCTCATTTCAAATTCATTCTTCATTTGATTTGAAAATTCAGTGCAAAGGCCTTTATTAGTTGATCCAAATATTATGTCATCAACATAAATTTGGACAACAATTATTTGATTTTTTACTATTTTTGTGAACAATGTTTGATCAACATTACCTCTGGAATATCCTTTCTCAAGTAAAAAGGAACTCAAACGATCATACCAAGCTCTTGGAGCTTGTTTAAGACCATAGAGTGCCTTATTAAGCTTGAAAACATGGTTAGGATATTTTTCATTTTCAAATCCAGGAGGTTGTTCAACAAAAACATTTTCCTTTATATATCCATTTAGAAATGCACTTTTGACATCCATTTGAAAGACTTTGAATTTCATGGAGGATGCAAAAGCAAGGAAAATTCTCACAGCTTCTAGTCTAGCTACAGGGGCATAAGATTCTTCAAAGTCAATTCCAAATTCTTGGTTATACCCCTTTGCAACTAGCCTAGCTTTGTTTCTTATTACTTGACCAGCTTCATTCAATTTATTTCTGAAAACCCATCTAGTGCCAATCACAGTTTGGTCACTAGGTCTAGGCACTAATTCCCACACTTGATTTCTTTCAAATTGATGAAGTTCATCATGCATAGCATTAATCCAATCAGAACTGGATAAGGCTTCATCAATTGACTTGGGTTCAATTTGGGAAATTAGAGCTAGTGAGTCTTCTTCAATGTTTTGCAAGAAGGATGATCTGGTCCTAACTCTATCATTTAAGTTGCCAACTACACTGTCTAATGGGTGATCTCTTAGAAAACGAGGTTCAGAAATTACCTGTTGAGAAGTGCCCTCTTCTGGAGCAATATTACCTGAACCACTTGAAGATGGTGAGTTGTTGTTCAGGTTCTCTTCAATGTTGTTAATCTCCTCAACGGTTGGTGAAGAATCCACAATGAGGTCATCCTCTTCATTGTCTTGTTTTTCCCTGCAAGATTTAGAATCATTAGTGGAAAAGGAATTTTCATCAAAAATAACATGTGGTGATTCTTCAACAGTTTTGGTTTTCAATATGTACACTTTGAAAGCCCTTGACACTTCTGAATAGCCAAGGAAGATAGCTTCCTGACTCTTAGCATCAAACTTGTCAAGGTTTTCTTTGTTGTTATTGTGTACAAAACACTTGCACCCAAAAGTTTTGAAGTAAGCAACAGTTGGCTTTTTGTTTTTCAACAATTCATAGGGGGTTTTTCTGATCTTTGGTCTGACCAAGGCTCTGTTTAGGATGTGATTGGCTGTGTTAACAGCTTCAGCCCAGAAGGATTTGGGCAGATTACTCCCTAAGAGCATGGATCTAGCCATTTCCACAAGAGTTCTATTCTTTCTTTCCACAACTCCATTTTGTTCTGGAGTTCTAGGTGAAGAAAACTTGTGAAATATTTGCAATTCAGCACATAGATCAGAAAAGGATGTGTTATCAAATTCACCCCCATGATCAGTTAAAATGTTTTTAATTTTAAATGGATAAGTTGTTAAGATAGTGGTACAGAAATTCCTGAATTCAAGGCATGCATCACTTTTGTGGGATAGAAAAATAACCCAGGTAAATCTAGTAAAGTCATCAATGATTACAAACCCATATCTCTTGCCACTTAGGCTTAGAACTCTTGTTGGCCCAAAGAGGTCCATGTGAAGAAGTTCTAGTGGCTTAGATGTGAGTACTTCATTGAAGGCTTTAAAGGATTTCCTAGTTTGTTTTCCTTTAGCACAGATCCCACAAATTTGACCTTCAACACTAGAAAAAGATTCAGGAAGACCTTTAACCAGATTCAATCTTAACAACTTATTCAAAGTTCTGAAACTTGCATGGCCAAGTCTTTTGTGCCAAGTCCATGCAATTTCATCTTTATTTGCAACAAAACAAAGATTTTCAGAAAAGTTTTTATTAAGGTTGATCATGTAGACATTGTTTTCTCTTTTTCCACAGAATTTGATTTTGTCAGTTGATGAATCAATTATTTTGCAAAAATCAGATTCAAACACAACTTTGTGACCTTTGTCACATAGTTGGCTAATACTGAGCAAGTTATAATCAAGTCCATCAACTAACAAAACATTATCTACTGAGTTTGAAGAAGTTTGACCAACCTTACCAGATCCAATGATCTTTCCTTTATTTTTACCTCCAAAGGTGACTGACCCTCCCTCCTTTTCAATTAGACAGGAAAATTTGGCTCTATCTCCAGTCATGTGTCGTGAACACCCACTATCAAGAAACCAAACATTGGTGTTGGGTGCACGACCTTCCTGCACAAAGATCAATGGAGAGAAGATTTTGGTACCCAAACAGAGTTGGGACCATCAGTATGATTTAGCACAGATATCAAATCCTTTCTCACCCAATTTGATTTGTTTTAGATTTTTGTTTTGTTACTTTGGTGTTTTCAGCCTTTTTCTGTTTGTTCTTTCTTTTAGGAATGAAAGCACCAAGATCTTTGTTTTTGGTTGGAGGAGAGTTTTTCACTTGAAAATTTGAGTTCAGAGGAGGAGGTGGAATCCATGGATTGTGTTGGTACATCCAGAAATTTGGATAAGAGTATTGAGGATAATACCAACAGGGATTTTCATACCATTGGTTCCAAGGATTAATCCAATCTTCTTGAAGTGTTGTCTTGGAGGTCCAAGGTTTTTCATGGATTATTTCTTTTCCCTTTTTCTTATTTTTCAGATTTTTATTTGAATTTTTGGTTTTTGGTGTTGAGCAGGTCGACCTCTCCTGTATGGTGTCGACCTGATAGTCTTCTTTTGTTTTTGGGTTTTTGATTTGTTTTGAGTTTTGTTTGGGGTTTTGTTTGCTGTTTGTTGAATTTCAGTGTTTTCCAGATTAGGACCCTTGACAAAATTAATTAGTGGTGCTTTTCCCTTTTTCTCACCAGATTTGTCTTTTTGGGGTTTCTTCTTGTTGAATCCTAATCCATGAGATGTGGTTGTCATGTTGGATCCTAGCAATGCCTCTAGGTTATCTTGGCCTTTTGTGAAGGTTTGGATAACCTCCTCCCTTTCCTTTAGCTGGTTTTTAAGAACTTCAATTTCTTCAATTTTCTGTTGTTTTTCTTGTTTTTCAATTTCCAGCTTTTCATTTAAGTTTCTGAATTCTTGGGAGGCCTTTTGAGAGGCAAGTTTCAGTTCATCAATTAGGTTTAGGAGATTCTCTTTTTCTTCAAGCAAGTCTGTTACTTCAGATTCCAGTTCACAGATTCTATTGTTTGAAGATTGATTATGGTAGAGATTTTCAATTTTCTTTTTGATGTGTTTATTTTCTTTTCTCATTTCAGAATATCTTTCAACTAATTCTGCATACACATCCTGCCAATCTTCAACACTATAATCTTCAAAGGAAGTATTTACCTTTCCATCTGTGCTGTTGGCCATGAAGCAAACTTCCTCACTCTCTGAGCTTGAGGACTTCTTCTCTTCTTCTTCCTCACTTGTGTCTTCATCAGACCAAGTGGCTACCATGGCCTTTGGCTTCTTATATTTCTGGAATCTCTTGTGCTTTTCCTTTTTGTTCTCAGGACACTCTCCCTTCATGTGTCCTGGCTTGTTGCACCTGTAACAGATAACATTCTCATCAGGTTTATGATTCTTATTGAAATTGGAAGAGGAAATATTCTTCTTACCTGAGGGAAATTTCTTTTTCCCAGTCATTTTCCCTTTCCTATATTTCAAAAATTTCCTGAATTGTCTGGTCATGAGGGCAATCTCATCCTCATTCGACTCAGATTCTTCAGAACTTGTTTTATCCTGATTTTTATCTTTGTTGCTTGAAGAGGCTTTGAGTGCCATAGGCTTGGTCTTAATGATGTGTTCTTCATTTCTTTTTAAGTTTATTTCATATGTCATTAAAGATCCAATCAATTCATCCAAAGAAATTTTGGACAAATCTTTTGAATCTTCAATAACAGTGGCCTTGGTATGCCAAACTGAAGAAAGTGAACGCAAAATTTTTCTTACCAAGTCTGCATCAGTATACTCCTTACCCAAAGCCTTGAGTCCATTGACTATCACCATGAATCTGGCAAACATTTCAGAAATAGATTCATTAGATTTCATCATGAAAAGTTCATATTCTGAAACTAAAATATTTGCCTTGGTCTCCTTGACCTGAGATGTTCCCTCATAGAGTAATTCGAGTTTATCCCACATCTCTTTGGCAGATTTGCACATAGAGATTCTCGAATACTCCTTGGGATGGACAGCACACTGAATCATGTTCATGGCACTATAATTCAGTGTAGCTTTCCTTATCTGTTCCCTTGTCCAGGTATCTTCTTCTCCCTGGTTCTCATAGGGACCCACCTCAACTACTTTCCAGATCTCATAGTTCTGGGCCCTCAGAAATACTTGCATTCTGTTTTTCCAATAAGAATAGTCCAAACCATTAAAGAATGGTGGCCTATTTATGGAATGGCCCTCAGCTATGAAACCCTTTGAGTCCATGACACTTAAGTAAATGCACAGAGAAAGAGTTAAACAACCAAGCAAACAAACAAGCAAACAATCAAACACTCAATACTCAGAAACAAAAACTGCTCAGTTCAAATCAGATCGATGTAAACCCGCTCTGATACCAATTGAAGGATCGAAATGAATGTGTGGAAAAGATCTAGAAGGGGGGGGGATGAATAGATCTTAGCCACTTTTGCGGAAGCTTAAGCAATTTGAAAACTATTTAGAATCAGAGGCAATGTTATCAGTGAAAAACTACAGATCTGATTAGATTTGAGTGAGTTGAAAAACTTAGATGTGAAGCAAGTTGATTAAGTGAATTAAAAACGGATCCTATGCAAGCATCTAGCGGATGAATCAATCAAACCACAGAAGACAAATGCACAAGGATTTTTAGGTGGTTCGGAAATCACCCAAGTGATTCCTACATCCACCCCTCACAACCCGTGAGGCTTCACTAACACAACTGGGCTACACACCCAAAGGAGCCTAACAACTCCAACACTTCAGAGCATACAACTCACACAACCTCTAGAGCAAGACTACTCTAGAAACACAGAGCAAGACTGCTCAAACCAACCCTGAGCTTACAACTCAAACTGAGCTCGACGGCTCACAACACCCTGAGCACAATGCTCACACTGAAACTGCTAGACACCAACTTAAGACTAAGATCCTCTAGCAACAGATCTAGTCGAAGTTTGAGAACTCTAAAGAGAGTTATGCAGAAGCACTTGCATAATCTCAAAAGATATCTCAGAAGAACAGAAGAAAAGGTAAATTGAATTGAAATGCTTCGTTCTTCAGTGTACTCCCTTGTAGAAGCTTGAATTGGGAAGGAACTTGTGAAGCTTGAAGTCCAAGTCGATGCTCTGCAATCTGAGAAGTTGGATCTTCCTCGAATTCTTCACCCAAGAAGTCTTCTACAGGATCTGCCTCCTTGGAATGCTTCAGAGAAGTCTTCAGGAATCAAATTCCAATTCCCACACCTTGAATTGGTGGGAATTGGTCTTCTGGAAGCACTTGGAGAGCAGGGGAAGGAGACACGAGCTCTTCTTGGCCGCCAGGAGCTTCTTGGAGGCTCTGAGAGAGTTGGGTCCTTCTCACTTGTGAAGGCTGGCCGAAAAGACACTTTATATCCTTAGGATTCCAAAGATACCCTTTTGGGGTACAAGGGCACGCTTTCCTAGGAAGATTCTGATCGCCCTAGAGGGACACGTGGCAGCCATCAACTTTTAGGATGAAAAGTTTCCGTAGTGTGTCGACCTGCCCTGGTGGTAGTGTCGACACACTGTCCAGAATATGTAGAAGGCTGTTCTGGGAAGAGGGTCCCGTGTCGACCTGCTCTGAGAGTGTGTCGACCTGCTATCCCAAATCTGCAAACTGGCTGTTCTGGGAACTGGGTCTAGTGTCGACCTGCTCTGAGAGTGTGTCGACCTGCTGACCCAATTCTTCAAACTGGCTGTTCTGGAAACGGGATCTAGTGTCGACCTGCTCTGAGAGTGTGTCGACCTGGGTAGGCTTGATTTCTGAAAAACTGCCACTCGTGTCGACACACTCTTGACATGTGTCGACACAGTCTCAACATTTTTACACATTTTGCCTTTGAATATGTGTTGATGTGTCGACACCATTGATGGGTGTGTCGACTCATCTTTTGCATAAAAATGTTTGTACCTGAAAAATGAACACATATATCATTAGTTAAATGATTTGTCATGACCATAAATGATAAATGTGGTTTGAAAAATACTTTTTGAACATGAATTTCAGGTATGATGTTTTTGACATGTTTCAATTAAATTGCTTTAAGAACACTTCTTGTCATCATCAAAATAGGAGGGAAATGATATGAATTTGCATTCAACCCAACATAAAGAATGACACCATAGCTTGCATGATATGACAACTTCGTTGACATTTAAATTGATCTGAAATATGTGAATCGTTATGCAACCAAATAGCAAATCGTTGTGAGATATGAAAGATCATTGTGATATTAAGGAAATCATTATGATTACTTAAGAAGTCGATGCGCAAAGCAAATCGTTATGAGAACCAAAGAAATCGTTACGATACTTAAGAAGTCGATGCTCAAGCAAATCGTTATGAGAACCAAAGAAATCGTTATGATTACTTAAGAAGTCGATGCTCAAAGCAAATCGTTATAATATCTGAAGCAATCATTGCGATAAGCAAATCGTTACGACGTCTAAAGAAATCGTTGCGATAAGCAAATCGTTACAATAACTAAAGGAATCGTTATGATAGCAAATCGTTGCGATAAATAAAGGAATCGTTACAATAGCAAATCGTTGCGACGTCTGAAGAAATCGTTGTGATAAGCAAATCGTTACAATAACTAAAGGAATCGTTACGATAGAAAATTGTTGCGATGACTAAAAGAATCGTTACGAAGGCAAGTCGTTATGATGACTAAAGGAATCATTACGAGAACAAGTCGTTATGATGACTAAAGGAATCGTTATGAGAGCAAGTCGTTACGATGACTAAAGGAATCATTACGAAAGCAAGTCGTTATGATGACTAAAGGAATCATTACGAAAGCAAGTCGTTACGATGACTAAAGGAATCATTATGAAAGCAAGTCGTTACGATGACTAAAGGAATCATTACGAGAGCAAGTCGTTACGATGACTAAAGGAATCGTTACGAAAGCAAGTCGTTACGATTGTAGGATCGAAAAAGGGATGGGCCAGATCTAGAGGGGGGGTTGAATAGATCTAGGCCAAGTACTGCGGAAGCTTAGCCAATTTTAAAGATGCTTTAAATCAGAGTCAACTTAGAAAAGCAATTCACAGATCTGATGAGTGATTGTGTGAATTAAGTGATTAAAGTGAGTGATCAAGTTGATTAGAAGAGTAATCAAAAATCCTATGCATACATCTAACGCAAGGTGAAGTTAAATCACAGATCAAACCACTGCACAGAGATTTTTAGGTGGTTCGGAAATCACACCATGTGATTCCTACATCCACCCCTCACATAGTGAGGCTCCACTATTCAACTTGAATACACCACACACTGGAGCTTGACAACTCTAACACACTGAGTTCAACAACTCACACACAACCTCTAGAGCAAGACTACTCTAGAAACTTAAGCACAACTGCTCAACCACAACCTGAGTGCGACGACTCAACACAATTGAGCACAAAGGCTCACAACCAACTTGCTAGATCAAAAACAAGATTCAGATCCTCTAGCAATGATCTGATCCATAAGGAGTTCATTTAAGGAGACTAGTGCAACAAATCATGCACAATCTCAAGAATGATTCAGAAGAACTAAGGGGAATTAAGAAGTTGTATGTAGAATCCTTGTTCTTCAGATGAACTCCCTTGTAGAAGGCTGAATTGAGAAGATGCATGAACTCTTGAAGTCCCTGGGTGATGCTCTGCAATTTGTGCCTCCGGATCTTCCTTGAACTCTTCTCAATTGGATGCTTCTACTTGATCTGCTCCCTTGGAAGTGATCTCACTTCATCTTCATGGATCAATCTTCACTTCTTGTGCTTACAAAGATGGGAATTGGCTTGAAGCAGCACAAGGAGAGCAAGAATGGGAGGAGAGCTCTGTCTTGCCGCCAAAGGGCACTTTCTGGAAGGCTCTTCAGGAGTTCTGCTACTTGGGGGCCGATTAGATAGGTATTTATACCCCATCATGGCCAAAAGAACCCTTGGGGTACGTGGGCACATGATCCAAGGCCGATCCAAGTGATCCCTAGAGTGTCACGTGTCCAGGTGGGACTTAAAGTGAAAACGTTGTCGGAGTGTGTTGACACAGTCATTGGGTGTGTCGACACAGTCATTGGGTGTGTCGACACACTGTCCCAATTCCACAAAACAGGTCTTCTGGGAGATGACTCTAGTGTCGACACACTCACTGGTTGTGTCGACACACTGTCCCAGTTCTGCAAAACTAGCCCTCTGGGAGAGGTCACTAGTGTCGACACTGCCTAGGACTATGTCGACACACTGTCCCAACCTGTCAACTAGGTTCTCTGGGAGCTGGGTCTAGTGTCGACACCACTTGGGACTGTGTCGACACACTTGACCATTTCTTCATGACTTTGCCTTAGGGTTTGATACCCTGTGTCGACACCAGTAGTGGGTGTGTCGACACTACCCTTGCAAGAGATGTATGTCCCTGAGAAATAAACACATAAATTATTAGTCCAATGTATTATCATGAATATATATGATAAAATGTGTTTGGAAACATGCTTTTTGAATATTGTTATTACATGTGTGATGTATTTAACATGTTCTATTTATTGTGCATTAAAATCACAACTTGTCATCATCAAAATTATGAGGGGAAATGTATTAAATTCACATTCAACCCAACAATCTCCCCCTTTTTGATGATGGCAACATTAAGTCCACATGAAGATTTGAATTTATAATGAAATGTGATTTTAAGTCATTTATTCACACAACATTCAATCACATACACACTGAATGACAATGAACCCATGTTTCAATATTTTCATTCACATTCATCAAAGGCCATTGAGCATAATTTAGCAACATTTGACAATTTTGCACAATGAAGTACACAGGGTTTGACATTTACAATCATCCATTCATTGACATGTCATCCATTCATTATAAAAATTTTCAATCACATTCAAATAAGTACTCCTTCTCATTCAACAAAGATATTCATTACATAGATATTCAATTACATTCCAAAACAAGTTCTTTCTCATTCAACAAAAGTATTCATTACAAGGATATTCCTTCTCCCCCTTTAACATCATCAAAAGATAAGATCCATCAAGAGGATGGAGGTGGAGGAGGAATAGGAAGAAGGAGAGACTCTATGGTCTTCAATCTTGACTCCATTGCTTGAAGATTGGATCTCAACTGACTTTGCATGGTAGAAAGTCTGGTATGCAGCAGTTCTTCCAACCTTTGACTGTTGTCATACATGTTGGACTGGAATGCAGATAAATCAGCTGAAAAGGGTTGTGAACCTGAGGAAGAGCTTGCAAATCCATGTCTGTTGATATCTTTGAGCTCCTTCTTAAGGGTAGACATCTCATTGTCTATGTGAGCTGATAGGTTCTTCATGCCTTCCAAATCATCAACCATGTGTGCAAATGAAAGTCTAGTCTTCGAAATTTGAGTCACTGCTTCCTGACTGTTGAATAAATTCTTCTGAGAATTTACTAATATCCCTTCAAGGACCTTTTCCAGCGTGTCTTGATGTTCCTTTAACTGAAGGGATGCATCACCCAAAGTGCCAATTAGCATGTTAAACCTTTGGGTGGCATGATCAGCTGCTTCTTTCTGCTTAATGAACTGAGCATTCACAGAATTCTCCAACCTTTGAATTCAGAGCTCAAAACTCTCTGACATCTGGAGGATGGAAGAGCTGATGGTATCAAACTTGTCATTCAAAAAAGAATATAGCTCTGGTGGAACAGAAGGTCCGCTAGTGGAAGTAGAGGCAGATGCTTGGTAATGTGGAGTGAAAGATGGAATTTCCACATCAGGGAGATGTGGTGAAGAGGCTTGAAATGGAGGTGTGTGAGGAACATCCTGAGGTATAGGTGCTCCAATTTCATTGGGAGGCTGGTCCTCTTGATCATGTGGAGGAGAGTGGGCAACCTCAGAAGGTGGTTCTACAACCTCAGGAACCACTGGGGCCTCAACAACTATAGGACCTCTTCTTACTTGATCACCTTCAAGTCTGAATCCCATGAACTTTTGCAAATGCTTGAAGCAATGGATGTTGGACTTTGGGATTGACTGGGCTTGCTCATTCTCAAAAGATACTCCAAAATGCTGAAAACCTGGTGTGAGATGAGCTGCATAAGGAAGGGATCTATGTAGATCTTTCCTTGTAGTTTCTGACATAATCTGATACATGATGACATGCAAATTGATTTTTACCTCTTTCTTCATGTAGTATATAATGAACCTCTGTATGTCAGTTAACCTATCCCTTCCACCACCTTGAGGAGTGATTATAGTGGTCAAAATGTGATGGATCAGTCTCAAAACAGGTGGGAAGGTGTTGGTGTTGAACCTGGTGACATAAGTCTGCTTTGGGTCTGACTCATCAGCTGGGAGTCCAGTAAGCAGTGAATATGCTTCATGCAGGTCAAACTCAAAATCATGATAGTCAGCACCTTCATCAGGAATTTTAAACAAGGTTGCAGCCACTTCAGTAGACAAATCAATCAAAACGCCCTTGACTTCTGACTGGTAATCTTTAGGTGTGCACTCTAAGTTCAGATAGAACTCTTGGACTAACCTTGGATATATGGTTCTGAACTCAGATATGAAGGGCAACCAAGATTGAAAATTGAAGAACTGACGCACTTCTGGGAAGGTAGTTGCAAGGTCAGTGTCTTCAAGGTCAACAGCTCTAGGTTTTAGGATGGATTTCCCTTCACTAGCCAGTTTAGAAGGGGTTGCCTCAGAGGGATGAGATGAACCAGATGAATTTGAGGTGGATTTCTCAGAAACTTCAGGAGAGGAGACCAATATCTTCCTCCTAGGGTGTGCAGATGTCCTCTGAGAAGGACCTCGACTGGAAGAGGGTACCCTACCTCTCTTGGATGGTGTAGGAGATGCAGATGAAGCACCTGGCTGCTCTACCGGGTCATGCCGACGCTTGCTTCTCCTCTCAGTTGGAGGTACGTCAACAGCAATGGGCCTGGCAGTTGCCCTAGAACGAGCACCACGGCGAGGCATTTGCTTGCGAGGCATAGTTGCAGGAGAAGAAGGAAGAACAGGGGATGGTGGAGATGGTGTAAAGAGGATGGAGACAGAAATTGGTGGGAAGAGGGAAGAAAGATGAAAACTGTTGCCATTTTCAAAGGTAAAGGACGGCCATGGGGTCGACCTGGGAAGAAGAAAAGGGGTTTTGGGGTAGAATAGTCCGCAGGAACAACAAATCCTAAACCGGTGCGCCAATAGATAAACCGCCTGGATTGCCTATGTGTCGACACAAGACATGGGTGTGTCGACCTGGGCTTGGACTGTGTCGACACAGGAATGTGGATGTGTCGACCTGGCCTGAAGAAGTTTTGAAGGTTTGAGCATGAGGAAAATTCGTAAATTTTGGGAAATCTTTAACATGATGAAATATGGATGGAATCAACGTGACAAGGATTTTTAAGAGATAAAAAAAAATTATTTGTCATATTTTTACAAAAATCCAACAAACTTCAAGTTTTACACAACAACCTACAGGATATTTTCATTAATTGACTTGAGCCATTAAAATGATAGTTTGAGTGATATAGAACATTCAATAGCCAATGACAAACTACCATATTCTCCAAATCCAAAGAAATAGAAATGTCTTTTATATTGAAATCACTTGTGATGAACTTAAATAACTTTGAGCACACTGATGGAAGACAAGGATGTTGATTTTAAGTAATTCTCCTTGGATGCATTTTTTTTTTAATCAAACTATCAAATGTAGTAAATCTTTTTCACTCAAGAACTAATACTTTTTACACACCATAGTCCTTAGTTACTAAAGATTTACCCATTATCCAGTTACAAGGGGTAAATGACAACCTTTTGACATGAAAATATATGTTTATCAGACGTCAATATTTCCAGTTACTCAGTCATCATCAAAATGTATAGATCATTTTTTTTTAATTTTGAACCCCTTTGAACAGAGATAGCAATAATACCTCATGACATACATGGCACTTCATTCATTGTGAAGGTTTGTAGTTTCTCAGCATTTGTGCCATTGCTCTGTTGAATAATAAATGGAAGGAGAATTTTATAAAATTGAGATCATTTATATCTCACATCAGTTGCAAAGAAGGTGTTTAAAGTCAAAGCACACATGATTTTTCAGTCTTTGAAAGAGATTTAAATTTTTGTAGTCTTGAAGAGTATAGTTGAGAGTTGACTGCAAAAATGTAGTAGATCAATCAAAAAGTCATTTTGAGGTTCTAGCCAAACTTAATGAGCACATCATGAGAGGAAGTTGATATAACTCAAGAGGAATCTTGAATTTTGTAAAAGAATGAGTAGTGAATTCATTAGCTCCCCCTGAAATGATGATTCCAAAAAAATTTCATCAAAATGAAGATATGCAAAGATTTTGAAAATTTGAAATGATTCTTTTTGAAGAACAAGGACTCTCCCTCAACAATTGCATATTTAATTCTTGATACTTAGCGGAGACGCATACTCTCGCATAGTGAAAGTGTCCAGACAAGCAGAACTTGTCCTTCTTCAATTCACCATTTGATATACCAAGAATTTCAACACAATGTGAGTTGAAGAATTTATTGACAAAAAGAAATGGAAGTTGATTCGTGAGAGATGTGAATAGCATAAATCAAGGAAGTAAAGAAGAATGATGAAACAATGACTCCCCCTCAGAACATGCCTAAACACTCAACCCAATGAGAGTTATCAAGAAGATGGACATTTGCAAAGACTAAGCTCTCTTCTCAAGGATGAAAATCTGCTGTCAAGAAGAGGTTTAGTGAAGATATCAGCAATTTGTTTTTCAGTTTTAATAAAGAGGAGTTCAAAAGATTTCTTTGCTACCTCATCTCTCAAGAAATGATGTATAATTTCAATCTGTTTTGTTCTAGAATGTTGAATTGGGTTTTTAGACAGATTTATGGCACTTGTGTTATCACAAAGAATTGGAACACAACCTAACTCTTGGTTATAATCAAGAAGCTGATGTTTCACCCAAAGAATTTGAGTGCCACATCGACCAGCTGCAACATACTCAGCCTCTGCAGTTGATAGAGCAACTGAGTGTTGTTTTTTAGAAGCCCAAGAGATTAGGCAGCCACCTAAGTACAAACACAAGCCACTTGTGCTTTTTCTATCAAGTTTACACCCAGCATAATCAACATCACAATAGGCAATCAAATCTAATTTACAACCAGCAGGATACCAAATACCAAGATCACATGTTCCAACAAGATATTTGAAAATTCTTTTAACAGCTAACATGTGACTTTCTTTAGGATTTGCTTGAAATCTAGCAGACAAGCATACATTGAATTGAATATCAGGTCTAGAAGTGGTGAGATAGAGTAGAGAACCAATCATACCTCTGTATGTCTTTGGGTCTACTGACTTACCAAGTGAATCTTCTTCTAGTTTCACATTAATTGCAATGGGTGTGCTTGAGTGCTTGAGGTTCTGGAAGTCAAACCTTTTCAGAAGTTCTTTGACATATTTGGTTTGGCTTATAAAGATTCCCTCACTGGTTTGGTTAACCTGCAATCCCAAGAAAAATTATAAGTCTCCCATCAAGCTCATTTCAAATTCAATTTTCATTTGATTTGCAAATTCAGTGCACAGGCTCTTATTGGTGGATCCAAAAATTATGTCATCAACATAAATTTGGACTGCAATTATTTATTATTTACATTTTTGTGAACAAAGTTTGATCAACATTACCTCTATAGTATCCTTTTTCAAGCAGAAAAGAGCTCAAACGGTCATACCAAGCTCTTGGAGCTTGCTTAAGACCATAGAGAGCCTTATGAAGCTTAAAAACATGATTAGGATATTTTCCATTTTCAAAGCCTGGAGGTTGTTCAACAAAAACATTTTCTTTTATGTAACCATTCAAAAATGCACTCTTGATATCCATTTGATAAACTTTAAACTTCAATGAAGATGCAAAAGCAAGGAAAATTCTTATAGCTTCTAGTCTAGCTACAGGGCATATGACTCTTCAAAATCAATTCCAAATTCTTGGTTGTACCCCTTTGCAACAAGTCTAGCTTTATTCCTTATGACTTGACCATTTTCATTCAATTTATTTCTGAATACCCATCTAGTGCCAATGACAGATTGGTCACTAGGTCTAGGTACTAATTCCCACACTTGATTTCTTTCAAATTGATGAAGTTCATCATGCATTGCATTTATCCAGTCTGAAGTCATTAGAGCTTCATCAATTGACTTTGGTTCAATTTGGGAAATTAGTGCTAGTGGGTCTTCATGAATTGCATTCAAGAATGATGATCTAGTTCTTACCCTATCATGTACATTGCCAACAACATTTCTATTGGGTGATCTCTCAAAGATCTGTGTTCAGGAATTACTGTTGAGGTGCATTTAAATTTCGAACAACATTACCTGATCCACTTGGAGTAGGCGAGTGATTGTTCAAATTTTCATCAAGGTCTTCATTCTCCTCAACAGTTGGTGAAGAATCAACAATAAAGTCATCCTCTTCATTATCTGGACAGTCCCTGCAAGATTTAGAATAATGAGTTGAAAAGGAAATTTCATCAAAACTACATGTGGAGACTCTTCAACAGTTTTGTTTTTGAGAGAATAAACTCTAAATGCTCTTAAAATTTAGAATAGTCAAGAAAGATGGCTTCCTGACTTTTAGCATCGAATTTATCAAGATTTTCTTTATTGTTGTTATGCACAAAACATTTACCCAAAGACTCTGAAATAAGACAAGGTTGGCTTTTTTTTTTCAACAATTCATAAGGGGTTTTTCTAATTTTTGGTCTGACCAATGCTCTATTGAGAATATGATTTGTTGTATTTACAGCTTCAGCCCAAAAGGATTTAGGCAATTTGCTTTCCAAGAGCATGGATCTTGCCATTTCCACAAGTGTTCTATTCTTTCTTTCCACAACCCCATTTTGTTCTGGAGTTCTTGGTGAAGAAAACTTGTGAAAAATGTGAAGTTCAGCACATAAATCAGAGAAAGATTTGTTTTCAAATTCACCCCCATGATCAGTCAAAATATTTTGATTTTATAAGGAAAACTTGTTAAGGCAAGGTACAGAAATTCCTAAATTCAAGGCAAGCATCACTTTTGTGAGATAAAAAGATAACCCATATAAATCTAGTAAAATCATCAATAATGACAAAACCATATCTTTTGCCACTCAGACTTAGAATTCTTGTTGGGCCAAAGAGGTCCATATGAAGCAATTCTAGTGGCTTAGATGTGAGTACATCATGAAGGTTTTAAAAGATTTTCTGGTTTTTTTTCTTGGGCACAAATCCCACAAATTTGATTCTCTACATTTGAAAAAGATTCAGGAAGACCTTTGACCAAATTAGCCTTAACAGCTTATTTTATTGTTTGAAACTTGCATGACCAAGTCTTTTGTGCCAAGTCCATGCAATTTCATTTTTATTTGCAACGAAAATGTTTTCAGAAAAGTTTTATCAAGGTTGATCATGTAAACATTGTTTTCTCTTTTTCCAAAGAATTTTATTTCATCAGTTGAAGAGTCAATTATTCTGCAAAAATCTGATTCAAACACAACTCTGTGACCTTTGTCACATAGTTGGCTAATGCTCAGAAATTATAATTCAGACCATCAACTAACAAACATTATCAACTGAGTTTGAGGAAGATTGACCAACCTTTCCAGATCCAATGATTTTTCCTTTATTTTTACCTCCAAAAGTGACAGAACCTCCCTCCTTTTCAATCAGGAATGAAAATTTCGCTTTATCTCCTGTCATGTGTCGTGAGCACCCACTATCAAGAAACCACACATTTGAGTTGGGTGCACGACCTTCCTGCAAAATTAATCAGTGGAGAGAAGATTTTGGTACCCAAACATTGTTGGGACCATCAGATTGTTTGAACAATGACAAAATCTTTTCTAATCCAAATCTGACTTGTTTTCTGCTTTTGTTTTATTTCAGTGGTGTTTTTTTGCCTTTTTCAATTTATCCTTCCCTTTTGGAATAAAAACACCAGTGTTCTTTTTCTCATTAGGATGGAAGTTTTGCATTTGGACATGATTGTTCATTTGTGGAGGTCCAAACCAAGGGTTTTGTTGGTACATTGAAAAGTTTGGATAGAAGTATTGAGGATGGTACCAAAAAGGATTGTAACACCATTGGTTCCAAGAATTGGTCCAATCAGCTTGATGTGCTGTCTTGGAAGTCCAAGGTTTATCATGAATGTTTTCTTTTGTGTTTTTCTTATTTTTCAAGTTTTTATTTGATTTTTTGGTTGACTGGTTGGTGGTTTTTGAGGTTGAGCAGGTCGACCTGTCTTTGATTGGTGTCGACTCAACAGTCACAGATTTCATCTTTTTGTTGACTGGTGTCGACCTGTCAGGTGAGTGTGTCGACCTGTTTGGTTTCTCTTTGTTCTGGTTTTTCAAATTTTTGTTGTGATACCAATTGTTGTATTGTTTGACACTTGCTTGTTTTTGTTTTTCTCAGGACTAGGACTTTTGACAATTTTTATTAAGGTGCTTTTTCCCTCATTTCACCAGATTTGTCTTTCTTGGAGTTTTGTGTTGAAAATCCTAGTCCATGTGTTACAGATTTCATTCTTGTTCCTAACAAGGCATCCAGATTATCTTTTCCTTTTGTAAAGGTTTCAATGACTTGTTCTTTTTCTTTCAACTGGTTTTCTAAAGTTTTGATTTCATCATCACTTTGTTGTTTTTCTTTTTTTTGCAATTCCAGTTTTTCAGACAATTTCTTAAAGTCATTGTTGGCCTTTTGGGATGCAAGCTTGAGCTCATCAATTACATTTAGAAGATTTTCTTTTCTTCATTGAGCTCAGCCACTTCATTTTCCAATTCAGAGATTCTTTTGTTTGTTGATTGGTTATGCAGGATGTTTTCAATTTTCTTCTTTAGATGCTTATTTTCTTTTCTTGTTTCAGAATAGTTTTCAACTAATTCAGCATAAGCATCTTGCCAATCATCAATTGTATAATCTTCAAAGGATGTACTTACCTTTCCATCAGAACTGTTTGCCATAAAGCAGATTTCCTCACTTTCAGAACTTGAGGACCTTTCTTCTTCATTTTCACTTGATCTTCATCTGACCAAGTGGCAACCATTGCTTTAGGCTTCTTGAATTTATTGATCTTCTTGTATTTTTCCTTCTTGTTCTCAGGACATTCTCCTTTCATGTGTCCTGGTTTGTTGCACCTGTAACAAATAACAACTTCATCAGTTTTCTGATTTCTATTTGAATTGGCATTTGAAAAGAAGTATTTCTTTTCCCAGATGAGAATTTCTTTTTCCCAGTGAATTTTCCCTTTCTAGATTTTAAGAATTTTCTGAATTGCCTGGTCATGAGGGCAAGTTCATCCTCATTGGACTCAGACTCATCAGAACTTGTTTTCTCTTGATTTTTGTCCTTGTTACTAGATGAAGCTTTAAGTGCTACTGGTTTGGTTTTGATTATGTGCTCTTCATTTCTCTTCAAGTTTATTTCATAAGTCATCAAAGATCCTATGAGTTCATCCAAGAGATTTTGGATAAATCTTTAGAGTCTTCAATGACTGTGGCCTTAGTGTGCCAAATTGAAGAAAGAGAGCGCAAGATTTTTCTTACCAAATCAGCATCTGTGTAGTCCTTACCTAGAGCCTTCAGTCCATTCACAATGATCATGAACCTAGCAAACATTTCAGAAATTGTTTCATCAGATTTCATCATGAATAATTCATACTCAGAAACAAGAATATTTGCTTTGGTTTCTTTTACTTGGGATGTTCCCTCATAGAGTAACTCAAGCTTATCCCACATCTCCTTGGCAGATTTGCACATGGAGATTCTTGAGTACTCCTTTGGGTGGACTGCACATTGAACCATGTTCAAGGCACTGTAGTTCAGGGTGGCCCTCCTAATTTGCTCCCTGGTCCAGGTCTACCCTCCAAATCTCATAGTTCTGGGCTCTAAGGAAGACTTGCATTCGATTCTTCCAATAGGAATAGTCAGTCCCATTGAAGAAGGGTGGCCTATTGATGGAATGGCCTTCAGCAATGAAACCTCTAGAATCCATTGAATCAAAATAAGGTTCAAAGAAGGAAACACTTAACAAACAAGCAAGTGAAACACACAGAACAAACAGAAACACTCAGATCAGATCAGATATGAACCCGCTCTGATACCAATTGTAGGATCGAAAAGGGATGGGCCAGATCTAGAAGGGGGGGGGTTGAATAGATCTAGGCCAATACTGCGGAAGCTTAGCCAATTTTAAAGATGCTTTGAATCAGAGTCAACTTAGAAAAGCAATTCACAGATCTGATGAGTGAGTGTGAATTAAGTGATTAAAGTGAGTGATCAAGTTGATTAGAAGAGTAATCAAAAATCCTATGCATACATCTAACGCAAGGTGAAGTTAAATCACAGATCAAACCACTGCACAGATTTTTAGGTGGTTCGAAATCACACCATGTGATTCCTACATCCACCCCTCACACAGTGAGGCTCCACTATTCAACTTGAATACACCACACACTGGAGCTTGACAACTCCAACACACTGAGTTCAACAACTCACACACAACCTCTAGAGCAAGACTACTCTAGAAACTTGAGCACAACTGCTCAACCACAACCTGAGTGCGACGACTCAACACAATTGAGCACAAAGGCTCACAACCAACTTGCTAGATCAAAAACAACAAGATCCAGATCCTCTAGCAATGATCTGATCCATAAAGAGTTCATTCAAGGAGACTAGTGCAACAAATCATGCACAATCTCAAGAATGATTCAGAAGAACTAAGGGAATTAAGAGTTGTATGTAGAATCCTTGTTCTTCAGATGAACTCCCTTGTAGAAGGCTGAATTGAGAAGATGCTTGAACTCTTGAAGTCCCTGGGCGATGCTCTGCAATTTGTGCCTCTGGATCTTCCTTGAACTCTTCTCATTGGCTGCTTCTACTTGATCTGCTCCCTTGGAAGTGATCTCACTTCATCTTCATGGATCAATCTTCACTTCTTGTGCTTGCAAAGATGGGAATTGGCTTGAAGCAGCACAAGGAGAGCAAGAACGGGAGGAGAGCTCTGTCTTGCCGCCAAAGGGCGCTTTCTGGAAGGCTCTTCAGGAGTTCTGCTTCTTGGGGGCCGATTAGATAGGTATTTATACCCATCATGGCCAAAAGAACCCTTGGGGTACGTGGGCACATGATCCAAGGCCGATCCAAGTGATCCCTAGAGTGCCACGTGTCCAGGTGGGACTTAAAGTGAAAAAGTTGCCGGAGTGTGTCGACACAGTCATTGGTGTGTGTCGACACACTGTCCCAATCCCAAAATAGGTCTTCTAGGAGATGGCTCTAGTGTCGACACACCACTGGTTGTGTCGACACACTATCCCAGTTCTGTAAAACTGGCCTCTGGGAGAGGTCACTAGTGTCGACACTGCCTGGGACTGTGTCGACACATGTCCCACCTGTCAACTGGGTTCTCTGGAGCTGGGTCTAGTGTCGACACCACTTGGGACTGTGTCGACACACTTGACCATTTCTTCATGACTTTGCCTTAGGGTTTGATACCCTGTGTCGACACCAGTAGTGGGTGTGTCGACACTACCCTTGCAAGAGATGTATGTCCCTGAGAAATAACACATAAATCATTAGTCCAATGTATTATCATGAATATAATGATAAAATGTGTTTGGAAACATGCTTTTTGAATATTGTTATTACATGTGTGATGTATTTAACATGTTCCATTTATTGTGCATTAAAATCACAACTTGTCATCATCAAATTATGAGGGGAAATGTATTAATTCACACTCACCACAACCGATGACTAAGGATCGTTACGAAAGCAGTCGTTACATGACTAGGAATCGTACGAAAGCAAGTCGTGTGAGAAAACAATTTCTTTAGAATTCAATGATGTTTCCTTCTATGAAGAAATCGATAAGGGCACTTATGAAATCGTTACAGTTCTACTGTAGTCTCATAATTTTAAAAGAACCCGATTGTACTTAAGATATCTACTTGATCTTAATGTGCTTCAGTAAGAATAATACGTACCAATTTGGCTTGATTTTCCTTGTTATATTTCCGTGCTTAAGAGTTATAGAAAATAGGTTGTGACCTTAATCAAGGGTTTGATAATCGTCAACATAACATGGTTTTGTTAATCACCAAAATAGAAATGAGATTAAATTAAATTACATGGGGATAGACTGTTCATCAATCTCCCCCTTTTTGGTGATGACAAAACTTCAATAAACTTCAGTAAATAGCATAGATAAGTTTACATTTAAATTTTGAAGTTGTTTACAATAGCTCACCATATGTATTTCAGAGCTTGCAATAGTTCTCCCCCTTTTTGTCATTAAGCAAAAAGAAAATAGGACTGAGACAAAGAGGAACAAGAAAAAGTAAGAGCACACAAAGAGAGATGGTATTAATTTTGAGAAGTACAGAGAGATATGAGCAGGGGACAAGAGAGAGGCATAATGAGAAATTATCTCCCAGGCTTGCTCTTCCTGCTCCTCAAAAATGGCTTGAAAACCCCAAGAGATACGGAATAGGTTGGTCCTATAGAGGGAGCCATCCTACGGAGATGAAGGGCACCTGCTTCTCAAGGAAATATGCAGAGGAATCACAATCCAAATCCATTTTAAAGAAGCTGACTTTTGCAAAACTGGCACAAGCAAGAAACTGATCTAGAGGACAGAGTAGAATATCTGCTTGTGCTTCATATCCTAGCGCATGGCTAATAAACCTGTACCTTTCAACCCAAGTGAGATAGGGATCATTGACAAGGTATATGGAGTTCATATCCAGGAAAGTAGCTTCTGAGATGAGAGGTTCACCAACCCTGGCACGAGATTCATTCAGATCAAAAAGTTGTTGTGCGGAGAGAGGATAGAATCTGATCCAATCTTTAGGGTTCAATCTTTCACATTCTGACAAGGCAAGAGCAAGAACTTCAGCACTGACATGGCCCTGGTGATACTCTCGAAATAGGAATCTGTGGAAAGCCACCAGATACCCCTTTTGGACCTTAATTCTGCCCATGACTCTGGCAAAACACTCAAAAATGATTGAGCCTACAGAGGAATCCATTATTAGAGAGTGGAGAGGGGGAAGGAAGGTAGCCTCAGGCAATTGAAGAGTGGCAAAGTCTACTTGGATAGCTTCAGTGCTACGAGAGGAGCCAAGACTTTGGATAGCCTGCCGGAACTGACCCAACTGGACTTCAGGCAAGCGATGAAGATATCGATAATCATTAAACATCTTGAAGTGCCTGATCAGCTTTATCTCCTTCTGAATGAACGGGGCCCAGGAGTCCTTGTGGTGGATCAGGAACCATTCAGACAAGGTTAGGGTATGGTCCCTAGGAGGGAATCTGGCAGATTTGGCAAGTAAAAACTTATTGTAGAGAGCTTTATTTGAGCGACCCCATTTTTCTTCAGTTTGGGATTCAGTTGAAGAAAAGATTTTAGTTTTGAGGAATTTGGAAAGAGAAGTGTAAGGTAAGATGGTGTTTACATAGTCTGAGAGATTCTGATGAGGAAGATTGAAGATAAAAGCAAAAACAACCTTAGAGAGGAATTCCATGTAAAGAGGTCTATTCTTGGTGACCTCTGTCAGTGAAAATCATAGAGGAGGATACAAAACTGAAGAGGAGTTATAAAAAGAGGAGGTTTTTCTTTTCTTATGGACAGGACTAGAAGAGTCTGTCCCATGAATATGTTCTCCAACCTTGAGGATAAATCGGAGAATGGCTTCCTCAAACTCATCCTTGATGGCCCTAAGGTAGGGACCATCAATCTGAGCTCCCTCTGGAATGATTGTAATGAAGGAGGGAGGAGGATTAGGATGAAGGAGAGAATGTGGGTTGGAAGAGGTAGGTTCAGAGGGTCCAAAGAATGAGGGACCATAGGAGGAGGAGGCTCCAGCTGAAGATGCTGGAGGAACCTCACTAAGAGGAGGAGGTGGAGAAATGTGAGAGATAGGAGGTGAAGAGGAATGTGTGGGAAATGGGGTAGGAGAGGAGATGGTTCTGGGTTGAGGTTGCTTGAAGGGTTGAGGAGCAGGTGGAGCAGTGGAGGCCGAAGGTGGAGAGGAAGGAGCAGGTGTCTGAGTAGGTGAAGGAGCTGGCCTGATGGCCCTGATCCTTGATCTGATGGCCCTAAAGGCCCAGACTCCACGGCTGCTGTCGGAGAAACAATTTTCGGCCCTGATGGCCCAGACTCTACAGCTGCTACCTGAGAAACAATTTCTAGCCCTGAAGGCCTAGACTCTTGATCTAATGGCCCTGATGGCCTGGCAACCTCTTCTTCATTTCCATTAGAAGGCTGAGCTGGAGGGGGAGGAGGAGCTTGAGCTCCAACTACCTTCAAAATCTCAGAGAGCATGGACTTCATGCTTCCCATTTCCTTGTTGAACCATTTCATATCATTTCTTACTTGGGATAGCTCTTTGGTGGCTGATGCCTGGCTCATGAATATGGAGTTTACATCAGATTGCAATGAGCATAAGATTTCTCCTTAAGCATCCAACCTCTCTATCACAGGCTTCCAATGTATTAAAATTTTCTGACTCCGGGACCTCTGATATGGAGTATCCGCAATGAGAGGAACTTCCTTTCCTTTCTCCCTTGCTTGGTCCACAGGTGCCTGAAGATCACCATCATCATCTTCAGAGTCTGAGGAGCTTACAGTTTCTCCTTCTCTGAACTGATTTTCTGGGGGGTTTTCATTTCCCTCCCCCTGAGTCTCACTGCCCTTTTCAACACTAACTTCTTCTTCTTCAGCCACAAACTCCACAGGAACATTGGATTGAGCTGTTGCTGCTGCGGATTGGACTGGGAGGTCTTCAGAAGGAACTTCAGTGTGGCCTGATGCCACAACACTTTCTCCCTGAATATCCTCTGCTACTGAATGCTCCCCCTCAATGGGAGCATCTTCCATTACTGCATCTACTTGAATTGATACGTGCTCCTACTGGCTTGGAGCTTATTCTATGACCATTTCTTCAGTGTGACTTTCTGCCACAGATTCTTCTACAAGAGATTCACTTGCAACTTGCTCCTCCTGAGAAATGGAGTCCAGTGCATTCCTAAGTAGAGTGGCTACTTGGGAAGATGGAAGAGGATCCTCTGGAGATTGCCCAAAGGGCTCAATGAAGTCAGAAGGAATGTTCTCAATCCTTCTGCTGGCTTCTTCCTCTGCTGTTGTTGTCACTGCTGCTGTTGGAACTGCTTGATCAATGGCTGCTTCTTCTGGCTCAACCACTGCTGTTGCTTCTGCTACTGGTTCTAGGTCCTCTTGGGCTTCAACAATGATGGCTTCACCCTCAACTGCACCAGTCTTTGACCATACATTATTCACAACTGAAAATCCACTTTTTCTCAAATTTCTGGACCTTATGGCTTGGCCCATTTTCTCATGAACATCACCAACTATGCTAATGCCAAAATGCTAGAAAATTCTTGTCAAGAGATGGGCATAAGGTAGTGAGATATTCAACTTACTCTTGGTGTCCCACACCTGAGAACTGGAAAACTTCATCCTCTCAATTACTAATTCTGCAGTGTTAATTTCCTAGTTCTGGATGGCCCAGAACATCAGGTCAGAATCTGCCCTAGCGCAGGTAGAGAAAGATGCATTCCTAGGAACAATAATCTGACAAATAATGAAATGAAATAACTGATTAAACGCACTAAGCTGGTTGATATCCAGCTTCCTATCCTTCAGCCTGAAATCTGGACCAATAATCCCTAGCCCCTTGACTTGAGTGTCCACAGAGTGGACTCCACTGTGACCAGTGGTGGAGACTTCAAACAGAGAGGCTAACAAGTCCCTGGTGATCCTGATCTGGGTAACCTTGACCATGGATGTCAAGGTCCCATCCGCCTCAGTCTTCAAACAAACATAAAAGGCTTTCACAAGATACGGATAACTTACTTCAGACAAGGTTGCAATCTTCGTCCATTTTAACTTCTGCAGAGCTTCAACTAAACTGCCCATGCCATTCTTCTCCAGGTCTGCCAAATGTACTGCCTTGTGACCACAAAGCTTAGCCTTGACTGATTTCAAGACACATAACCTTATTGATTTCCTGCTGAAGCCTCGGGCAGTCCTTAATCTTGTGGTCGCTGCTCCCACACTTTAGGCATCTACCCGCTACTAGCCAACACTCTGAACCTCCATGGGTCTTCCCACAATGGGGACACTCTCTCTTCGTACCGGGGGAACGTACAGAGGGTACCTGAGAGTTGCTGACTGCCATTTGTTTCTGCGGTGTCTGGTACACCGTTTTCCTCTTATCTTGCCGCTGGAAAGTCGCTGTCGGCCTCTTCTGCGAAGCCTTCTTCTCCTCCAGATACTGCTCCATTTCTCCCTCCTATCTGCAGGCTGCGCTGAGGGCCTCGTCTAGCGTGCGGTGGTCGAACGCCACGAGCCTCGTCCTCAGTGATGGTTTGAGACCCATCACGAATTTCTTGGTCTTCCTGCGCTCATCCTCTACTATGTGCGGTGCATATTTAGAGAGTTCAGAAAACCTTGCCTCGTATTCCAGGACGGTCATTGATCCTTACGTCAGGGAAAGGAATTCTTGCTCCATCTTGTCCTGGACGTGCTCGGGGACGAACTTGGCTCGGAAGAGCCTCACGAACGCGTCCCATGCCACATCTACTGCTCCATCCTCGAAGCGCGTACGCAGTAGGGAGGACCACCATACATCAGCTCTCTCCTGCAACACACCTTCATAAGCTCTAACTAACAAATTATAACTTTAACAATCAACATACAAGCATAAACTAAAGCATACCTGTAGCATGTAGGTGGCTAAGGTCACCTTGTCCTCGTCAGGACACCTGATAGCTCGAAAGATTTTCTCGGTCTCCCTCATCCAGCTTTCTGCCAAAAGCGGATCACTCTCCCCCTTAAAAGAGGGTGGGGTCATCCTCTTGAATCGCTCCATGATGGAAGGTCCACCATGGTCCTGAGCTGGGGCCTGAGCCTGCTACATTAAACAACAAGCAATATACAATAAACACAATATCATACAATTCAAATAGCAGACTACTTAGTTGTTTTATCATTTTACCTGGGCCTCCAACTGGGCCTGGAGTGCTGCCTGAGTGTGTGCCTGGGTCTGCATGGCCTGCACCAGACCTTGCATGAACACTCCATAATCCACAGGCGGCGGTGGGGGAAGCACAGGGCCTCGTGGTGCTGGGGCCTGTTGCTCTGCCTGATCATCACGCCTCTGCTCGTCGTCGCGAGCTGGCGCACCTCCACGTCGTCCACGGGAAGCCATGGCTGTCATAAAATTTCAGCCACCATTAGAGCTAGGTTACTAAGTTCTCTAACCATTTTCTTATCTACTTTTCACTTCTTATTAGTGTTTTCTACACATGTGGACATACTTAGCATGCAATGGGATGATGACTTAGTTATATTCATGTGTAATCTCAACCGGTCGCTCTGATACCAATCTCTGTGACGGCCCTCATTATACCGGTACGGTTATACCAACCCACGTCGGTATAGCGAGTGCTGCCAGCCACAGTGGGACATTTACCCAACGATACAAACAGTTGAGATACACGCGAATATATATAACAGAGTAGCGGAAGTAAAAGAGAACTATCTCCATTCATTCATCATCCACAATAAACATACATGCAGTTTACAATTTGCAAAAAGGAACTAAAATTCACATGATTTAATTTGCTGAAATAGAGATACAAAATGTCCACATATTACATTCTCTCAATGGTAATTCTAATACAATGTTCAAGTACATACTATGAAGTACACAATCACAAAGAACTCAAAAACTGGCTAGTCTCCACGCTCGGAGTTCGTCTCTGCTACCTCCTCCGAGGGTACTGTGTCACCAACTATACCTGTACGCCGAAGCAAGGAGTGAGTCCAGGACTCAGCAAGTAACACTATGCATGATATACACGTACAAGTCCTAGTAGTTTCTACATGCACATTACAATTAGCAACACATAGCATGCTAGTCCATTTAAGTTTTCAACCTATCATGAAAGTTCTACAATTTTATACATAACGCATGCTTTCAGATTTCAAAAATAACATTCACCTATCACATGGTCTCTATTCAATTCACTCATGAGACTTTAATCAAAATGTGAGAGCTATTGACATGAGCAATTTACATACATGAACGGGGAACATAATTAGCATGGATTCCACATGTTCTTAAGTACATACATAACTTTTTCACATGCTTTAGGTTGCTGATTTCACATGGTTCAATGACTATAAACCTACACATGAAAGCTACAACGTTGCTTAAACATAACATATGAACAATCCATCATGCCATTTTGCTCACATACTCATTTGTTGTTCCTAACATGGATTCTAAACACTTTTACACACATAAACATGAGTATGATAACATACATTTTCTGAATTCACATGGTTTCAGATTTAAACTCACATGGGTTTCAATGACACATTTACATATCTAGGATTTCACATTTTTCTTTACACTTGTTTCCTCTTTTCACATGTTTACATTTTACACATACACATTCACATGTCACTTACACATTACACATGGTCACATACACTTTACACATATTTTAGGTGTCGTGACACATAGTCCAAACCACCAAAGAAGGACACAAACACATCACATCACATAGACGCCATCTAGGCAATACAATGGCAACTCTTGGACTGCGCAGACCGGGAGAACAAGTCTCCACCCTAACCAGTGGTACTTGTCCACCTCCAGGATTTCCCCCTAATGCCCTTAGGGTCACTTAACACAATGAACTTTCTCAGGGGGACTTTTTCCTGATACGGCTCCACTGCCTTCTCGGAAGCAGTATCACATTGGCACAGTTTACACTTTTACACATTTACCGTTTTACACATGGTTTTACACTTGACACTCTTTATCTCATTCACTTTCTCACTCACATTGATATCTCTGCTTTTCCTAACATGATACTACAAATTTCAAGGTTTAACACACAGTAAACACATTAATCATGCTGGGTTTAAACAAAATCTAATCACATTTCGATCATATGCACGAATTATCACATTTCACATGAAAACACATAACTTTTTATTTACCGTTCCAATTGACCTGAAATTTTAACCACATGCTGTTTTCGGGTTCCAAAACATACCCTCAATTTTCCAGATTTTTCTGAGCTAAATAGAATTTACATAAAATCAAACACCTAATTAGCATATTATTCACACTTAAGCTAACATGGGTCTAACACATTTTGCAATTTATCCACTTACTGTTTTGCACAGAGACTACTAATATATATGCATGATTTTAGAATACAACATCACCCTAATTCATACATCTATAAATCAATTACCACAACCATTTTTACATGTTCTCTTTTTTTTTTTCCGAACCGAGCTTATTTACAAATTTCACAAGCATGGGTAATTTACTAAAATCTGCAAACACATATACTGACCCACTATTTTTCATGATCAAACTGAAACTAAGGCATTCACATTAATCTAAATCATAAATCATGGATTTTGCAAAACGGTCTACAAGTCATGCTCACAAGTTTGCAAGACATCATTACCCCACATTCATCCACAACCACAATGCACAATATACGTAGAATATAAGGTGTACAATATATCCTCATCGCATAAAACATACCGAAATTAATGTACAAGAGGGACAGAATAGCTCATTGTTCTGTCCAGAAGAACTAGACGGCGGTCTCTGGCTGCTGACTCAGGGTCAGCGGCATGGTCGATGGACGCCAAGGATGAACTGGGAGTCCAGGGACCTTGCCGTCTACCCAGGTCTGTGCAGAAACACAGACCCGAGCTCTAAATCTTGGGTGAATTGGAGGGTCTAGGACTCGAGGAAATTCCATAAAAATGTCAAAAACCACCTAGACTCATACGGGGACACCATAGATAGGTCACTTGCCTCTCTAAAATTCCTCCAAGAGATTTATGGCTCGAAGAAGACCTCCTTGGGTAGTTCCAAGAAGTTGCAGAAGTGCCTCCAAGATCGCCTTCCTCCGGGCTCCTAGGTGATCTCCACGCCGAGGGGATGATGGGGAAGCCTTCCCCTTTGCTTCAGCTTCCTCCTTGTTGCAGAAGATCTCCAAATCCAGCTCCAAGGGATCGAATTTGAGGGTTCTAAAATGGGGTTTTCTCACAGAATGCTCTAGGGTTTTTCTCTCTTCTTCTCTCCTCTTGCAAGGGTGAAAATGAGAAGTGGGGAGAGGCCAACTCGGGTTCAGGGTGTAGGAGAGCCCCTCACCCACTCACCATGCCGATTAGACAGCCTTAGAGCCGTTGGGGGACATCCCCCCAATGGTTGCCATGCCTTGTTTCAGAAGTTTACAGCTCTGCTGCGCATGCAGGTCAGAGAATTTGACGTCCAGATCGCTGGACGCCGGGGTGAGTGTTGGCGTCCAGGGATGGACGCTGACACTGGCTCAACGTCCAGGGATTGACGCCAATAGGGCCTTCGGCCAGAACCCTAATTTATGCAGAAAACCATGCATACCAAGCTTCTATACATGCCATATGTACATGGTATAGTATCCATACTATCATCACGCAATACATACATTATTTATGTTTAATATAAACACATGCACACGTAATTATACTAATTAATGCCTACATAATTATGTACGTACATACACAAGCACAATCATACACACATAAATACGAGAAATACGACGGAAAATTCGAGGGTCTTATAAAACGTCACGTAAATCTCAAGTACAACTGTCCACTACACGTAAACACAGTGCAACTCGCGTGCATACCACGCTAACACACAAACCACTAGCTAGCTACGAAACCAACATGCTAGCCTCATAAACATGCGCTCCCAGAACGCCACAGGTGCCAATGCACCACACGGTATTACCAAATACATCGAATAATAACAACCGGATAATCATATCACATAAATCATGCACATTCAGACCACTCGGTTGTGGTCGCGACATGGGCCTGTGTCGCCTTCAGAACGCAACAGCCCGATAGGTCGCCTTCAACATATTAACGCAACATACAAACAAGTCGCATTCACAACCTAAACGCGACGGGTCGGCCTGTCGCCACCCAATCGCGACAGGGGGATCCGTCGCCTTAGCAGAAAGAAACCCTAATCCGGGATCCCCTCCATGGATTACCAACCCATGCTATACAAACCACCCTTAATTGGTATTTTTCATGCTTTAATGGATTCCTAGGCATGATATCTATTGTGTAGAAAGTGTTAAACTGATCACACCCTGCATTCCATGCGATTCTCGCCCCGGGAACGGGAAGAGTCACCCTACCTCGCGAAGAACACGCGATACCACACTCCCCCGGTGTTTCTCTCACTTCACGCGAGCTTCCCACGGCACGAGCACACCGAAAACATGGATTTCCAATAGAAATCGCCGCAGCTTCCCTTCCCCTGGCCGAGCAGAACTCACTACAGTTCTATCCGGCTGGGGTTTCTTAAAAACACCCAGTGGTTTGGAACGCGACGTATCTTTGCATCGTGACTTGATCGCGACGGACTTAGGCATCGCCTTCCTGCATGCCGCTCTGCACGCTACACGTGGCGCACATGCAGACATTCAACACCCCAGGTGGCCACCAGAACGCGACGGTCACCTCGGTCGCGTTCAGAACGCGACACTCCTCCCTGTCGTGATGACAGGCTGAGGAAACAAGGGTGCTGCAGGCCCAGACTATCGGCCCAATAGGCCCTTAAGACACGCACACGTACCACACACAAACCACATTGGCCCCATGATAGCCATCACAACCACTAAGCACAGGATCCACGAAGATCCGAAAGAAGATCCGAAAGACGTGCGACGTTACATTACTATCATCTAAAAAGAAATTTCGACCTCGAAATTCATAACTCAAATACAAGAAGTTTTATCACACATATTTACAAGTACTATCATTTAAAAAGAAATGCAAAACCTTACTCAAATAAGTAAGGATACCCTTTAGCCATTTCCTCAGCTAATTCCCAGGTATCCTCACCACCCAACCTATTCTCCCATCTCACCTTGACTAATTCAATTTCTTTATTTCTCAGCTTCTTTGTCTTTTGGCCAATAATCTGCATTGGATACTCTGGCATAGTCATATCTGCCCTCAAGTCACCACCTTGGTAACTGATTATCTGCGCTGGATCTTCAATGCACTTTCTTAACATAGAAACATGGAAGATATCATGAACATCTGCAAAATCAGCCGGCAAATCAAGTCTATAAGCTGTTTCCCCAATTCTTTCTAACACTTGAAAGGGTCTCACATATCTTGGACTCAATTTTCCGGTTTTGCCAAACCTCATAATACCCTTACTAGGGGAAACTCTTAGAAAAACAAAGTCTCCCACTTCAAACTGAAGTGGTCTTCTCCGATTATCAGCATAACTCTTTTGCCTGCTTTGAGCTGCCTGCAACTTTTCTTTAATGAGCTTTACTATTTCCGTGGTTTGTTGAATTATTTAGGACCCACCATCTGCCTTTCCCCCACTTCATGCCAGTTCAATGGGGTTCTACATGGTCTACCATATAGAGCTTCATATGGTGCCATCCTAAGACTGGTATGATAACTATTGTTATAGGCAAACTCAACCATACCTAAATGATGCTCCCAGCTACCTCCCCAAACCAAACAACAGGCTCGCAACATATCTTCAATTGTCTGAATAGTCCTTTCTGTCTAACCATCTGTCTGGGGATGATAAGCTGAGCTATACCTCAACTCGGTGCCAATTACTCTCTGCAAGCTCCTCCAAAACCCAGAAGAAAATCTTGGATCTCTATCAGACACAATAGTCTTCGAAATACCATGCAGTGAAACAATTCTATCAACATAAACTTTCGCTAATCTATCCACTGTCCAAGACATACTTACTACTACCAACCTGCACACTTTGGTTAATCTGTCAACAAATACCTATATTCCATTGTCCTGCTGCTGACCTTGGCAAACTTGCTACAAAGTCCATGGCAATATCATCCCATTTTCACTATGGAATGGGCAACGGTTGTAATAGACCTCCAGGCTTCTGATGCTCTGCCTTAATCTGTTGACAAATTGCACATCTTGCAACAAATTCTGCTATTTCCCTTTTCATATGAGACCACCAAAAATGCTTTTTCATATCCTGATATATTTTAGTACTACCGGGGTGAATAGTGTATCGGGATTTATGGGCCTCTTCTAATACTTTCTGCTTTATTTCTTTTTCTGCTGGCACAAATAACCTGCCTCTGAACCTGACCACACAATTATTATCAATAGTAACTCTTTCCATTTTCACAATCTCAACTAAATTCACATCTGCTTTTTGGGCCTCAACAATTTGCCAATATAGTGACGGCTCCACAGCACTACTAGCTAATATTGCCCGTCGCTGACTACTTGGCACATATAAGGAGTTTTCTGTTATCTCCTTATATAACTTCCATTCCTTAATCATCATTTGGATTAAGTAGGATTTTCTGCTTAGGGCATCAGCCACCACATTGGCCTTACCCGGATGGTAAGCCAAACTAAAATCATAATCTTTTAAATACTCCACCCATCTATGCTGACGGAGATTCAAATCTTTCTGGGAAAAGATATATTTTAAACTTTTATGATCTGTAAAAATTTCAAATCTTTCACCATAAAGATAATGCCTCCACATCTTTAAGGCAAACACAACTGCTGCTAGCTCTAAATCATGAGTGGGGTAATTCTCTTCTGCTGGTTTCAATTGCCTGGACGCATAAGCAATTACCTTGCTATGCTGCATTAACACTGCGCCAAGCCCCCTTCTAGATGCATCTGTATATACAACAAAACCACCATTACCTGTTGGTAATGTCAACACAGGTGCTGCTGTAAGCCTCTTCTTTAATTCCATGAAACTTCTTTGACATTCACCAGACCATACAAATGGCACACCTTTTCTAGTCAGTCTAGTCATGGGTGCCGCAATCCTAGAAAAATCTTGAATGAAGTGCCTATAATAACCTGCTAACCCCAAAAAGCTTCTAATTTCAGTAATTGTCTTAGGTACTTCCCATCTCATCACTGCTTCCACTTTACTTGGGTCAACTGCCACTCCCTTAGCTGATATGACATGGCCCAAGAACTGAATTTCCTTTAACCAAAATTCACACTTACTGAATTTGGCAAACAATTGATTATCTCTTAATAATTGCAAGGCAAATCTCAAATGCGCTGCATGCTCCTCTTCAGATGCTGAGTAAATCAGAATATCATCTATAAAGACCACAATGAATTGGTCCAAATACGGATGAAAAATCATGTTCATCATATCCATAAAAGCTACAAGAGCATTAGTTAGCCCAAATGGCATAACCACAAACTCATAGTGACCATATCTGGTTCTAAATGTTGTTTTATCTATATCTTCCTCCTTAATCCTTAACTGATGGTACCCAGATCTCAAATCAATTTTAGAAAATACCTTTGCTGACTGCAACTGATCAAACAGATCATCTATTCTCGGTAACGGATACTTATTCTTAATGGTCACATCATTCAACTTCCTGTAATCTATGCACATGTGAAAACTACCATCTTTCTTTTTCACGAATAACACCGGTGCTCCCCATGGGGAATGACTCAGTCTAATAAACCCTTTCTGCAATAACTCCTCTAATTGCTTTTTCAACTCTTTAAGCTCTGCTGGTGCCATCCGATATGGAGCTTTAGAGATCGGCATGGTACCTAGCAGCAACTCAATAGTAAAGTCCACCTCTCTGTGTGGAGCTAAACCAGGCAAATCTTCTGGAAAAACATCGGAAAATTCCCTAACCACGGGAACTGCCTCCACTGACTGACTAGCCTCTATCAGACTCACTGAAGCTAAATAAGCCACACATCCTGCATTTATCAAATTTCTAGCTCTAATTTCAGAAATTATAAACTTAGGAGTATAAAAAGGTATACCTTGATATTTATACTCCACACTATTAGGATGACAAAACCTAATCCTTTTCTTTCTGCAATCCAACATTGCTCCATAGGTCTCAAGCCAATCCATTCCCAAAATAATATCATAATCTATCAATTGCAGGGCATATAACCGACCCGGCATCTGGTTCTCTCCAATCACAACAGGAGCTTCATCTATGTAGCTCGAAGTGAGCATAAACTCACCAGAAGGAACCTCCACTACCAACTCACAAGACTTTTCTTCCAAAGGATGAGTCATACAATTCAGGAATTCTTCAGAAATAAAAGAATGAGAGGCACCCGAATCAAATAAAACTCTTGCTGAATAATCATAAATGGGTATAATACCTTCTATCATATTTGATGCCTCCGCCTGGGCACGGGTGATAGCCATAACCCGGCCTCTACCTCGCTACTGCGATACACCTCCACCACGACCTGCTAAAGACTGCTGGGGCTGCTGCTACTGCTGAACACCTCTACCATACCCATATTCTCTTGGGTAAGGGCAATTGCGGATCAAATGCCCTGGCTGATTGTAATTATAACATCTATAAGCTGGTGGAATAGTGGGCTGTTTGGCAGTGCTCTGCTGCGATTCTTCTACCTCTGGCGTGTAACCACGCCCCTGCTGAAACTGCTGATGACCCCCTCTTCCTTTTCCTTTGCCCTTAAATACTTGCTTTAATTTCTGACCCCACTTACCAAAACCTGAAGAAGAAGGTCCTGCTGGAGCCTTTCCCCTACTAACTCCTGCTGCCTGCTGAGGTAGCTGAAAACTACCCAAACCCGACCCACTTACCTGACGAGCCCGAATAGACCTCTCAAGAGTAGCTGCTCTCTGGGCTGCTTCCTCAACTGATCTACACATTAACGGTATTACCGCATTCTTCAACTCTTCTCTCAAACCCCGAATAAAATATTCAACCATCATAGCATTATCTGATACTACATAAGGTGCATATCGGCTAAGTGCCATAAATCGCATCTGATATTCTAAAACTGAGGTATTACCTTGCTGAAGTGTCCGGAATTGCTCTCTTTTCGCCTGCTGCACTTAAAGTGGAAAGAATGTGTCATTAAATACTTCAAGAAATTCCGGCCAGATAATAACCTCCTCTGTTCTGCCTGCAAAAGTGGTCTGCATCTTCAGACGCCACCACTGCTGCGCAAAACCTCTCAACTAATATGTGGCTAGCACAACTTTATCCGTTGCTGGACACCTCATGGTCGTAAAGACCCTTTCAACCTCATGAATCCAGTGCTCTGCTGTATCTAGATTCGGCCCTCCTATATAAGTGGGCGGCTGCAACCTCAAAAACTTTTCAACTTGCATCACTGGCTCTTCTGCTGCCATTACTGGTGGTGGTACAGGTGCCACATAAGGTACCTCCACCCTTGGCGGTGGTGAAATAGGGGCCACGGGTATTCCAGCATCTGGTGGTATTGCTGCTGGAGGTACCGGTGCCTACAGATCCATCCTCATTCGAATATCAGTGAGGATTTCCCAAATCCTCTCAATCATACGTTGAGTGGACTCTTCAGGGTCCTCTCCTCCACCACCCCAATCCCTTCTATCAGCCATCTCAACTTCCTGCACAAATAACATATCAATTACAAACAAAACCGGTCATTACGAAACCAGAGTCAGCTACCAGTAGTGTACAAATGTAGAAATATGGCTATGTAATTTCCCAGTTCCTTTATATTTACACAAACCTCGCTCTAATAACAACTGTGATGGAACGCCTCGTTCAAGCCCGTTAAACAACTAACGAACTTGATCTGAGTCCGCCTCTCGCGAACGGGCCGAAGCCTCGCAAGGGATATCATATACACGTCCGTGAAACACAAAGGAACACACCTGATCACATATATGATTCACCAACTCATATATAAAGTACAAGATTTACATAGCCAAATTTCAACAAAAGTACAAGAAAGTACAGGAGCCTGGGGCATACCCCAAGGTAAACTAGTACAACTGAGAAAATAAACTACACTGCTGGAGGTGCTAGTCCAACACCGCTGCGACGTGGCTCCAAACTAGACGACGGTAACGAAACATCCTCTTACCCTCACCTGTGGGGGGGGGGGGGGGGGGGGGGGGGGGGGGGGGTGAGCCTCTATAGTCACTGGCTCAGTAGGGAACTCCCCCAACACCGAGCAAACCAAAAACATAGATACGGAAGCAGTAAACTGTGCTAGCAATTTATAGAACAACTAAGCATGATATTAAAGCTGTAAATGTACTCACCGTTTGCCGACTACGTAAAGCAACTGTAATAAATAAACGGCTAACCCAAACAGGTGTACGAGCTACAGTAGAGACCGCCACACATGAGCCGCGTGAACTGGTTTGCGACACCAGTGACTGATTCAGACAAACAAACACAGGTCTACCTCTCAGTCTCACAGCCATGGACGAAAGGTCCAGCTGCCGCTCCACGTGGAAAATTCAAACAACTGTGGAGACCAACTAAACACCACTCCTGCGGACACACAACCGCAGGCCCATGCCTGGCACCTCTAGGATCTCTGGCCGGAGCACCCTAAAGTGAGGCACTGGAAAAGGACTAGTCGGGGACCAGTGTCGACAACTGGTGTCCGTACCCCCAACTAAGAGCGCGCTACAAGTGACTAAAAACAAATTCAAGAGTCACTGTCCCACTGTCGTCTTTCCCTCAGCCGGACGTACAACTCAAACAAAGGAGTGAGGGTGTCCAGGACAGATGGCACAGACCTCAACGGTACAGCACAAGTACCGGGACAAAACCCCGAGCTAATAGTGTAACGTTCCGACCGTTCGGATCGTCTTTGTGTGGTTATGGAGGCCAGTGTGTGGCCGATGACGTGTGTGTGGTAGGTGATTTCCACAGGTTATGAGATTTTACCCAAAGCGCTCACTGTTTCTCGGTTCTTAACGTGACAATCAGGGACGTCGCATTTTGATCGTGACAGCCCATGGTGCCGCATTCATGAAACCGCCAGTTTAAGTGAACGTTTGCATGTCTGCCGCGTGTCGCATGCTGGGCGCACGGACTGATGTCAGTAGGCTTAAGGCGACAGCCTAAAGCGTCGCGTTCAGGTCGCGACTTAGTCGGGCGTCGCGTTCTTAACTACACTGCATTTTTAAGAAACCCTGGCAGAACAGAGTTCACGGGAGCTCTGCTCGGCCAGGGGGTTTTTTCTGTGGAATTTTTGGGCGATTCGGCTTGTTAGAGCTTGGCTTGACGAGTTTCCACCGCGAGGACGCTACGTGGAGCAGAGGAAACATCGTATGAGCTTCGTTCTTCGCGTTCTTTGCAAAGGTAGGGACATTTCCAGTGGTTTGATCCATGGATCGTTCGTGTGATGTGGATAATGTGTTTCCTGCTTTCTAAACCTTAGATAGCATGTGTAGGAACACATTAAAGCATGAAAATGGAATGAAAACTATAGGTTCTAAAGAGTTTGGGGTGATCCGGATGATGGATTTCGGATTAGGGTTCGCACCTATTAAGGCGACGACCCTTGGCATCGTGACCAGTCGTGACACCACAACACGTCGCGTTTAAAAGGCGACCTATCGTGCCGCCGCGTTCTGTAGGCGATGCTACACCCTGACGCGACAGGAACAAAAAGCAGTTATTCGAGAATGCATGTAAGTGTATGATTATCTGTTTAGCATAGTTGTGTTATATGATGTTAGTAAGAGGTGCATTAGCACTCTCTCAACGCTCGGGGAGCGTGTGGTGTATGGTTCATATGGTGTTCACATGGTTTGCGTGAAGGTTTCATGTGGCTTATGCATTGTGCACATGGTTTCTGTGTACGTGGCGCGTAGTTTGACGCCTTCCGTGGATACCTCTTCAGTTGGGAGCCCCAGGTTTTGTGTGAGCCAGGAACGTGAGTGCTCGGGGCTTATCCCGGTACTGGGTACCGATTAGGTCTTGTCGTCTTCCTGGATACCCTCACTCTTGTGTTGAGTAGTACGTCCGGCTGAGGGAAAGACGGCAGTGGGACAGCGACTAGAGAGAGAGTTTGTTGTGTTGTCTCTTGTAGCGCGCTCGTAGTTAGGGAAGACGGACACCAGTAGACGTACTGGACCCCAGCTAGTCCTGTTTTCTAGTGCCTCACTTTAGGGAGCTCGGGCCAGAGTCCCTAAAGGTGCCAGGCATGGGCCTGCGAGGTGTGTGACTTGCAGGTTGTGGTGGTTTAGTTGGACTCCACAATTCTTTGTACTTGTTTAGTGGAGCGGCAGCTGGACCTTTTGTCCGTAGCTGCGAGACTGAGAGGTAGTTCTGTGTTGTTTGTCCGGGTCAGTAACTGGTGTCGTGAACCAGTTGACGTGGCCCGAGTGTGGCGTTTCTCTACAGTAGCTCGTACACCTGTTTAGTTTTGTTGTTTATTTATTTACGCTGATTCCTGTTAAACAGCAAAGGGTAAGTGGTACTTACAGTTTTATATCCTGCTAGATAATATTATAAATTGCTAGCGTAGCATTTCCTGCTTTGCTACTTGTGTCCATTTGCTCGGTTTCTAGGGAATTTCCCTACTGAGCCAGTGACTCAAGAGGCTCACCCCTACCTCCTACCAGGTGAGGGAGATCAAGAGATTTCGCGCCCATCGTCCAGTGGAGGGTCAGCACCACTAGCAGTGTAATATTACTTTTCTGTTGTTCACCTCGGGGTATGCCCCAGGTTCTGTTGTAGTTTGGTTACAGATGTACTATGGCTATATATATTTCATGTAATATTTGTGAGATTGACAGATCTTATATATATTTGAGCTGGTTCCTTTATGTTTTTTTTACGGACTTGTGGTTTGATATCCCTTGCGAGGCTTCGGCCCATTCGTGGGAGGCGGACTCGAGTTAGGCTTATTATTAGGTTAACAGGTCTGAACGGCGAGGACCGTCACAGTTGGTATCAGAGCAAGGTCTGTAAGATATAAAGGAATTGGAAATTACATGGCTATGTCTTACTGTAACCCACTGCTGGTAGTGACCCTGGTTTTGTATGATTTCTTGTGATTGTATTGTTGGAATAATATTTGTGCAGGAGTAGTAATGTCCGAAAGGGAATGTGGGAGGTGGAGAAGGGGCAGGAGAGGATCCTACACAGAGAATGATAGAAAGAATTGGGAAAGCTTGATAGAGATTCAGGTAAGACTGGATCAGCAACCACCGGTACAGCCGCGGCAGTATTACCACCCTTCAGAGGAGGCAGTACCAGTCTCCAGTTCCACCCCCACCCAGAGTAGAGGTACCTCTTGTAGTACCTGTACAACCGATAGTTCCAGTGAGACCAACTACTGGAGAGGAGACTACGGTACTGGTGGAGCGATTTTTGATATTGCAGCCCCCTACATACTCAGGAGGTCCCAACCCGGATACAGCAGAGCATTGGATACATGAGATCGAGAGGGTATTTGCGATAATGAGGTGTCCCCAGGAAGATAGAGTGATTCTTGCAGCATACCAGCTACGAGGGTTTGCACAGGAATGGTGGCGATTAAAGATGCAGACAGTTTTTACAGGCAGGACGGAGGACACTATTTCATGGTCGGAATGTTTGTCAGTTTTTAATGATTCTTTCTTCCCAATACAGATTCAGCAAATGAAAAGAGAGCAGTTTAGGACACTCCAGCAAGGGAATCTTTCGGTACTTGAATATCAGATGAGGTTTATAGCCCTGAGCAGGTACGCCCCATATGTATAACTAATAATACCATGATGATGGAATATTTTATTCGAGGTCTGAGGCTAGAATTTCAAGATGCAGTGATCCCATTATGTGTAGAACAGTGGAAGAGGCAGCTCAGAGAGCAGCAAAACTTGAGAGGATTGTTCGAGCCAGGCAGGGCAGTCTCAGACAGGTGGTTTAAGCTCAGGTAGTTTCAGCATCCACAACTGTCAGGAGGAATTAGTAAGGGGAAAGCACCTTCTGGAGTTTCTTCATCATCTGGAATAGCAAAATGGGGCAAGCAGATCAAGAAATTCTTTCAAGGAGGTCGTGGTAGAGGCAAGCAGTAGGGCTTTCAGCAAGAAGGCTTTCAGCAGGGTCGTGGCTATAGGCCATTGGTTTCAGAAGAATCTCAGTAGAGTACGGCAGGGCAGCCAACGGCATATCCAGCTTTCAGATGTTATAATTGTGGGCAGCCAGAACATTTAGCAAGGAATTGTCCATATCCTCGAGAGCAGACTTATGGTAGAGGAACCCAGCAGTAGCAGCCCTTTCAGCGGTCAGCAGAGTAGGGCAGAGGTGCACTGTATCAAAGAGGAGGACGGGGTCGAGTGATGGCTGTTACCAGAGCTCAGGCGGAAGCATCCAATCTTATTGAAGGTATTTTACCTTTCTTTGATTTTACTGCTAGAGTATTAATTGATCCGGGTGCTTCCCATTCATTTATTTTCGAAGATTTTCTGGATAGCATGGTACTTCCTTTAGAAGAAAAGTCTTGTGAGTTGGTAGTGGAAATTCCTTCAGGAGGGTATTTGTTGACTTCCTGCTTTTTAGAAGAGGTCCCGATAGTGATTCATGGGAATGAGATGCCGGCAAGATTATATGCTTTAACATTGAAAGAATATGATGTGATTCTAGGGATGGATTGGTTAGAGGCCTACGGGGCATTGGTGGATTGTAGAAAGAAGAGAATTAGATTTTGCAAACCCGATGGTGAGGTGTTTGAATTTCAAGGTATGCCTTTTTACACTCCCAAGTTTATTATTTCTGCACTTAGAGCTAGAAAGTTAATTAATGCGGGATGTGTAGCGTATCTTGCTTCTGTTAGTCTAGTTGAACCTAGTAAGTCTGTAGATTCAGTGCCAGTGGTTAGAGAATTTGCAGATGTGTTCCCAGATGAGTTGCCAGGATTAGCTCCGCATAGAGAGGTAGACTTCACAATTGAATTGCAACCAGGCAGTTTACCTATCTCTAAAGCACCATATAGAATGGCCCCAGTAGAATTAAAAGAGTTGAAAAAGTAGTTGCAAGAGTTATTAGAAAAAGGTTTTTAGACCTAGTCAGTCACCATGGGGAGTGCCAGTGTTATTTGTCAGAAAGAAAGATGGCAGTTTAAGAATGTGTATAGATTACAGGCAGCTGAATAAAGTTACAATTAAGAATAAGTATCCACTTCCTCGGATTGATGATTTATTTGATCAACTGCAGTCAGCCAAAGTATTTTTCCAAGATAGATTTGAGATCAGGATATCATCAATTGCGGATCAGAGAAGAAGACATTGAGAAGACAGCTTTCCAGACTAGATATGGACATTATGAGTTTGTTGTGATACCTTTTGGATTGACAAATGCACCTGCAGCATTTATGAATTTGATGAACATAATATTTCATCAGTATTTGGATCAGTTTATAGTGGTCTTTATTGATGATATATTGGTTTATTCAGCATCAGAAGAAGAGCATGCAGATCATTTGCGGATTACTTTGCAGATATTGAGGGATCATTAGTTATTTGCTAAGTTTAGTAAATGTGAGTTCTGGTTGAAGGAGATTCAGCTTCTGGGTCATGTGATATCAGGTGAAGGTATTGCAGTGGATCCAGCCAAAGTTGAGGCAGTAATGAAGTGGGAAGAGCCAAAGACTGTGTTTGAGATTAGGAGTTTCCTGGGTTTGGCAGGTTATTACAGAAGATTTATCCAGGATTTCTACAAGATAGCAGCACCAATGACAAGGTTAACAAGAAAGGGTGTTCCTTTTGTGTGGTCCCCGGAGTGCAGGCGCAGTTTTGCAGAGTTGAAGAAGAGGTTGACATCAGCACCAGTTTTAGAGATTCCATCAGACAGTGACAGATTTGTTTTGTTTACAGATGCATCCAAGAGAGGTTTGGGTGCAGTTTTAATGTAGCATAGTAAAGTGGTAGCCTATGCCTCCAGGCAATTGAAGAAACATGAGGAGAACTACCCTACTCATGATTTAGAGCTGGCAGCAGTAGTTTTTGTATTAAAGATCTGGCGGCATTATTTGTATGGTGAAAGATTTGAAATTTTTACTGATCATAAAAGCTTAAAATATATTTTCTCTCAGAAAGATTTAAATTTAAGGCAGCGCCGATGGATGGAATATTTAAAGGATTATGACTTTATTTGGCATATCATCCAGGCAGAGCAAATGTGGTGGCAGATGCACTGAGTAGGAAAGCGGTTATGAATCAACTTATGATCATAGAATGGAACTTTATGAGATGTGGTGGAGAATTCCTTACATGTGCCAAGCAGTCAACGCAGAGCAATATTAGCAACTAGTGCAGTGGAGCCTTCTCTTTACTGGCAAATAGCAGAGGCACAGACAGATACCAATTTAGCAGATATCTCAGAATGGATGAAGTAAATTTAGGGCATGATAATGTGGTCAGGTTAAAAGACGATTGTATGTCCCAGAAGATACAGAAATTAGACAAAAGGTTTTAGAAGAAGCTCACAGATCGAGGTACACCATCCACCCAGGTAGCACTAAAATGTATCAAGATATGAAGAAGCATTTTTTGTGGCCAAATATGAAGAGAGAAATTGAAGAGTTTATAACCAGATGTGCAGTATGTCAGCAAATAAAAGCAGAGCATCAGAAGCCAGGAGGATTGTTGCAGCCATTACCCATTCCGCAGTGGAAGTGGGATGACATAGCAATGGATTTCATAGTTGGTTTGCCCAGTTCATCAGGTCATAATGCAATATGGGTTTTTGTGGATAGATTGACCAAGGTCTACAGATTATTACCAGTTAGCATGACATGGTCAGTTGATAGATTAGCCAAGTTGTACGTAGAAAGGATTGTACCTTTGCACGGAATACCAGTCACTATAGTTTCAGATCGAGACCCTCGATTTACTTCAGGCTTTTGGAGGAGTTTGCAAAGGGTTGTTGGCACAGAGCTAAGGTACAGTTCGGCATATCATCCACAAACAGATGGGCAGACAGAAAGAACAATTCAGACTATTGAAGATATATTGAGAGCTTGTTGTCTTGTGTGGGGAGGCATTTGGGAGCGTCATTTGGGTCTGGTTGAGTTTGCATATAATAACAGTTACCATTCAAGTATTGAAATGGCACCTTATGAAGCCTTGTATGGCAGACCATGCAGATCACCATTAAAATGGCATGAAGTAGGAGAGAGGCAGGTTTTGGGCCCAGAAATGGTTCGTCAGTGTGCAGAAACAGTAAGATTCATCCAAGAAAATTTGAAAACAGCCCAGAGTCGCCAGAAAAGTTATGCAGATGTTAGACACAGACCATTACAATTTGAAGTTGGTGATTATGTATTTTTAAAGGTGTCTCCTACTAAAGGTGTATTAAGGTTCAATAAGAAAGGCAAGTTGAGCCCGAGATATGTTGGGCCATTTCAAATAAAAGAAAGGATGGGTGAAGCAGCTTATAAATTAAATTTGCCAGCAGATTTCACTGATGCACATGATGTGTTTCATGTCTCAATGTTAAGAAAATATATCAAAGATCCAACCCAAGTTGTCAGTTATCAAAGAGATGATTTGAAGCCCGACATGTCAATGTCGGAATATCCAGTGCAAATTTCAGGCCACAGAACCCAAAAGCTCAGGAACAAAGAAATTGAGTTGGTAAAGGTTAGATGGGAGAATAGGCAAGGTGGTGAAGATACTTGGGAATTAGCGGAAGAAATGAGAAAAGCATATCCATACTTGTTTGAGTAAGTCTTTATTTCTTTTTAGTTGATAGTATCATATGAATTGAATTGAAATTTTGATAGTTGGCTTCTGTTTTAAATTTCGAGGATGAAATTTCTTTTTAGGTGATAGTAATGTAACGTTCCGACCGTTCGGATCGTCTTTGTGTGGTTATGGAGGCTAGTGTGTGGCCGATGACGTGTGTGTGGCAGGTGATTTCCACAGGTTATGAGATTTTACCCAAAGCGCTCACTGTTTCTCGGTTCTTAACGCAACAGTGAGGGACGTCGCATTTTGATCGCGACAGCCCATGGTGCCGCGTTCATGAAACCGCCAGTTTAAGTGAACGTTTGCATGTCTGCCGCGTGTCGTATGCTGGGCGCACGGACTGATGTCAGCAGGCTTAAGGCGACAGCCTAAAGCATCGCGTTCAGGTCGCGACTTAGTCGGGCATCGCGTTCTTAACTACACTGTGTTTTTAAGAAACCCTGGCAGAACAGAGTTCACGGGAGCTCTACTCGGCCAGGGGGTTTTTGTTGTGGAATTTTTGGGCGATTCGGCTTGTTAGAGCTTGGCTTGACGAGTTTCCACCGCGAGGACGCTACGTGGAGCGGAGGAGACGTCGTACGAGCTTCGTTCTTCACGAAGGTAGGGAGATTTCCAGTGGTTTGATCCGTGGATCGTTCGTGTGATGTGGATAATGTGTTTCCTGCTTTCCAAACCTTAGATAGCATGTGTAGGAACACATTAAAGCATGAAAATGGAATGAAAACTGTAGGTTCTAAAGAGTTTGGGGTGATCCGGATGATGGATTTTGGATTAGGGTTCGCACCTATTAAGGCGACGACCCTTGGCGTCGCGACCAGGTCGCGACACCGTGACACGTCACGTTTAAAAGGTGACCTATTGTGCCGCCGCGTTCTGTAGGCGACGCTACACCCTGACGCGACAGGAATAGAAAGTAGTTATTCGAGAATGCATGTAAGTGTATGATTATCTGTTTAGCATAGTTGTGTTATATGATGTTAGTAAGAGGTGCATTAGCACTCTCTCAACGCTCGGGGAGCGTGTGGTGTGTGGTTCATATGGTGTTCACGTGGTTTGCGGGAAGGTTTCACGTGGCTTATGCGTTGTGCACGTGGTTTCTATGTACGTGGCGTGTAGTTTGATGCCTTCCGTGGATACCTCTTCAGTTGGGAGCCCCAGGTTTTGTGTGAGCCAGGCACATGAGTGCTCGAGGCTTGTCTCGGTACTGGGTACCGATGAGGTCTTGTCGTCTTCTTGGACACCCTCACTCTTGTGTTGAGTAGTACGTCCGGCTGAGGGAAAGACGGCAGTGGGACAGCGACTAGAGAGAGAGTTTGTTGTGTTGTCGCTTGTAGCGCGCTCGTAGTTGGGGGAGACGGACATCAGTAGACGTACTGGACCCCAGCTAGTCCTGTTTTCCAGTGCCTCACTTTAGGGAGCTCGGGCCAGAGTCCCTAAAGGTGCCAGGCATGGGCCTGCGAGGTGTGTGACTTGCAGGTTGTGGTGGTTTAGTTGGACTCCACAGTTCTTTGTACTTGTTTAGTGGAGCGGCAGCTGGACCTTTCGTCTGTGGCTGCGAGACTGAGAGATAGTCCTGTGTTGTTTGTCCGGGTCAGTAACTGGTGTCGCGAACTAGTTGACGTGGCCCAAGTGTGGCGTTTCTCTACAGTAGCTCGTACATCTGTTTAGTTTTGCTGTTTATTTATTTACGCTGATTCCTGTTAAACAGCAAAGGGTAAGTGGTACTTACAGTTTTATATTCTGCTAGATAATATTATAAATTGCTAGCATAGCATTTCCTGCTTTGCTACTTGTGTCTATTTGCTCGGTTTCTAGGGAATTTCCCTACTGAGCCAGTGACTCGAGAGGCTCACCCCTACCTCCTACCAGGTGAGGAAGATCAGGAGATTCCGCGCCCATCGTCTAGTGGAGGGTCAGCACCACCAGCAGTGTAATATTACTTTTCTGTTGTTCACCTCGGGGTATGCCCCAAGTTCTGTTGTAGTTTGGTTACAGATGTACTATGGCTACGTATATTTCATGTAAATATTTGTGAGATTGACAGATCTTATATATATTTGAGCTGGTTCCTTTATGTTTTTTTTACGGACTTGTGGTTTGATATCCCTTGCGAGGCTTTGGCCCGTTCGTGGGAGGCGGACTCGAGTTAGGCTCGTTATTAGGTTAACGGGTCTAAACGGCGAGGACCGTCACAAACAGCCTGGCTCACAAAGAACCTGGGGCACCCAACTAGAGAGGTAACCATGGTAGGCGTCATACTACTTGCCACGCACACAGAACCACGTGCATGTTACACACAAACCATGTGAAACGTCACGTAAATCTCAAGTACAACTGTCCACTATACGTGAACACAGTGCAACTCGCGTGCATACCACACTAACACACAAACCACTAGCTAGCTACGAAACCAACATGCTAGCCTCGTAAACATGCACTCCCAGAATGCCATGGGTGCCAATGCACCACACGGTATTACCAAATACATCGAATAATAACAACCGGATAATCATATCACACAAATCATGCACATTCAGACCACTCGGCTGTGGTCGCGACATGGGCCTGTGTCGGCTTCAGAATGCGATAGCTCGATAGGTCGCCTTCAACATATTAACGCGACATACAAACAAGTCGCATTCACAACCTAAACGTGACGGGTCGGCCTGTCGCCACCTAATCGCGACAGGGGGATCCGTCGCCTTAGCAACAAAAACCCTAATCTGAGATCCCCTCCACGGATTACCAACCCATGCTATACAAACCACCCTTAATTGGTATTTTCATGCTTTAATGGATTCCTAGGCATGATATCTATTGTGTAGAAAGCGTTAAACTGATCACACCCTGCATTCCATGCGATTCTCGCCCCGGGAACAGGAGGAGTCACCCTACCTCGCGAAGAACACGTGATACCATGCTCCCCTGGCGTTTCTCTTGCTTCACGCGAGCTTCCCACGGCACGAGCACACCGAAAACACAGATTTCCAATAGAAATCACCGCAGCTTCCCTTCCCCTGGCCGAGCAGAACTCACTACAGTTCTGTCCGGCTGGGGTTTCTTAAAAACACCCAGTGGTTTGGAACGCGACGTATCTTTGCGTCGCGACCTGATCGCGACGAACTTAGGCGTCGCCTTCCTGCATGCCGCTCTGTGCACTACACGTGGCGCACATGTAGACATTCAACGCCCCAAGGCGGCCACCAGAATGCGACGGTCACCTCGGTCGCGTTCAGAATGCGACACTCCTCCCTGTCGCGATGACATGCTGAGGATACAAGGGTGCTGCAGGCCCAGACTATCGGCCCAATAGGCCCTTAAGACATGCACACGTACCACACACAAACCACATTGGCCTCACGATAGCCATCACAACCACTAAGCACAGGATCCACGAAGATCCGAAAGACGCGCGACGTTACATATGTGGTTGATATCCCTTGCGAGGCTTCAGCCTGATCGCGGGAGACGGAGTCGTGTCAAGCTCGTTATTGGGTTTGAACGATGTGGACCCTTACAGTTAGTACATAGAACTTCACCTATATCGATTGCTCCTTATTGTATGGCACTGGTGGAGTTGGTTGAGTTGCGGAGGTAGCTTCAGGATTTGCTGGACAACGGTTTTATTTGACCAAGCGTGTCACCTTGGGGAGCGCCTGTACTTTTTGTGAAAAAAAGGATGGGTCAATGAGGGTGTGCATCGATTATCGCAAGCTGAATCAGATGACCGTTAAGAATAAGTACCCCTTGCCTCGTATTGATGATTTGTTTGACCAATTACAAGGTGCTTATGTGTTTTCTAAAATAGATCTTCGTTCTGGCTCACATCAACTTCGGATCAAGCTTGAGGAAAAGAGAGAAAGAGCTCGAGCCCAAGAAGAAGTGCTCAAGCGTCTGAAGCCTTCAAGCTTCAAGCTCCTTCTCCTCTCTTCACTCTCTCTCTGTGGTCATTGTAATTCTAGGGGAGAGTCCTTCGCTGAGAGTTTTTGGGTTAGAGTCCATTCTTGTAAAACTCTGAGCTTTATTCTTTCTTTTCTAAGAAAGATTTCTGTCCAGCTATAGGACTGTATACAGTGTAGAACCTAGCTAGTAGTTTAAGTCTAGCAGAACCGCACTGGGGTTTATACCAGGAGGTTGGGTTCTTGACCTGTAAGAGAAGTGGGCTGCCTTATTGTCTAGGAAAGAGAAGAAGACCAGCTGGCATGCTGGGTGTTGTATTGTCCTCGAGGGGGACTGTACCCTTGGTTAGTAAAATCCCAAGATATTGCTTAGGGACTGGACGTAGGACTTCCATGTGGGAAGGGCCGAACCAGGATAAATTTCGTGTGCTCTTTGTGTGATTGTTTATTTGCTTCCACACTGCTACTCTCATCACACTCAACTAACTAAACTTTCAAGTAATAATTTTTGTGGTTTAGATTTCAGAAAAAACTATTCACCCCCCCCCCTCTAGGTTAGCTTGATGTCGTACCAAAAGGGCCAACAAGTGGTATCAGAGCGAGGTGTTGCCCAGTTGACAAGCCTAGAGGGGGGGTGAATGGGTCTTTAAAAATTAATCTAGAAAATACCTGTAACTAAAAAACATTCACACAAACGTTCTTCGAGGTAGGTTAGTGACAGTTAGTTGAAATAACAAACACACAAAGAAGACAATCACTCAACACAAGGTTTATCCTGGTTCGGACCTCCTTTCCTTAGGAGTCCTACGTCCAATCCCTGAGCAACAACTCAGGATTTCACTAACTAGGGTACAGTCCCCCTAAGGACGCTACAACACCCAGCTCAGCTGGTCTTCCTTCACACCCGAAGGGAACAACACCCTGGATACCACACCAGGTCTTCCTTCACAACCGAAGGGAACAACACCCTGGATACCACCAGGTCTTCCTTCACAACCAAAGGGAACAACACAAAGAGAGTGAATGAAATTCAAGCCCCTAGATCAAGCTTTTGATGAGCAAGGATCTGAAGCAACTAGAACGAGAGCAAAGAGATTTTAAACAAGGCACACTCTCAGAACTATACAGGCTCTCTCAAGATTTTCACAAACTAGTGGAGAGCAAAAGAGCAAAAGCTAAGTGGAATGAAGGTTCTTGGCTCTAACTTTCTTCAGAAGAATTTGAATGCTTGAATACTGATGCTTTTTCTGTTCTTCTGACTTGAATTTATATCTTCATTTGAAATGTAGACGTTGAAGTGTCCGTTGTCTCTCTTTTGAGTAGTCGTTAGACTGAATGACATCTGGAGTCTTGGAAGCTTCCAGTCAACAGTCTTTTGATTACTTGAGCACGCAAAGAGATAGATCTTCAGAAATATCCGTTGGTTTCTATTTGTTTAACGTTGTACTATGAAGCTGGTTCAGAGGTCTGCACAAATGTCAAACTCAAATAGCAGACAGCTAAGCTGTCTCTGATGTCAGTCAACGTTAGTAGTAATAGACATGGAAATAGTAATGCCAAATAGCTTAAGTCTAAAGGACGTTATCAGAGTAGGCACGATATGGTCTGCATGCATGCAGAGATATGTTCAGATCTCATAAATGCAAAAGCGTCAGAGAGATGTCTACGTGGACTTTGACTAGTCAACGCTTTTAAGATGAATAAGATATCAAGATATGAAATCGATGACTATATGACTTATGAAATCGTTATGAGTCATAGCAAATCGTTATGTGACAGAAGATATATCATGAACACTTAATGAATCGTTGCACAAAGTAAATTGTTGTGTTTCTGAAGAAATCGATGTGAAATACTTAACAAATCATTATACAAAGCAAGTCGTTGTGAATTCTAAAGAATGTTATGAATACTTATCAAGTCGTTATGAACTCTAAAGAAATCGTTATGGTAACTTTTGAAGTCGTTACAATAAGCAAGTCGTTGCGAGTTCTAAAGAAGTCGTTACGGTAACTTATGAAATCGTTACACCAAGCAGTCGTTGCAATTTCTAAGAAGTCGTTACGAGTTTCTAAAGAAATCGTTGCGACAACTTATAGAGTCGTTGCGACAGGCAAGTCGTTATGGGCTCTAAAGAAATCGTTACGTTACTTATAGAGTCGTTGCGACGAGCAAGTCGTTACGGGCTCTAAAGAAATCGTTGCGACAACTTATAGAGTCGTTGCGACAGGCAAGTCGTTATGGGCTCTAAAGAAATCGTTACGGTAACTTATAGAGTCGTTGTGACGAGCAAGTCGTTACGGGCTCTAAAGAAAATCGTTGCGACAACTTATAGAGTCGTTGCGACAGGCAAGTCGTTATGGGCTCTAAAGAAATCGTTACGGTAACTTATAGAGTCGTTGTGACGAGCAAGTCGTTACGGGCTCTAAGGAAATCGTTGCGATCACTTATAGAATCGTTACGGCATCGATTTGTTTGAAACAACATGACTTTTCAGCCAGAAAGGAAATCGTTATGATAATTCTATTGAAATCGATATGCTTATAAAGAAATCGTTATGGCCTTCAATAGAAGTCGATATGGACTTGAGAAATATCATGTTGAAAAGATTAAGGCTTCAGGTAATGCATACCTTTATTGGCTTGTTTGACCTTGGTATTTTTCCCTTAAGACTTTGAAATAATCATTAGATATAATTGATAAACTTTTGAATCATCAAAATAACAATGGTCATCAATCTCCCCCTTTTTGTAACAAAACTGAACAATATAAAAATATAGATGTTTCAGACATAATTTTTCTCCCCCTTTTTGTCATTAAGCAAAAAGACAATCTTCGACAAAGAAAGAGAACAGGAGTATACAAGAAGGGCATTTCATTAACTTTGTGGAGGTACTGGTAAATAGAAGGCAGGAGACAGAAGAGAGGCAAAATGGGAGATGGTTTCCCATGCCTGTGCTTCCTGCTCTTCAAAAGGGTTTTGAAGACTCCAAAGGATACAGAGTAGGAGGGTCCCATGGTGGAAGCCATCCTTTTGAGATGAAGATCTAGGTGTTGATAGAGAAGGTCAGCATATGCATTCTTGTCCATGTTCATCTTGAGAAATCGACGAGTCCCAAAGCTGGCACAGGTGAGGAATTGGTCCATGGTGACAGGATAATGGTTGTGGTTATCTCTGAGAGCTTTGTGCATAGCCACATACACTTTGTATCTTTCCTCCCAGACCTTGAAGGGGTCATCAACAAGATGAATGGAGTTCATATCTAGGAAAGTAGCTGGAGAAATGGCTGGTTTGCCTTCTCTGGCCTGAACTTCATTGATTTCAAATAGTTGCTGAGCTGACAGGGGGTAGAACTTGGACCATTCAGAGGATGTCAGCCTTTCACATTCAGACAGAATAGGGCTAGAACTTCAGCACTTACATGCCCCTGGTGATATTCCCTAAACAGGAATCTAGAAAAAGCAACCAGGCAACCTTTCTGAACTTTAATTCTGCCCATTACTCTGGCAAAACGTTCAAAGATGATGGATCCTACAGAGGACTCCATAACTAGAAAGTGAATTTGAGGAAGGACTATCTCTTCAGGTACTTGGAGGGTAGCAAAATCTACCTGAACATCTGAAGTTTGAGAGATATCCGGAGTCAGAGCTGAAATGGCCCTTTTGAACTGACTGAGCTGAACCTCTGGAAGTCTATGAATATATCTGTAGTTGTTGAATAGCATGAGGTGCCTGATCATTTTGATTTCCTTTTGAATATAGGGTGCCCAAAGTTCCCTATGATAGATCCTGAACCACTCTGATAGGGTCAGGGAGTGGTCCCTTGGAGGGAATCTAGCAGATTTGGCAAGAATGAATTTCTTTAGGAGATCCTTGTGACCTTTGCCCCACTGCTCTTCAGATTTGGAGTGGGCAAGAGAGAAGATTTTGGATTTTTCGGATTTGGAAAGAGAAGTGTAGGGTAGAATAGTGTGCAAATGATCTGTGAGATCAAGAAATGGAAGGTTAATGATGGTTGCAAAAACAACCTTTGAGAGATATTCTCTGTACAGTGAGGGATGTTTGTTGTCCACTGTGAGAGAAAACCACAAAGGTGGGTATTTGGGTTCAGAGGAGAGGGAGGAAGTAGAAGTAAGCTTCCTCTTCTTGGGGCAGGACTAGAAGGGTCTGCCCTATGAACATGTTCCCCAACCTTCAACACAGACCTGAGGATCCCTTCCTCAAACTCATCCTTTATTTGTTCCATAAAGGGAGAGTTAAGTTGGGCTCTTTCAGGTATGATAGTGATGAAAGAGGGTGGAGGAGTAGGATGAAGAAAAGAGTGGGAAGTAGTAGGAAGGTCATCAATTGGTCCAAGGGAGGGACCAGAGGAGGAGGAGGATGCTCCAGCTGAGGATGCTGGAGGGGCCTCATGTATAGGAGAAGGAGAAGGAATGGAAGTAGAGGAGGTAGGAGATGAGGTGGACTGAAATGGTGTAGGAGAAGAAATTGGTCTAGATTGAGGCTTCTTGAATGTTTGAGGGGCAAGAGGTGCTGTAGGAGCTGAGGGTGGAGTTGGAGGAATAGGTGTGTGAGAGAGGGAAGAGGGAGCTGGGGGCTTAGGTGCCAAGAACTCTTCTGCCTCTATCTGCACAGACTCACTCTCCAATGGCCCTGATGGCCCTGACCCTTGCTCAGATGGCCCTGTTGGCCCTTCAACCTGATCAGCTGGCCCTGTTGGCTCTACCTCTTTTGGTGCTGCTGTTGCTTCTGGTGCTGCTTCTGGTGCTGCTGCTGCTGCTTCTGGTGCTGCTGCTGCTTCTGGAGGAGGAGGAGCTTGAACTCCAACTGCCTTGATAATATCTGAGAGCATGCCTTTCATGCTGCTCATTTCCTTGTTAAACCATTTCATAGCATTTCTGATTTGTCCCAATTCTTTGTTGGCTGAAGCTTGGCTCAAAAATATAGAGTTTACATCTGACTGGAGAGTACATAAGAGCTCACCTTGCACATTCAGCCTTTCAATCACTGGTTTCAAATTTATGACAATTTTCTGCTTGACCTGCCTCTCAAAAGGTGTATCAGCCAGGAGAGGAACTTCAGAGGCAACTTCTTTTCCTTTCTTCTTGCCTTCTTTTGCTGGAGGAGGTTGATCATCATCTGAGCTTGAAGAGCTTGCAATCTCTCCTTCTCTGTCATCCAAATTTTGAGAATCTCTATGCCTTTCCTCCTGACCATCAACAACTGGAGTTGTTTCTGCTGAACCTTCTTTTGATAGCTCCCCCTCAATAGGAGCATCTTCTTCATTTGATACTTGCTCCCCCTGAATGGGAGCACCTTCCATCACAGAGTCACCTTGAGCAGCTGGGTGCTCTACCTCTACTTGAACATCTTCCATTGGTTCATCAATGTGGCCTGATGCCACAGTCTCTTCTGCAACTCTGCCACTGGTTTCTGGAGCACTAGAGGTGAAAGGAATTGAATCAATAATGTCTGAAAGAATGGACGCAACCACAGTTGAGGGTAGTGGGTCCTCAACTGAAATAATATCCTCTGGGAGAATATCCTCAATTCTCCTTTCTGCAAAATTGACAGCTAATTCTTCTGGAAATTCTGAAGCTGGTGCTGATACTCTTTCTTCTTCCACTGCAATTTCAGACTGAACTTCTGCTAAAGAGGGGCCTGATGATTCTGCTGCTCCAACTACTGGCACTGAAACTGACTCCACTGGCAATTCTGGAATCATATCCGCTGATCCCATCTCCTGATGAACAACTGAGGTGTCGTCAATGATGGCTTCGCCTTCAGCAACTGAAGCCTTGAACCAGACACCACTTTCCACAGAGAAGCCACTCTTCTTCAGGTTCCTGGACCTGATTGCTTGGCCCATTTTCTCTACAACTGCCCCAGAAAGATCAACACCGAAGTGTTTGAAGATCTTGGTAAGTAGGTGGGCATATGGCAGGGACACATTTAACTTACTCTTGGTGTCCCAAATCTGATCTCTGGCAAATTTCATTCTTTCCATCATCACTGCGGCCATATTTATCTCCTTATTTTGAATGGCCCAGTACATCATGTCTGAGTCGGCCTTTGTGCAAGAAGAAAATGTTGCACTTCTGGGAACTAAGATTTGACAGACAATAAAATGAAGGAGGCGGTTGAAAGCAGATAGTTGATTTATATCAAGCTTGCCGTCCCTTAGCTTGAAGCCCGGCCCTACAATTCCCAAACCTTTCACTTGGGCGTCCACGGTGTGAACCCCACTAAATCCGGAAGTCTTCACATCAAACAACATCTTCAGCAACTCAGGGTCTATTCTAATCAGGGTTCCCTTTACTGAAGAGACTAGGGACCCATCTTCCTCTGTTCTCATACATACGAAGAAAGCTTTTACCAAGTCCGGATAACTGACCTCTGAAAAGGTGGAGACTCCTGTCCACTGCATCTGATTGATCAAATCTACCACACTGCTCATTCCATTTTTCCTCAGATTAGCAACATCGACTTCTTTATTTCCACAGAGCTTCGTCTTCACAAAGGTAAACCTCTCCTGCTGCTCAGGAGTGAGAAACTCGGCGCTGTAGCCACCCAAACTGCCGGCGATGACTGGTGCGGCCATGGATTCAGGTGGGAAAGTCTCTGGAAGGTTGAAACGGAAGGAGAAGAGAAGGAATCCTCAAGAAATTTTGCGGGAAGGAGGAGGAAGGTTCAAATTTGCAGAGGGTTGAGATATGAGTTGTTAGGGCATCGGCTCATGCGACAGGATGAAAAGGGAAAAGGTAGACGATGAGATACGAATCGTTCTGCCATTGATTTTATGAATAAATTAATGCGATGTGGAAAGTGAGGCGCCAAAAGGCGGTGGAAAACGACAAAAGGTGTTGACTATTCAAACCGACTTCAATGAAGAGCGGTTACAAAGAATAATTTGAATTTCTTTTGCTTAAGCCATAAAAAAATTACTTAATTCTGAAATTTAATGTGCCATTTGTAAGCAAACTTTTATCACAAATTGCACATGTCTAATTCCCTTCTAAGAGATGTGAATCTCTCTTCAGGTAAGGCTTTTGTGAAAATGTCTGCTAATTGGCCATTTGTATCAATAAAGGATATTTCAATATTTCCATTTGCAACATGATCACGAATGAAATGATATCTAACCTCAATATGTTTGGTCCTTGAGTGCTGAACTGGATTCTTGGTGAGATTAATGGCACTGGTGTTGTCACACAGCAGTGGGATGGATTTGATGTTTAATCCGAAATCTTCAAGTTGTTGCTTTATCCATAAGAGTTGTGTACAGCAATTTCCAGCAGCTACGTACTCAGCTTCAGCAGTGGATAGTGCTACTGAATTTTGTTTCTTTGAAGACCAAGATATTAAACATCCTGCAAGAAATTGACAACCACCACTGGTGCTTTTTCTATCTAATTTGCATCCAGCATAGTCAGCATCAGAGTAACCTACTAAGTTAATTTCACAGTGTTTTGGATACCATAGACCTAAGTCATGAGATCTTGCTAAATATCTAAATATTCTTTTCACCGAAATTAAATGTGATTCTTTAGGATCAGCTTGATATCTAGCACACATGCATACACTAAATAGTATATCTGGTCTACTAGCTGTTAAATAAAGTAGTGAACCAATCATACCTCTGTAGATCTTTTGATCTACTTTCTTACCATCTTTGTCACTGTCCATCCTTGTTGATGTGCTCATCGGTGTTGACAGTGGCTTGGTATTTTCGAATCCAAATTTCTTTAAGAGTTCTTTTGTGTACTTTGCTTGACAGATGTGAGTTCCTTCCTTTCCTTGTTTGATTTGTAATCCAAGGAAGTAATTAAGTTCTCCCATCATGCTCATTTCAAATTCTCCCTGCATCAACTTTTCAAAGTACTTGCAAAGGATTCATCAGTAGACCCAAAGATAATATCATCTACATAAATTTGGACTAATAGAATGTGTTTGACCTTTGACTTTATGAAAAGGGTACTATCTACTTGACCTCTACTGAAACCATGGTTTAAAAGAAAAGAGCTAAGCCTTTCATACCAGGCTCTAGGTGCCTGTTTTAAACCATATAATGCCTTATGAAGTTTGAAAACATGATTGGGAAATTCTGTGTCATCAAAACCCGAGGTTGTTCCACATAAACTTCCTCTTTTATAAAACCATTTAAAAATGCGGATTTAACATCCATTTGAAATAATGTCAAGTTCAAAGCAGATGCATATGCAAGTAATATTCTAATGGCCTCAAGTCTAGCTACAGGTGCATAGGTTTCATCGAAATCTATGCCTTCCTCTTGAGAATAGCCTTGAGCTACCAATCTGGCCTTGTTTCTTAAGATTGCACCAGTTTCATCCAGTTTATTTCTGAACACCCATTTGGTGCCAATGACTGGATGGTCTGATGGTCTAGGAACAAGTGACCATACTTGGTTTCTCTTGAATTGATTTAATTCATCTTGCATGGCTACTATCCAAGATTCATCAGAGAGAGCTTCATTGACTGTCCTAGGCTCTATTTGAGAAACAAAAGCTAGGTAATCACAAGGAATAACATTACCTCTTGTTCTTACCCCTATGGATGGATCACCAATAATATTCTCAAGTGGGTGATCTTTCTTGTATCTCCATTCCTTTGGAAGGTTTTCATGAGTAACTTCTTCTTGTTGCAATTCTTCCAGAGGTGGATCATCCTTGTCCTCAATTGATGTATCTTTTAGTTTCTTGGACAGTTCATCTGCATCATCATTGTCACTATCTACTTCCTTTCTCAAGGAAGGGTTAGTTTCATCAAAAATAATATGTACAGACTGTTCAATCAATAAAGTACATTTGTTAAATACTCTATAGCCTTTGGGTTTAGAGGTGTACCCCATGAAGATGCCTTCATCTGATTTGGCATCCAACTTACCAATGTCCCTTTTTCCATTGTTGTGAATGAAGCAGGACATCCAAAGGTTCTGAAATGGCTGATCTTTGGCTTCTTCCCTTTGAACAGTTCATATGCAGTCTTCTTCAGGATTGGCCTGATCATCACTCGGTTGACAATATAGCTTGCTGTGTTGACTGCTTCAGCCCAAAAATATCTTGGCAGATCATATTCTGAGAGCATAGTTCTTGCCATATCCAATAGGGTTCTGTTCTTCCTCTCAGCAATACCATTTTGCTGTGGTGTCCTTGGTGCTGAGAAATTATGCTCAATTCCCTGATCATCACAGAATCTAGCAAACCTTTCATTTTGAAATTCACCACCATGATCTGATCGGATAGACACAATGCTGAACTTCTGATCTTTCTGCACCTTCTTGCTGAAACTAACAAAGTTTTCAAAAGTGTCATCTTTATGCTCTAGGAATGATACCCATGTATATCTTGAATAGTCATCAACTATGACAAATCCAAAGTTCTTTCCTCCAAGACTGGTAGTCCTCATTGGCCCAAATAGATCCATATGTAGGAGCTCTAAGGGTTTTGAGGTGGTCACCACCGTCTTTGACTTGAAGGAGCTTTTAGTGTGCTTTCCCTTAGCACAGGCTCTACAGACACCTTCCAACTTTCCACTGACTTTTGGCAGACCTTCCACAAGACTTTTCTTCTGCAATTTCCTCATGCCATCTAAACTGCAATGTCCAAGTCGTCTGTGCCATAATTCAGTAGATTTGTCTTTACTTGCTGCCAGACAAACATTTTGCTCTTTGAGTTCTTCAAGATAGAGCACATACAAATTCTTTTCTCTATTTGCTTCAAAGATGACTGCTCCATCCTTCACTATGCTGCACTTTGATTCTTGAAACTTGATCTGATGGCCTCTGTCACACAGCTGGCTGATGCTAATGAGATTGTGCTTCAATCCCTTAACTAATAACACATCTTCTATGACTGTTTTTCCTTTGTTATTTACAGAGCCACTGCCTATTACTGTTCCTTTCCCATTATCTCCATAAGTGACTGTTCCTTTTCAGCTTGGAGATGCGAGAATAACTTCTGGTTACCTGACATGTGTCTTGAGCACCCACTATCTAAGTACCATTTGGATGCTCGAGGGTTAACCTGAAATAAAAACATCAAGCTTTAGGTACCCAAATTCTTTTGGGTCCTGATTGGTTAGTATCATTGATTTTGCCTTTTATTATCCATTTCTTGTGTCTTGTTGGGCATGTAGTTATAATATGTCCTAACTTATTGCAGTGACTACAGCAGGATAACTTAGTTACTTTTTCTATATATTTGAAATCAGCTTTGTATGCTATATCTTGTTCAGGTACAAATTTTGGTGTTGGATATGTTTTAGGATAAACTATGGTTTCTTCATTATCTGGGGGTGTATATCCTAATCCATTTTTCTTCTTACCTGATCTTCTAGCACCTTTTAATATTAGAGAGTTTTTACCATTAGTAAATTTCTCTAGTGTGCTTGATAGTTTATCATTTTCTTCATTTAAGTTTTTAATTTCTTTTCTTAATTCATCTGTACTTTCCTGTTTTTCCAATTTTGTTATTTGTTCATTCTTAGCTTTTAGGTCTTCACATAGCAATTCATTTCTTCTTTTAAGTTCAGTTATTTATTTTTCTAATTCTTCATTTTCTATTTTTAAATCAGAATTAGTGTTTTCTAAACAGGTGTTATTTTTCTTACTTGCTTTTAATAGTTTAGTTACTTCTTTGTACTTATTATACAATTCATTAAATGCTTCCTCTAAGTTATCTGAATCAGAATCATTACATGAATCGAAGGAGGAGTCAGAGGTTACCTTTTCATCAACATTTGCCATGAAGGCCAAGTTGGCTTCTTCTTCATCGCTGCATGAGCTTGATTCACTGTCTGAGTCACTATTGTTCTCCCACGCTGCTGCCATTGCCTTCTTCTTATACTTTCTGAACTTCTTGGAGCTCTCTTTCTTTCTGAATTCTGGTTTCTTAAATTTTGGACAATCAGCTTTGATGTGTCCAGGCTTCTTACATTCGTAGCAGATGGTTTCTCCTTTCTTCATTTCTTTACCATCTGATCTTTTCAAGTCCTTGTTTTTCTTAAAGTGCCTTCTGCCGGATTGAAACTTTTTCTTTTTGGCCAAGATCCGTTGCAATTTCCTAGAGAGCATTGCTTCTTCATTCTCACTATCCTCATCGCTTTCACTTTCATTTGAGCTGATTTCTGGTGAGTCTTCTTCTGCTTTCAAGGCATTTGAGTGCTTCTTTCTGCTAGATGACTCTCCTAGCCTTTCCATGTTGATCTCATGGGCCATGAGGGACCCGATGAGCTTTTCTACTGACATTCTTTTCAGGTCATTAGCTTCTTCTATAGCTGTGACCTTGTGTGTCCACGATGATGGCAAGGATCTAAGAATTTTCCTTACCATATCTGCAATCTCATACGTCTTCCCTAGACTGGCTAAACCATTGGTGATATCAGTGAATCTGCTAAACATTTGAGTGATTGACTCACCTGACTGCATCTGAAATCTTTCATACTGAGTGACAAGAATGTCGATTCTTGTCTCCTTTACTTTGTCTGTACCCTCATAAGTAATCCTGAGCTTTTCCCACATTTCCATCGAGGATTTACAGGCTGAAACTCGGTTGAATTCCTTCTTACTCAAGGCACAACAAAGGATGCTCTTAGCTTTGCAATTCAAGGAGATTTTCTTCCTGTAATCATCTGTCCATTGAGCTTTCTCATTTGTGACAACCAGGTCACCTTCTTATACTATTGACCAAATTTGATAGTCGTGGCCTTGTAGAAAGTATTCCATTCTAGTCTTCCAGTAAGGATAATCTTCACCATCGAAGAGAGGGGGTCGGTTGACAGACTGACCTTCAAAGTTACCTTGGGCTGCCATGGATCTTTACTCTTCAGATCGTTAGATCCTTTCTTTGTCGAAGAGACTTGCTCTGATACCACTTGTTGCCCAGTTGACGAGCCCAGAGGGGGGGTGAATGGGTCTTTAAAAATTAATCTAGAAAATACCTGTAACTAAAAAATTTCACACAAACGTTCTTCGAGGTAGGTTAGTGATAGTTAGTTGAAATAACAAACACACAAAGAAGACAATCACTCAACACAAGGTTTATCCTGGTTCGGACCTCCTTTCCTTAGGAGTCCTACGTCTAGTCCCTGAGCAACAACTCAGAATTTCACTAACTAGGGTACAGCCCCCCTAAGGATGCTACAACACCCAGCTCAGCTGGTCTTCCTTCACACCCGAAGGGAACAACACCCTGGATACCACACCAGGTCTTCCTTCACAACCGAAGGGAACAACACCCTGGATACCACCAGGTCTTCCTTCACAACCAAAGGGAACAACACAAAGAGAGTGAATGAAATTCAAGCCCCTAGATCAAGCTTTTGATAAGCAAGGATCTGAAGAAACTAGAACGGAGAGCAAAGAGATTTTAAACAAGGCACACTCTCAGAACTATACAGGCTCTCTCAAGATTTTCACAAACTAGTGGAGAGCAAAAAGAGCAAAAGCTAAGTGGAATGAAGGTTCTTGGCTCTAGACTTTCTTCAGAAGAATTTGAATGCTTGAATACGCGATGCATGTTCTTCTGTTCTTCTGACTTGAATTTATATCTTCAATTTGAAATGTAGACGTTGAAGTGTCCGTTGTCTCTCTTTTGAGTAGTCGTTAGACTGAATGACATCTGGAGTCTTGGAAGCTTCCAGTCAACAGTCTTTTGATTACTTGAGCACGCAAAGAGATAGATCTTCAGAAATATCCGTTGGTTTCTATTTGTTTAACGTTGTACTATGAAGCTGGTTCAGAGGTCTGCACAAATGTCAAACTCAAATAGCAGACAGCTAAGCTGTCTCTGATGTCAGTCAACGTTAGTAGTAATAGACATGGAAATAGTAATGCCAAATAGCTTAAGTCTAAAGGACGTTATCAGAGTAGGCACGATATGGTCTGCATGCATGCAGAGATATGTTCAAATCTCATAAATGCAAAAGCGTCAGAGAGATGTCTACGTGGACTTTGACTAGTCAACGCTTTTAAGATGAATAAGACATCAAGATATGAAATCGATGACTATATGACTTATGAAATCGTTATGAGTCATAGCAAATCGTTATGTGACAGAAGATATATCATGAACACTTAATGAATCGTTGCACAAAGCAAATTGTTGTGTTCCTGAAGAAATCGATGTGAAATACTTAACAAATCATTATACAAAGCAAGTCGTTGTGAATTCTAAAGAAATTGTTATGAATACTTATCAAGTCGTTATGAACTCTAAAGAAATCATTATGGTAACTTTTAAAGTCGTTACAATAAGCAAGTCGTTGTGAGTTCTAAAGAAGTCGTTACGGTAACTTATGAAATCGTTACACCAAGCAAGTCGTTGCAATTTCTAAAGAAGTTGTTACGAGTTTCTAAAGAAATCGTTGCGACAACTTATAGAGTCGTTGCGACAGGCAAGTCGTTATGAGCTCTAAAGAAATCGTTACGTTAACTTATATAGTCGTTGCGACGAGCAAGTCGTTACGGGCTCTAAAGAAATCGTTGCGACAACTTATAGAGTCGTTGCGACAGGCAAGTCGTTATGGGCTCTAAAGAAATCGTTACGGTAACTTATAGAGTCGTTGTGACGAGCAAGTCGTTACGGGCTCTAAGAAAATCGTTGCGACAACTTATAGAGTCGTTGCGACAGGCAAGTCGTTATGGGCTCTAAAGAAATCGTTACGGTAACTTATAGAGTCGTTGTGACGAGCAAGTCGTTACGGGCTCTAAGGAAATCGTTGCGATCACTTATAGAATCGTTACGGCATCGATTTGATTGAAACAGCATGACTTTTCAGACAGAAAGGAAATCATTATGATAATTCTATTGAAATCAATATGCTTATAAAGAAATCGTTATGGCCTTCAATAGAAGTCGATATGGACTTGAGAAATATCATGTTGAAAAGATTAAGGCTTCAGAAAAGTAATGCATACCTTTATTGGCTTGTTTGACCTTGGTATTTTTCTGTGCTTAAGACTTATGAAATAATCATTAGATATAATTGATAAATGTTTGCTTGGTTTTGTTAATCATCAAAATATATATGTAATTAATTAAAATTACATGGGGACAGACTGGTCATCACGAGGTTCTCTAATCATTCAAGAAGATCCAACAATCTTAGAGAAGATCTATGGCAGCTCAAGGATTTACTGAAGGTCAATCATTCACCAGACCTCCATTCTTCGATGGAGAGGATTACCAATATTGGAAGATGAGAATGGAATGCTTCATTCGAGGCACAGACTTTGATCTGTGGCAGGTAATAGAGGTAGGTGATTATGTTATTGTTCATGCTGAAGGTACTACTGCTATTATAGCAGCAGATAAAAGTAAACTATCTTTAAACTTTAAAGCAAAGAACTATATATGTTGCGCTTTATCCAAATGAGAATTCAGTAGAATATCTGCATGTAAATCGGCTAAAGAAATATGGGATAAACTATAAGTAACTTATGAAGGAACAGATAAAGTAAAACAAACTAGGATAGATATTCTTGTTTCGCAATATGAGTAATTTAAAATACTTCCAAACGAAAATATCACTCAGATGTATAATAGATTTTCAAGCTTAGTAGTTGGTCTAAGTTCTCTTGGTAAAAATCTTTCTGATGAGGAAACTGTCAGAAAGATACTTAGATCTTTAACTATTTCATGAACCCCTAAAGTCACAGCCATTGAAGAAGCTCATGATCTAACCAAGTTTTCCATTGATAAATTAATTGGCTCTCTCATGGCACATGAAATCAATATGGAGCGGCTATCTGAAAGCTCTTCCAAGAAAAAACTCACTAATGCTCTTAAAGTTGCAGCTGCTCCTTCCACCTCTTCTTCTTCTTCTAGTTCAAAAAATGCAGGTTCTGAAGACAGCGATGTGGATGATGTCCTATCCAAACTTCAGAAATTTCTAAAGAAGAAGAAAATCGGATCAAGAAGGATCTAAAAGAAAGAGAAAAAGGAGAAAGAACCAGTTTGCTATGAATGCAGAAAACCTAGACATCTAAGACCAGATTGTCCAAAACTCAAGAAGACTGGTCAGCTAGAAAAATCCAAGAAGCAGCACAAGAAATTCAAAAGAAAAGCCATAGCAGTTGCTTGGGACAATGAAGAAGCCACAACTTCAGAATCATCAAGCTCAGATCCTGAAAAAGAGCAGGTAAGTCTAGCCCTCACGGTAGGACTAGATGAGGTACATTCTGACCCATCTTTTGATTCGTGCACTGATTCAGAGTCAGAATCTGAAGACTTAGAAGAAGTCTTTAACGAACTTTATGAAAAACATAAAGGTGTTGTAAAAGAATTAAAAAATCTAAAAAAAAACACCACTTGCTTAGATAACATCAATTCTGATCTTAAATCTGAATTGCAACAATTAGAAAAACAATTAAATGAAAGTAAAGATAATAATTATCGTTTGAATGAAGATTTAAAAAGTAAAAACAAAGAAAATTATAGTTAGAAGAAAAGTTAAAAACTCTAACTGAAGAAAATATTTATTTAAAAGAATCAGTTAGAAACTTAACTAAAGGAAAAACATCTCTAGCTCTATGCTTAAAAGGATCAAAATCTGAAAACAATAAACAAGGGCTTAGATACATATCTCCGGAAAAAGAAAACAAGCCATAATTCCAGGAAAATATCATTTGCCAAAATTTGTAAAAGAAACCAAAATGCTTCAGAAAAAGACACCTAAAATAAACAAGTTCTATCAAAAGAACAAGGTTTATAAAAACTGTGTTCTAAATAGGCATCATAAAAATAATAAGAACTGCATAACAAATTATATTCATTGTTGTTCTCATTGCAATAAATTAGGACACATAGTAAACACCTGCACAACAAGACACCTAGTATGGATTCCGAAAGGATATCTTTATGCATCTAACCATCAAGGACCCAAAAAGATTTGGGTACCTACTTCTGAATAAATTGTTTGTAGGATAGCCTTGGAGCATCAGGAACAAAGGATTCTCAAGGCATCGGTGACTGCTAGCTCTTCATTCAACTCATACCTGAAGAGGGAGTAGTCACAAATTGTCTTTTTTTTTTTTAACTTATAGTACTACTAACAACTGTTTGCAAGTCTCATTCAGGTGGAGCCTCTCATTCAGGGGGAGCACAGACTAAGGGGGGTTATTCATTAATTTCAATTATTGTTGAACCCCTCACTGGTAAGAAGTTTTCACAAGAAGGGGAGAGAATGCATGATAAGATCCTTCCTTTTGGTTAGTGACAAAAAGGGGAGAGTATGCAAAGATGCATTATCTGTGAATTTTTTGTATTTTCTATGCTTTAAGTATTTTTATCAGAAAATTCTCATAAGTTTTGTCATCACCAAAAAGGGGGAGATTGTTGAACCACTCTTATATTTTACCCTTATATTTTGGTGATAACAAAACTAATGATTAATTAAATATTATTAAATATATTTAATATTATGTTTTTCTAATAAATATAAATTTATGGTACTATTGCTGTGAGTTTTACATTGAAAAGCTAAATCGATGTCTATTCAATATACATCGATTTCAGTTCACAAAATGCCACATCGATTTATTGAAAACATGGATTCTGTTGAACACATCGATTTTCTTGATAAAACAACGATTTTATCGGTGTAACGATTCGATAAGTTAAACAACGATTTGATCACCTTAACGATTCGATAAGTTAAACAACGATCCTATCGTTGTAACGATTCGATAAGTTAAAACAACGATTTGATCGCTGTAATGATTCGATAAGTTAAACAACAATTTGATCGTTGTAACGATTCGATAAGTTAAAACAACGATTTGATCGATGTAACAATTCAATAAGTTAAAACAACGATTTGATCGTTGTAACGATTCGATAAGTTAAACAACGATTTGATCGTTGTAACGATTCGACAAGTTAAAACAACGATTTACTTTACTTAAACAATGATTTGATAGCAAATAACGATTTGATCACAAGCAACGATTTGTTTCTACTTAAACAACGATTTGCTCATACTTGAACAACGATTTGCTTACACATTGATTTCATTCAAACATCGATTTCCTTTATATTTCAAAATATTTTTGGCATCTAGTGAAAAGTCAAATATATTTCATTTGCGTAATCTTCCATCTTTCTGACAGAAGATCTTTTTATCTCTCTAGATCTCTTCTCTCGTCAGAAAAAAAGGGCTTACCTACCACTTCTGGGTGACAGTAGAAAACACAGAAGTGTGAGCCTTTTTGACATAAACACTCTTTGATCTAAACACCTTCTTCTATGCTTGCGAACCTCGAAGACCACCAAGTGGCTGACAGTCAGTAGAAGAAGAATAGAAAAATCAGCAACGACTAGAATAGTTACAACAGATCTCTTCAACAGATCTATTCAAAGTTACACATATAAAAGATGAAGCAAGGCTGAAGAATAAAAAGAGAGCTTTCCTGAAGAACATTCAAAGAGTGTACATCCAGTGAAAAACCTGAACTCCTGATACACTCAAAGGAAAAGAGAGAAAGAGCCCGAGCCCAAGAAGAAGTGCTCAAGCATCTGAAGCCTTCAAGCTTCAAGCTCCTTCTCCTCTCTTTACTCTCTCTCTGTGGTCATTGTAATTCTAGGGGAGAGTCCTTTGCTGAGAGTTTCTGGGTTAGAGTCCATTCTTGTAAAACTCTGAGCTTTGTTCTTTCTTTTCTAAGAAAGATTTCTGTCTAGTTGTAGGGACTGTATACAGTGTAGAATCTAGCTAGGGGTTTAAGTCTAGCAGAACCGCACTGGGGTTTGTACCAGGAGGTTGGCTTCTTAACCTGTAAGAGAAGTGGGTTGCCTTCTTGCCCGAGAAAGAGAAGAAGACAAGTTGGGGTGTTGGATATTGTATTGTCCTCGAGGGAGACTGTACCCTTGGTTAGTAAAATCCCAAGAGATTGCTTGGGGACTGGACGTAGGACTTCCATGTGGTAAGAGCCGAACCAGGATAAATTCCTTGTGTTCTTTGTACGATTATTTATTTACTTCCGCATTGCTACTCTCTATCACACTCAACTAACCAAACTTTCAAGTGATAATTTTTGTGTTTTAGATTTCAGAAAAACCTATTCACCCCCCCCCCCTCTAGGTTCGCGTACTGTCGTACCAAAAGGGCCAACATACTTATGTGTGTGAATGCTAGATACATAATCACATTACACGTGTTCATGATGTGCATTCTAAGGTAGCATAGATCTTTAATGTGCACTATGACTCGTGATTGATTATTGTTACATGTTAAAAGTGATTGCTCATTATATGCTTGATTGTTTGCTTAATATGGGAATCTTGCATTCTTGTAAACTATTGCTCTCTTGATCGTTCTTTCTCTCACATCATACTTAAATCTCGATACTCGAGTACTTTTGCTCACTTGATCATATTATTGTACCACGATTCTCTTGCTCGTGACGTATTATCAAATTTGCCATGCATGTTAGTACATATTGATATACTCGTACCTACCTAGTTCTTAAAATGCTAATCATTTATACTTGCCGAAAGATGAAAATTCTACTAGGCGAGTGCACTCATTACCTTCTTTCTTAACATTTCAGGCAACACCGATATTGAGGAGGAGAACCAAGCTAGCGATGGGAATGCATCCGAGTGAAGAGCAAGGTTCAATCTTAGAAGAACTATTATTTTAGTTCAGAGTTAGATTGATGTAGTAGGTGTTAGAGATTGAAAATGATATGTATTTTTCCCTTTATTGCATTTTAGTTCTGTAGTTTAAATTTTGAAATTGGTAATGCACTAGTTTTGACTATTGAAATGAAATAAAGAGTTTGGGGTTATGAATGTTCAAATTATTTTGTGTTATATGTGATTGCTAGTTAGAGGTATATTTGCCGACTGCTCACGTCTCAAATTATTTCTTCCACTACTATGTTTGGGACGTGACAATGGGTGTTTATTATACAACTTATTTGGCATCCTAGAGGAATTCTAGGCTTGCGGAGAATGATGAAAGCCTTGGCAAAGGAGTTTCTATTTAGCAAAAGGAATACCTAACATAGGGTTCTCACATCACCAAGAGAAGTGTGGAAACATTTGCTTGCCATCTTAGAGGATTTATAGGTACACAGAGCAGCAGTAATGGTGCTCCAAAATGTCAGTGTAAAATAAATATAAGTGTATTAATTAAATCCTTTATTTCTTGGTTATCATGTATTAGAGTTAATTGCATGGTTTCATCGATATCAATTTAATGATTTCTAGATGGAAATTAGGGTTATATGAAGTGTATATAGTTCATATGAGAGAGAATCAAGTGAGGTTTATGAAAAGATCAATAACATCATGATTTCATGTATTTAATCCACTTAAATAACAAGATATGTTACTATTTAACTCGTTTCAGGATTTAACAGTCATCAACAGTATGTAAATCACGAGTTTTATGGCACTACTTTTAGGAAATTAGGGTTTTCAGGCTGATAATTTGAACACGGTCAAGGCGCTATGTGCATTCAGAATGCGGTTAGGTAGCCCAACATGTTCAGATTAAGTGAATGCACTGAAATGACCTAGCATGACTTGAACATGGTCTATCATAGGGGTGTGTTCAAGTGGTGGTCGTGGGTACCACCACATTCTAATGCAGTGAATATGAGGATGATACGTGCTCAATAAAATGCAAAGATCTCAATGTATACTGAACTACTAATCATCAAGCCATTTTTAAAACTTTCCTAACATACTCATAAATGTACAATACTCATGGATATATTGACAAATAAATATGGATTGGACATAATTTGAAAGGAAGAACAAGATCTCATATGAACATGTAAATATGATCTTTAAACACAAAATACTCACTGTATGGATCTTAAATCAAGAGGATTATGATTCTAGCATGATGATTGACCTGAAGAAGAGTTTAATTAAATTTAGTCTGTAAGAATACCTATCTTTGAGTGATTTGAAAATTTTAGGGCAAGAATGGGATGGACACTTCTTCTATGGCTTTTCTCCACAAGTTCTTCTTCTCTGGCAGTCTTTATCTCCTCCAAGCACATCCCAGCAATTGTGTGGGTCGGCTAAAGGGAGATTAGAGAGTGTATTTAGAGGGATAGGACTTTAGGAGTCCTATTGTGACTCTAACTTCTTTTATTGTGAATTTACTTAGATTTATCTCTTTAATTTGAGCTTCCCAACTCTAATTAGAGTTGGATTTTTAGGGGAAACGTGCTCCCAACTTTGAGTAGTGTCTGGGCATGAATTTGGCCCATTATCTAGTGTAACTAAGCTCTATTAGCCCAATTTAGTTAACAGGTATTAGTCGTTTCAAATTTAATAAGATTTACTTCTTTTAGTATTATTTTATGTTCTCTTTTGGCCCATTAACTCTTTTATGGACCATTATTTGTTTCTATTATCAACTTTTATTTATTGTTAATCGTTCATTTTTTAGGATTTTATTTATTCAATCTTAAATTATTTAACTTGCTACATCTGAAGATAATCCTCTTATGCCTAAGTCAGAGTGGGAAAGAGTGCAAAACGAAGGGGAGGTGATTCGAAATCGTTCTCCACTAGTTTTAGTGTTCAAAATGTCTTAATTTCTTTAGAGGGCTATCTTAGGGGGTTATAAAGGCAATCACTTTCCTAAATAGTCCCCCACAATGTGCCAATTGTTAAGATTGATTCGCGGGTATAACCCTTCAAGGAGAGTAGCCATCGTAGGCAGCGTGGTTGGTTATGAGGTTCATGGGTCATGATCGTGAAGGATCATATGCATCCTCTTATATCCCTCTTTATGGCTCCATGTCTTCTTGAGTCAATGTCAATTTTAGTGGGATCTGTTGACCATAATATCATACGGGAGTCTCGACTACTTTCCTCCCTTCCATGCTGATACAAGAATCTACTGGGTTAACCACTCCTTTTGAACTAAGGACCCCTTGAGCTAAAAGCCTCTGAGGTATGGCCTTGTTCAAGAGAGATTAGATTACCGAACTAAGGCCTTGCTGGTTTATCAGGTTAGTCAAGAGCTGAGTTAAGTTCCTACTATAGCGCATTCCAAAGACGTCACAATAGGAGTTGTTTACTTGTCTCAGACTATCCCCTAAAACCCCATGTCAAATCAAAGGGGTCCTTCACGTGAGTGTCAATCCAAAACTCTACAGTGTTTCTTGAGCCGAACTTACTATCTAGACTCTCCTTAGGCGGGCCATAGTTTAGTAACTGAACTTTCACTCATTGAACTAGATTCAACAGTTAGATCTCATGATTTAAACTAGAGGGTCAAGATTTTCTCTCTCCAAATTCTTTTCCTAAATTTAGTCTTGAAGGAAATAAACAATTGAGGATAACTTGTGTTCCACTGGATAAAAAAATTCTTCAGAAGTTTTCCCACTTCTGGACCAAAGAAAACCCTTTCCTCTTTTGTCTTCTTCTCATCCTCAGTAAAGTTCTTTCCCTCTTCTAACAGCGGTTCAAATTTTGCTTTAACACAAACAAGGTTTGATACTTTGACGGGTAATCTTATGCAATTTTTCCCCTCGGGCTATTTTCTAATCCAACAAGAAAAAGATTTCCAAAACCCATAGCACACTCCAATAGTGGAAAATTTCCAGGTTCTCCTAGAATATTAGAGATTCTATAATGCCACAATTTTAGCCTCCAATTTGTTATACTTTGAATGGCGGAAAACTATGAACTTAGATTTTAGTCCTACTGAGCTCGAGAATGATGGATTTAGGTGCAGGATGGACCTCATTTTGGTATATATGAGATTAAGATACTAGTGCTAACTATGCAAAGAACTCCAATCTAATGAAGCTTTATAAAATTCAGATTTCGGCACATTTTTCAAGTTAGCAGGAGGTCCTTACTTGATAGGACATGGTATACGTTTAGGGTTTGTGCTGTTGAGCAATCCCAATTTTGCAAACAAAACAAAGATGATTGAGGCTGGATAACACTAATATATCCTTGATAGCAGCAAGTTACATGGCACATTCTTGATAGCAGAAAACCCTGCAAAAGTGAGTGCTTTTCTACTCTAAATTGAAATGCATTGCCATTAATTAAATAGAACTTCCCGGTAATGTACCTATGTACATATGAAAATCTAAATTAAATTGTACACCATGTCAACTAACAACACAATCACCAGGATGCAGATCTTCCACCTCATCCGAGAGACGATCCCCATCTGTGTAACGCAAGATAAGATCTGCCAACTCTTCACTGTCCGAGGACTCGTCTCTATGCTGACTCTGAAGTGCAATGAACATCCTTAACACATTTCGATGTAAACTGCGGCGAGATCTCCTCCTGTCATGCTTTAGCTGTGTCATAGATGGTTATATCATTATCATCGCCACCGCCGCCACCACCACCACCATTATCATCGTCATTGTCATCATCACAAGAATCAAAGTAGCCATCAAAATCAGGATCAGTGTCAACAGAACCGTCATCGTCATCATCGTCAATGTCATTATCATCATCATTGTCGTCGTCGTCAATGTAATCAAAGTCATAGTCATTAAGTGCAAAGCAAGCAATTCGATCATGCGTCAGAACCTTCCGCACAAAAAGGAACAGCAGAGAAATTAGAACTTCCTCTGCTGTTCAAGTTCTAAGATTTTATATTGATGGCAATCAGAGGTTACATTCCAGGTGGAAAATAGCATAAGTAATTAAAAAAACAAAGTGATGCGAGAAAAAGGAAAAGAGAATTTGATTGCAAGAAGTAAAACAAAGCGATGCAAGAAAAAGGAAAAGTGAATGTGATTGCAAGTACATACCTCATCAATGTTTACTGGAGGTGCTCGTTCCATGGCATTGGGAATCCATATCTTGACGTCACTTTCGATGCCGCTACTAGCAATCATGGTTGCATGGGGGTGGGGCTCAATACAATTCACCACATCTTTGTCTCCCTCCATAGCCCTCAATAGCTCCCCATCTTTCTTTCTCCAGATAAAGAGGCGACCACAATCTGATCCACTGACTACGTATTCACAGTTAGGTCCAAAAAAATTCACACCCTTCACCGTATCACAATTCTGATGACCACTGTATGCCTGAGGTGTAGGCATATCGTCAGTATCCATGTCCAAGGAAGAAGCAGAGTGTGATCCACATCCATTACCAGTATCACCCGATGTATGAGGTGGATTAGGCCCTAATCCTTGGTCCTTGGAGAAAAGGTAGATTAACTCATCGTTGTATGAGGCAAGCAGCTCACTCTGGTCCGAGAAAGCCAAACCTGTGATTCCAACTTGGTCATCACCAATGAGATGAGGAGGGCAGTAGTAGTCAATTGGAGATTGTTCACTGGTCAATCCATCCCATCTACATTTACGGATGTCATACAAGCGTGCATACTCGTCTCCTCCTGCAATAGCAAAGAGATTGGGATTCCAAGGATCTATCGCAATGGCATTTAGCTGAACAGTTGGCATGTAGGTTGATCTGTCATGAAGCGGTTTACATAAGAAAAGTGGTGTAGCAGATTGTGTTCTCAGATCAATCTGCACAATGCAAACTACTAGTCAGAAGAGATGATATATATATATATAGAGAGAGAGAGAGAGGACCCTAGGACAAAGAAAGCAGGTGAAAAAAGACACACACACGCTGAACCAGACCATCTTCACCACAGCTGTAAAATATGTATGGACTTCCTGGCTCAACAGCCATCTTATGAGCACGGCCTTCATGCCTGGCTAGCATCGTACTTTCAACTCGCCCACCTTCTAAGATCCGAGCATGTCGAACCTAGCAGGACAAGTGTATGTATCTACTCAACTTCTTGGTTTATACACAAATGAGAAAAGCAATACACAACATAGTTAACAGGGAAGAAGTTTTATGCTCTAGATGTGACAAGATCGTACCTCCCCATCAGCAGCGCAAGTGATAATACTCTTGTTGTCTGTGTAAGGCATCATCCTTGCTTGAAAAACATTATTATAATGACCGGAATGAAACGACAATTTAACAGCACTCCGTTCCCAGTCCCACAGCATTACCATTCTGTCATCAGATCCAGATATGAGAATGTCACCATCTGCATTAAAGCTGACTGTGTTCACGCAACCTCTGTGCTTATCCAGCTTTTTATAGATGCCCATCCGCCAAATAAGATCCTAAAAACAAGAAAGAAAAACTCATCATGTGTGGATCTATAGTTAGTTTAAATCCCCACGATGAAGCAGTTTTCTAAGAAAATTAACTTAGAAGTCAGTTGCTCCAGGCAAGAACTGGACAAATCATAGAGAGATCAAAAAGTTCTGGTTTAATTTTCAAGACAATTTCATTCTTTGTAAATGGAAAGAGAAATTGCATCGGTCATAACCAGAAATTTCAAAGTGAATTTGCCCGTTTGGCTATTTCAAAGTGACCATATGCTATCTGTAGAACAGCAGCTATAAGGAATCTATATTCATGCTTTCACAAAAACATGAAGCTCAGTAGGAAGGTCCCAGTTTCCGACATGATGATGGAGGATCCATGAGGTTGCCAATTTTTCTGCCATCAATAATGATTCTAGCCACCACCACTGCCAGTTCGTGTTAGATATAACCACTGCTTCAAAACTGCAATAAATGGTGACAAGAGGAGACAAGATTTTATTTAATGGTGAATGGAGCTGCCATGTTGTACTCCCAAACTAGGATGTCATTGCAGGAGAACGTTCATAACACTTGGTGCATGACATGTTATTTCTTTACACATGGAAGCTGGATAGGAATAGGGAGATATTATTAACTTTGCAATATACTGCATACACTATACAATTTCTCAAGGTCAATCAATGTATCTAGCAAAAAAGAAAAGTGAACTTCTGTGGTTCAGAGTTCATGGATGAGATGGAGTTGACTAGTCATAGAAAAGGGGCAAACCTAGCTGCTGACAATGAGCCTTTATACATAGAAATTTGATCAGCTACTGATGAAGATGACATTGTCTAGACCACACCCCATTCGCCAGCCATTTTCCTTAGCATTGAGAGCTTAGAGCAGCAATTTTTTTTTTCGGATAACCTATCTAAGATTCTTTTAACTCGCCAACCAAAACAATAGACAGTTAATAATTGGTGCACCAAATTGAGTTCTGGAAGGTTCAGCTCATTTATTGGTAATATATTTATTATTCAAGTAGAGAAGATAGTTAACGACGAGGAAACACCCTGAAGTGGTGGATGAGCCAAGGAGACTGTATAAAAAGGGCACCAAAATAGTCTCAGAATGGGTAGGTTGCAGTCTAGGAGAAATAAGAAAGCTACATTTCAAGCGCCAAGATCTGCAGTGTCTAAACTTGATCCTCACCAGTTCCAGTTCTGGCCCTAATTTCAAATAGGAACCAAACACCATCCCTCTGAGAGGACAACAGATAAGTCACTGTTTACCAGGTGGGGTTAGGATTGACAGCCACGGAAGTGCCAGCTATCCCTTCTTAAGCCGTCATCTTGTCTTTTCCCGACTTCAGCTTCCCACATGTAAACCCATACAAATTACAGGGAAGAGTTCACGATCACCCTTTACCATGTAATCTTCTTGTCAAGCCATGCAAATTCACATCCAAGAAATCTTATTTCTTTCATTCCATAACCTGTAGAGAGTAAAACAGGGATGTGGTCAACTGGTCATAGACCACTCCATTTACTTAATGTTGGATGTCCATCCATGTTTTAAGAAGTAAAATGTATATGTTGCTAAGCTGCAGTCCACTGAAATTATCTGTATGAAGGCTATTGAAATAGGAAAAGTATCATAGCTTCCACTAGGAGTGGCCTCACTCATTCTTCTCCATAGCAATCATGGCATGTAGAATCGGCCGGGTCGGCCAGAATTTCAAGGGAGAAGCCCCCAGGGTCAGTGAAATTCCAACTGAGTCGAATGGAATCCGACCGAATCGGTCTGGATCGACCGATGCCAGGCCGATCCGACCGATTCTACCACACAAATTTTATGTATATACAGTGTCATATATGTATATATACACACACACATTAACCATATATGTATATATTATTATTATATTAACATTAATGTCTGTACAGCCATTTACATTCATTGTCATACATAGATATATATTAACTATATATATGTACATATTATTATTATATTCACATTAATATAAGATTGTATGTACATTAACACACATATATGTATGAAGTGTTCATAAATATGACATATATACTATAAAGATATAATATTAATTATGATTGTATATTTAAGAGATATGTATGTGATTACATATATATTGTATACATATACGAATGTGTAATTTATTTATATGATTACATATATCATAACCACATATGTTTAAAGAAATGAGATTTGTCCCTTTGCTTTGCAACATAAAATTTTCTTTACAGGGGCTTTGCTCCCTGAAACCCCCACAAGGGGTGCTACCCCTTGACCCCACGACCTGACCACTCAGGTCAATCCATGTGACCTGACTGTGCAGGTCGATTTGTGTGTGCGTACCCACACACTAGAGAATTTAGAGTCTCAAGCTCCATATTCCAACACTATAGATTGTGATATATGCATAATATATACATTTATAAGGAAATATATATTAATTATGTTTATACATTAATATGATATGTATATAATTACATGAATATTGTGTGTATATATAAATATATGAATGTGAAATTTATATGTATGATTACATATATATATATATCAAGACATTTTCCCGACTCTTTTTTTCTAAAATTTCATAATTTTTCCTGATTTTTTCAAAAAAAACATTTTCTTTATCTGGCTGATCCAGGACTTTCAGCAGATCCACTGATTCAATCTGATCCAGATCGGGAGGGGCCCAGGGGGAACCCTACGCCATGGATGCTAGTTTTGGTCAAAACCAAAACGTTTCGGTTTCGAATATGGGCGATCTGAAATTAGGGGGTTGCACTGTAGCAGCTCGAAACTAAAAATAATAATAAAATATTAGTTTCGGACGAAATCGAACCAGTTTCCTCATGTTTTGGCCAATTTCGGTTCGAAACTGGGCAAAACTGGCTGAAACGGACACCCCTTAGAGGGGAGTTCACATCCGAGCAACCCCTTGGATCTGAGGGTTTCAGGTGTGGGGAGGTGGAGGAGGGCTGGGGGGAGCTTGGGGGTGTTGTTTTTGCTGCTAGAGAAGGTCTTCTCATTGTCACGCCGCTCATTTTTGCTGTTTGGAGTCTTTGGACTGCAGAAACTTGAAGAATTAAATATTTTGGTTTTTATACTTTCTTCTATGGAGTTGTCCGTAATAAATTTGAGTTTAAGATACATACAAGTATTTTACACATGATTTACAATAAAACCCCAAATTAGAACCTAATTAGTCCTTGAAATTTGGGATTTTTTGTGCAATTAAACATAGTTAAGGTCAATTGAAGCTTAATTAAATTTCATTGACCATTTTAGGGTTCTAACATGTTGCTAATTACATTTCTTGTTGCGTAATTAGGGAAAATTCTCTAATTAGGTCATAATTAAGTATTAAAAATTAGGACTTTTATGTAACTAGGTATGTTTAGGGTTAATTGAAACTTAATTAAACTTCAATAACCGTTTTAGGATTCAAGCAAGCTATTAATTGCATTTTATGTCGGTTAATTAGAGAAAATTTTCTAATTAGGTCATATCATCATCATCATCATCAGAGCCTTATCTCATTATTTGGGGTCGGCTACATGAATTCTTTTCTGCCACAAATTTCTATCAAGTGCTATAGTCGTGTTTAAACTCAAGAAGTCCAAGTCTTTCCTAATAACATCGCACCATCTCATTTTAAGTCTTCCCCTAGCTCTTTTACTGGTATCCACTAAGATTTTATCACATCTTTTAACCGGCGCCGAGTTACGGTGACGGTGCACGTGTCCAAACCACCTTAAGTCTATTTTCTCTCATTTTTCTATCAATCGGAACTATTCCCAAATCCTCACGAAAGCGCTCATTCTTAATCTTATCTTTTTTAATCTTACCACATCCATCTCAGCATCCTCATCTCTGTCACACACATTTTGTTAATATATTTCTTTCGCACTGCCCAACACTCGTACCATATAATAATGCAGGTCTCACTGCCGTTCTATAAAACTTTCCTTCAAGTTTCACTGGTATACGACGATCGAAGAGGACTCCTGATGCACTTCTCCATTTTTGCCAACCTACCTTAATCCTGTATGCCACATCGTTATAAATCTCCCCATTTTCTTGGATGATAGACCTTAAGTATCGAAAACTACTACTCTTAAGAATGTCTTGTCCATCAATTTGAACCATATCTTCCTGTAACACCCTCTTATTATTATAATTACAATGCATAAACTCTGACTTACTCCTACTGATCTTAAAACCTTTAGATTCCAAAGCATGCCTCCAACTTTCTAGCTTAGTATTTAAACCATCAATACTCTCATCAATTAAGACAATATCATCCGCAAATAGCATACACCAAGAGATATCATCATGTAATTGTTTAGTTACCTCGTCTATAACCAGAGCAAAGAGATACGGGCTTAGAGCAGAATCTTGATGCAAACCTACCGTGACCGAAAATTCACAAGTCTCTCCAGCAATAATTCTCACACTAGTAGTGGCACCCTCATACATATCCTAGATCAAGTCAACATATCCTCGAGAAACTCTCTTCTTAATTAAAGTCCACCAAATCAAATCTCTCGATACTCGATCATATGCCTTCTCCAAATCAAGAAAAAACATATATAAATCTCTTCTCATCTCTTTATACTTCTCTATTATTTGCCGTAATAAAAAAATAACTTTTGTAGTAGATCTACTTGGCATAAAACCAAACTGATTTTCTGATACAGTAGTCGTATGTCGCATTCGTTTCTCGATTACTCTTTCCCAAAGTTTCATAGTGTGACTCATAAGCTTAATTCCACAGTAATCATTACAGTTTTGAATATCCCCTTTGTTTTTATAGAAAGGAACCACGACACTTTTTCTCCATTCTTTGGCATTCTCCGTTCCTTCAAAATTTCATTGAAAAGTTTAGTTAACCACTTAATACCAATGTCTCCTAAGGCTTTCCACACTTCAATAGGTATGTCATCCGGTCCTAAGGCCTTGCCCAATTTCATTTTTCATAAAGTATCACCCACTTATGACATCTTAATATGTCTGAAATATTGATATTTATCACATTTTGTTGACTCATGATCTCTTCTAAAGAGACATCCTTAAAGCAATCTTCATCAAGTAATTTCTGAAAATAACTACACCATCTCTCTTTAACCTCTAGATCCTTAACTAAAATATTTTGATCTTCATTTTAATGCAACGAACATGATCTAGATCTCCACTTTTCTTTTCTTTTAATTTAGCAAGTTTAAATATACCTTTTTCACCCTCTCGGATTCCTAGTTTATTACATAATTCTTCAAACGCCTTTGATTTAGCTTCACTAACTATTCTTTTAGCCCTCTTTTTAACTATTTTATAAGCTTATAAAGCTTGGCTATTTTTGTTACTTTGCCAGGCCTTAAAACAATCTCTTTTAACTCTAATAGTATTTTGAATTTCCTCACTCCACCACCAAGTCTCTCTTTCTACATTCCTTTTGCCTTTAGATTCGCCTAAGAGTTGTTTTGCTACATTCTTTATACAATTTGCAACATTATTCCACATTACATTAACTTCTTGGTCTAAATTCTAAATATTTTCTTTTACTAGATGATTTTTAAATGTTTTCAAATTTTTACTTTTTAAATTCCACCACTTAATCTTAAAGCAATTATTTAGGATGGTTTTTCTTTTAAATTTTGAGATAAGGACATCTATTACTAGTAACATATATTGTGGGTAGGATTGCAAATGAACCAATACACTCGACAAGTAGCTCGAAACTCGGCTCGATAAAAATTCGACTCGACTCATTTATTAGATAAACGAGCCGAGCTTGAACAAAAATATAAGCTCGATTCATAAACGAGTCGAGCTTGAAGTGAGATATGCTCGACTCGAATATGTTCGCGAACAACTCGTTAAGATACTCGATAATATGTTCGTTAAAATACTCGATTAGTTACTCGTTAATATACTCAAATTATATTAATTTCTTATTATAAATATGAAAATATTAATATTTGTTTATTTTTAAAGAAATTTTGTTAAGGTACGAAATACTTATGAATACTAAAATGTAAAAGATTAAATATGAGAGTGTAAATACACAAATTATAAAAAGAAGGGTTGTAAACGAACTAATACACTCGACAAGTAGCTCGAATTCGACTGGGATGTTACTCGAATTCGGCTCATTTAATAAAGTAAATGAGTCAAACTCAAACAAAAATTTAAGCTCGTTTCATAAACGAGCCGAGTATGAGCAAATGCTTACTCGGCTCTTTTAAGCTCGTAAACAAGTTCATTTAATTTTTTAATTATAAATATAATTGCTAAATATTTTAAACATTATACTTAAATAATTAAACAAGTAACTTATGAATGATCTTGGGATATAACTTTGAATTAAGATAAATTTGGGTCTTATAAACAATTAATTTTTTTACTTGTAAATTGAATTGGGCTTATATATATATATACATATATATATATATATATAACTCACAAATTTAATTAGGCTCGTTAAGATACTCGTTAAGGGCTCGAACTCGAGAGTATTTAAACGAACCAAGCTTGAACAACCTTTTGCAATACTCGAAAAAACTCGAGTTCGACTCGAGCTCGATTAAAAATTAACGAACAAAGCTTGAGCAGCATAATACTCGGCTCGACTCGACTCGTTTGCAGCCCTAATTGTGGGGCTAAACTCTCTCCAGGGATAACTTTGCAATCTTTACACAAAACTCTATCAGTCTTTCTAATAAGAAAATAATCAATTTGACTCTTATGTGTACCACTCTTATATGTTACTAGGTGTTCGTCTCTCTTCTTAAAGAATGTATTAGCAATTACTAGATCATAGACTATAACAAAATCAAGAATATTAGAGCCCATGTCATTTCTCTCACCAAAACCAAATCCTCCATGAATCCTCTCATATCCTCTATTATTTTTACCCACATGGCCATTAATATCCCCACCGATAAAAATTCTTTTCACTAGGGATATTTTGGATCAATCTATCAATAGCCTCCCAAAATTACTTTTTAATGCCCTCTTTTAAACCCACTTGTGGTGCATATACACTAACTACATTCATAGTAACTTCACCTACAATAAGTTTTATCAAAATAAATCTATCCCCCAGTCTATTAACTTCTACAACTTTCTCTTTTAAGTCTTTATCTATTATTATAACCACACCATTTCTAGAGTTATTGGTTCCTGTATACCAAATTTTATAACCATTAATATCTTTAGCTTTAGATCCTTTCCACCTAGTTTCTTGTAGACATGCTATGCTAACCCTCCTATCCTTCATTAACTTAACCAACTCTAAACTCTTGCCCGTTAAGGTTCCTATATTCCAAGTAGCTAGACGGTTCCTATACTCCTAATTAAGTCATAATTAAGTACTAAAAATTGAGACTTTTATGTAATTAGATATGTCTAGGGTCAATTAAAACTTAATTAAACTTCATTGACTGTTTTAAGATTCAAGTTGTTAATTGCATTTCATGTCGTCTAATTCCCTAATTAGGTCATAATCAGGTATTAATAATTGAGGCTTTTGTGTATTTAGGTATGTTTAGGGTCAATTGAAGCTTAATTAAGTTTCATTGATTGTTTTCAGTTTCAAACATGTTGCTAATTGCATTTTATGCCATATAATTGGGATAAATTTCCTAATTAAGTCATAAGCTAGTATTAAAAATTAGGGTTTTTGTATAATTAGTGTGCTTAATGTCTATTAAAGCTTAAATAAGCTTCATTACATTTTTTCGGGTGGAAAAATGTTTGGTTGTATTTTCCTTTCTACTTACAACTTTTTACATTTGATTTTGTTATTGTAGGACCATGACTAGAAGAGAACAGAACCAGGGACAGGACAATCCGAGATGGACTCATCTCACCTTAGTTGATGCGAGGAAGAGGAAAGTAAAATACAACTATTGTGAGAAAGAGATATGGAGAAATTACTAAAGGCAAACAACATCTAGCAAGGGTAAGAGGAGAGATAAACCAATGTGATATAGCTCCCCGAGACGTGAGAGAGGAGATGCGCCAGTGTCTTCTAGGCCAGAGAGAGAGTAGGCAAAGAAGGGTTGAACATGAAGCTGAAATTAGTGAGAAATTTCAGGAAGATTGAGTAGAAGAGCAAGGAAGGATAATGATGATGAGCCTGGCACCGAGGATTCAAATCCTGAGCTGACAGAGGTAATAGAGTGTGAGTGTGCAGCTCGATTGAGGGACAAGTACCTGTAGGAGGATCAGACAGTAGAGGCAACACAGGCGCAGCCCCGCAGAGAGCAGGCCCCATAGACAACTATATATTTAGAAGGCAGAGTTTAACACAACTCAAAATCAAGTAGACATTGAGAGGGGTCAAGAAATCAACAAAATCTATAGGGCATGCATTTAAATTGCAAGTGGTTCTTTCGTGTAGGTGTGCCTACTTATGCAGTCGAATCAGAGTATTTTCAGCCTATGATTGATGTTGTAACAAATGCTGGGTATGGTTTCAAGGCTCCATCATGTGATGACATATACGAGCATGGTCTTGAGGGAGAGGTTGAGGAGCTCCATAAGTGGGTTGAAATTTTCAAGCATATATGGATAGAGGGATTGCACTAGTATGTGTGATGGTTGGACTGGTACTACGAAGAGGTCCATAATTAACTTTCTTGTTTATTGCCTATATAGTCAGAGACGTAAAGCAACCGAGAGGTGGCCTCTGTCTCAAAGGCCTAGTCGATGGCCTAGGCGACCGAGGCAATATATAATTAAAATAATATATATTTTTTAAAATTGTAAACTATATATTTAAATGCCACATAAATACAATCTGAAAACAAATATACTTCACAAATTTGAGTTTCTATGGGCCAACTTATTCTATAACCAATTAAATCCATTCATTTACAAACTACATTGTAGGTAAACAATTAACTCCGTCGTAGCCGGTCCCAAGCCCGGGTGAGAAAGGAGGAGGGTTTGCGTTAGGTTGACAGCCAGCAGTAAAATAACGTCAAATCCTTACATGAATTCTGATCTAAATATTTGTGCTAATGCTAGGGCGTCCCCCGTAAGCGACGCGTTTTATCGGAACCCGGATGGAATGATAAGTGAGCTAGGGCCAGCTAGGGCGTTCCCCATAAGCGACGCGCCGCGATGGCGCCCGATTGCGGTGTCAAATAGGCAAGGGTTCCCGTGTGGGGTTGGACGAACACGAGTAAAGAAGTTAGTCCAAAAACATAGGATTCGTCTAGCTACTTGGAATATAGGAACTTTAACAGGTAAGGGTTTGGAGTTGGTCAAGTTAATGAGGGATAGAAGGGTTAGCATAGCTTGTCTACAAGAAACTAGGTGGAAAGGATCTAAAGCTAAAGATATTGATGGTTATAAAATTTGGTATACAGGAACTAGTAACTCTAGAAATGGTGTGGCCATAATAATAGATAAAGACTTAAAAGAGAAAGTTGTAGAAGTTAATAGATTGGGAGATAGACTTATCTTAATAAAACTTATCGTAGGTGAGGTTACTTTGAATGTAGTTAGTGCATATGCACCACAAGTGGGTTTAGAAGAGAGCATTAAAAAGCATTTTTGGGAGGCTATTGATAGATTGATCCAAAATATCCCTAGTGAAGAGAAAATTTTTATTGGTGGGGATCTTAATGGTCATGTGGGTGAAAATAATAGAGGATATGAGAGGATTCATAGAGGATTTGGTTTTGGCGAGAGAAATGACATGGGTACTAGTATTTTTGAGTTTGCTATGGCTTATGATCTAGTAATTGCTAACACATTCTTTAAGAAGAAAGACAAACACCTAATAACTTACAAGAGTGGAACACATAGGAGCCAAATTGACTATTTTCTTATTAGAAATGCTGATAGAGTTTTGTGTAAAGATTGCAAAGTTATTCCTGGAGAGAGTTTAGCCCCACAACATAGGTTACTAGTAATAGATGTTCGTATTCCAAAATTTAAAAGAAAAACCATCATAAATAATTATGCTAAGATTAAGTGGTGGAATTTGAAAAGTAAAAATTTAGAAACATTTAAAAATCATCTACTAAAAGAAAATATCTGGAATTTAGATCAAGAAGTTAATGTAATGTGGAATAATGTCACAAATTGTATAAAAAATGTAGCAAATCAACTCCTAGGTAAATCTAAAGGTAAAAGGAATATAGAAAGAGAGACTTGGTGGTGGAGTGAGGAAATTCAAAATACCATTAGAGCTAAAAGAGATTGTTTTAAAGCTTGGCAAACAAACAAGAATAATCAAACTTTAGAAGCTTATAAAATAGCTAAAAAGAGGGCTAAAAGAATAGTTAGTGAAGCTAAGTCCAAGGCGTATGAAGAATTATATAATAAATTAGGAACTCGAGAGAGAGAAAAAGACATTTTTAAACTTGCTAAATTAAGAGAAAGGAAGAGTAGAGACTTAGATCATGTTCGTTGCATTAAGGATGAAGATCAAAAGATTTTGGTTAAGGATCTAGAGGTTAAAGAGAGATGGTATAACTATTTTCAGAAATTACTTAATGGAAATTGTTTTAAGGATGCCTCCTTAGAAGAGAATCAAGAGTCAACAAAATTTGATAAGTATCAGTATTTCAGGCGTATTAAGATGTCAGAAGTGGGCGATGCTTTAAGAAAAATGAAATTGGGTAAGGCCTTAGGACCGGATGGCATACCTATTGAAGTGTGGAAAGGCTTAGGAGACATTGGTATTAAATGGTTAACTAAGTTTTTCAATAAAATTTTAAAGGAACGGAGAATGCCAGAAGAATGGAGAAAAAGTGTTGTAGTTCTTTTCTATAAAAACAAAGGGGATATTCAAAGCCGTAATAATTACCGCGGAATTAAGCTTATGAGTCACACTATGAAACTTTGGGAAAGAGTAATCGAGAGCCGAGTGCGATGCATGACTAGTATATCAGAAAATCAATTTGGTTTTATGCCTAGTAGATCTACTACATAAGCTATTTTCTTATTGCGTCAGTTAATGGAGAAGTATAGAGAGATGAGAAGAGATTTATATATGGTTTTTCTTGATTTGGAGAAGGCGTATGATCGAGTACCGAGAGACTTGATTTGGTGGGCATTAACAAAGAAGGGAGTCTCTCAAGGATATGTTGACTTGATTCAGGACATGTACGAGGGTGCTACTACTAGTGTGAGAACTATTGCTGGAGAGACCCGTGAATTTCCGGTCACTATAGGTTTGCATCAAGGTTCTGCCCTAAGTCCATATCTCTTTGCTCTGGTTATAGATGAGGTGACAAAACATTTGCATGATGATATCCCTTGGTGTATGCTATTTGCAGATGATATTGTCTTAATTGATGAGAGTATTGATGGTTTAAATGTTAAGTTAGAAAGTTGGAGACATGCTTTGGAGTCTAAAGGTTTTAAAATTAGTAGGAATAAGTCTGAGTTTATGCACTGTAATTATAGTAATCAAAGGGTTCCTCAAGGAGATGTGGTTCAAATTGATGGTCAAGATATTTCTAAGAGTAGTAGCTTTCGATACTTGGGATCTATTATCCAAGAGAATGGGGAGATTTATGACGATGTGGCACATAGGATTAAGGTAGGTTGGGTAAAGTGGAGAAGTGCATCAGGAGTCCTTTGCGATCGTCGTATACCAGTGAAACTTAAAGGAAAGTTTTATAGAACGGCAGTGAGGCCTGCATTATTATATGGCACGGAGTGTTGGGCAGTGCGAAAGGAACACGTAAACAAAATATGTGTAGCAGAGATGAGGATGCTGAGATGGATGTGTGGTAAGACTAAGAAAGATAAGATTAGGAATGAGCGCTTCCGTGAGGATCTGGGGATAACTCTAATTGATAGAAAAATGAGAGAAAATAGACTTAGGTGGTTTGGACATGTGTACCGTCGCCCTACCTCGGCGCCGGTTAAAAGATGTGACCAAATTTTAGTGGATGCTAGTAAAAGAGCTAGGGGAAGGCCTAAAATGAGATGGTGCGATGTTATCAAGAAGGATTTGGACCTTTTGAGTTTAAACACGACTATAGCACTTGATAGAAATCTTTGGCGGAAAAGGATTCATGTAGCCGACCCCAAATAATGGGATAAGGCTCTGATGATGATGATGATTGTAGGTAAACAATTACAATGCTTTCACACATATATGTAAATACGAAAGGAAAATAAAAACAAAGTCATACATGTAAACAAGTGCAATACTAAAACAAATTCATACATACATGTAAATGAATTACTTTAAAATAAGAAGTGCTTGAATTGGAAGATGCAATGTCTGTGGGTGTACTTATAGACATCTAAAAAAAATAATGTCATTTATGTGTAAAAATTCACTGTGTCACTGTTTAAGAGTGAGTGAGTGTGTGTGTGTGTGAGAGAGAGAGAGAGGCACCGGCCCTCTATCACTGTGTGTGTCATCGTTTAGAGAGAGAGAAGTAAAAAGGTCAAAGGAGGGAGAGAGGGGGGCTTGGCCCTCTCACTGTGTCACTATGTAACATAGTGACATAGGGTGTGACCGAGAGAGAGAGAGAGAGGGTGTGTCATTGTTTAGAGAGAGAGAAGAAGAAAGGAGGGAGAGGGCGCCCGGCCCTCTAATTGTGTCTGTGTCACTGTGTATGTAACACAGTAACAAAGGGTGTGACTGTGAGAGAGAGAGGTGCGTGCTATCGCACGAGAGAGAGAGAGAAGAGAGGAAATGTGTGTACTATTGTGTGAGAGAGAGAAGGCGACCTCGCCGTGAAGGTCCGCCACAATGCTTGCCGTCACCGGAGAGGTCCGCCGCGCTGCTCGCCGTCGCCGAAGAGGTCTGCCGCACCGCTCGGTGTTGCCGGAGAGGTCTGCCGCGCCACTCGCCATCGTCGAGGAGAGAAGGGAGAGCTCAGAGATGTCGCGGGACTGGGGTATGTCAAGGGTCGATTGCAATGGCTTTAGGGTTCGGGAGGGGGGGGGAGTTATGTGTGGGACGGTTGGAGCGAACTGGACTAGACCGGACCAGTCCAATTTGGCGTGGCCTAGGCGGCCGAAGCGCCCGAAGCACACGAGGCGAGGGTGAAGGCGACGGAGGTGAACGCCTCCGCGAACCTCGCAGACGCGAGGCGCCGGAGGGGCACCTCGCCTCGCCTCATTGCCGAGGCAATTGCCTCGGCCGCCTTCGATAACACAATTTATTGCATCGAATGTACAATATTTGTTAAATCTATTGATACATCAAACTATGAGAAGAATACAAACTACTTGTTTCATTTGATGGATAGCTTGGTAGCACAAATTGGAGAGAAAAATGTTGAGCAACTAGTTACTGATAATGAAGCCAATTACATGGTTGCTGGCAAAAAGTTGATGCAAAGAAGAAAGCACTTGTTTTGGCTTCCATGTGCAGCACATTGTCTTGACCTAATACATGAGGATATTGGCAAGGATAAATGTGAAGATCACAATTGAACAGGCACAACTGGTGACACGGTACATATATGGTCATCCCAAGATTCTTAACATGTTCAGGGAGTTAGCAAGTGGAGGCCGAGACATCATCTGTCCAGAGCCAATAAGATTTGCTTCTAATTTCATAGCTTTGGAGTCATTACATAAATTTAAGAGTGAGTTGAAGTCTTTCATGTATCACAAGATCCTGTGAGAGTATATAGACAAAAACATTGTCGAAAGTCAGATGGATTATTTAGATTGATGTCATCTTGTAGAAGATAGAGAATTCTACGAGAGGGTTTCACGTTATGTGAAAGTTGTCACTCCTTTTATGAAGGTGCTTAGAATGGTGGATGGCGATGATAAGATAGACATGGGATTTTTGTACGAGGCCATGAACCGTTTGAAGTTGGAGTTACGACAATCCCTCCCAAAGACTATAAGCAGTGAAAAATTATTGATCACAGATGAGAGAACACTTTATATCATGATTTGCATGCAGCTGGCGAGTGATGAATCCATTCGTTATCTATTTCCTATTGGAGTATTCTACATCTTACATTCACTTAATTATATATAAATGCATATTATTTTCTCAATCCTCGATTGATCTATACTGACAATGCACATGTTGATGGCAAGGTGCTTCAAGGCACTTTAAATGTCATTGATCGTTTAACCACGACACCAAAAAAAAATGTTGGATGCCAAGTTTTAGGTTGGTCTTTACTCTTCTTATGATCAATAAGAAAGAATATTTGAGAATAACGAGCTGATGTTAAACCAATATTTTCTTCTTATAAATGGATGTATATAGAATGAGGACGGGGACATATTCAGACTCCCAATTGCAATATGCTATAGGAAGAGTCAACCTAGGTATATTATGCTATAGGAAGAGTCAACCTAGGTATATCATATTTGCCCAACATGTATACAGATATTATGAGTTCATCTCATTAAATCTAGCTAACATTCATTTTTTATGACGGTGGACAGCGGAGTGGTGGATTATGATCAACAACAGAGATTTGGGCAGTAATGCATTAGCTTTTATTGCTATTTGGGTGCTTAGTAAAACAACATTAGCTAGTCAATGTGAAAGGAACTATAGTATGTTCAATCTTATACTGTAGCGACCCTGGATACTTATGCCCAATAAGACTCCATATCTAAGTCCGCCTCTCGCGATCGGACCGAAATCTCATAAGACCATACACAAATGTCTAGAAAGAATATAAAAGGCAACCACGAGCATAATATGCAAGAAAGTACATGCATTTATACTCAATTAGCACAACTTGTATTGTCACAAAACATTATTACATGTCTAAGAGAAAAGTACAACTGCCTGAGGCATATCCCGATGGAGCAAAGCTCACACCACTACAACTACAACTCAACTGCTGGTGGTACAAGTCTATCACAATGCTGCCGCATACCAAAGTCACGGCTAACACCTGAAAGAAACTGTAAGGGAGTGAGCCTTAATAAGTCACAGACTCAGTAAGGACCTCCCAAAAATAACAACAAACTAACAACACCACACAGGAACCGAGACATCAACCAACAAAGGGTCTCACTGGCAACACTAACAGGAGCACTACTGAAGTAAAACGTGGTAACAATAAGCTTAATTAAACCGCATTAAACATAAACACGCTAGCTAACACAACTCACGGATAGTAAAAGAAATGACAGGACTAGTGTAAACACACTAGTCCACCACAGCAACCAAAACCACCACGCCACGAGTGGTAACGAAACTGACAATAAAAAGTCAGTCCCCCACAGTAAACCACGAGTAAACCACAGGCACACAGGCCGACACCCAACAAAAGGTAATGGGACTGATCACAAGGAACCAATCCACCAGACAACCCATGATAACCAAACACATCAGAGAACTACCCTCAAATGGTAAAGACACCACGAGTAGAAGGCCACAACACGGCCTTAACAGAGCATAGCTCCACCACACAACCTGAAACACTGGCACACAACGTGCCACAACAACCAACAACCCGCAAAGGGTACAGGTACCTGAAACCATAAGGTACCACAACCGCTGTAAAGCTAGAGTCGAAAGGAACGACGCCACCACACGGGAACGGACTACTGGTTTATAACGCCAATATCCAACCTAGAAAACACAACACAACACAACACAAGAACTACCTCTCAGTCTAGTAGTCAAGGACGAAAGGTCCAACTGCGGCTCCACAACCTCACTGCAAAGGTCAACAAACTGTGGAGACTAGCCAACACCACACCTGCAGACCACACAAAACTGCAAGCCCATGCCTGCCACCTTTAAAGACTCTGGCCAGAGCTCTCTAAAATGAGGCACTGGAAATACAGAACTAGTTAGGGCCAAGTACGTCTACTGATATCTATACCCCCAACCACGAACTCGTTACAAGCGACCGAGTACACCCACAACACACAAGTCGCTGCCCCTCTGTCATCTTTCCCTCGACCGGACATACAACTCAAACACAGGAGTAAGGGTGTCCAAGAAGACGACACAGACCTCTATGGTATACACAGTATCAGAACAAATCCCGAGCACAACAAACCACAACGTGTCTGGCTCACACAGAACCTGGGGTACCCGACTAGAGAGACATTCCGGAATAGGCGCCAAACCAGCACACTCGGCTAACACACAAATCGTGTTGAACACTTAATGTACGCATAAAACCTGTACTCATAAACCATGATATCATATATTCTAAACTTGCTTATCATTGGTCATTACATGACCTCCATAGCAATCACCCACCACTATCCACGCAAACCACATTATCTTAACACATTACCCAACTGCCATGATTAACATGATTAACATGAATAACATAAACAACATAACTCATTAATTAATCATAAACCAAACCATTATCTCTATAATGCTTTTACTAATATTAACCAACTTAAAACATCACCAAACATGATCATAAAACTAAAGCTAGGCCCAAACCGAACCATCACAGCTCAATCTTCACAAAACACACCTCGGAAGCTGAATCGCGACTAACACAAACGTCGCCTTTAGAAATGCAACGACCCTAATGGTCGCGATTCCAAACCGAATGCGACAGGGCATAATGGCACGACAAGGACGCGACGGCCCGACATGTCGCAACCACGCCCACCAATTCAGTCAAACACAATTCGGGACGAAGCCACCCATCGCCTTCAAGGCAATCGATACAACCCTGACACTCGGAGTGTAAATCGCGACAAATGACGTCGTCGCGTTTACACCAGTCGGTTGAAACACCAGAAACACGACCACCCAAAGCGACGTGTTCATCCTAAAAACGCGAGCCGTCAAACAAGCACGTTAAGAACGCGACGAAACCAATCGTCGCATTCACAACAAAACGCGATGGACAAGACGGTCACCTTTTCAGGCAGACCGTCGAACCCCCTTCTTCCGCAAATCCATTCCAAACATCAATTATACTACAATTTAAATCTTTAAAATAATAAATAAACAATAGTTCACCAACCTAGCATGATTTACTAAACTTCAAACCATTATAATTAAACAAAAACTAGGGTTGTTAATGGGTCGGGTTCGGGCTTGGCTTATATGAGCCCAGCCCAGGCCCGACGCATCAATATAGAAGTCCAAGCCCGGCCCAAGCCCGCCAATATTTTTACAAAATTGTAAAGCCCGACTAAGGCCCGGCCCGAATACTTAAATAAAAATTAAATTAATAATAAAAATAATATATTTAATAATATAAAATTTATAATCTCACTCAATTAAGTAGAGTTTTAATGTTACTTATTTAATTTGTTTGAAACGAGAGTTTTTAACTTTTAAATAAGTAAAATAATATAATTTTAACTAAGTAAAATTTAAGATTTGAAAAGAAAAAAAGAAAAGAAAATGGGTCGGGCTAGTCCATCGGGCCGAACTCAAAGCCCGAGTCCGGCCCATGGGCCTAGTCGGGCTGGGCTTTTAGGCCCTACTAAAAACCCATGGGCCGAAAAGAGTCTTGCGGCCCGACCCAAAATCGGGCCAAGCCCGCGGGCCTGTCGAGCCAGCCCGGCCCATTGACAGCCCTAACAAAAACACAAGGGAAGTCTCCCTACCAACTCGAAGACACGCAGAACGTGAAGAACGCCACACCACCAGTAAGTCCACGCTCCGGACGTCCTTCTCGCGTGGAACCTAAGCCGAACCAGATACCCGCCAACTGAAAACGCCAAGAGAGCCGCCAAAACTCCCCTCCAGACCAGAAAGAGCCACCCCTGCTCTGTCTGGCCCGAAACGAAACAATAAATGCATAGTCAAAATCGCGACGGAGGCCGATGTCGCGCTTAAAACACCTTAAAACGCGACAGTCCTAGCCGTCGCCAATCGCGCGGTTCGGTGAATCACGACGGGGGTAGCCGTCGCGTTTAAAACGCGACAACATACTCCGTCGCCTTCTTCACCAGAAAACATGCAAGCCTTATGGGCCAAAACCTAAGGCCCACAACACCCACACAATAGTCGGAAGCCATAACCAAGGCCCAATGACCCTACATTAGTCAAGGGCACCACACCGGAACCATTAAACACGGATCCGAACAACCACGTCGTTACATTACTACCACCTAAAAAGAAATGTCGTCCTCGACATTCAGAACCACGGTAACTTAGACTACCACCTAAAAAGAACTAAAGTCATACATAGAACAAGAAAAATACACTTTATGGCTTCATACTGCTCTTCAAACTTTCCGCTTTGCTTGCTTTAATCAATTCATTACTATTCTCTTTCTGTTTCACTTTCTTTCAGAACTCGAGCAAAACTATCTTGCTATAGGCGCTTTATCTCCTTAGACTCAACTTGCTTCCATATTTTCCTGCTGTGTTTGCAACATTCCTTTCTATGCCGTTTTACTTACTGAAAATCTGTAATCATAACCACTGCCTCTGATTATTCTACCATACTGATCATCTGTTATATATATCTTTTGGTGTTGACTTCTGGTTAACTGTAACTCCGCCTTAGTCTTACTTACATTTCACTGTCATATTTGACTTCCTTTAGCTGATTCACTCATTTGAGATATCCATTTCCATTCTGTAACAATTCTTTGCCCTAAACTGTTTCTGTACTTAACATTACCAATAACTGATAGATCAATCCAAAATCATATTTTCTTTACACCCTCTGAAATCAAATTCTCTTTAATCAACCAAATCTTTAATACTGCAATTTCTGAGCTTTAATCCATAAACCAGACTAAATCTCTGATCCTTCGATACAATTCTTTCATTTGTACTGCTTCCTTTTCATTCTTTCTACCATCTGTTTCAGAATACTTACCAAACCAACACTACCAAATATTGTCATAATCATTCTGCACTTTTCTGATTACTGCACTAAACTACCCAGAAAATACCATACACATTCCACTGTAGACTTTGCTAACTTATCCTATACTCAATTAACTGCAATTCTTTTAACTCTGCGTGACCAACTGCTAAATTTTCATATTCTGCTTACTTAACTGATTCTTACTAACTTTCGCATTTACTGAGATCTACTTCGACTTACAATTACCATAACTGCCTTCCCATATTTTCTAACATTCTGCTGATCATTCTTTAACCTCTTTTTAAACATCTTCCTAATTGACTGCAAATGCACCTTCTGACCATTGCCATAATCAACTAATTAAACAAAATATTTAACTGTTCCTTTACCATATACAAATTTTTAACTGAGACATTGAAAATTTAACAATTCTTAATACTGATTTCTTAAAATATTATGCTCTTCTCCCTTTCTTTACATCATATGCATTATTCAATTAAACTTTATTTCACTGGCATAAATGATCTCTTTAAATCTCACATTCTTTCCTTTGTTTTTAAGATACCTTACTGCCACATTTCTATTCTTATTTACTGAAACCATTATGTCATAACACTGTAACTGATACTGATAGTCTTGTATTCCTCATTCCTTCTCTTTCCTGAACCAACCTTCCTCTATTTTCTTCCATTTCTTAATTCCAAATTCTCAAAAGTCGAAAGACCTTTCTTAACCTCTGATTTGATCTTGTCAAATCTCTGAATCTTACCTAGAATAACACTGACCCCACTTACTTGACTTTATACCAGCACTTTGCCTTAAGCCCTCAACTGCTACAACATACTGAACATTTCCATAAAACATCACAAAATCTCACTGTAACACTGCATTTGCACAGATATTATTAAAAATACTAATATTGTAAAAAAAGACCACTAAATGGTTTTTCTGCATACATTCAGTGGTCTTTCGGCAGAAAGAAAAAGAAGCAAAAAGTCATTTGTAGTATTTCTGCAAGCAATTCATATTTTTGGTGATAAATATCTGAATTCAAATACAGGAGTCTTAGATCTGCAAATCTTAAACATGGTTTATATGGACAAACCCTAAAGAAAATTTCAAACTTTGTGCCTTTTTTTCTTGACAAGGAGAAAGATGGATGAATGAGCATTTACATGATGATATTGCTTTTTGAGAAGTGGATGGTATGGTACCACAATTGTATATTAAAGAGAAGTGGAATGTACAAGTATAAGGTAAAAGCTCACAAAACCCTATACAAAAGGACCACATCAAGACGAGGGAGTACCTGCCTAGCTCCCTAACAACAAAAGAGAGAAGAGTTATGGTTCCCCACACCACAAGACCCTTTACTACAAAAAGCACTCGCTCACAAACAAAAGAAATAAGCTTATCAGCCGTCCGCACCTCCCTCTTGAAAGTTTTGTTATTTCTCTCTGTCCAGAGTGCCCAAAGAGTAGAGTGGAGGACAAGCCACCAGATAATCTTGTCCCCCTTACAGCTCCACTCCTGCCCAGATGAAGAAGAGATGGTTCACCCCCAAAAAGTGACCTAGTGGATGCTGGAGTTTCTGACCGAGCTTCTGCCAAAGCTCCCTCGCAAACGAGCAGCTGGAAAATAGACGGTTCAGGTCCCCCTCTTCCTCTCTACATAGACAGCACCCTGTAGAAATATTTTGGAGAAAAGGAGCCAGCCTATCATGAGTGGGAAGCCGACAATGCGCTATCCTCCATAAAAACCTTCACTTTCAGCAAGCACTTGGGAGACCATACACGAGGTGTCCAAGAGTGACGCATGCTGCCCTCCGAGATGAGAGTAGGCCGATCTGACGGAGAACTGTCCCTCCCTCTCCCATCTCCATTGCCACGAATCCATCCTATCCACAGTCAAAGAATAATCCTGAAGGAAACCCAAGAGCTGCTCCAGGAGAGACATCATATGTTCCTCCTGAAAGTGGGAGCCCAAATGCCCCCTACTAAACCGGCGTCAAAGGACTGTGGCACAGAGGCCAATGGTGACTCAACGATAACGAACAAAGACGGGAATGCCTATGCTACCGATAGGGCACCACACCACCTATCATGCCAAAAAAGACTTCTCTAACCATCTCCTAAGATGACTCATATGCTAGCCCTGACAAAATCAGCACTCTACAGAATGCCCCTCCAGATTGGAGACACATTATATATTGTAACTGGAGTAAGGTCCTAAAACTCTGGATGAGGAATGATATTTCTCCCTGATCAACTTCACCCATAGGCCTCCCTCTTCAGCCCCCAGCCTCCTAAGCCACTTACATAAGAGCGCCAGATTAACATCTCCGATGTTCCTAATGCCCAACCTTCCAGCTTCCTTACTTTGCATATTATGCCCCACTTAATGTTTACAAAGGATCACCCTGTTCCTTACCATGCACACCACAGTGATGCTAGCTTTAAAGGTTACTTTATTGTGGAACACATTTCAACAACACACATCACTAGATTCACTGTGCCTTTCAACCTAAAAATTCCTGTCAGATTTCTCAAATACATCTCTTGTCCCCGTGGAATGCTGATACCCATGGCTCACAAAGTTAAGAAGTGTCATTTCAGAGTATCTTTGATGACTTACTTTCATACCCTTTTTTCATCCTTCTCATAAAGCCATAATATAGCTGACAAAGAGCATTCTGCCAGGAAAGCCTTTCACGATACGTGCTTTACTTGTAAAGGGAAGCTGAAAGCCTGAAAAGTGCAATTTCACAAAGTAGATTTACTTAGATTTCATAATCATACCTAAGCACAGAAGATCACATGATTTGGACCAAAAACTGTGAAACCACTCATAGTTGTCAAGGACTCCAGGGCAACCAAGGCTAGCTCTGTTTTATTGCTTAGGCAACAACTCGAGGTGCCTAGGCAAAGCCTAGTGTCTACAACTAAGTAGAAAACAAGAGAGCTACCACTCTACATTTCTAACATATGAATTCTATCCTTAGTTGAAATAAGGAATGATATTAAAATCCTCAGTATACACCAGTACTTTAAAAAAAGAATAAATAGCAAATAAGAACATTAAAAGGAGAAAAACAATAATAATTTGTGAAAACCTGTCAACTAAGATGAAAAGTTTAACCTGAAATCAGTATTCAGATAAGCATGTTATATATAAAGGGAAAATTACAAATATGCCCTTGAAATATATCATATTCGAATGTATTCCCCTAAAATCTTCATATTATACCCTATATCCCCGAAATAAATAAATAAAACCCATCAGTTATATCCCTGTGGTTAGCAGTCCATCAAAATAAAAGGAATATTCTATTATCATGTAAAAAGAACCGTAAAAGAAGGGACGAAAAGAAACTGAAATACCCCTCTTCAAAAGGGGGGGTGAGGGATTTTCCTTTTTTAAAAAGAGAGAGTTATAAGGGCAAGTTAGTCTTTTTGCTCTCCTAACTCAAGTATGGTTGAGTTAAATGGATGGAATCAAACGGTAGGGGCATAAATGGTGACTTTTTTTATTTTTTGGGGTATAGGGTATCAATACGAAGATTTCAGGGATAGGAATATGTAATTTTCCCAAAATAAAAGTAACTCATTTCTACACAATAATATGAAAACTGCCCACTTGCTAATGCAAAACAAAGTTGAGAACCATACTAGCTTCAACAATGGAAATAATAAATACAAATCTCAATGGAGTTCCCCATCTCACTTCTTTTTCAGCTTTTGCAAGAAAAAAGCCCAAGCAGCAGGCTTGTTCGACCATGCAACTACTGCAAGCCAATGTCCACTAGAGGAAGGAAGAGGAACCAGGTGGGAAAAGAACCTGAAATAAAGGGGAAAGGAGAGTAGATATCTTCTATTTTTCCTTTCTAAAGTTGCCCAACACAAGGCAGCAAATTCCTGATGCAAGGCAGACAAGACAGGCACAAGACAGAATAGGCAAACACCTTAATGGACTGCTCACCCAGGTACCAGGTTGCCTTGACAACCATCCAGCACCTTGTCACCTAGGCGATGCATTGAAAACAGTGAATCAACATGTGACCTTTGGCAATAAATACATTTAGAAACCTTTCTGCTGAGAGTTCTAAGTAGAACATGTTGGTTAGGCATCTATATGCCCATACACAGCCTTCCAAGTAATAAACCTGAATAAAATTTACTTTTTACATAGCTTGCAGTACCTGGAAGTGGAAGGGGAGGATTTCATAGGTGACATCATTGTACTCCAAAGAGGCATCTTGATGCGATTTCCTTGGAAGAGTGAAAGAGTTCATGTTTCGATACTGTACAACTCTGCATTTTGTGTTCTGATACCCTCCTAAAAATGAATACACATGGAGGCCCTACTGGGAGTATCCATTTTTTGAGATTGTAAGATAGTACATCAAAAAATCATGTCATTATTGCTTCCCATCCTCACAGTCACTTAACACCACTCCTCTCAACATGTAATTTTTGGAAGTATGCATCATGAATAGGCTAATATGCACAAGTAGTCATCCCCAAAAAAAACAGCAGCAGCAACAATAGCATTAATATAATTCTAAAATCTTTTGGAAAGTGGTGTCTAGCCAAGAGGATCGAGGCAGTAGTTTGTGAATCCACTACACCTGCTCAAGTTATCCCTTCAAATCCCAGCCAGAATTTTGTGTTATGTTCTGTCTATGGTCCTCTAGATTGTCCCAATCCCAACAATGGGTATACTAGGAACAATCATGAGATTGTCGCCCCAGTTCCTTTTTCACATCAATTGTTTAGTATACAAGTGTTTTGTTCTAAGAGAATAGGACATGGAAAGTCCTTTATCTGAATCTAAAAAATCTAAAACTTTTTGCATCTTCCCTGTAATATGGTACCCAGGGTTACCCGAGCCGGACCAGAACTGGCTGAAGCTTTACATTGGAACAGGCTAAGACCAGCTTGGAACAAGACTAGACCAGCCAAAACATTGCCCCTGTAATCTTCAAAAAAAAAAATGGGATACCATCATTTTGGCAATTTTTTGTGAAAACTGTGATTTTCAGCATGAATCTTGATGCTAAACATCGCAAAGATAGACAGTCACATCCAACTGCCTTTTACAAGCCTGTTCACACTTTCTATCTTTTCTTCTCCTGCTTTTATTTTTCCCTAACTAAAAGTTAAAAAAACATACCGATCCATCGGTATTAAGAAAATACAAGTATCATCATGCAAGCAGATGAGTTGAAGGATGACTGAATCAAGTTCACGTACGATCCAAGTCATATTCATCACCAAACAGAAGGTAAAGAAGGGGCGAAAGATGATGTCTGCATCAAACGCCATCCGAGAACAAGTTGTATTCGTGTGCAAAAGGAAAATCCAGGCATAAAAAAAGTATATACGGGAAAATTTTAAGATCGATCACGTTAGCGCATGCATCCAGCAAAAGCAGCTGCGATAAATTGAACAGAAAACGCATAATGCAACCGTGAAACAGCCATCAGTGTACACCAAAACCTCCAAGCTTGAACCTTTAACCACAATTATGCATCACTGAATACACATCGACAACAACCCAGTCCGGCAAATACTGGCCGCACGACATTCTTCCAGAGCATGTCTAGGGAAAGGGCGCAAACAAGGGCGAGCAGATCAAAATTCAGTAACCAGGAGCAATCGGGAGGGATGATCAAAAACTGACCTCGGAAGCCCCAAGACGGTGTTCAAACGTGCGGGGTGTGAGGTCCCCGACCTCCCGCTGCCACAGCTGGACGATCCCCTTTTTCCAGCCTTTCCCCTTCTTGCCCACCATCCTCATCTCCCCTCCCACCCCCAAAGGGACACCCACCCGGCCAGGAGGCACCTGAAAAAATTAGTAACAGGAAGAACCTTGCGCCTCAGCGGTACTGAAGCGGCGTCCTGTACAAGAGGAGCAAGTACATGGTCGCCGCCCGGCTTCGCAGGGTTGACAAAGAGAGATACAGGGGAGACGGGAGACCGCAGGTGGAGACGCGGCCTATCGCAGGCAGGAACGCAGTCGCATGTAGCGGGCAACGAGCAGCAAAAGAGCGGTGTCGCCACTGCATCACCCGCCTCCACCCCACCCCGCCGCTCCTCTGCCTCTCTTTCTGGCTCCGAGTCGATGACACGAAGAGAGAACAAGATATAGCGCGAGCAGACGTGGGGCACTGCCTAACGGCGGTGGAGGAAAGATCAAGTAGTCATCGATGTATACGTGAACCATACGCGCCTGTGATAGACTGATGCCAAATATTTTCTGTTACCGATAGGGGTGTCCATTGGGCCGGGTCAGTCCGAAGGTCCGGTGATTTGACCTAATTTTACACGGACTTAGATCGGACGATTTAATATTTTTTTAATTTTGAGCCCGGCCTGGCCCGGACCGGGAGTAAAATTGAGCCGGACTCGAGTGGCTCGGCCGGCCGGGCGGCCCGGTAGCCCGATATTTTTTAAAAATAATAAGTAATACGGCGATAATTCTATTATTCTAAAATGTTGAAATTGAAAATTATGTGTGGAGCTATCCTTAATGACTTATCATTTATTTTATATTGTAACAATTAGAAATAAATTTATCTAGATAGTCTAATGTTTACTTTATGCTATGTTGATTCAATAAACACTAATTTTATTAAAAAATAATAAAAAATTTAAAAAATAAAATCAGGCCGGGCCTTACCTAATTTTTTCAGCTTGGGCGGGGCTTCAAAAAATCGGGCCTCGTCCTGGGCCGGGCCGAGCTTGGGCCGAACGATTGGAGACCGGGCTGGACCCGGGCCAGCACGGGCCCGGTCCAGATCCGGCCCATTGCCACCCCTAGTTACGGAGATAGTAGAGAAAAACCTGCGCAATTCGAGGTAGAAACATCATATTTTATTATAAAAATTTTAGATAATATGGAGGTAAAATTTAAAGCTAGTTTAATAAAATGTACGTAAGATTGAAAATTTATTATAAATTGCTGCAATTTTTAACTCAATATATTGTATTGTATGAAACTTATTAATTAGGAAGAATTAATTTTAGGTCCCTGATATTATTTTCATATCATTGTCAGATTTTTTAGAACTTGAAAGTCCTTATTTTTTAAGGGACTTATTTTTAGATCTATGAGCATTAACTCCTCCTATGTGCACTTTTCAATACTAATTTTATCCCCATCTTATATAACTAGATAAGTAGGTAAGAAGAGTATATAAGAATAGTAGGTAAATATGTAAGTACGTAGTTACATAATTACGTAATTATATAAATTACATAGTTATGTAAGAGTAGCAGTAGGAAGTATGTAGTAAGTATGTAAGTACATAGTTACATAATTAAGTAACTATGTAAGTTACATAGTTATATAAGAAAAGTAGTAGATAAGTGAGTAAGTAATTACATAATTACGTAACTATGTAAGTTAGTTACTTACTTATTTACAAACATACATGCATATATACACACATCCATCCATCTATACATACATACATACATCCACCCATCCATCCATGCATGCATACATCCATCCATCTATACATACATACATACATCATCAATCCATGCATGCAACATGATGGATGTATGAATGGATGCATGCAGTATGTATGTATGTATGATGTATGTATGTATGTATGTATGTATGTTGTATGTATGATGTATGTATGTATGTATGTATGTATGGTGTATGTATGATGTGTGTGTGTGCAAGCATCATGGATGTATGCATGCATGTATGTATGTGTATGCATGTATCACTACAACAAATTGGGGCTATACCCACAAAATTTACCTACAGTAGGGTAATACGTAGGTTATATACAACAATTATACATGTTAAATCCGTCCGTTGCAAGGTTATGCACACGCTTTTTTTTTTAGCATATGTAGATACGAATATATAGTTACGATTTTTAAAAATCGTGAGAGAATATATTTATTTTAGCCATAGTCATAATAAGTGTAACAAAAAGATGCATAACCTATGAAAGCTACCAAATATAGGTATTGGCCTATTCAAATATCCTAAAAAAAATCGAACCGTGAGTGTAGTTGTGACGCCAGTACATTTCCCTTGCGCGAGAAATAAAAAGCCTGAGATATGTAGGGGTTCGACGGATACCTCCTTCTGCCATTGTTCAAGCGATCGCGCCCCTGGCCACCATCGTCGTCGTCCAAGCCCGACGCCGACCGCGCCCTCGGCCACCATCATCGTCGTCCAAGCCCGACGCCGACCGCACCCTCGTCCACCATCATCGTCGTCCAAGCAGGACGCTGACCGTGCCCTCGGCCACCATCGTCGTCGTCCAAGCCCGACGCCACCGTGATCATCCACGCCCTAGCACGCCCTCATCCAAGTCAGCCGCCGATCGTGCCCTCAGTCACCATCGTCGTCGTCCAAGCCGGATGCCAACCGCGCCCTCGGCCACCATCGTCGTCGTCCAAGCCAGACGCCGTCGTGATCATCCACGCCATAGCACGCCGCCGTCGTCACCTGCTGTTGTCGTGCACGACCTGGCGACCTGCTCGACCGCGACAATCGTCGTCTCAACCCTCCAGTGTCGACTTCTCGTCCACGCCCGAAGCTCTCTTCTGTGCCCTTTGTAGACCCTGCTTCCAAGCTCGAGGAGAAGCGTAGGTCGTCATCGCCGCCTCTGCTCCTCCATCCAAGGTACGACCCACCAACACAGCATCGCAGTCCCACATTTTTGTCCTCGCACGAACTGGGAGAACATTTCCCCATTCCAGGGCAGTGTTCCTTCTTCCACTTGCTCATTAAAATCTCATAGGTTGCTAGTATGCTTTGCCTTCACTCTTTTCTCGTTAGGTAAGTTCGATTTTCACATTAATCTAGTGGTTAAATAACACATTAGTAAAGTTTTAAGGACTTATTAAACCACATGAACGAATCCATCCACAGATGTAAGATGGGTAGTATTTTTTAAAGAAAAACTAACCTATTATTATCTTTTAGAAATTCCTTGTAAACTTCTAATGCTGTGATCTCATCGGTGTACATTGAGAGCCAACCATTAACAAAAGTACTCAGAACTAGAAAATTTTAGTACCACGAGAACTAGCACCTTGTATTAATCTATTACAACTAGGACTATAGTCTAACAAATAACAAAGAATACTGTAAACTGAAACATTTACAAAACTTACATTTTTTATGGTAAAATACATGACCCCTAACATAACTTGGTTGACCATGCACAAATTCAACGCTCTCCATCGAAAGGAGCAGACCTCCTCAGCTTTTCTACTGAGAGTAAAATGCTCCTCTGTTGTTTTGTCACCATGGTGGTCATCTGCTATTTAGTCTTGGGCCATCCGTGATTAACGGGTAGGCCATTATGAGAAAGTGTAAATTTGCTGAGATTGGGGCCTCGTCTGTGATGGGCTTAATTGCTGGTGTGCATGGAGCTTAATTTAAATGAAAGAGTTTGCAAAGTCATTCGTTCCACACATCCCCCCCAGTGGGTGTAAACATCATCCAGTAGTGCTTAATATTATTATTGAATAATGCTACAATAGTTTTATTCAACTCCTTGCCTGATACGTCACAGTAAACAACTTAACCAGTAGCATATCTTTCAAGATCTTTTCAGAACGAACACTTGGATAGATTCTTTAAAATGAGTGTTCTCTCCCTATTCTAATGTTCATATTAGTGGGGCCCTTTGTTTTGTGAATGGGAGGGCTCTGAAGTCTACATAGTACCTATAGAGTTTACATAGCATTATTAATGATTTTATTTTATGTGGTTGTTTCACTTATACTATAGAAGAAGACGATGGACTGGAGTTGGCTGGACATGCCAAGGGATTTGTTGAGATGTATATCCCTTGTCATAAGTACTTGGGGATGAATGAATAAGTAACTTGATGTATATGTCATTTGTGTAGAGGACACAAAGAGTATTATGATGGTGTAGATGAGTTCATTTCCTTTGCATTTGACGGGAGTCGAACAATCATGTGATTAATGTCCGCCTCCATGTGCGTGCACAAGAAGATTGGATAGAAGACAATAAGAAAGCACTATACTTCAATGGAATCATTAAAGACAAGCAGGTTTGGAAATTCATGGGAACCATCAAATGTACAGGTGGAGGAGGAGATTACAAATACGGCTTACATGAGATACTACGTGATGCATTGGGATGGCAAAAGATGCAGAGGCTCAACGATTCAGGCATAGGTGTTAAGGATAAAGATGCCAACACTAAAAGATTTTATAAGTTAGTGAAAAGATGCTGAACAACGATTATACCTGGATGTACTAAAACACACCAGCTTTCTTTCATATTAAGATGTTCAACATGAAGTGCATGGGGAAGTGGAGTAATAAAACTTTTAACTTGATGTTGAAGTTGGTTAAAAGAGGTTCGTCCAGATGGAGACGTATTGCCAAATCATTTTTGAGGTGAAAAAAGTTATTAAATTTGGCCATGTCATATGACAAGATGATTCAGTCCCAATGATTGCATGCTTTATGGAAAGATAATGAGGAACCTCAGTCCTGTCCAAGATGCGGAGAAAGTAGATGGAAATTTGATGAAAAGACTGGCAATGATGATAACAAGAGACGAAAAGTACCCAAAAAAGGTCTTCGACATTTTCCAATCATTCCAAGGTTGCAAGGTTGTATATGTGCTAAGAGGCAATCTAAGATATTGCCCCAACACATGGCATGCTTAAGAAAAACATGATGTGTTGATGATGAGGCAAGCATGCAATGGGAGAGAAATGATGTTGATGGCTAGAAGTACTTTAAAAACTATCCAAAAATGAGCAGGTTGTGTTGGTTTTTGAAGCCTGAAATGTAACTTGTCTCATTTATTCATTTATTTATTGAATGCCCACGTATTTTGGATCTCTTTGCTAATTATATTTGGACTTCTGCAGCGGTCAAGCGAAACAAATAGGAAGAATAAGAGTAACACAAAAGTGGTTCCATTGTGCTGGGACTCGATATGGGCATACATACATGAAGATGAGGTTTATAACTTAATTCATTGTTCAATTTATCATTGTTGAATTTTTACAAACTAACTAAAATATGTTCACAGTGTGTGAAAGGGCACTTGGATTTGGACCGTAGTGATTTGTTCATAAAGAGACATACACAAAAGGATGGGAAGCCTACCAATGAAGCTGCAAGACATGTCATTGTAAGCCTAGGATATGATGAATGATTGATGTATTCTGAAAAAAACAGGTTCTATGTCTTGTTTTATAGGAAAAGCTGAAATCTTTGAAAAGTTCACAACCACTGAGTGATGACTCTACACCATATCAGGTGGCTGCAAGGAATGATACCTATACCAGGTCTTAGGCCCGGATAGGACCTGGCCATGTTAGTGGTGTGGGCACAGGTCCCACTCCAACTTCTATGTGGGGGGATGAGTCCAAAGAAGCTTGAAGGACCGAGAACGACTCTTGATGCAAAGGATGGAGGAGTGGGAGACAACCATGGCTGAGAAATTTGCAAAGATGGAGAGTATGATTAGTGTTGCCCAGCTAGCTAGCCCAGAGGGGGGGTGAATGGGATATTAAAATTATTGATACTCAAATCCTGTCACACAATAGTCATAAAAACAACACTCCGCAGAATGTAGTGTTAGTGAAGACAAAGATAAACACGCAAAAGCAATCGCACACAACACAGAAAATTATCCTGGTTCGGATCTCCTTCTCTTAGGAGTCCTACGTCCAGTCCCTGAGAATATTCAGGATTTCACCAACCAAAGGGTACTGTCCCCTTATGGACCCTTTACACACCCAACCGCAGCTGGTCTTCCTTCAATCTGAAGGGAAATACACCACCTTGGATGCCGCACCAGGTCTTCCTTCACAACCGAAGGGAACAACACCCTGGATACCCCACACTAGGTCTTCCTTCACAATCGAAGGGAACAACACCCTGAATACCACACCAGGTCCTCTTCACAACCGAAGGGAACAAACACAAGAGAATGTGTTCAAAGAGATGATGCCCCTAGATCAAGCTTATAAGAACACCGCTTGATCTGAAGCAAGGACTGAGAAGAAAAAGATGTACAATCAAGTACTCTTCTCAGAACAAAAGGCTCTCTCACAGATTGAACTTAGCACAGAGAGCAAGAGCTAAGACTAATGGGAGTTTTTGCTTGGCTCTAAGAAAAGCTTGCAGAAGATTGAAGGCGTTGTAACTTCTTGTTCTCTAATCACTCAGGGAACAACACCCTGAATACACACCAGGTCCTCCTTCACAACCCGCTTGATCTGAAGCAAGGACTGAGAAGAAAAGATGTACAATCAAGTACTCTTCTCAGAACAAAAGCTCTCTCACAGATCTGAACTTAGCACAGAGAGCAAGAGCTAAGACTAATGGGAGTTTTTTGCTTGGCTCTAAGAAAAGCTTGCAGAAGATTGAAGGCGTTGTAACTTCTGTTCTCTAATCACTCTTCCTCGTACTTCAGGAACTTCATTCTTCTATATATATATCATCTTTTGAAATTCAAACGTTGAAGTGCCCATTGTCTCTATGCATAAGTGTACGTTAGACTGCTTGACACTTGGAAGCTTCCAGTCAACAGTCCTTTATCCTTTCATGCATGCAAAGAGAGAGAGGATCTTCTGTAATCTTCTTTGGCTTCCATTTTGTCCAACGTTGTATTACGGATGTTGTTAGAGACCTGCACATATTTAAAGCTTGTTCTAGTAATGCCATTTTTGTTGTTCTAAAAGATGTTTGCAGAGAAGATACGATAATGGAAGATATCGTCTGCATTCATGCAGTGATACGTTCAGTCTTCATAAATGCACAGCTGACATAAATATGAGTGAAGACTTTGACTTTTCAACGTATTAAAATTAGCTCGAAAATCGAATTGTTGTCTTCCATGAAATCGTTGTATACATGACTTATGAAATCGTTGTGCAAATGAGTGAATCGTTGTGCATTCATAAGTAAGGAGATGCATACACAAATCGTTATATGTATTAATAATCAAATGGTTATGAAGTTATAAACAAATTGATGTACAAATCGTTATGACGTTATGAACAAATTCATGTACAAATCGTTGTGATGTTATGAACAAATCGATGTACAAGTCGTTATGATGTTATAAACAAATCGATGTACAAATCGTTGTGATATTATGAACAAATCGATGTACAAGTCATTATGATGTTATAAACGAATCGATGTACAAATCGTTGTGATGTTATGAACAAATTGATGTACAAGTCGTTATGATGTTATAAACAAATCCATGTACAAATCGTTGTGAAGTCATGGACAAATTGATGTACAAGTCGTTATGATGTTATAAACAAATCGATGTACAAATCGTTGTGATGTTATGAACAAGTCGATGTACAAGTCGTTATAATGTTATAAACAAATCCATGTACAAATCGTTGTGAAGTCATGAACAAATCGATGTACAAGTCGTTATGATGTTATAAACAAATCCATGTACAAATCGTTATGCTTCTTTAAGAAATCTATGTGAGAGCAAATCGTTGTTCTTACTTAAGGAATCATTGCGGAAAGCAAATCATTATGATTACTTAACGAATCGTTGCGAGAAACAAATCGTTGCGATCACTTAACGAATCGTTGTGATGGCAAATCACTGCGATCACTTAACGAATCGTTGTGAGGGCAAATCGTTGCGATCACTTAACGAATCGTTGTGAGGGCAAATCGAAGAAATCGTTATACTGCCCAAATCGATAAAAGCACATAGCGAATCCTTATGAATATGAAATCGTTATAGCTCTATAGAAATCGTTATGACCTATAATGGAAATCGATGTGTACTTAGAGAATTTTTATGTGTATTGAACTCTAAATACTTCAGGGTGAGATACTTAGAGAATTTGCTTGACTTTTCTTGATTCATTTCCTGTGCTCAAAACTTGTAGAAAATATGTTAGATTAAACTTTATATAGTTTTGTTAATCACCAAAATAGATATGTAATTTATGTAAATTACATGGGGATAAACTGATCATCAATCTCCCCCTTTTTGGTGATGACAAAACATAGCATTGAACCAAGATATTCTGAAATAAAACTTTATTGATATTTCGAAATCATAAGAGATGTATTTTAGAATTGCTATATATTTCTCCCCCTTTTTGTCAGTTAAGCAAAAAGATCAACGCTTTCGACAAAGAAGAAGAGAAAAGATGAATGAGAGAGCACAAAATGATTGAATTATTCTTGAGGGGGTACAGGAAGATAGAAAGAAGGAAACAAAAGAGAGGCATAATGAGAAATAGTTTCTCAGGCATGTTCTTCCTGCTTTTCAAAAAACTGTCTAAAAACCCCAAGTTCAATAGAGTAGGAAGGTCCTATGATGGGAGCCATCCTTCGAAGATGATGAACTAGCTGCTCATCAAGAAGCCGAGCATACTGATCTGGTTCAAGAGAGACCTTAAGGAAGGAGACTTTCCCAAAACTGGCACTAGCAAGAAACTGATCCATAGAGACTGGATAGAAATTCTGCTTGTGCTTCAATTCTATCCGCAGAGCTACATATACCTTGTACCTTTCAACCCAGGTTTGATAGGGATCATGAACACGGTGAATGGAGTTCATGTCCAGAAATGTAGCAGCTGAAATTTGAGGTTGACCTTCCTTGGCTAGAGATTCATTCACATCAGAGAATTGTTGTGCTGAAAGAGGATAGAGCCTGGTCCAATCTACAGGAGATAATCGTTCACATTCTGACAGAGCAGAAGCAAGAACATCAGCACTGACATGGCCCTGATGATACTCTCTAAACAGAAACCTGTGGAAAGCAACCAAATAGCCTTTCTGCACTTTGATTCTGCCCATGACTCTGGCAAAACGCTCAAAAATAATTGAGCCTATAGAGGAATCCATAATCAGAGAGTGAAGAGGGGGAAGAAAGGTAGAGTCAGATAGTTGGAGGGTTGCAAAATCTACTTGGACGGCTTCAGTGTGAGCTCCACCTGGTCCAAGGGCTCTAATGGCCTGCATGAACTGACCCAACTGAATCTCAGGCAAACGATGAAGATACCGATAATCATTGAACATTTTGAAGTGCCTGATCATCTTGATCTCCTTTTGAATGAAAGGGGCCCAGATGTCCTTATGGTGGATCAGGAACCATTCAGATAAAGTCAGGGAATGGTCCCTTGGAGGGAACTTGGCAGATCTGGCAAGAAGAAATTTATTGTAGAGAGCTTTATTAGTCCGAGCCCACTGCTCTTCAGTTTGGGATTCGGCTGCAGAGAGATCTTTAATTTGAGGGATTTGGAAAGAAAGGTGTAAGACAAAATAGTGTTTAGATGGTCGGTGAGATGTAGATGAGGAAGATTAAAAATAGAGGCAAAAATAACTTTCTAGCCGAATCCCACTGCTCTTCAGTTTGGGATTCGCCTGCAGAGAAGATATTTGATTTGAGGGATTTGGAAAGAAAGGTGTAAGACAAAATAGTGTTTAGATGGTCGGTGAGATGTAGATGAGGAAGATTAAAAATAGAGGCAAAAATAACTTTCTAGAGGAATTCCCTGTAGAGAGGTTTATTTTTAGTGACCTCTGTTAGAGAAAACCATAAAGGAGGATAATAGGGATCTAAGGATTTAGAGAAAGTGGAGGTTCTTTTGCGTTTCTTAGGAATATGACTAGAGGAGTCTGTCCTATGAATATGTTCTCCAACCTTCAGAACAGATCGGAGAATGGCTTCGTCAAACTCATCTTTGATGGCCCTAAGATAGGGACCATCAATCTGAGCACCCTCCGGAATGATAGTAATGAAAGAGGGAGGAGCAGAAGGATGAAGAAGGGAATGATAGGTGGAAGAAGGTATGCAGTTGGTCCAGAAGAGGAAAGACCAGAGGAGGAGGCTCCAGTTGATGAGGAGGCTGGAGGGTCCTCAAAAGGAGGGGGAGGTGAAGGAATGTGTGTGGAAGAGACAGGAGATGTAGTGGATGGTGAAGGAAATGGGGCTGGAGAGGAGATGACTCTGGGTAGAGGGTGTTTGAAAGGTTGAGGAGCTGGAGGTGCTGTGGAGGACGAGGGTGGAGAAGGAGGGGCTGGTGTCGGAATAGGTGAAGGAGCTGGGGCTCTGGAGCAACAACTTCTTCTTCTGCATAGACCTGCTCAGACTCAGTCTCCATTGGCCCGGTTGGCCCTGACAAATCCTCAACTGGCCCTGTTGTCCCTTCAGTTGATGGCCCTATAGGCCGAGGTGCTTCTTCAACAGGAGATGGCCCGGATGGCCCTAATTCTGCTGCAGGCATTGACCCTGATGGTCTAGGGACCTCTTCTTCAGTTCCCTCAGATGGTTGAGCTGCAGAAGGTGGAGAAGCAGGAGGTGCTGATGATCTTACCTCCTTTAAAATATCTGAAAGTATAGCCTTCATGCTTCCCATTTCTTTATTAAACCACCTGATAGCATTCTTCACTTGTGACAACTCTTTTGCAGCTGAGGCCTGGCTCATAAAGATTGAGTTGACATCTGCTTGTACTGAACAAAGGATTTCACCTTGGGCATCCACTCTCTCTACCACAGGCTTCAAATTTATAATAATTTTCTGTTTCTGAGCCCTCTGATGTGGAGCATCCCCAAGGAGAGGAATATCTGAAGCAACTTCCTTTCCTTTCTCCCTTGCTTTGTCCACGGGATCCTGCTCATCTGATTCGAAAGAACTGGCGGTTTCTCCTTCTCTAAACTGATTTTATGGGGGATTTTTAGTTCTCTCCCCCTGAGGCTCACTTTCATTTTCACCCAAAATCTCCCCATCAGCAGGGGCATCTTCCATGGGTGCATCCATATGCACAGCTGCTGTTTGTTCCTCCTGGATAGGAGGCTCTTCCATCTGAACATCATTGTGGCCGGATGCCACATCCGTATTTGCTTAATCTTGCTCCCCCTGAGTAGGAGCATCTTCCACTTGATCATTTTCAACATTAATTTCTTGCTCCCCCTGAATGGGAGCTTCATCCAAAACAACATCTTCAGTGTGGCCTGATGCCACAGCTTCTGCAATGTGAACTTCACTAGCTACTGGATCCCTCAAGGAGCTATGGATGGATTCCAGTACATTTATGAGTACTGAGCCTACTCGAGAAGAGGGAAGAGGATCCTCTGAACTACGCCCAACAGGCTCAATGTCCTCAGGAGGGATATCCTCAATCTTGCTGCTTGATACTGCTACTGCTGCTGATGGTGCTACTGTTGGCTCCTCTTGAACTACAACTGATGCTGCTGCTGGTGGTTCTGCTTCTTGGACCTCTTAGGCTTCGCCAATGTTGGCTTCACCCTCAGTTACAGAAGTCTTCATCCAAACCCCATTGACAACTGAAAAACTGCTTTTCATTAAATTTATGGACCGGATAGCTTGGCCCATCTTCTCAGACACATCTCCTACTACACTTATGCCATAGTGCTGAAAAATCTTCGTCAGGAGATGGGCATAGGGTAGAGAAACATTCAGCTTGCTCTTTGTGTCCCATACCTAAGCGCTTGCAAACTTCATCCTTTCAATCATGAGCTCTGCCGAGTTTATTTCTTGGTTCTTGATGGCCCAGAACATTAAATCTGAATCAGCCCTAGTGCAAGTGGAAAAAGTAGCACTTCTGGGAACCACAATCTGACAAACTACAAAGTGCAAGATGCGATTGAATGCATTCAACTAGTTTACATCAATCTTTTCATCTTTCAGTCTGAACTCGGGACCAACTATCCCTAAACCTTTTTCTTGGATATTCACAATGTGAGCTCCACTGTGTCCGGAGGTTGTCACACCAAAGAGAGATGCTAATAAGTCTCGTGTGACCCTAATCTGGGTTCCCTTGACCATGGAAGTCAAGGTCCCGTCTGCTTCTGAATTCAGACACACATAAAAAGCTTTTACCAGGTCCAAAAAACTTACTTCAGAGATAGTAGCCATCTTCGTCCACTTCAATCTGTCCAAAGCTTCGACGATGCCCCCCATTCCGTTCTTCTGCAAATCTGCCACATCCACTGCTTTTGTGACCGCATAGCTTGATTTTCACAGACGCAAACCTTACTTACTGCTTGGCGGTAAGAAATTCGGCTCTGTAGCCCCCGACGCTGTCGGAACTACCAAAAGAGGCCATGGATTTGAACGAAGAAAATTTCTGGAGGACTGGAAAGAGGAATGGAATAGAAGCCCTCAAGAAATTTCTGGCGGGAAGTGGTTGGAAGCTTGAAATCCCAAAGAGTCGATGCCGAAGTCGTTAGGGTATCGCCTCAAGCAGGTGAACGAGAGAGAGATAAAGGTAGGAGGTGAATCGTTTTCACACAGATTTCGAGATATATGAAAAGAATAAACCTTTTTCCAAAAACAGAACCGCCATTATGACGGAAGACGACAAAGTGACCAGTTCAATAGGAATAAAGGACTTATATAAAATAACGAATCGATAGGAGTGGCTTAACACAAAAGTTTCTATGGAAATTTGCTTAAATCTGGGGAGGAAAAAATAATTAGCATTCTGATAATTTATATTTCAGTTTTATACAGATGAATCTTTCACACTTTACACATGCCTAATTCCCTTCTAAGAGATGTAAACCTCTCTTTAGGTAAGGCTTTTGTGAAGATATCTGCTAACTGATTGTTTGTATTAATAAATGAAATATCTATATTACCATTAGCTACATGATCATGAATGAAATTGTATCTAACCTCAATGTGTTTAGTCCTTGAGTGTTGTACTGGATTCTTGGTTAAATTTATAGCACTGGTGTTGTCACATAACAGTGGAATTGTCTTGATATGTAGCCCGTAATCCTCAAGTTATTGCTTGATCCATAGGAGTTGTGTGCAGCAACTTCCAGCAGCTACGTACTTAGCTTCAGCTATTGACAGTGCTACTAAATTTTGTTTCTTGGAGGACCATGATATCAGACATCCTGCAAGGAATTGACAACAACCACTGGTGCTCTTTCTATCTATTTTGCATCCAGCGTAGTCAGCATCAGAGTATCCTACTAAATTAATTTCACAAGATTTTGGATACCAAAGACCTAAGTCATGAGTTCTAGTTAAATATCTAAAAATTCTTTTTACTGAAATTAGATGGGATTCTCTAGGATCTGCCTGATACCTAGCATACATGCATACACTAAATAGTATATCAGGTCTACTGGCAGTTAGGTAAAGTAATGAACCTATCATACCTATGTAGATCTTTTGATCTACTGTAACGTCGCGTGCTTTTCGGATCCATGCGGATCGTATGTGTTGTGGTTGTAGCGGCCATTGTGAGGCCAATGTGAGTCAGTTGTGTGGTATGTGTAATGTGCATGCGTGGCTTAAGCAGGTATAGAGCAGGGTGGGTCCTGAAATGGAATAGGACCTGCTGCTGTTCTGTCTGAGTTGGCGGCCAGGGGTGGCCGTTTACTGGTAGGCATCCAGATTGGTGGACGTTTACATCATGAGCTTAGCGGCAGTAGTTGTGGACGTTTAGGCTGGCGGTTGATGTTGGCGACAAGGGGGTTGACGCCAACCTGTCAGTTCAACAGGTTATAGGCTCACCCGAGGGCTGTTCTCTCAGCTCACTCTCCTTCCCTCCTGCCCCAGCTTTGCGTCCCGGTGTTTCTAAAGCTTTAAACAGGTTCCGAAAAGTAGTTGGACGATCGTAGAACGCGCGACATCGCTGAATTACGCGAGGAAACATCGCGGCGTGGTGCAATTCGCGTGGGAGCTCGCGGAGGGCTCGGCGTGAACCGGGGGATTGCAGGAGATTCTAACGCGTTCTGAGGTAGGGGACGAACCCTGGTAGCTTCATAGAAACATTAAAACACATCATAACCACTTGAACCAGCATGATAATCCATGTTTGGATAGAATTGCACCATGCGGGATAAAGGGTGGTTTGAGTTATTAAATGTTCAGAGCATGTTTTAGTGGGTTGTATTGGGTTCTAGCATGCTAAAGGAATTGCATTTGCATGTTTTTCAGTAGTTAGAACAGTTAGAAAGCCCGCAGAACTGGATTAGGGTTTCTGCAGGGTTTATGGCCGGAGAACTTGGCGTCAACATCGCTTGCCGCCAAGATTCTCAGCCAGGAGGTTAACGGCCAGGACCCTTGCCGTTGACTCCCTGTAAGCGGCAGTCGATGTGGCCGCCTACCTCTATATGAGCAGAAATGACTAAGTACAGTATTTATCGTTATTGCATGTGTGTTGACACATGAGGTGCATTGAGTGCACACGGTTCTCGTGTTTAGCATACAAAGTATACAGTTAGCTATCTACTTTAGTGACTGCGTGTTGTTTACGTGAGTCAGTTGGGTTCACGTGTAGTGGACCAGTGGTTACTTGTGGTTTACGTGAGATTTCACGTGGTTTGTGTGTGACGTGCACGTGGTTCTGTGTACGTGGCGAGTAGTACGACGCCTACCGTGGTTACCTCTCCAGTTGGGTGCCCCAGGTTCTTTGTGAGCCAGACTGCTAGCTCGGGGCTTTGTCCCGGTACTTGTGCTGTACCGTCGAGGTCTGTGTCATCTGACCTGGACACCCTCACTCTTGTGTTAGAGTTGTACGTCCGGCTGAGGGAAAGATGACAGTGGGACAGTGACACTTGAGTTTGTTTTTAGTCACTTGTAGCGCGCTCGTAGTTGGGGGTACGGACACCAGTAGACGTACTGGACCCCAGCTAGTCCTTTTCCAGTGCCTCACTCTAGCGAGCCCAGGCCAAGGTCTCTGGAGGTGCCAGGCATGGGCCTGTGACCGTGTGGTCTGCAGGTGGTGGTGTTTAGTTGGTCTCCACAGTTGCTTGACCTTTTTACGTGGAGCGGCAGCTGGACCTTTCGTCCGTGGCTGCGAGACTGAGAGGTAGACCTGTGTTAGTTGTCCGAGTCAGTTTCTGGTGTCGCGAACCAGTTCACGTGGCTCGTGTTGGTTGTCTCTACTTTAGCTTGTACACCTGTACTGGTTTGCCGTTTAATTATTACTGTTGTTTCTCGTAGTCGGCAGACGGTGAGTACTTTTACAGCTTTACTTACCTGCTTAGCTGTTATATTAATTGTTGGTGCTGTTTACTATTCGTACTCGTGGTGTTTGTTCGCTCGGTTTTGGGGGAGTTCCCTACTGAGCCAGTGACTAGAGAGGCTCACCCCTACCCCCCACAGGTGAGAGCGAGGAGGACGTCTCTCGTCCGACGTCCAGTTCCGGGCCATGTCGTAGCGGTGCAGGGTCAGCACCTCCAGCAGAGTAGCTTCAGCAGTGTAGTTTTGTAGTTGTTTACTTTCTTCAGTTGTACCTTGGGGTATGCCCCAGGCTCTTGTACTTCTTTTTTTAGTTTTTGTGGAAATTTGGCTATGTAAACTTGTGAAATATATATGAAATGTGGTGTGTTCCTTTATGTTTACACGGACTGTGGTTTGGTATCCCTTACGAGGCTTCGGCCCGTTCGCGGGAGGCGGACTCGGATCAAGTACGTTATCGGTTTAACGGGCTTGACCGAGGCGATCCGTCACATCTACCTTCTTACTATCCTTGTCACTGTCCATCCTTGTTGATGTGCTCATAGGTGTTGACAGTGGCTTGGCATTATCAAATCCGAACTTCTTTAAGAGTTCCTTGGTGTACTTAGCTTGGCAGATGTGAGTCCCTTCCTTTGCTTGTTTGATTTGCAATCCAAGGAAGTAGTTGAGCTCTCCCATCATGCTCATCTCGAACTCTCCCTGCATAAGCTTCTCAAAGTACTTGCAAAGAGATTCATCAGTAGAACCAAATATTATCTCATCAACATAAATTTGAACAAGCAATATATGTTTGACTTTGGATTTGATGAACAGAGTACTATCTACTTGACCTCTGATAAAACCATGGTTTAATATAAAAGAGCTAAGCCTTTCATACCAGGCCCTAGGTGCTTCTTTTAAACCATATAATGCTTTGTGTAATTTAAAAACATGATTCAGAAATTCAGTGTCATCAAAGCCTGGAGGCTGTTCTACATAAACTTCCTCCTTAATAAAACCATTAAGAAATGCCGACTTTACATCCATTTGAAATAATTTCACATCTAGTGCAGATGCATATGCAAGTAAGATTCTAATTGCCTCAAGTCTAGCCACAGGCGCATAGGTTTCATCGAAATCTATGCCTTCCTCTTGGGAATAGTCTTGAGCTACCAATCTGGCCTTGTTTCTTAAGATCACACCACTTTCATCCAATTTATTTCTGAACACCCATTTGGTGCCAATTACTGGATGATTTGATGGTCTAGGAATAAGTGACCACACATGGTTTCTCTTGAACTGATTCAGTTCATCTTGCATGGCTAAAATCCAAGATTCATCAGTAAGAGCTTCATCGACTGTCCTAGGCTCTATTTGAGAAACAAAAGCTAAATAATCACATGGAATTATGTTACCTCTTATTCTTACCTCTACAGATGGATCACCAATGATGTTTTCAGGAGGGTGATCTCTCTTATATCTCCATTCCTTTGGAAGATTTTCATGTTCTATGTCCTTTTGTTGCAAGTCTTCCAGAGGTGGATCTTCCTTGTCCTCAATTGATGAGTTCTTCATCTTCTTGGACAATTCATCTGCATCATCATTATCACTATCTTCTTCCTTTCTCAAGGAAGGGTTAGTTTCATCAAAAATAACGTGTACTGACTGCTCAATCAATAAAGTACGCTTATTAAACACTCTATATCCTTTAGGTTTAGAAGCATACCCCATGAAGATGCCTTCATCTGATTTGGCATCTAACTTACCAATATCTCTTTTTCCGTTGTTGTGGATGAAGCATGGACATTCGAATGTCCTAAAGTGACTAATCTTAGGCTTCTTTCCCTTGAACAACTCATACGCAGTCTTTTTCAAAATCGGCCTGATCATTACTCTATTGATGATGTAGCTTGCTGTGTTGACTGCTTCAGCCCAAAAATATCTTGACAGATCATATTCTGACAACATTGTTCTTGCCATGTCCAATAAAGTCATGTTCTTTCTCTCAGCAACTCCATTCTGTTGTGGTGTCTTTAGTGCTGAGAAATTGTGTTCAATTCCTTGGTCATCACAGAACTTGGAAATTTTCTCATTCTGGAATTCTCCTCCATGGTCTGATCGGATTCCAACAATGCAATACTTCTTATCTTTCTGGACCTTTTTGCTGAAGCTCAAAAAACTGTCAAACGTATCATCCTTGTGTTCCAGGAAGGATACCCATGTGAATCTCGAATAGTCATCTACAATAACAAATCCATATTGCTTTCCTCCTAGACTGGTGGTGCTCATTGGCCCAAATAAGTCCATGTGTAAGAGTTCTAAGGGTTTAGAGGTTGTCACCATAGTCTTTGACTTGAATGAGGATTTTACATGCTTCCCTTTTGCACAAGGCCCACAGATGCCATCCAATCTTGTGCTAATTTTAGGTAGACCTTCCACTAGGCTTTTCTTAATCAGCTTCCTTATGCCATCCAAACTGTAGTGGCCCAATCTTCTGTGCCACAGTTCAGTTGACTGCTCTTTGCTGGCTGCTAAACAGATGTCTTGATCTTTCAACTGTTCAAGGTAGAGCACGTACAACTATTCTCTCTGTTGGCTTCAAAAATCACTTCTTCATCCTTCATAATACTGCATTTGGATTCTTGAAATCTGATCTGATGTCCCTTGTCGCATAACTGGCTAATGCTGATAAGGTTGTGCTTCAAGCCTTTTACACATAGAACCTCTTCAATTACTATCTTGTCTTTGCTGCTCATTGATCCACTGCCTATCACAGTCCCTTTTCCATTATCACCATAGGTGACTGTGCCTTTTTCAGCTTCTAAATGGGTAAACAGCCTTTTGTTTCCTGACATATGCTTTGAGCATCCACTGTCCAAGTACCACTTGGATGCCCGGAGAATTTCTTGAAATGAAAACATCAAGCTTTAGGTACCCAAGTTCTTTTGGGTCCTGGATGGTTAGTGTCATCAATTTTCCTTTTAATTATCCATCTTTTATATTTAGTTGGACAGGTTATTTTGGTATGTCCTAGCTTGTTGCAGTGACTGCAACATGTTGTTCTAGTTATTTTTTCATATGGAGCATATTTAACGTTTGATTTGTATGCTATATCTTGTTCAGGTACGAATTTTGGAGTTGGATATGTTTTAGGGTATACTATTGTGTCTTCATTATCTGGTGGAATGTAACCTAATCCATTCTTCTTTTTACCTGATCTTCTAGCTCCTCTTAGTATTAAGAAATTTTTACCATTAATAAAATTTTCTAACGTACTTGATAGTTTATCATTTTCTTCTGTTAGTATTTTTATTTCATTTTTTAGTTCGTCTAAACTTTCTTATTTTTCTAATTTTGTTATTTGATTATTTTTATCTTTTAGATTTTCGCATGGTAACTCATTTCTTCTTTTAAGTTCATTAACTTCCTTCTCTAGTTGTTCATTTTCTGATTTTAAATCTGAATTGGTATTCTCTAGGCATGCAACATTTTTCTTACTAGCTTTTAGTAATTTAGATACTTCTCTATATTTATCATAAAGCTCGTTGAAAGCTTCTTCTAAATTATTTGAATCAGAATCATTACAGGAATCGAAAGATGAGTCAGAAGTTTCCTTTTCTTCAGTATTTGCCATGAAGGCCAGGTTGGCTTCTTCTTCTTCCTCACTGCTTGAGTTTGACTCACTGTCCGAGTCACTGCTGTTGCTCCAAGCTGCTGCCATTACTTTCTTCTTGTATCTCCTGAAACTTCTTAGAACTGTCTTTCTTTTTGAATTCAGTTTTCTTCAACTTCAAACATTCTACTTTGATATGTCTGGGCTTCTTACATTCATAGCATATGGGCTCTCCTTTCTTCGAGTCCTTTCCTTCTATCCTTTTAGACTCCTTATTTTTCTTGAAATATCTCCTGCCGGACTGATATCTTTTCTTTTTGGCTAATATTCGTTGAAGCCTCCTAGATAGCATAGCTTCTTCGTCTTCACTGTCTTCACTGCTAGCTTCATTTTCAGATTTTTCCTTAGAGCTGCCTTCTGCTGCTTTGAGAGCATTTGTGTGCTTCTTCCTGCTAGATGATTCTCCTAATCTCTCCATGTTTATCTCATGGGCCATGAGGGACCCAATGAGCTTTTCCAATGACATTCTTTTCAAGTCATTGGCTTCTTCTATAGCTGTTACCTTGGGAGTCCAAGAAGATGGTAGGGATCTAAGAATTTTCCTTACCATATCTCCCATCTCATAGCTTTTTCCTAATCCTGCTAACCCATTGGTGATGTCTGTAAATCTGCTGAACATCTGTGTAATGGTTTCTTCTGACTGCATCTAGAATCTCTCGTATTGTGTCACTAGAATGTCTATTCTGGTTTCTTTCACTTTGTCAGTACCTTCGTAAGTGATTCTTAACTTCTCCCACATCTCCATTGTTGATTTGCAGGCTGAAACTTGGTTAAATTCTTTCTTGCTAAGTGCACAACATAATATGCTCTTAGCTTTGCAGTTGAGAGAAATCTTCTTTCTATCATCTTCTGTCTATTTGTCCTTTTCGTTGGTGACTAGAAGATCTCCTTCTTCTACAATTGACCAAATCTGAAAATCAAATCCTTGCAAGAAGTATTCCACCCTGGTCTTCCAGTAGGTGTAATCTTCTCCATCGAATAGAGGTGGCCTGTTGACTGACTGGCCTTCGGAGTGACCTTGGGCTGCCATTTGATATTTTCTCTTCAAATCGTTGGATCTTCTTCTTTGTCGAAGAGACTAGCTCTGATACCACTTGTTGCCCAGCTAGCTAGCCCAAGGGGGGGGGGGTGAATGGGATATTAAAATTATTTGATACTCAAATCCTGTTCACACAATAGTCACAAAAACAACACTTCGCAGAATGTTAGTGTTAGTGAAGACAAAGATAAACACGCAAAAGCAATCGCACAACACAGAAAATTATCCTGGTTTGGATCTCCTCTCCTTAGGAGTCCTACGTCCAGTCCCTGAGCAATATCTCAGGATTTCACTAACCCAAGGGTACTGTCCCCCTTATGGACCCTTACACACCCAACCGCAGCTGGTCTTCCTTCAATCTGAAGAGAAATACACCACCCTAGATACCCCACCAGGTCTTCCTTCACAACCGAAGGGAACAACACCTTGGATACCACACCAGGTCTTCCTTCACAACTGAAGGGAACAACACCCTAGATACCACACCAGGTCCTCCTTTACAACCGAAGGGAACAAACACAAGAGAATGTGTTCAAAGAGATGATGCCCCTAGATCAAGCTTATAGAACACCGCTTGATCTGAAGCAAGGACTGAGAAGAAAAAGATGTACAATCAAGTACTCTTCTCAGAACAAAAGGCTCTCTCACAGATCTGAACTTAGCACAGAGAGCAAGAGCTAAGACTAATGGGAGTTTTTGCTTGGCTCTAAGAAAAGCTTGCAGAATATTGAAGGCGTTGTAACTTCTTATTCTCTAATCTCTCTTCCTCGTACTTCAGGAACTTCATTCTTCTATATATATATATCATCTTTTGAAATTCAAATGTTGAAGTGCCTGTTGTCTCTATGCATAAGTGTACGTTAGACTGCTTGACACTTGAAAGCTTCCAGTCAACAGTCCTTTATCCTTTCATGCACGCAAAGAGAGAGAGGATCTTCTGTAATCTTCTTTGGCTTCCATTTTGTCCAACGTTGTATTACGGATGCTGTCAGAGACCTGCACATATTTAAAGCTTGAACAATAGACAGCTAAGCTATCTCTTGTTGTCAGTCAACGTTAGAACGAATGTTCATCAAAATAGTAATGCCATTTTTGTTGTTCTAAAAGATGTTTGCAGAGAAGATACGATAATGGAAGATATCGTCTGCATTCATGCAGTGATACGTTTAGTCTTCATAAATGCACAACTGACATAAATATGCGTGAAGACTTTGACTTTTCAACGTATTAAAAATTAGCTCGAAAATCGAATTGTTGTCTTCCATGAAATCGTTGTATACATGACTTATGAAATCGTTGTGCAAATGAGTGAATCGTTATGCATTCATAAGTAAAGAGATGCATACACAAATCGTTATATGTATTAATAATCAAATCGTTATGAAGTTATAAACAAATCGATGTACAAATCGTTATGACGTTATGAACAAAGTCATGTACAAATCGTTGTGATGTTATGAATAAATCGATGTACAAGTCGTTATGATGTTATAAACAAATAGATGTACAAATCGTTATGATGTTATGAACAAATCGATGTACAAATCGTTGTGATGTTATGAACAAATCGATGTACAAGTCGTTATGATGTTATAAACAAATCCATGTACAAATCGTTGTGAAGTCATGAACAAATCGATGTACAAGTCGTTATGATGTTATAAACAAATCGATGTACAAATCGTTGTGATGTTATGAACAAATCGATGTACAAGTCGTTATGATGTTATAAACAAATCCATGTACAAATCGTTGTGAAGTCATGAACAAATCGATGTACAAGTCGTTATGATGTTATAAACAAATCCATGTACAAATCGTTATGCTTCTTTAAGAAATCTATGTGAGCACAAATCGTTGTTCTTACTTAAGGAATCGTTGCGGAAAGTAAATCGTTATGATTACTTAACGAATCGTTGCGAGAAACAAATCGTTGCCTTAACGAATCATTGTGAGGATAAATCGTTGCGATCACTTAAGGAATCGTTGTGAGGGCAAATCGTTGCGATCACTTAACGAATCATTGTGAGGGCAAATCGAAGAAATCGTTATACTGCCGAAATCGATAAAAGCATATAGCGAATCCTTATGAATATGAAATCATTATAGCTCTATAGAAATCGTTATGACCTATAATGGAAATCGATGTGTACTTAGAGAATTTTTATGTGTACTAAACTCTAAATACTTCAGGGTGAGATACTTACAGAATTTGCTTGACTTTTCTTGATTCATTTCCTGTGCTCAAAACTTGTAGAAAATATGTTAGATTAAACTTTATATAGTTTTGTTAATCACCAAAATAGATATGTAATTTATGTAAATTACATGGGGATAAACTGATCATCAATTAGGGGATCCCAGGTATATATGACTATTTCATGCTTTGTGAGTATGGACATTTTAAACATGAAATGGGATTGTTAGGATCGGATATTCGGTGATGGCAAAGCTAGAAGGGGGGGTTGAATAGATTTGCAGCGGAAAGTTAAGCAATTTAAAAATTACTTCAGATTAAAAGATCTACTCAATTAAAATCCCTCTGATCTGATGCAATGTGTGTTAGCAAACTAATAGTTAGTGTGTAGACGAAATTCCTAGGCATGCATCTAGTGCAACACAATGCAAACCACAAGTCAAACCATAGTGCACAAGGGACTTTTAGGTGGTTCAAAGATCACATCTAGTGACTCCTACGTCCACCCCTTACACAGTGAGGACACACTACTCAAGAACCGAGTACAACACACATACACAAGCACAACAGCTCAACCACACACACACACGCTAGATCAAGTCCAACAATAGATCAGATCCTCTAGCCTTGATCTGATCAACACACCACACACTATGATCTATATGCAACTCTTGTACAGATCACAAACCACACACACATCCACAAACGCCACGTACTGATCTCCAATTAGTACACACATACACACAGATATATGAAAGTAGAAAGAAAGAAGAGTTCTGAGTTGAAGATCAAATCCATATGTGAACTCTTCGATGTGGTCGTCCAGAAGAACTTCAGGCTTCGTGTTGATGATGATCAGACGATGTAGATGAAGCTTGATTCGTGGACAAACCGACTTCAACTCTGCTCGTGAGATGGATCTTCCTCGCGCTGGACGGAGAGTTGAAGCAGAAAACAGGGGAACCTTCTTCTTCTTGTTCTTGGCTTAAGGTTTTCTGTGTGGAGGCTCCTTGCTACGAAAATACCTCTATATGATCTATATATAGTGGTGTCCAAGCATGGAGAGTCGTGCTAAAAGGGAACACCCAAATATAGATCATATCCTGACCATCAGATCTTCCTAAAACTTTGGTTGTTGATAGGCGATTTGCTACTATCGACAGCTACTGCATACTTCTGGTTTCCAGAACCTTGATGTTTCTGGAAAAATAGTATCTGTCGACAGGAGATTTGCTGGTTGTCGACAGGCAACATGTATCTGTTGACAGGTGCATTTCATCTGTCAACAGCTGCTGCCTTTGAAGTGCTTCCAGTAGCTTGTCTTGTTCTGACTTGTCTATCTGTCGACACATGCCTTGGGGGCTGTCGACACATGACCATTTGAAGTATATTTCTTGTTCTTTTGCACTTGGATTTTGTTGCTTGTCTTGTGTACATTCACACCTACATTAAAAGACATTCTAAGTGAGATACAATGAATACATAAGTGACCATAAGAGCATTTTTCACTTGATCATTTGATTCATGTCTTTCTCATATTTATCATGTTTCCAACATTAAGACAACATCAATTATGTCACACATCATCAAAAACATTTAAGCACAAACATCACACATGAGAACCCAATAGGGATCCTAGGTTTCCTTTGTTTTTCTTTCAGTTTTGCATATTTCAGTTGCTTTTGTTTAAGGTTTTCTTTGAAGAATTTGATTGGATTTTCTAGACAAACTTCAAGGCTACAATTTTTTTTTTACAAATTTGAGTTGATAATTTTTTTTTTACATATACCTATTCCATTTCCCCTTTTTTGCTTTCTAGGATCCTTCTCCAATCATCTTATATGACAAGTAGAATACACTCAAACTTGTTGCATCCTTCTTTAAGATTTTTATGACAATTGTTCAACTTTGTTGTAGGCCAAGAATGATGGTAAGTGTGCTCCATCTCCACACGTGGATGTGCATATGACCAGTGCAGTTGAGGGACAAACTGTAGATCAAGATGTAAAGTGCATTATACATTGTGGAGATGTAAGCAAGGTATAGTCAACTTGTAATTCTCTTTCAAGAAGTTGTATACAATCTAGTTATACTTATACATGCTCAATATTTTTTTTATATGTTTGGATTTTTCATACGTGTTACAGTTGATTGGAAAATGTGTCCTTTTAGTTGACATTGAGATGCAACATGTAGCTGATGGAATCCTCATTAGCACATAAATTGAAAAGGTAGTCATGGGCCGCAAAATAGGCACTGAGTACTGTGAGGTATCAATCACCCATGCTCAAAGGCCAAACACATCACTATTTGTTAAGGATCAGTTTAGGAAAAGGTTGAGTGATGCTCTCGAAAGTCACATCTTATGGTTAAAGGACTATGTAAGTAGTTAACTATTTCTTCCAATTTAACATTCCTTCCTATGTCTTCAATTTTGTAACTTTTAGCCTTATATGATCTATCTTTTCAGGTTATGGTCCATCCACATGATGCTGCTTGGTTTCGACTTCATGTTGACTAACATTGCTGGACTACACACATTGACTATATGCATGAACATTGCTGGACAAACTTTTTATTTTGAGATACACTGGCCTTTTTGTTGAGACAAACTTTTTATTTTGAGATATATTTGCCTTTTTTTTGAAGCAGACTTTTTATTTTGAAATACACTGACCTTTTTTTTTGAAGCAGACTTTTTATTTTGTATATGGAGGTCATGTGCTTGTATATATATATATATATATATATATATATATATATATATATATATGGTTGCCATGGGCCTTTAGTGGAGTTGCCCTCTTGTATATAGACATGCTTGCTTGATATACGGAGGCCATGTGTGTATGGATGCTAATATGTTTTGTTCTTTCTTGCTATGGATGCTAGATCTTATATTGTTTCAAGAAAATATGAAAACTGTGAACTGCAGGGTCAGCTGTACTTAGATGGATTTGTATATGTCTTCTTATGTTTCCAGAGCGAGAGGGTTGTTAAGCATATATATATATATATGCTTATATATATATATATATATATATCTAAACCAGGAGATTGTTTGACAATTGTTTGTGATGATACGTTTTCCCCTCTGGAAACAAGAGCTCCTTCAGAGCTGATTTTTTTTTCTGAAACATCAAATATGGTAGAACCCAACTCCAGGTATTTTTGTGTAGCTCTTTTGGTGTAGACTGCCACTCAAATGACATGTCTTTTGCCAATCACAGAAAATGGAATACTGCCACTTGCTAGATCTAGCAAATGAATGTGAGGATCCTTACATGCGATTAGTGTATGCCTGTAAGTTTGCACTTCTCTTTGATGTATTCCTTGATGTCTTCATACCATTGGTGATTTGGGTAATATGATATTTGGTTGTCCTTGCAGCTTCTTGGGGGGATCACGGGGGGATCACTTTTATTGCAGAACATTTTTAGGAATCTCTATGGATGTGTACCCTGTTGGCAGGTGAGGTCTATCCTATCCATTCCTAGGTCCGTTTTGAGTAAAGTAATCCATTTTTTTTTTCTTGGAGGGCAGGATCAGAGGTTAACAAAAGGAGGAGAAACATGCTCAAAGAGTTAGTCAAAGTTATCCAATAGGAGTAGTATGACTTCTTATTTTGTCGAAGTTTATTTTTGCCAAAACAGTCAGTTTAATGTGCTGGTTCCATCTCTTTTCAGTGTTGTGTGCAATCTCCAAGTTTCCCTTTCATATCAGCTGCTTGTTTTGACCACTCAACTGTTGTTTGTTAGAAATTTTTATGCATATTAGTGAGGGCCATTTGGATGATCGTACAGATGAAATAAATGGCACAAGTTTATTTAAATATAGTGATGCAACCTTTTATCTTTTGTTCAATTATTTTTGACTGATGGTTTATTGAAAACAAAAGTAATGTACTACTGTTAGAGGTGTCAATTGGGCCGGGCCGGCCCGGAGGCTCGCAAGCCCGGCCCGGTTTTAACTGGGCTTGGGCCGGGAAAATAAGCCCGTTAAAGTTTTTTGGCCCGGCCCAGAAAAAAATAGGGCCGGGCTTGGGTTTTGTGAGCCCGGCCTGGTTGGCCCGCTGGCCCGAAAAATATAAATATAATTTATATTAAGTATGAATTTTATATTTAGAAAGAGAATTATATGTATTTTTTCTACAATAAATCTACTCAAAAACATAATCTTTTACAAGTTAAATGTTAATATAGATATAAGTAAAAGATATATTATAGTAGTTATATTAAAATTATATATTATATAAATAAAAATAATATTTTTTCCGGGCTTTCGGGCCGGGCCGGGCTTTTCCTGGGCCGGGCCGGGCCACCCATACCGGGCCTAATCCCGGGCCTGGGCCGGGCCCAGGCCAGCTTTTAAAAAATCGGGCCTGGGCCGGGCCTAGCAAGGCCCGGTCCAGGCCCGGCCCATTGACACCCCTAACTACTGTCATATCTAGTTGAATTAATCAATAGATATGGCCATGATTTTGTTTTGGTCTCTTATTGCCAATCTCCTTACAACATAAATCATGTATGTCTATGCCACAGGTCATATTGAATGATCCCTTGCTTGGAAAGAGAGTTGAAGATGGTACTTTCTCTACTATACCATTAAGAGATGAGTTCCTTGAAAATGCACATCTGTTCATTTTTGATACTTACTGTCGTATACATCAACGTATTGATATCGAGTAGGCACTTTTTACTGTTTTACATATGGACTTTTAATGGTCTGTTCTTGTGACGTTAATTGATGGGCATCAGTTTCTTTTATTTATAAAGTACATCTTGCTGCTCGAGAATGTCTGATAAACTTGTAGTTGTTTCTCATGTTTTTCCAGCTTGTCATTCCCAAATTCTCTGGGTAACTATAGTAATAATTTTTTCCTTGTGATGGGTGTTCTTGTTAGCAGTCAAGTGCTCTGGATCCTTTTTTTTCTATGATCGGTAACTATAGTATAATAGCCTATTGAACATCTCTATCACTATTTCTTTATGTTTGAGATTCTATGTGGATATTAGAACTGATGCATTGTCAGCATACCTGAATATTTTACAGTGAGCTCCTTAGTCATCAGTCTGCATGTAAAACAACCACATATTAGTTACATTAGACAGATGAATAGATTGACATAGATACAGAGAAGGGGGAGGGCAGGGAACAAAGAAGGAAGCACCATCAAGTATATGCAGGCCCATTCACAGTGGCTGCTTTCTGATCAAGAAACTTTTGAAATTAATGCATTTCTGTTAAATATCAAAGATAAGATGTTTGTACTTTCTAAATGTTTGCAAATGAGTATGTCTAGTCGGTCGGCATTTGGCCCAGTTTGTCACATGGATGATACTATGATTTGGAATAAACAGTTTGTCATTGTTAATCAACATAGGCATTAAAGAATTTTACTCTTTCTAGACATTGGAAGTATGTTATACTGTTGTGTCAAAAAAAAGGAATTATTGAATGTTAGTGTTAGGAATTTTACTGAAATTATTCTTCTTTCAAGTTATTATCATTAGAAGAATGAAGAGGCTACATCTTGTTCTAAAGATTGGTGTTACATCTTGACAGAATAAAAAATTAGATAGCAAGAATTCTTGTAAGGTCGATGCTCAATTGCAAGTGTTTGTGATGTGTGGACATGCATGTTGGCAACAATCAACAATGGCCAAATAAGTTGATGTTATGTAGATGAGGAGATTGTCAAGTCAATTTCAATATCTCATCTGATGACAAAATAGTTTTAAGATAAAGGTGGTGTACAGTGTTCTATGTGTGTATGGAAACGTGGGAGTCCTATTAAAAGTTTTGTATTTGCATTTGTGTCATGGTTGGAAACAGAGGGGGTTAAAAACATGTATGCAATTGTCTTTAAGTAAATATTCACACAGGTGTGGCCCAAAAAGGTGTAGTGATTATGCTGGATTCCTAAACTTGCAGCGAAGGTCATATATCCTTGAACACTCCCTTCAAAATTTAGATTAATGGGTGTACTGTTGAGATCTTAAAAGTACTAGTCTTCCAAATGCTGGGTCTTTTGGATTCTTTCTACTGCAAGCCTACTAGTAAGATGCACGTAAAATGCAAACTCTATATGGTCCTGGCATATTTTAGTGCTACACTCTAGAAATACCAAAACTAGGGAATTTGGTTGCTTCATGACCAATTTTGCGTTGCCACTAAGGAGGGGAGTCACAAGATGTTATCATTCCCAAGCTTGACCCCTCATCTTCCAGATTCCAAAACCTTGCACCTTGTTTACCAGCGTCCGTAATTTTCTTCAACAGAAAGTGAGATGGTTTTAAGTGTAGTAACCCGATTTTTTGAGAAATTTATTTTTTTTAAAAAATTACATAATATTAAAATCTTGATAATTGGAAAATCAAATAAAAGAAAACCAATTAATTAGAAAATTAAAAAAAGAGAAATAAGTAAAACCCATCAAATGAACATAAGTAATGGGCTTTGTTAAATGGGCCCATTAGAAAGTAGTGGGCTAAAATAGAAGTTTTAAAAAGGGGAATAATAGAAAATATCCAAAATTCGTAACTAAAATATTACTTAAATCAAAAGAAGGTATTTAATGCATTTAAACAAGTGGTTTGAGTTAGATTTGGAATCCTAAACCTATCTCAATTGCTTGGCCACGAAATCCCCTCTCTCTCAACCCAATTAGGAGATCTCTTGCTTTAAATGGGGAGAGGAAAATAGGAAACTCGGAATTAAATAGGAATTAGACTTAAACTAGGAAAGGGAAAGAGGAGAAGCTTAAATACTCTCCTAAACCTCTCATGGCCGGCCCTAGCTCGTGCCAAGAGGTTGCTAGACCAAGAATAAAGGCCAAGAGGAGGAGAATTCGTGGAGAAGAGGGATCTCCCAAGTTCTTTCCCGAGTTCTTCAAGTTCTTGCCCTAGAGAAGAGAAACGACTAAAGGTAGGCATTCTCATGAGCATAAACCATGAAAATTTTTCTGTAGGATGTCTCGTCTGTCAGGAAGAAAAGCCCTTTAGTTTCATATTTTTCCATCGAGCAAATCTCTAGTTCTAAATTTTCAAAGTTCGGTGAACTTCATGACCCCGAACTCTCTTCTTAAATTCATATCTTCATGTATACTTGTCCTCATGCCATGAGATTTTTACTGTAAGGACTGACGGATATTAGGGTTCTTTAGCCCCTAAAAGCCCTAAATTCCATCCACCATGTCTTGCGAATTAAATCTTGCATCTCAACTGTTTCCAGTATTCTATCCTCCATGTTTGATCTGATTAAACCATGTTGAAACCATGACTGTTTACCAATACCAAATTACTGGGAATACTATTGCATGTCTGGATTTGTTTGCAACTTGTTTCATGATTTTTTGTCACTTGTACAATTAGTTCTATATTTTTGAATCTCTCTATGTCAAGAAGGAAAACTCTTGGACCGCAATCCAAGACATGTCTGCTTCCTGTTAGACTCGAGCACAGACCACCAGAACGCGACAGCCCGATAGGCCGCGTTTAGTGGTTTGGTTGCGACAGTCTGTTAGTCACATCTTGAACGCGACAGGCATTGCCGTCGCGATCGCTGTGCCTGGCCTGACCGACTCGTCGTGACCCATACATGCCCCTGTCACGTTCTGACTACCTGTCATGACCGACCCGTCGCGATCCATCTAAACACCTGTCGTGATCTATCCTGTACCCGTAGCCAGCCTTACTAGGCTGCGTCGCGTTCACAGGATTTTGAAGAAAACCCCCTTATTTGAAATACTCTAATTGTCTATTGTGCTCATACCCTTTAATCCCAGTTATACCCGCAGTAATTTCACTTAATATACATTGAACATTTCTATGTGATTTAATATACATACACATGACTAATTTGCATCTATATTTCATGTCACATGCACACACTTTGAAACTATCAAAATATGGCCTAATTGGCGTGAACATGTTACATAATATATCAGGTAATTTATGTAATTAAATTGCCTCATGCTTAATTTCTACATGTGTACGTTTTCCCGCGATGTTTTGGAACACCTATCTTGACGCTCCACTGTTCTAGAACTCCTCTAGAACGTCGAGCACTTGTTTCTATATATACACACTTTCTTGACTTGGACGAACTCTCCGTTGGATATTCCTTCTACCGGACTAGTGAGTCTTGTTCAAGACCTCCGTAAGTCTCCTCTGTCCATGGGTTCCCACATGGTCGACGAGCTGGTTGTACCCTAACACCTATGATACCTTTAGGGATCGATATGATCCAAACGGCTATTAGAAGCTCGCTCTTATCTTGAATCACGCCGGACCTCTAGACCTGTGCTTAACATGGCCAGTGGTAGGGTCGTGAATTCCACCTGACTGCCAACACCGAGTGCGCGTGTTGTGCAACTGTTACTATCGCCTGTTTACTCGACGTGTTACGTGCAATGTCCACAAGCTCTCGTCTATACTCTACTTGCTCATCTATTCGCATTCACACTGCTATGCCGTCTATTCATCTAGTGCTCTCATATATTTTCTTGGTACTCCATATTGGCCATTGACTGATTGTCTAAAGATAAACAATATAACCAATGCCAGCGCAATAGGGCCCGATCTGGTCCTGGGGAGAGCACCCGAAAGTGCCATTTGTCCATGGGAGTTAAATGATCAGGATGTCGGCATTACATCCAAGTGCCATACTATCTAGATTAATCTAATGACAATCAAAAGTGCTATATTCTCTCGTTGTCTGTTGACAACAAAAGTGCTATGCTATACTCGTTGTGCTATTGCTATATTTTGTGCTATTGTGCTATGGCTATCTTACTATTCGTGCTATAATTGACATTCGTGCTATATTTGGAATGTTGTGCTATTTCGTTCACATGCTATCCTGCTATCTTTTACTTGACTCTCTCGCTCTATCATTAGTTACTCCGCCTTTTAACACATTAATCATTTAAAGCCTGCTTGACTATTGAGATTTAAGTCCTACTGGGTGTTATCGCTCACCCTGCGTTATTTGTCGTTGTGTTCTCAGGTGAGACCGAGGATGAACTATACACTCAAGAGGACGGGAACGACCAGGAGTGACGTCACGAGTGCCCAAGTGTCCTAGTACTATGATAGAATCCTAGTTTAGTCCTTTGCTTTATTTCAATGTAATTGGGCCCAATAGATTGGCTCTGATATTAGTGGTTGTAACTAGACATTTGAAAGATGATTAATGAATGAATTTGTTTTAGTATTTATTCTTGTTCAATGGTTTGATGTCTAGTCCTCGTTCTATACCCGTTTACTTGCAACTACCTCGCGTTCCGATATTTCGCATCGGGGTATGACATTAAGAATGCATGGTCTTGTTATTGTTCATTCACATATATTACTCAGATAGTACATCTGCCTTATTAATGTGGATGGTGTGGATTATAGGGGCTTGTGGCATCAGGGTTTGCCTTCTCCCTCCAGTTCTGGTGCATCGGCAGAGGATGGCCCGTGGTTGTGGCGGTCTGGGATCGCCTTCTCTCTCTAGTAGATCATAATTACAACTCTTTTGGTCATGTCTATTTTTTCTCCATGTCTTTGATTAAGTTCAATCTCTTCAATCTCTTCATGAATATAAGAGTGGATATTTATGTGGATATTTGAGTGGACATGTGAATGTTATGGATGTGAATGTGAATATTATAGATTTGAATGTTGTTTTGCTTATGTGATGTAGATGAGTGGATATGGATTTGAATTTTATTTTAGTTATGTGGATGTATTTGTATTTTATATGTGCATGTGTATAGAATGCATGCTTGTAGAATACATTCTACATGTTTATATCAGATATGGACAGGTATTTAGTTTATATTTGTAAAAAAAAAGAAAAAATCTACACCTACGATTTTTAATATTCATGACTAAACATGATTACAGAAAATGCTATAAAACCATAGGTATATATATTCCTACGCTTATTTATCATCATCTAAAAAATGGTATTACTACGGTTATAAAAACCATCAGTATAGATGGCATCTACACTTACATTTATTTATCATCATCTTAAAAAAGTATTACTACGGGTACAAAACCATCGGTATAGATGGCAATACCTATGCTTTTTTTTTGGGAATTTTACCTATGCTTTATATGATTCTTTACCTACGGTTAATATTCATATGAATAATCCGATATATAACTACGTTTATTTTTTTGTGGGTATAGGCTTTAGTCACGGGCGCATGCGTGTCGGATTCAAACCGTAGCATTTTCCGTAGGTAAAGGGTTTTACCTTCGGATTTTGGGTATATATCTACAGTTATTACTCGAAGTTATAGGTCATTTTTTTGTAGTGTATGTATGTATATAAGTAAGTAAGTAAGTAATTAATTTACATAGTTACGTAATTATGTAATTACGTACTTCAATATTTACCTACTTATCTACTACTTCTCTTACATAACTATGTAACTTACATAATTACTTAATTATGTAACTATGTACTTGCATACTTACCTACTACTACTCTTACATATTATTATGCATGTATATATGTATGAAAATATTTACATATGTATGGATGGATGGATGCGTGGATGCATGCATGCATGTATGTATGTATGTATGTAAGTAAATAAGTAAGTAAGTAAGTAACTTATATAGTTACGTAATTATGTAACTACTTACTTACACACTACCTACTTATCTACTATTTCTCTTACATAATTATGTAACTTACATAGTTTCGTAATTATGTAACCGCGTACTTACATACTTATCTACTACTATTCTTACATAACTATGTAACTTCCATAGTTACATAATTATGTAACTACGTACTTATATATTTACTTACTATTCTTATATACTCTTCTTATCTACTTACCTAGTTATATAAGATGAGGGTATAATTGCTATTGAAAAAGTGCACATGGGAGGAGTTAATGCGTAGATCCCTCAAAAAATAAAGACTTCCAGGTTCTAAGAAACCTGACAGGGACTTGAAAATAATATCAGGTTCATATTATGGACCTAAAATTAATTCTCCCTATTAATTATATTCTTGGAGACTTACCTAGTTACAGAGTTGCATGTGTAATTACACACTTACGTAGGTAAACCCTTCTGTAACTCTGTAATTACCTAGTTACAAGGGACTTACCTAATTATAGAGTCTCTGAGTTACATACTATGTAACTCTATAATTACATGTATAGTTACAGAATTACATGTGTAGTTACATAGTATGTACATGTGTAATTGCACACTTACATGTAGTTACAGAGTTACACATGTAACTCTATAACTACATACTTACGCAGTTACAGGAATTACATACTTACGCAGTTACAAGAATTACACATGTAACTCTGTAACTAGGTAAGCCCTAGGTAACCTTTGGTAACTAAGTAAGTCCTGATAACTAGGTAAGTCCTTCTGAAACTATGTAAGTCTGTAACTAGGTAAGCCCTAATTACATAATTATAAACTTATAAAATCTCTATATAATTACAGCGTTACATGTGTAACTGCATAAGTATGTAATTATATACTTACGTAGTTATAGAAAGTACATACTTACGCAGTTATATATGTAACTATGTAAATATATACTTACGCAGTTACACATTTAACTGTGTAACTACTTCATACCTTATTACACAGTTACAGGAAGAAATAATTACAAACTTAAGGCGTAAAAAACTATGTACTTACATACTTATAGAGTTACATGTGTTACTGCATATGTAATTACATACTTACACAGTTACAAGATTTACATATTTACGCAGTTACACATGTAACTGTGTAAGTACGTACTTATGTAGTTACACACTTTTGAGATAACGGGGGTTAATAGCAGGGACTTAAAAATAAATCCTGCATAAAACAGGGACTGGACAACGTGAGAAAACTTGACAGGGTCCTGAAAATAATGTCAGATCCCTGCCAGAGACTAATAATTAATTCTCCCTATATTCTTCACATTAGAGTTATGAAAATGATAGCGCTCTAAACTATAATTATATATATATATATATGTATATAGATTTCATATTTGTGAAATACATCAAATTGTACCTTATACAGTTAAAATTTTGACTTCATCAAATGTACTTCATATTTTGCTGTATCTTTTTTTACATGTGTCACTGCAATTTCCTTGTATTGATTTACTTACATAGCTAAGTTACCGAAATTAAAAAAATAACTTGCCTCTGCCTTTTTTTGTTTGAAATACTTGCCCAATAATGGTTAGGGAGTTTAGAAAGGAATACAAAGACCAAGGATCCAGCACCAAAGAGCCTCCTAATTTTGTTAGATTTTTTCTGCCAGAATGAGATAACCACCCTTAGTAGGCGAAAATTCCACCCCGAAAGTGGGGTGACAGAGCGGCGGTTAGAAAAGTATAAGATATAATATAGCTCAATGGCCAAGGCCACTGCTATGTCTTTTACGTGGCTCTCCATCCAAATTAGGTAGGAGAGATCTTGCCTCAGATCCTCGAGCTCGAATAGGCGTCGTTGGCAGAACTCAGTAAAAATAGAAGAACGGGAGAAGGGAAAAGAGAAGAGTGATGAGAGTAGCAAAAGACTGAGCATCATTCTGAGCTTCTCATTTCTATTTATACTGCATAGAATATATAACATATGATGAGAGTGTTGTATTTTATAAATTTTATTGTTCAGGAAAATATTAAGTGTCATTTATGTTACTTCCATCACAAATATTAATTTCAATTCATATTGATGACCCAACAATTTGATTTATTTGTACGTAATGTGAATATATAATTACGTGTTAAATGTGTAGAAAAATAGTTCAAAAGTCACATTTGAAATGGACTTCACAAAAGTCAAGTCCTAGACTTAAAGGAAATTTGGATTCTGCAGAACTAACAATTGGACGACTAATTCAAGAAATCGAATGACCGAAATGGTCAGTCAACGCTGTACAAAGAGCTAGTAAAAATTGTACAAAGGACTAGTCGGAGTGAAATTGGACGACTGACTTAAGTAAAACGGTCGACCGATCTCCCAACCGAAGTGATACTTTGATCATTGAAGAAAATTGATGTGTTAGTCGAAGCAAAATCGAACGATCGCTTTTCCCATAAGTTTTGGACTTGGGATAGTATAGAAATTGAATGACCGAATTCCAAGAATCAGTCAACCAAAAATGGAAGGCCAATCGATTGTTGTTCAGATTCTACTGATTGGTGATCAGGCTATCAATTGATGAAGAAAAGCTTCTGATTACTGAAGAAGCAAGAAATCAGACGAACGATCTTAAAGAATCGGATGGCTGATTTTTCTAGGAACATTGGCTTTAAGACAGTACAAGAATCAGATGACTGATTTTGTGAAATAGGTCGATCGATTCTGATAATAGAGTTTTCTAATATGAGAGGATTCTTTCCTCTTTTAAGATTCTTACCAAAGATCCATCCAAGACTCTTCTTCTTTAAATGTGGACTATAAATACAAGTGGATCTGAAGCCCCATAAGGGAACCCAATTGTACAAGGAGCATTTTACCTTTGACGCTAGGGTTTTTTGGGCGAGATTCTAAAGAAGCCTGTAGCTACAAAGCAGCAGAAGGTTGTGCTACATCCAAGCAACATTCAGAAGGCTTTGTGGAGAGATCGATGTGCATTCTACAACGCCGTTCTTGCTTCTACAGTGGCTCTCCATATTTCAGACAGGGGGAATACTTGTGCCTTCTTTTCTATTTATTTTCCCATTGTCATGTGCTCATTAGGTTAATTCAAACTTGATTTGAACATCAGTGTGTTCTGCTCGCGTTGTGAGTAATGGTTGGTGTGTGGTGCATGCGCACAGTACATATCGGGTTATCTCATCCTCGGAAACGAGTGGGGTTGGTGTTGTCCTTGGAAACAACAGTGTGAGGGTTTGTAACTTGTACCTAGAAACAAGTTAGTAGAAAATCCTCACGGGGTGTGTTAGATGAACTATTTTTGTAACGACCCGACCTCCTGGACCCCCGCTAGAGACCCCGAAGGTCGCGTCGCCACCCATGGATCCGAAGATCCGAAATGGTTAGAAGAAATAGTCTAGTGAGATATGTACTGAATTTAAATAACTATAACAATATGTACAATATACAAAGGTCTGTACAACGTGTCCCAAGCAAAAGCACAGGTACAAGAAGAAAGGTGCAGTCCTTAAGGGGCATACCCCGAGAACTTGCAAAGCACAACTCTCAGCTCACTCAGCTACAAGAGCTCACAACACTCAGCTCTCACTGCTGCTGACAACACACGGTGCCACAACCGCCTCTGCAACCCGTTCGACACCGAGCTCCTGCGACGACGAACCCTAGCTGAAGGAAGTAGGGGGGGGGGGGGTGAGTCTCGCGAACAAGGCCCAGTAGGGATTACCAGTCCTTCACTGGCCAGAGCAGCAGGAACTCCGAAAACAGGAAACTACCCTAGAAAGCTGTAAAGCGAGGAACACCTACAGTAGGGTACTACTAAGCAGCGGAAGAGAACAGCGCAACGCCACGACCACCAATCGAGGTCGGGCCACACACACGACTCCCGCAGAAACCAACGGAGTCGGGCACACAACGGAAGCAATGCTCGGCACACTTGCTGAGACCACGCAACAACCAAGTGAGAGCGATGTCTCACCTCATGCACGACCACCTCAGACCTCCACAGGGTCAAGGGCCCACAAGCAGAACCACCCTGAACACACCACCAAGTCGGGAAACCACACTCGCCGGTGCCACCACAGACTAGCACCCAAGAACGAGACCATGGAACCGCGAGAACACCGAAGCGGAAACCACCAGAAGCACAGGTCTGCACAAGGCCAGACCCACGACGCCCATGGAAACTAGGCACAGCCAGGCTATAACCGCCGTGCAAGCTAGGGCAACGGATAACACTTGGAAACGTCGTGAGGAAATGCCATCACAACAACAGCAACCAAGCCACTGCCGCTAGTAGCCAAGAGGGGGACTCGTAGTCTGCACGCTCTGCTCGCTAGCCTAGCTCCTGCCTCCACCCCTGCGGAAGGGTAAGACAGAGCTGCCACAAAAACACACCAACGCACACAACACCCAAGCCTGGCCAAGCTACGGCCCCACGCCTAGCACCACTACGTGGCTCTGGAACCAACGTAGAGAGAGGCAGTGAGACAAAGGACTATCTGGGCCGCGCTGGGAAGGAAACACTTCAATGACCTCGGTGTCCCACCCCAGACAAGAGAGCTCTACAAATGACTCAGTGCCGCTGTCCAAACCTTGTTTTCCCCTCAGCTCCAGAGTCCGCCCAGTCGGCTGCCAACTCGAGCACTCTCATAGCTCGGAGGACTCCCTCAACAGGCTCCTGAGAATGGGCCAGGCAACGGAGACAACCTCTGAACTGGACAAGCCCTCAAGTGCCATGCACCGGGCGAAAGGCGGGGCAAGCACAACAGGAACCGCGCTGAACTACTGGCTTGTAACACACGACAAGCCCAGCAAGCGAGAGGCACGCACGGACCCTCAAAAGGGCCGTCGGCCAACCAAGGCACGCACAAACGGATAGAACCTCGGAACACCACCGGACAGTACGAAAACTCGTCGCTTTGCTAATAATCGATTGACCGTCAGTCAATCGATTATTAGACAGATGCGACCCTCCTAGCACCACTGCCAGGACACGGCCACGAAGGTGTCACCTTCGGTCACTGAACGCAGGGAGGTAACCTGCCGCGTTCCCTACCAGAAGGTCCTAAGGGCAAGGCCTGCCCTGGGGCACACACCGACACACAAACCAGGCCACGGAAACACCCGAGGCAACACAGGTAATGTCGCGCCCACAGGCCGCCGCGATACCATCACGATGGGGAAGGGCACCGCAACACTAACCTTATCACGACGAGGGGACGCGTCACAACAGCGAACTCTGTCGTGATCAGAAAATGCGTCGTGATAGCGACCCTTATCGCGCTCGCCAACCGCATCGCGATAAGGTCGCGACCGACCGAGCCGACGCCTCCTCTGATGTCGCGACGTGCCGCGCGGTTGAGACATCAGCTGAGAGACAGACCACCGGTATCCTCAATCCCGGGGCGGCCCACGAGCTATAGACATGCACACACGGGGGAGGAAGCATGAGGAAAGCTGAAAAGCTAATCTACAAACCACGAGGGCTCCAATCCACCCGGATTAGAGAGGGCACAAGAAATCCCCACTGGTTACGAAGAACTGAACCCAAACAGGGGCCTTCACGACGCACGGCCACCTCCTCCTCGCTCTATGCCACCGCTCCAACGCTCCACCATGAGCCGCCGGCGCCACCACGCCCCGAATCACCGGAGGGGAACTCCCCCATCGCCGGAGAAGAGGGGAAAGGGAAGAAGAGGAGAGAGAGGGGAAAGGGTATCCGTCAACGGACCGCATCAAGAACGTGTCCCCCAGGGACACCGTGACAACGTGACATGCCGTACTGACACACCTGCCACTCTGACAAGCGCCAGACGACCGCACAGCGGAACATGACAACATTGTCGTGACCTGTTGACTGGTCGCGACAAGAATGCGATGTACATTTGCATTGCAACAGGGATACCGACACGTCGGACACCCATGACGCGACACTAACACGTCGCCCAGCCTGGATGCGTTAGTGGCCAGTCATCCCAGACACCGAAAGGAAAGCCGAGAAGCCAGGTCTTACATTCTACCCCCCTTAAAATAATTTTGTCCTCGAAATTGGGGCAAGCCCAAAAGATCCTGAGGCACGAAATGAAACACAGGGAGCAAATGCAAGACCAATGCGAATAAGCCACTAAGTCTCAACACGACTTCCTCGTGGCAACAACCACATCGCCAAACGCGCGCGGGCACACGAAGCCAGAAAACCAACGGCTCACACAACAGTCTCCAAACACATGGGGAGCACATAATCGAAAACCAATGGCTCACTCCAGCCACACACGGGGGGGGGGGGGGGGGGGTGCCTCGAATGGAACGACAACCCCACAGGTGCCGAGCGATGCCAAAATCAGCCAGAACAGCAGAAAATGCCAACCAAAAACCACATAGCTGCAGCCACCAACAGACCTCGCTGTTTGGACCAACCAATCAATAACCTACTCTGTCACCGACAAAACTCGACAGAGTACACAGTTGCCGACAGCAACACGAGAAACGCCTGAGAACCTACCACAAGTCTCAGGGGAATGGCCTCACGCTACTAGAAGCAGCTAGCACCGGTCACCAGCCCAACCGAGGAGCCATGCGAGCAACGAGAACCAGAGTAACATCACGCTCGCGGAGGATCCGCAATACACGGAACGACGTCCACTGTCACCACTAGGTCTCGCTCAGACCTTCCTCGTGGTCCAACAGGGACAGCAAACTCACGCGGAGAAACCTCAACACGCGAAAATGACATCCACTATCACCACTAGGTCTCAGCCAGACCTTCCTCGTGGTCCGACAAGGACACCAAATGCACGCGGAGCCACAAAAATTGGGAGTTACACGCTCCACAACGTGGCACACTGCGACGGGAACACGGAAGATGTCTGAAGTCAAGCCAGAACTTGGCACCTCACAACGACGACGAACCATGTGGTCGAGTACTGGCAAGTCAATAGGCCTTACTGTCACCAGGAGAACTGACAGGAGACTCCGCCATCGGCTTCCAGACTCACCAACACCATGCACAGTGGAGAACCAACAAGGGATTGGCAGCACACCCGCCACGCGCACACAAGGCTCAGCACGGGTACCAACATGCCAACGACCAAAAAGACGCACAACCATACGAGAATTGAAACAACTACAGAAGTCGAGGACATCACGCCACCTCGGAGGGATCCAGACTGAAGCAGGGTACCATAACCAAACACACTCGCTCCGAAAGCGAGAGGGAAAACCCGGACACATGCTAAGACCCAAGCCTGTTGTATCACTGATAGAGCTACCTAGACAAGGCAAAGCAGCCACCCGCAGCGGCAACGGTACAACCACAAGGTATAGGCCCGGACAAAGTGTCCCAGAGGCAGAAAACTCAACACCCCGAACACCGAGCGAAGTCGTGAAACGACACTCAAATCTCACGAACAGGCACACGACACACCACATGGTGCTATCACAAGCACCAGGAGCCAAAGGTACAATGCAATGCACCAAGGCTCCAGATGGCACAAAATCGAAACACTCGGGCATGAACACACGGTGCTACCATAAGCACCAAAACTAAGCAAAGTGCAACGCAGGTGCACCAGCGGCCAAAACAACACCACGGGCTAATGGGAAGGACTTCTCACAAGAGACCCGCCAAAAGCCACATGTAAAGGACCACAAGCTTGAAAGGGCACAACAGGCCACGTCGGCCCAGCCCTTGAGGCACAAAAACACAAAGCACCGACTCTGCCGCATGGGGAGCAAAGGACCACAGCGACTCCTAGTGCGCAAGAGTAAGAAGCACCACCTCTATCGCGACCGATAGAGAGGCAAAACACTAAAACGACGACACGAAACAGTTTCAAGGCATGAGCCGAGGCACAACCGAGCAAACACCGGAACAACACTTGCATGAGCAAGCCAAGCAAGAAATGCACAGCGAAACAATACTCACACAGCAACCCAACAAAAAATAGTACTACCTCACACTAAACCAATAGAGACCCAGTGCCCCAAATTGTTCAGGCAGGCAGCGAGAAACAATCAACGACAAACGGCACGAACAGGTCCACCGACCCATGGTGCCACAAGAGAACGTCGGTACGAGGGGAGCAACTAGCTCAACCCAAAAACAACTCAAGGGAAGATGACTCCACCAGAAGGTCGCAACGATGCGCACCCCGGCAGCACAACACCACAGTGGAGCATCACCACCCCGAGCAACCAATGGAAAGCAGGGGAAGGAGACACACACAATGAGTCTCTTCCACACGCGGGAGGGAAAATCCACAACGTGAGACTGACGCTTCCACAAGAAGTACAGCCATCTAAACACCCACTGCACTCACCAGACCACCATCTGGGAGAGCATGCCGGGCGCGAGAAATGAAGCAAACCACCCGAAGCACGGGAACACATGAAGTCCCACCGGCGCAATTGAGAAACTTGGAAACGATCAACGAAACAAGCTGACCAACGCAGCAGCCAGATGCACAGTCAAGGGTACCACACCTTGACCAGAAACGCCCAGGCAGACTGTAACATGAAAGGTTTGCGGAATCCCAATATGGTAATCTAGAAGGGGGGGGGGGTGAATAGATTACTATTAATTAAAAGTTTGAAAACAACCCTTTTTCAATCACAGCAAAGTCTTTTGAATTTCTGTACAAACAACGTGAGACTTAGATGTGTTGACGATGTGTAGATGAGTTAGCAATCTATCTAGTGTGTGAATGCAACGTGCCTATCAAGCATCTAACGTGAAAACGTTCAAACCACAGGACATGAAGATTTACGTGGTTCGGAGTACACAAATCGTGTATCCTACGTCCATGGCACACACAACACACAGAGAAAACTGCTTATGAGCGAGTTCGGTGACTACAACTCACACACACGTATTTTCTGATGTGCACCCATGATCAGAACAACACACACACGTGATCTCAAGCACAAGGATCGCTTGAATCACCACAACACACACACGGATGGTAGAAATATGAAAACAGAGAGAGTTCTGAGTGAGAGAATAAATCCTGGTGAAGAACTCTTCTGAGAACGCCTGGAGGAAGTTCAATCTTCGACTTGAATGTTTGAGTCGATGGAGAAGGTTGAATCCTCGACGTTCTTCCTTCAGGAACTGCTGGATCGACGGATCTTTAGGGCTCTGTGCAGCAGTCTGAAGCAGGGCAGCATCAACTCTTGTGAAACTTAGAGTAGCTCTAGGGTTTTTGGTTGTGGCTGCTTCTCTACGAAATTTCCTTCAAAGAGGTGTTTAAATATAGGAGTTCTCACATGGAGAAACATGAGAGTCGGAAACACCTCCTAGGATAACTTAGAAACTTTCCGTAGTTTGAATTGTACTCTGTCTGTCGACAGGTCTTGGCCATCTGTCGACAGGCGACAGTAAAACAGAAGTATGGATCTTCAGCTCTGTGAGATCTATCGACAGTCGAAGACCATCTGTCGACAGATGTGCTCTTTTGTGTAAACGACAGAAGTCTGGATGTTCTGGACTGTGAGATCTGTCGACAACCGATCTATCATCTGTCGATAGATGAAGACTTTCTGAACTATGGGTCTTCTGGCAGACCACACCTGTGAGATCTGTCGACAGGTCTTTTGTGTCTGTCGACAGGTAACCTTGTTTTTTGCTTTTTGTGATCTTTTTCACTTGCTTGGAGAGAGCTTGACTTTGTGCATTTGTACCTACATGATGAAACATGTAAAATTAAGTATTTTGAATACACAAACAATCAAGTATTGTATTAGTTTCTTTTTTATGTGTTACATGTATCAAACCCCAATTAAAGTTATTCATCATCAAAAACATGTTGTTATAAATGTTAGAATGAATGAAAACCCAACATTCTCCCCCTTTTTGATGATGACAAAATTTATCAATTAATGCACATTGAGGTTTCTCTCCCTTTTGACAACATCTAAAAGCATTCATCAGACAAACATATAGAGAAACATGGTACATGACACTGTGAATTCATTGATGTGAAGGAGGCATACACAGTACAAAAAGTTGTTTGACTGAGAGTAAACAGGAAAGGGAAAGAAAATACATGACCACAAAGTGAAATAAAAAGACCATAAGACTCAGACAAGACAGGACATAGACACTACGTGAAGACCCATTCCTAGACATAAAGCCTATCTAGGCAGCATCATCTGCAGGCGGAGCTGGAGCCTGACGAGTGTTATGCATCTCTGTCTGAAGCCTTGTAATACGGAGCTGAAGCTGGACTTGAGTGTCCGCAAGTGATTCCAGACTCGAATCCACTGTGTCCAATCTTGTATTCAGCTTCTCAAATCCAGTGGACATCTGTAGCTGTAGCCGTGCAAGCAAATCTCTAATGGATGGTTGAGCTGGAGCATCACTAGCAATCTCAACGCCCGGCATATCATGTGATTCAGACTGGGAGTCTTCATCCTCATCATCTTCAGCATCATCAGCAAGATTCTCATCTTCGTCTTCAGCATTCTCCCCTACGACATCAGCAGGTGCTTTACCCTTAAGCTCCCGGGTAACAACTCCATCAACAAGCTTGTATCCCATGCGATGTGCTGCAGTGAGATCAAAGCCGTTGTGAGAATTTAGCTCTATGCACTCACTGTCTGGAATGTCAATGCCGATGAACCTCATCAGGGAGGTAAGTGGACAGGCAAAGGGCATCGACCTCCGGGGTTGGTAGAATGTTTTTTGGATAAGACTAAGCATCAGAAGTGGGAGATTAATGGGTTCACATCTGAGGAGAAGGTGAAGAGAGATTTGTGAACATCGGTGACCAACTCCCGACTGCCATGTTTAGGCGCAATCATGGTAGTGAATATGTGGTGGATCATCCTGATCAATGGAGGAAATGAGTTTGCATTGAGTTTAGAGATTTTCTTGGTGCCATCATAATCCTCAAGTGTGAGGAGAGGGTAGTAGACAGAGGCATCCGGTTTGTGGCTTAGATATCAACTCCAGAATTGGGGATTTAAGGGCTGTGCAAAGAAGATTTCAGTGAGTTGAAAAGTTGTGTCCTTGACGGTGGTAAAGAAACGATTATTTGGAGTGTAGCCAAGGTGGTTTTAGAAGTCACGAATGGCGGAAGGAGAATACCGCTTGTGATGGTAAAGAAATGGAGTCCAGCCCTGATTGTCGAATAGGGGTTGGAGATTAGGAAACATGTCGGCCAAGGACTCAAAATCTACATACCGTTGCTGGACAAACTTGGTATGCATCCCCTTGGAGTGAGTGAGGTGAAGATGGGGAGGCACCACAAGCTCGGGAAGACGATCGTCCCGATGCTTTGTCCTGCGCTCAGCCTCAGCCCCGTCGGCCCGAGAAGAGGAGGGACGGCGGTGAGAAGCCAGTTTCTTCGATGGCCTGGAAGACATGAGGAAGGCTAGAAGAAGATGGATGAGCGTGAGAGAGAGATGTGGGTGAGGGCTCGGATGAGAGGAAGGAAGACCGGAGGAAGGTAGGGTTTTCCCGTCCAGACAGGGTATGGAGATTTGGAGGGGAGGTGGAGAGGGGTTTTGGTGGTAGGAGGGGAAGGGGTCCTATGGATGCCTTTTTATAGAAAGAGGAGGGGATTTTAAAAGGCAAGCCCCACCAAAAAAGCCCCAAACGGAGTGCCCGTTGGACTTCCCAAACCGGGTCTGCCGCCGGCTGTCGACAGATGACAGGGGATCTGTCGACAGATCCTGCAGATTTTCTGCCAGTGATTTTGATGTGGATTTTGAAGAAAGAAATGAGAGCATTGTTACATGAGGCATATTTGTAAGGTGTAAGATGGGTAAACACATATTGTAACCTATCATTGTCATGGACATTAAGGCTCTCCCACTTACCTAAATGGTTTAAACATAATACCCAAGGGACTTAAAGTTAAAGCATTAAGAGAACATTTTCCATTCGTTGAGAAAAGACACCATTACCCTTGGTTGATTAAGGACATTGTAGACCAACACATCCCAAGTTTATGAGGATCAAATGATGATTGAAATAAATGTCTAAACTTCTGGATAGCCATAGACACTACATGACCTTTAGATTTGAGACACTTTGGAGGCTTCACACTATTTCATTTTTTTTTGCTTTTAAGAAAAGAATGAAATGGGAAAAGTGATATCAAGATAACTTCACACCTTTTGACATGAGGATAGACATGACAAGTGCCCTACCCCCAGTACTCAGTCGAAGTTTCCATTATACCGTTGTATAGAGATAATGAGTTTGCTTTTTGACGCGAGGGCAGACATTGGTGATGCCCGTCTCCCCGGTTACTCAGCAAGACCCATCATAGCTCTACCTTTATCCCAATTTTTGTTTTTAAATGACGTTGTATATATTTTTCTGAAATAGGTAGCTTTTCTCCATTTTAGCTTAAACTTAAGATCAAGGAGATGTATATGATGATCCTTCAGTTCAAAACATAAAGTTCAATGACCATAAGATTTTTCAATTGTATTGAGAATGGTGTGAGCCTACAAGGAAATTATTCAATGGAGTTTAGGTGTTAATCCTCTAAGATAGTTCAATGTTTTCAAAATGATGTAACATAAACCCAAGCATGAGTAGTATGTCCAAATCATGGTGGTTTAGGGGATAGCATCAATATCATGTGTATATGATGAAGTTAAACATGTATATCCACCCAATAAACACCTTAGTGAAAGTACATGAACCTGCTCAGCAAGTAGTATGTGAAATAGGCATGAATTGCTTGAAGAGTTGGTGTCTGTCGACAGCTAGAGAAGTGCTGTCGACAGATCACCACAGACAGAAGAAGGCCAGTTCAGGCAGAGCAGAAACTGTGAGATCTGTCGACAGATAAGTTGTCGTCTATCGACAGATTGCACAGACAGAAGAATTAGAGTTCTGTGAGGCCTGATCTATCGACAGATGGAGTGGGAGCTGTCGACAGATGCATGTGCAAAACTGGTTTAAGGTTAGAATGAAGAGTGAGATGATCATGACAAGTGAGGGAATTGAAAATACACATGGAATGAGTGATTCTCCTCTCATGAAGGACATCTAACCTAGACTTGCTCCCCCATAATGTGTGCTCATGTGAAAACAAGCAATTGAGTATTCAAGACACACTATTACAACTAGACCAACCATGTGAGCACACCAAGCTTTCAGGAAGACAAATTGTTAAGATTTTCAATGTTTCACTGAAGTGGAGAATGGGAAAATTGTAAAGAAACTCATCCCTATATAAATTACATACCCCTTACATGCATGTCAACTATGGATACGTGGCGCAGGATCTTTCCTCAACGCATAATGAGAGTTTCCAAACAAGCTTTACTTGTTCTTCCACAAACACTATTTAATATACCTCATAGTTGGTGCACACAAGAGACATATGCTCAGTATATGGATACGTTTCACTGCAATTTACACAAGCCCAATTCTCTTCTCAAAGTGGTGAATCTATCTTCAGCTAGAGGTTTGGTAAAGATGTCAGCCAATTGTTTTTCTGTGGGTATGAAACTGATTTCTAAGGTTTTGTTGGCTACCTCATCTCTCAAGAAATGGTGACGGATTTCTATGTGTTTTGTCCTAGAGTGTTGAATGGGATTCTTTGATAAGTTGATTGCACTGGTGTTGTCACATAGGATAGGTGTGCATCCAATATCAATGTTATAGTCACACAATTGACTTTTATCCACAACACTTATGCCGCACAACTCCCTGCAGCAACATATTCTGCCTCTGCAGTGGAGAGTGCAATCGAGTGTTACTTCTTGGATGCCCACGAAACCATGCAACTGCCAAGGATTTGGCAATAGCCACTAGTGCTTTTCCTGTCAATTTTACATCCAGCATAGTCAGCATCAGAATATGAAACCAAGTCAAGGCTACTACCTGCTGGATACCAAAGACCCAAATCAAACGTACCTGAGAGATATCTGAAAATTCTCTTAACTGCAATTAAGTGGCTTTCCTTTGGACTAGATTGGTATCTAGCACAGAGGCAAACATTGAACTGAATATCTGGTCTACTTGCAGTAAGATAGAGGAGAGAGCCAATCATACCTCGGAATTGTTTGGCATCTAACCGTTTACCTGTCTCATCTTTTTCAAGTTTTATGCTTGTACTCATGGGTGTTGAGGCAGGCTTTGATTGTTCAAATTGAAACCTTTTTAGTAGCTCTTTGACATACTTTTCTTGGTTTATGAAGAAGCCATCCTCCATTTGCTTGACCTGCAAACCAAGAAAGAATTGAAGCTCCCCCATTAGACTCATCTCAAATTCACTGTGCATGTGTTTGGAAAATTCCTCACACAGTGAAGGGTTAGTAGATCCAAAAATAATGTCGTCCACATAAACTTGAACAACAATGATGTGTGTGCGAACTTTCTTTGTAAAGAGAGTTTGGTCTACTTTACCTCTTGAGTAGTTTTTGCTTACCAGAAATGTACTTAATCTGTCGTACCAAGCTCGGGGTGCCTGTTTCAAACCATAAAGAGCCTTGTGCAATTTATAGACATGGTTTGGTTTCTCATGATCTTCAAAGCCCGGTGGTTGAGAGACATAGACTTCCTCTTTTATGTAGCCATTCAAGAAAGCAGTTTTGACATCCATTTGATACAATTTAAATTTGTTTGAGCATGCATATGCTAACAAAATTCTAACTGCTTCTAGGCTAGCTACAGGTGCAAAAGATTCTTCAAAGTCTACACCAAATTCCTGATTATATCCTTTTGCAACCAATCTAGCCTTGTTTCTCACCACTTTACCCTCTTCATTGAGTTTGTTTCTAAAGACCCACCTTGTACCTATGACAGACATTTCAGGGGTTTTAGGAACTAAACTCCATACATTATTTCTTTGGAATTGCCCAAGCTCCTCATGCATAGCATCAATCCATGAATCTTCTTTTAAGGCTTCTTCAACATTCTTGGGTTCCACTTGAGAGACAAAAGCTAAATGGTCCTGTTCAACTATTTGATTAACCTTAGATCTAGTTTGAACCGACTCATTTAAATTTCCTATCACATTCTCAAGAGGATGATCTTTTGAATACCTCACATTCATGACTGTTGAAGGCCCTGGAAGATCTTGCATTTGAGGAGGTTGTTCTGGAGGAGGAAGTGCTTGAGGTGGTTCAAGTTGTTGTTCTTCCTCTTGTGGATCTTTGTCAGGTACATCTTCTGAATTGTTGAACAGGAGAATATCTTCTTCATCATCATACCTGCGAAGAAATCCACTCTTAGTTTTTGAACCAGCTTGAGACTTTTCTTTTCCTTTACTTTGAAGTTCCCCAAACGTTGTTCCTTCAGATTCATCAACCCTGTAAGCATTTGAAATGTTAGGCTTGAGTTGAGTTTCATCAAAAACAACATGTGGAGTTTCTTCCATTGTTCTAGATTTCAGATTGAACACCTATAGGCTCTAGAGTGTTCTGAGTATCCAAGAAAAATACCTTGATCGCTTTTGGCGTCAAACTTGTCCAAATCATTTTATCATTGTTATGTATGAACACCTTTGAACCAAAAACTTTAAAGTACCCAATAGTGGGTTTCTTACCTTTCAGAAGTTCATAAGGAGTTCTCTTGAATACGGGTCTTACCATGGCTCGATTAAGGATGTAGCAAGACGTGTTTACCGCTTCTGCCCAAAAAGTTCTCGCAAGTTGATTCTCGACCAGAAGCGTACGAGCCATCTCCACCAAGGTTCTATTCTTCCTCTCCACGACCCCATTTTGCTCTGGAGTTCTTGGGGAGGAGAACATGTGTTCTATGCCTTGGTTCCTGCAAAATTCGGAGAAGGAATTATTGTCAAATTCTCCCCCGTGATCAGTACGGATAGAGCAAATTTTATTGACATTTCCATGCTCAATTTTGTTGAAGAATTCTTCAAAAACACTTAACGCTTCATTCTTGTGAGCCAGGAATTTTACCCAAGTGAACCTAGAGAAATCATCTACAATGACAAAGCCATAACGCTTGCCATTGAGACTAAGTGTTCTCGTAGGTCCAAATAAGTCCATGTGCAACAGTTCATAAGCTTTAGAGGTGCTTACCCTGTGCCTTTGATTTGAAGGATTTCCGGGTTTGTTTTCCCTGTGCACATGTAGCAACCTGGATTTTTATAATAATTAAAAATCGAATTATTTGAAAAAAAATCAATAAAAGAAAGAAATAATGGAAGATTCACACATGGAAAGGATTAAACGAAACCCATTAAATGAAACAAGTTAAACGGAAAACCATTAAATGAAAATTAGAAATAATGGGATTTATTAAATGGACCCATTAGAATTTGTGGGTCAAAATAAGAAATTATAAAAGGGGAATAATAGGAAATATACTCTAAATTCGTAACTAGAATATTACTTAAATAGAAAAGAGTTATTTAATACATTAAATAGCTAGTTTGAGTCATAATAGGATTCCTAAACCTACCCTATATGGTTTAGCACGAATTTAGATCTCATCCAAGTCTAAATAGGGATTGGAAAGCAAGGAAGGAAGGTTGGAGTTAGGAAATCTCGGAATTTAGAGAATTAGAGTAGAAATAGGAATAGGAATTCATGCATGCATAATACACCTCATAACCCTCTTGGCCGACCCTAGCTCGTTGCCAAAGGTTTCTGGACGTGGGGAAGAGGTCAAGGAGAAGAGGATCTCGTGGGAAGAAGGTGTTCTTGAAGCTTCTTCCTCGTTTTTGGGAGTTTCAACCCTAGAAGACAAATAAATCCAAGGTAGGCATTCTCACAAGCATAACCATGAAACTTTTTCTGTAGGTTCTTCCTACCCTCTTGAACGAAACCTCCAAGTTTCATATTTTCCATCCATCCTATCTTTTGTTCTTAATTTTTGAAGAACTGCAAACATGATAACCCCGAGGTGTCATGTTTAATTCAAATCTCTATGAATACTTGATCCCATGCTACGAAAGTTTTACTGTAGATACTTCATGTTGTTAGGGATCAATTGCCCCTAAAAAGCCTAAATTTCATTGAGCATGTTGCTCGAATTAAATCAGTCTTGCTCTCTATGTCATGTTCTATGTTACTCGTCCTTGTTCGTTCTCAAACCATGTTCAAACCATGCTCTCTCTCTAATTTCGAATTACTGGAAGTACTCTTACATGTCTAGTTTAATTTGCAACTAGTTTCATGATTTTTTGTTGACTATATAATTAGTTATGATTTTCTAAATGACCTATATCGAAATTTAAATGTTCTGATCCGCAATCCAATGTCTGGTCTGACTCCTGTCAGAGTCAGGCGCAGACAACCAGAAGGCGACGCCTCGACATGTCGCTTTCTGGGGCCTGATTGCGACAGCCTCCCTGTCGCGACCAAGAAGGCGACAGGTGAGCCGTCGCGTTCTCAGTACCCGATTTGCATGCCCTGTCGCGACCTGTGCAAGACCCTGTCGCGTTCTGCCTGCCCATGTCGCCATCCTTACAGCCCTATGTCTCCTTCATAAGAATTTTGAGAAAAACCCATGAAAAATATTTTGTCGCTTTCTAAATAATCCTTACGCCTTCTTACGGTTATACCCCCAGTAAAAACCCTACTTAAAAATGGTGCTATATTGAATGATTTAAAATACATGTTCACGACTTATTTCTATCTATGATTTCTCTTGCACTTGCACCACTTTGAACCATCCATTTATGGCTGAAATATTGCAGAAAATATCTCATAATGTGCCTGGTAATTTATTGAAATAAAGTACATTAATTGCCCTATTGTAAGGACTTGTATTCGTTTCTTGCATTGTTTATAATACCGATATCGACGCTCCACTGTCCTAGAATTCCTCTAGAACGTCGAACACATGTTTTATATACACACTTTACTTGGCTTGTGGTGAACTCTCCGTCGAATATTCCTTTCGCCGGACTAGTGAACTCTTGCACAAGGCCTCCGTAAGTCTCCTCTAATCAAGGATTCCCACATGGTCGACGAGCCGGTTGTACCCTAATACCTATGATACCCTTTAGGGATCTATATGATCCAAACGGTTGTTAGAGATTCACTCTCGTCTTAAATCACGCCGGACCTCTGGACCTGTGCATAACAAGGACTGTGGTAGGGTCGTGAGTTCCACCTGACTGCCAACACCAAGTGCGCGTGTTGTGCAACTGTTACTATCCCTGATTACTCGACGTATTACGTGCAATGTCCACTAGCTCTCATCTATACTCTACTCGCTCACCTATTCACGTTCACTCTACTAGCTCATCTATTCATCTTGTGCTCTATCTATTTCTTGGTACTCTATAGAATTTGGAATTTATTTTGAAGAATCATATGCCCCTGTAACTAAACTAGAAGCAGTTAGAATTTTCCTTGCTTTTGCATCCTCCATGAAATTCAAAGTTTATCAAATGGATGTCAAAAGTGCTTTTTTAAATAGATATATTAAGGAAAATGTTTTTGTTGAACAACCTCCTGGATTTGAAAATGAAAAACATCCTAATCATGTTTTCAAGCTTAATAAGGCTCTCTATGGTCTTAAACAAGCTCCAAGAGCTTGGTATGACCGTTTGAGTACCTTTTTACTTGAAAAAGGATATTCTAGAGGAAATGTTGATCAGATCTTGTTCACAAAAATAGTCAAAAATCAAATAATTGTGATCCAAATTTATGTTGATGACAAATATTTGGCTCCACCAATAAAGGGCTATGCACTGAATTTTCAAATCAAATGAAGAATGAATTTGAAATGAGTTTAATGGGAGATTTAACATTTTTCTTGGGATTACAGGTTAACCAAATATCTGAAGGGATCTTCATCAGTCAAGCCAAGTATGTCTAGGAACTTCTCAAAAGGTTTGACTTTCAGAACCTCAAGCATTCAAGCACACCTATTGCTATAAATGCTAAGCTAGAAGAAGACTCAAATGGTAAGTCAGTAGACCCAAAGACCTACAGAGGTATGATTGGCTCTCTACTCTATCTTACAACTTCTAGACCAGATATTCAGTTTAGTGTGTGTTTGTGTGCTAGATTTCAGTCTAATCCTAAGGGAAGTCACATGCTAGCTGTTAAGAGAATTTTTAAATATCTTGTTGGAACATGTGATTTAGGAATTTGGTATCCTGCTAATTTCAAGCTAGATTTGATTGCCTATTGTGATGCTGACTATGCTGGGTGTAAATTAGATAGAAAAAGCACAAGTGGCTTGTGTTTATTCCTAGGTGGGTGCCTTATTTCTTGGGCTTCCAAGAAGCAACATTCAGTTGCACTGTCAACTGCAGAGGCTGAATATGTTGCAGCAGGTAGATGTGGAACTCAGATTCTCTGGGTGAAACATCAACTTCTCGATTACAACCAAGATTTAGGTTGTGTACCCATCCTATGTGATAACACAAGTGCAATAAATCTGTCTAAGAACCCCATTCAGCATTCTAGAACCAAGCATATTGAGATTATGCATCATTTCTTGAGAGATGAGGTTGCAAAGAAGTCCTTTGAACTCCATTTCATTGAAACTGAAAAACAAGTTGCAGACATTTTCACCAAACCCCTTCCTGAAAACATATTTTCATCCTTGAGGAGAGAACTTGGTCTTTGTAAATGTCCACATTCTTGATCTCTCTTTAAGTTTGGGTTGAGTGTTATGCACTGTTTAAGGGGGAGTTCTTTTCATATCTTAACCCTTTGCTTCCTTCAGTCACATTGTCCATATCTCTCTCAATTCCACTTCCATTTCCTTTGGACAATAAATTCTTCAACTCTTATTGTGTTGAAATTTCTTGGTATATCAAATGGTGACTTGGAGAAGGACATGTTATGCTTGTTTGGACACTTTCACTATGCGAGAGTATATGTCTCCGCCAAGTACTAAGAAATGAATATGCGATTGCTGAGGGGGAGCTTTTATTGTTAAAAGAAAATTATCTTTCTTGATTTCAAAAAACTTGCATCTCTTTATTTTGATAGAAAATGATTGAAATCATCATCTCAGGGGGAGCTAGAAAATTCAAGTCATGACTTTTGCAAAATTCATAACTCTTCTTGCATCTCATCAATTTCCTGCATGATGTCATCATTCAGATATCTACAGTCTCCAAATGATCCTTTGAGTGATCTATCATATTTTTTACTAATCAACTGTCAACTATATTTTTTCAACCCACAGAAACTCAGAACTCTTCCAAGATTGAAAACAACTTGTGTCTTGAAATTAAAACAACTCTTTGTTTGCAACTGATGTTGGATAAAATTGATTTCTATCTTAAAAAACTCTCAAAATTTTGAAAATTCAACAGAGCAATGACATTTGTGCTGAGAAACTGCACACCTTCACAATGAATGAAGTGCCATGCATGTCATGAGGCACTAATGTTATCTCTGTTCAAAGGGGATAAAAATTTAAAAATAAATTCAAAATATAGCAAAAATGTGCTATACTTTTTGATAATGACTGAGTAACTGGAAATATTGGCGTCTACAAAATGTATATTTTCATGTCAAAAGGTCATTATTTACCCCTTTGAGACTTGACAATGAATAAATCTTAAGTATCCAGGGACTATGGTGTGTAAAAAGCACTAGTACTTGAGTGAAAAAGATTTATATCATTTGATAGTTTGTTACAAAAACAAAATATGTGTGTTAATGGAGTTTTGTTTAGAAAGAATCATTTTCATTTATCATCAAGTTGTTCTTTAAGATTGTGTTTTATTTTCAAAACAATTGCATTCAGTCTAGAGGATATCTTTATTTCTTTAACGTTGAGAAATATGGTAGCTTATAGTTGATTGTTAGATATATTATATCCCTCAAATCATCATTTTAGTGACTCAAGTCTTTGAATGCTCATATCCTATTGGAAATTGTTTAAAACTTGAATTGTGATGATTTTTGCAAAATATAGCAAATGAATTTTTATGTCTCTTAAAAATCCTTGAAATGACTATTTCTCTCATTGATTATATTTTTAAAGAAGTCCCAAAATTTCTCAAATTTTCTTCTCACAAAAATTCAAATTTTCTTCAAAGGCCAGGTCGACACCACACCTATCCCGTGTCGACACACACCCTAGGTCAGGTCGACACTACAGTCTTCCAGTGTCGACACTGCACCCCTTGCCAGACCTTTTTAAATCGTGGGTTCCGGTTAGCCCTTGTTGTTCCTGCGGGGTATTGCACCACTGCAAACCCTTTTTTAGGCATCAGGTCGACCCGACGGTCTTTTTCTCTCATTTCTGGCAAGAAATTCCACATCTTCTCTCTCAATCACATACCTTTCTCAATCATCTCTCATCTCCTTCATCAACTCCCGATTCCACTCGTGTAAAAAGCACTAGTACTTGAGTGAAAAAGATTTATATCATTTGATAGTCTGTTACAAAAACAAAATATGTGTGTTAATGGAGTTTTGTTTAGAAAGAATCATTTTCATTATCATCAAGTTGTTCTTTAAGATTGTGTTTTATTTTCAAAACAATTGCATTCAGTCTAGAGGATATCTTTATTTCTTTAACGTTGAGAAATATGGTAGCTTATAGTTGATTGTTAGATATATTATATCCCTCAAATCATCATTTCAGTGACTCAAGTCTTTGAATGCTCATATCCTATTGGAAATTGTTTAAAACTTGAATTGTGATGAATTTTTGCAAAATATAGCAAATGAATTTTTATGTCTCTTAAAAATCCTTGAAATGACTATTTCTCTCATTGATTATCTTTTTAAAGAAGTCCCAAAATTTCTCAAATTTTCTTCTCACAAAAATTCAATTTTTCTTCAAAGGCCAGGTCGACACCACACCTATCCTGTGTCGACACACACCCTAGGTCAGGTCGACACTACAGTCTTCCAGTGTCGACACTGCACCCCTTGCCAGACCTTTTTAAATTGTGGGTTCCGGTTAGCCCTTGTTGTTCCTGCGGGGTATTGCACCACTGCAAACCCTTTTTTAGGCATCAGGTCGACCCGACGGTCTTTTTCTCTCATTTCCGGCAAGAAATTCCACATCTTCTCTCTCAATCACATACCTTTCTCAATCATCTCTCTTCTCCTTCATCAACTCCCGATTCCACTCGTGTAAAAAGCACTAGTACTTGAGTGAAAAAGATTTATATCATTTGATAGTCTGTTACAAAAACAAAATATGTGTGTTAATGGAGTTTTGTTTAGAAAGAATCATTTTCATTTATCATCAAGTTGTTCTTTAAGATTGTGTTTTATTTTCAAAACAATTGCATTCAGTCTAGAGGACATCTTTATTTCTTTAACGTTGAGAAATATGGTAGCTTATAGTTGATTGTTAGATATATTATATCCCTCAAATCATCATTTCAGTGACTCAAGTCTTTGAATGCTCATATCCTATTGGAAATTGTTTAAAACTTGAATTGTGATGAATTTTTTCAAAATATAGCAAATGAATTTTTATGTCTCTTAAAAATCCTTGAAATGACTATTTCTCTCATTGATTATCTTTTTAAAGAAGTCCCAAAATTTCTCAAATTTTCTTCTCACAAAAATTCAAATTTTCTTCAAAGGCCAGGTCGACACCACACCTATCCCGTGTCGACACACACCCTAGGTCAGGTCGACACTACAGTCTTCCAGTGTCGACACTGCACCCCTTGCCAGACCTTTTTAAATCGTGGGTTCCGGTTAGCCCTTGTTGTTCCTGCGGGGTATTGCACCACTGCAAACCCTTTTTTAGGCATCAGGTCGACCCGACGGTCTTTTTCTCTCATTTCCGGCAAGAAATTCCACATCTTCTCTCTCAATCACATACCTTTCTCAATCATCTCTCTTCTCCTTCATCAACTCCCGATTCCACTCCATCCTTGCAACCATGGTGAGAAAATGGGTCCTCGCCGTGGAGCAAGATCTCAGGCCTCATCTAGGCCAGTTCCGACAGAGGATGATGTTCCTCAATTAGAAAGAAGAACCAAAAGGCGCAATGACCCTGCAGAGCAACCAGGGTCCTCCTCTGCACCTCAGCCAGCAGCCAAGAGAGGTAAACCCTCTTCTTCGGGCAGAGGTAGGGTTTCTAGACCTGAGAATCTGGGCTCCTCTTCTGGAGATTCTACAGAGTCATCATCATCTTCGTCTGAGTCTTCCAAGTCTCAAGACACCATTAGTGAAGCCAAGCTAATTCTGAAGCCCAGGATAGTGGATTTGACAAATATTCAGCTAGCAAATACCTTTCCAGAAATTCAGACCTACTTCTCTTTTCAGTCTTGGTTAATCTTCATTTCTGAATTTCAAATCATGTATCCAAGACTTGTTCAAGAATTCTACAAGAATTTGAAATGCACAGATGAAGGGTTTCAGCCAAAGGTTAAGGGGATTGCTATTGACTTGCCCCCAGACATAGCTGCCTCAATTTTGAAAGTACCAGATGAAGGGGCAGATTATCATAATTTCGAATTTGATCTTCATGAAGCTTATACCATCATGACAGGCCTTCCTGCTGATAAATCTGATCCCAAACAAACCTTTGTCACCAAATTCAACACAAACACATTTCCCCCTATGTTGAGGGTTATCCACCATATGTTGACCACAATCATTACCCCTCAAGGTGGTGGAAGGGACAGACTAACAGATATACAGAGGTTCATTCTCTATTGCATGGTAAAAGACATCAAAATCAATCTCCATGTAATAATGTATCAAATTATATCTGAAACAACCAGGAAAGACCTCAAGAGATCTCTTCCATATGCTGCACACCTGACTTCAGTGTTCCAGCACTTTGGTGTGCCTTTAGATAATGAGAAATCCCAGTCTATCCCTAAATCCAACATCTACACCTTTAAGAATATTCAGAAATTCATGGGATTTAGACTGGAGGGTACTCAAGTTAGGAGAGGGCCAATTGTAGTTGAGGCCTCTCAAGTTCAAGAGGAACAGCCTCAAGGTCAAGGGGACCAGCCCCAGGGTGAAGAGGAACAGCCTCAAGGTCAAGGGTACCAGCCCCAGGGTCAAGAGGAACAGCCTCAAGCTCAAGGGGACCAGCCCCAAGGTCAAGAGGATCAACCTCCTTTGAATGAGGATCAGCCTCAAGTCTCAACTGAAGGTGACATTCCATTTCATGCCCCACTCTCACCTCAGTTTCAACATTTCTCTCCACAACCCACATTTCAAGCATCCACATCCTCTGGTGGAACTTTTGTTCCACCAGAGTTGTTCTCCTTTTTAAATGACAAATTTGAAACCTTGAACACCTCTATTCAAACCATGTCAGAAACCTTTGAGTTGAGGATTCAACGGTTGGAGAACACTGTGTCTGCCAAGTTCATAGAGCAAAAAGCTGCCTCAGACTATGCAGCTCAAAGATTCAACAGATTAATTGGTACAATGGCAGATGCTTCAGTTCAGCTGAAGGAGCACCAGCAAAAGTTGGAGACAGTTCTTCAGGGAATTTTGGAAAATTCCCAAGCTGATGTCTTCAACACCAAGCAGACATTACATGAGATCACCAGCACTAGACTGTCTTTTACTCATTTCGTGGATGATTTGGAGAGCATGAGGAATTTCAATGCACACATTGACAACCAAATCACTGATTTGACAAAGGAATTCAAGATCATGCAAAGGCCTGGTTGGTCAGCTGGATCATCTTCCTCTTCACAACCCATATCAGCTGATCTAGCCAGAATTAAAGCTACTTTGATAGAAAATTCAGATAGAATGGAACATTACTTGCACATAAAACTCACAACCATTCAAGATTAAATCAAGTCCAGCTTGACTTTCATAGAGAAAAGACTGTCAGACATTGAGCAAATCTTACTTCCCATTCCTCCTCCACCTTCTACATAATGTTTTTTTTGATGATGTCAAAAGGGGAGAAGAAAGAAAGAGAACAAGAAATGATTGTAATCTTTTTGGAAAGATTGTAATGTTTCTCTTGAAAGAAATGAAATGATTTTTGCTTAGCTTGAATGAATTTCTCATTTGTGTCTTCAATATGATTGAAAACTGTTATGTGAATGTGAATGTATAAATGCTTGTCAAGTTGCTTGACCTTCTTTATGCAACTAACTTACTTCAAGTAACATTGTACTTCACAAGTACAACCATCAATTGTGACTGAGTTATATTTAAAGGTCTTTGACAAGCATGAACACAAAAAGAAAAATAAGGACCATGAATAACCAAAAATTGCTTAAAATCACTTTTCATCAAAACCTCATTGTCATATGGATTTAATGTTGCCATCATCAAAAAGGGGGAGATTGTCATATCATTTCCCCTCTTATTTTGATGATGACAAATGTGATTTGAATGCAAACTAATTGAAACATGATACATACATTTCACCTGAAATTTATATTCAAAAAGCACATTTCAAAGCACACTTATCATTTGTACTAATAATAAAATATTTTACTAATGATATATGTGTTTAATTTTCAGGTACAAATACTTTTTGCAAAGATGGTGTCGACACACCCCACAATGGTGTCGACACAACACCTCAGACTCAAAGGCAAAAAGCTGAAGAAATGCTGAGACTGTGTCGACACTAGTCAAAAAGCAGGTCGACACGAGTTGCAAATTCCAGGAATTAGACTACCCAGGTCGACGCAGAATGAGGGCAGGTCGACACTGGACCTCGTTCCCAGAACAGCCTATCTTCAGAATTGGGACAGCAGGTCGACACTACCACTAGAGCAGGTCGACACTGGATCAATTCCCAGAACAGTCTGTTTGCAGAATGGGATAGCAGGTCGACGTAAGATGAGAGCAGGTCGACACTGGACCTCGTTCCCAGAACAGCCTATTTTCAAGTTTGGGGCAGTGTGTCGACACCACCACCAGGGCAGGTCGATACACTACGGAAAGATTCCAACTTAAGATGGATGATTGCCACGTGTCATCCTAGGGCGATGGTGTATCAACCTAGGATCGTGTGCCCTTGTACCCAAGGGGTATCTTTGGAATCTTTTGGGTATAAAAAGCCCCCAATTGGCCATCCATCACATCAAGAGACCCAACGAACTCTTGGAGCCTCCAGAAAGTTCCCTTTGGCGGCGAGAAGAGTTCATCTCCCTCCTCTGCTCTCCTGGTGTCTTCTGAAGACCAATTCTCATCAATTCGATTGTGAGAATTAGAGTGTGATCCTCGAGGAAGCATTTTAAGCACCTCAAGGAAGCAGATCAAGTAGAAGCATCCATTGGAGAAGAATTCAAGGAAGATCCCCAAGTTCAAAAGTGCAGAGCATCGCTTGGGACTTCAAGAATCCAAGCTTCTTCCCAATCTGAGCTTCTACAAGGGAGTACACTGAAGAACAAAGTCTTTTCATACAATTCTCAATGTACTTTTGTTCTTCTGAGACATTTTGAGATTGTGCAAGTGCTTCTGCATAATTCTCATGAATGTTCTCATGTTCGACATGATCTGCTGCTAGAAGATCTATGTCTTGTGTTGGTGTCTAGCAAAGTCATTTGTGAGTCATTGTGCTCAGGTTGAGTCATCGAACTCAAGTGTTGGTTGAGCAGTCTTGCTCAGGGATCTAGAGTAGTCTTACTCTAGAGGTGTGTGAGTTGTAAACTCAGGTGTTGGAGTTGTCTGGCTCCAGTGGGTGTGTTACCCAGTTTGTTTAGTGAATCCTCACTGGGTGTGAGGGGTGGATGTAGGAATCACATGGGTGATTTCTGAACCACCTAAAAATCTCTGTGCACTTGTCTATTTGTGGTTTGATTCTATTATTCGTTAGATGCTTGCATAGGATCGCTTGAGATTCACTTAATCAACTGGTTTCACATCTATTTTATCAACTCTCTTAACATCTCATCAGATCTGTGTTTTTCACTGTTAAAATTGCCTCTGATTCTAAAAGTAATTTTTAAATTGCTTAAGCTTCCGCATAGAGTGGCATAGATCTATTCATCCCCCCCTTGTAGATCTTATCCACACCTTTTCCTCGATCCTTCACAGGGCACTCTCCTCTCATGTGGCCTTGCTTTTTGCACTCATAACACACAATCTCATATTTTTTGTTAGCATCAGATTTATTGAAAGATTCTTTCTTTTGGAAAGGTTTCGAGTTACCTGAACCTCTCCTTTTGTATTTCAGGAATTTTTTGAATTGTCTAGTGAGCATGGCCATTTCGTCATTCTCACTCTCACTAGACGATTCAGACTCATTACTTTCCTGAATGACTTCCTTCTTGGAAGCTGAGGAATTTTTCCTGGAAGCCTTCAAGGCAAGTGGCTTCCTAGGATTTTCTTCAGTTTCCTTTCTTTTCATGTTTATTTCATAAGTCATCAGTGAGCCAATGAGTTCATCCAATTTCATTTTTGAAAGGTCTTTGGAATCCTCAATGACAGTGGCTTTGGTGTTCCATGAGGATGGAGGAGACCGAAGAATCTTCCTCACCAAGTCACTCTCCGAGTATTTCTTTTTCAGGCCTTTCAAACCATTAATCATTAACATGAATCTTGCAAAAATGTCAGAGATGGTTTCAGTGGAATTCATTTTAAACATCTCATATTCTGAAACCAACATGCTTGCTTTTGTCTCCCTTACCTCAGACGTACCTTCATAAATGAGTTCGAGTTTGTCCCACATCTCCTTTGCCGATGTGCACGTGGAAACTCTCGAGTACTCATTGGGATGGACCGCGCATTGCATCATATTGAGGGCGCTCCAGTTGAGTGTCCCCTTTGCGATTTGATCCTTGGTCCAGGTACTCTCGTCTTCAGGAAGGGTATACTCACCCTTGTGGACAATTTTCCACAATTCGTATTTATGTGCTCTCAGGAACACCTGCATGCGATTTTTCCAATAGGGATAATTAGTTCCATCAAAAAATGGTGGCCTAGTCACTGAGTGACCCTCGGCCATGAATCCCTTGCTAGATTCCATTTGACCGTGAATCTCCTGACCGTAAGATCAAACAAACAAGACAGTAAATCGGAGAAACTCGGCTCTGATACCAATTGAATGGTTTGCGGAATCCCAATATGGTAATCTAGAAGGGGGGGGGGGGGTTGAATAGATTACTATTAATTAAAAGTTTGAAAACAACCCTTTTTCAATCACAACAAAGTCTTTTGAATTTTCTGTACAAACAATGTGAGACTTAGATGTGTTGACGATGTGTAGATGAGTTAGCAATCTATCTAGTGTGTGAATGCAACGTGCCTATCAAGCATCTAACGTGAAAAACGTTCAAACCACAAGGCACGAAGATTTACGTGGTTCGGAGTACACAAATCGTGTATCCTACGTCCACGGCACACACACACACGCAGAGAAAACTGCTTATGAGCAAGTTCGGTGACTACAACTCACACACACGTGTTTTCTGATGTGCACCCACGATCAGAACAACACACACACGTGATCTCAAGCACAAGGATCGCTTGAATCACCACAACACACACACGGATGGTTGAAATATGAAAACAGAGAGAGTTCTGAGTGAGAGAATAAATCCTGGTGAAGAACTCTTCTGAGAACGCCTGGAGGAAGTTCAATCTTTGACTTGAATGCTTTGAGTCGATGGAGAAGGTTGAATCCTCGACGTTCTTCCTTCAGGAACTGCTGGATCGACGGATCTTTAGGGCTCTGTGCAGCAGTCTGAAGCAGGGCAGCAGCAACTCTTGTGAAACTTGGAGTAGCTCTAGGGTTTTGGTTGTGGCTGCTTCTCTACGAAATTTCCTTCAAAGAGGTGTTTAAATATAGGAGTTCTCACATGAAGAAACGTGAGAGTTGGAAACACCTCCTAGGATAACTTAGAAACTTTTTGTAGTTTGAATTGTACTCCGTCTATCGACAGGTCTTGGCCATCTATCGACAGGCGACAGTAAAACAGAAGTATGGATCTTCAGCTCTGTGAGATCTGTCGACAGTCGAAGACCATCTGTCGACAGATGTGCTCTTTTGTGTAAACGACAGAAGTCTGGATGTTCTGGACTGTGAGATCTGTCGATAGCCGATCTGTCATCTGTCGACAGATGAAGACTTTCTGAACTATGGGTCTTCTGGCAGACCACACCTGTGAGATCTGTCGACAGGTAACCTTGTTTTTTGCTTTTTGTGATCTTTTCACTTGCTTGGTGTGAGCTTGACTTTATGCATTTGTACCTACATAATGAAACATGTAAAATTAAGTATTTTGAATACACAAACAATCAAGTATTGCATTAGTTTCTTTTTCATGTGTTACATGTATCAAACCTCAATTAAAGTTATTCATCATCAAAAACATGTGTTATAAATGTTAGAATGAATGAAAACCCAACATAACATAGACAGTCCAACCGGCAACAACAACAGCTTATCTCTACAGAGAGAGAGAGAGAGAGCAGCGACAACTAAAACAACATGAAGCAGCTTTGGGGAGAACCTCCACCAAAAATGCCAAGAGCCGTCCTGGGAGAACCTCACCAAAAATGTAGCCCAACCAACGGCACACTTCGAACCACAGGGGCAACACAACGGTGGCATGAAACGAACACAGTGCACTCCTGGGAAGAACCTCCACCAGAAGCGACAAAGGGCGATCTTGGGAAGAACCTTCACCAGAATGCACAACCCAACGACCAAACAACACAGACCATCGGAGAGAACACTGCAGCAAGCAGAACTGCAGAAGCAACGCAAGCAGGTCCTGGGAGAACCTCCACCAGAACCACCAAGGCACCGCTCTAGGAAAACTCGCCAAAACACACCAGCCAAACCAACAGCACACCTCAGACTCTGAGGTAGCACGACAACAGCAGAAACGAGCGCTAAATAGTCCTGAGAGAAACCCTCACCAGGACAACATCAAATGGTTATGGGAAACCTCACCAGAACATAGGGCAACCAAGCGATGCACCTCAGCCTAGAGGGAAATGCAACAGCAAATAGAAACGAGCACAACACAGTTCTAGGGAGACCTCACTCCCACCAGAACCAATAGAGAAAGACTCCGAGAGCACTTCACCAGAGCTCACAACCAGCCAGCACTAGGCTGACAACAACCACAGGCAAGTGTTGCAGTGCTCCACCAGCGATGCAACATGGCACACAGAACATCTGCTTAGCCCAAGCAACAATGCCGACCAAGCAGAGCACAGCGCCCAACAGCGCATAAACAGAAGACCTCACTGTAACGACCCGAGAACCCGAACCTCGTCCCACGCCGAGGACCCGATTTTCGCGGTCGCCACCCACGGACCAGGAGACCCGAAAGGGCTATAATATCTATATCTAATAGTATATGTAACAGAAGTAAACGTCAACTGCTAAACTAGAAGTGTACAAGAGGAAACAGGAAAGAGAGCGAGACCGCTGCGTACTGCTCTAAGTACAGCCCCAACACATGCACGCTAGTACAAGTAAAAGGCAGGGGAAGAACAAATCCCTTAGGGGCATACCCCAAGGGTGATGTACACTATAAAAGGGGGAACACTGCTAGCTACAGGGACCTCGCCTACCACCCCATCTCCTCCGCCCGGCGCGCGCCCTGCCGCTGCTAAGAAGTCTCATCTGGGAAAAGGAGGGATGAGTTTAACAACAAAAGCTCAGTAGGGACTACCAATCTCCTACTGGCTCTAAACAGACAGAAGAATATAAATATAAAATGAATGACAGCAGTTGATATCTTCTACCTACAAACAGAAGTGCGGAAGCGAAACTACAACTAGCATGGCACAGAAAGTACACACGGTCGGAAGCTCCGTATGACTGCTCATCGTGACCACCACACGGCTAGAAAACACAGACGGAGGGGACTCCGCCTAGACAAGGAACACTAGCTACGGGAAGCACTACCACTAGTCAAGGTCAGGTGCGTCCACCGACGTCTTATCCTCGACCCGGGTCCTGACCCTAACGTCTCGTCAGAGCGAGGTAGGACACAAAGTAACACATTGAAACCGCCGTAGTCTGGCCGGACTACGGTCCCACGCCTGACCTCTCTAAGCGGTTTTGGGGCCGCAAAGAGCGAGGCAGTGAGAAAAGGACTGGCTAGCCTGCACCGGGTAGAACTCCAGCCGTCCTCGGTGTCCTAGGCCTAGCCAAGAGAGCTCTGCAAACGACTTAATGCCGCCGTCCAAACCACCATTTTCCCCTGAGCTCCAGAGTCTGCCTGCTGGGCTGCCAACTCGAGCACACTCGTCGCCCCGATACCTCCCTTGAAGGCGCCCGAGGAGGGGGGTCCCAGGCAACGGTAACAACCTTTCACACGGAACAAGCCCTCAAGTGCCGAGCACCAGGCAAAAGACTAGTGTAGACCGTACTAGGGAACTAGCACAGGTGCCACGGGTACAGTAAAAGAAGCGGAAACAGCGAAGATCGGGAACCTATCTCATGTTGGGTTTTTCATATATCATGTTTTTGATGATCACATTAACACCCTTGAACATTGATTTAATGCAAAATTGATGTGCTAACTAACATGAAAAACACCATGAAAGTGATTGAGTTAAACATTGCTAAATCATACAATGTATATCACTAACAATGTATTTGCATGTAGGTGCACAAGCATGAAACATGGAGCATTGAAGAGGCATTGAAGAAATGAGCAAAAAGCACAAATATCTATCAAAGAGGTGTATCTGTCGACAGATGAAATGTACCTGTCGACAGATTCACACAGTCATTCCAAAACAGAACTCAGGTTTGCATCTCTGAGTGTATCTGTCGACAGATGCAATGTACCTGTCGACAGATACACACAGTCAACCCAGGACAGAGCTCAGGTTTTCTATTCCTGAGTGCATCTGTCGACAGATGCAAACTGCCTGTCGACAGATACACTCAGAAACTCATTTTCCTGAAACCCAGTTCTCAGCCTGAGTCTGCCTGTCGACAGATGCAAGTGCACCTGTCGACAGCCGACGGAAAAGATTTTGGGTTTCCAAATCCGGCCCACTTGGGTGTTTCCTTCCTCCACGACCCCCACCTTTACCTAACACTATATAAGCATCCTTTTGGAGCCAATTCGCAGAGAGCAGCCTCCCATTCCAAGCCCCAGATCGCCCACGTGGAATCACCATCTATGCGGAGCTGAAGCCGGATCGTCATCAATTCAACCTTCTACATCGATCAATCTACATCCAATCGAAGTTTGAAGAGCGTTTGGACGATCCACGAGAAGAATTCCAACCGGATTTGTTCCCTAATTCCTAATTCTTCTCCATTTCATAATTTCCATTCCATCGTGTGTGTGTGTGGTTGTGTTTCGAGCATCCTTGTGCTTGATTCATGTATTTGTGGTTGTTCTGATCGTGCTTCATCAGACAACGTGTGTGTGGTTGAGTTGTGGTGTTAAACTCGCTCATAAGCAGTCGTTTCTGCGTGTGTGTGTGGACGGTGGATGTAGGATACACGAGTTGTGTACTCCGAACCACCTTAAATCATCGTGTTCTGTGGTTTGTTCGCGTTTTGCGATAGATGATTGGTAGGCACGGTGTTCATACGCACGTTTGATTCCCTGTTCTCTTTTAGATCAACTCAAGCGGTCTCACACTTAATGAATTGAATCAAATTTCATTAAGATCGCTGTAGCATCGAAAAGAAGCCATCAATAGTTTAAAATTGCCGTAATCTATTCAACCCCCCTTCTAGATTACCGTATTGTGTATTTCCGCATAACTCTTCAATTGGTATCAGAGCGGGTTTCTCCGATTTACTGTTGTTCGTCATTTGATCTAGCGATCAGGAGATTTTCGATCTTATGGATTCTAGCAAAGGGTATATGGCCGAGGGACATTCAGTAACCAGGCCACCCTATTTTGATGGCACTGACTATCCTTATTGGAAAAACCGTATGCAGGTATTTTTGAGAGCTCAAAATTACGAGCTGTGGAAGATAGTCAGCAAGGGACCATACGTGTTGCCCGAGGACGAAGACACCTGGACGAAAGACCAAATAGCTAAAGGAACTCTCAACTGGAGCGCACTAAACATGATGCAATGTGCGGTGCATCCAAAGGAGTTCTCAAGAGTCTCCACATGCTCAACAGCAAAAGAGATGTGGGACAAGCTTGAACTCATTTACGAAGGTACGTCCGAGGTAAGGGAAACTAAAGTTAGCATGTTAGTGTCTGAATATGAAATGTTCAAGATGAAAACTGATGAAACCGTATCAGACATGTTTGCAAGATTCATGCTAATAGTTAACGGGCTAAAAGGTCTTAAGAAGGAATACTCTGAAAGTGACTTAGTAAGAAAGATCCTTCGTTCTCTTACTTCATCTTGGAATACTAAGGCCACTGTCATTGAGGATTCCAAAGACCTTTCCAAAATGAAATTGGATGAACTAATTGGCTCTCTAATGACATATGAAATCAACATCAAGAGAAAAGAATTAGAAGAAAATCCTAGGAAGTCAATTGCTCTAAAAGCATCCAATAAAACATCAACAAGTTCCAAGAAATCCATTCAACAAGATAGTGATGAGCAAGAAACGTCTAGTGAGAGTGATGATGATGAAATGGCAATGCTCACTAGACAATTCAAGAAATTTCTCAAGTTCAAGAGGAGAGACACAGGTAACTCCAAACCCTTTCCTAAGAAAATTTTTCACAGAAATATGAGTCCAACAAAAAATCTGACATTGTTTGTTATGAATGCAAGAAACAGGGGCATATGAGAGGAGAATGCCCGGAACTCAAGAAGAAGCTGAAGAAAGAAAAATTCACCTCCAAAAAGGCCAAAGCAATGTTGGCCACCTGGAGTGATGAAGATGAAGATGCACAAGAAACATCCGATGATGAAGAAGTGAAATGCTTGATGGCCAGGAGTGATGACTCCAGCGAGGTAAATTTCTCATTTGATGATTTCACTGCAAGTGAATGGGAGGAAGCATACACTACTTTATTTGAAAAATTTTGTGAATATAGATCTGAGAATAGAGCATTAAAAAGAAATGCAACTCCCTTGTGCATGATAAGAACAATGATGAACGAATTGCATTCCTGACAAAAGAATTAGAAATGATGAAAGTTGATGAAAAGACTCATAATGAAGAAATGGATTGCTTGAAAATGAAATTGCAAGAAATACAAAAAGAAAAAGACTGTTTAAGCCATTCCATTGAATTCCTTCAAGAAGAACAATTGGAAACCAAGAAAAAGTTGGAACAAACTGAAAAGGAATTGAAAGAAAAATCTGAGGACTTAATGAAATTTGTAAAAGGGAAGCAAAATCTAGATGCGGTTTTGGGCGCCAAAATACATGTAACCAAGCATGGATTAGGATATCAACCTGTCAAACAAAAGAAAATAGGAGAGTCATTGATAACTTCATTTGTTGATCCTAGCCCAAGCACAACCAAGCATGCTCCCACAAAGCATAATTCAAGAAAGTCTCAGACCAAGCCAATACTACACAAACAAAATGTTCCCAACAAACAAAAGAAAAAGCCACCTGTCGACAGATACAATGGTGCCTGTCGACAGACAAGAACAGTTTCAATGAATAAACAGTCTATCAAGCAACAGAAAATTGAAAAGAAAATTCCTTCATGCAATGTGTGTAAAAAGATTGGTCATGATGAAAAACAATGTTGGAATAATCCAAAGAAACAAAAAGTCAAACAAGTTTGGATTCCTAAACATCTACTTTGTTGCATGAATGAAATTTTGGGACCCAAAGTAATTTGGGTACCAAAACCTCTTGTCTGATCCACATTTGCAGGAATGCCTAGCAGCCCAACATCAAAACAAATGGTACTTGGATAGCGGCTGTTCGAGGCACATGACGGGCGACAAAGGTAAATTCTGTTTCCTAGTGGAGAAAGACGGAGGACAAGTCATTTTTGGAGGTAATAACAAAGGCCAAATCATTGGCACAGGTAATGTTGGTAAGTGTACCTCCAATTCAATTGAAAATGTATTGTTGGTTGATGGCCTTAATCACAATTTGCTTAGCATAAGTCAATTATGTGATAGAGGTCACAACGTCATTTTTGAATCAAATTCATGTCAAATTGTTGATAAAGAAACAGGAAGTGTGAAATTTTTTGGAAAAAGAGTGAATAACATTTACTTAGTTGACTTAGATGATCCAGAGAATGACAACTTGTGTCTTGTTGCAAATAGACAGGATGAATTGACCTTGTGGCATCGTAGGCTTGGCCATGCGAGCTACAACGTGTTGCACAAGATCATGAAGCTCAAATTGGTAAGTGGACTTCCTGACATTTCTTTTAGCAACAATGAAAGTTTTTGTGATGCATGTGCACAGGGAAAACAGACCCGGAAGTCTTTCAAATCTAAAGCACCGGTAAGCACATCTAAACCATTTGAACTGTTGCACATGGACCTTTTTGGACCAACTAGAACTCTAAGTCTCAATGGCAAACGTTTGGTTTTGTCATTGTAGATGATTTTTCTAGGTTCACATGGGTCAAATTCTTGGCACACAAAAGTGAAACACTTTCAATCTTCCAAGAATTCTTTAACAAGATTGAGCATGGCAATGTGAATAAAATATGCTCAATCCGCACCGATCACGGGGGAGAATTTGATAACAATGCATTTTCTGATTTTTGCAGGCACCAAGGGATTGAACATCTGTTCTCTTCCCCAAGGACTCCAGAACAAAACGGAGTAGTGGAGAGGAAAAACAGAACATTGGTGGAAATGGCTCGCACTCTTCTGGTTGAAGGCCAACTCTCCAAAAGATTTTGGGCAGAAGCAGTGAACACTTCGTGCTACATTCTAAACAGAGCCATGGTAAGACCTGTGATAAAGAAAACCCCCTACCAGTTGTTGAAAGGTAAGAAACCCAACCTTGGGTACTTCCGAGTTTTTGGCTCAAAGGTATTTATTCATAACAATGATAAATCTGATTTAGATAAATTTGAAGCCAAAAGTGATCAAGGTGTTTTTCTAGGCTACTCAGAACACTCTAGGGCATATAGGGTGTTTAACAATAAAACACGCACTGTGGAAGAAACTCCACATGTCATCTTTGATGAGACTTATGCCAAATCTAACTGTTTGAATATTAACAGGACTGAAAAAGAGGATGAAGGAACATCACTTAAGGATCTTCAAGTCAAAGCAAAAGACAAATCTGAAGAAGATTCCAAGACCAAAGGTGGATATCTTCACAGGGACTATGATGAAGATGATGAAATAGCATTCAGAAAACCAGATGAAACACTTGAAGAGAATCCACCAGAAAGTGAACCTCCTGAAGATCAACACTCACAAGATCAAATTCCTCAAGGACAAGATACTCCCGGCCCTTCAACAATCACAAATGTGAGGTATTCCAAAGATCACCCACTTGATGATGTGATAGGTAGTTTAAATGATTCTGTTCAAACACGGTCTCAAGTAAGAAAAATAATTGAACATGATCTTTTTGCTTTTGTTTCTCAAGTGGAACCCAAAAATGTTGAAGAAGCCTTAAAAGACAACTCATGGATTGATGCTATGCATGAGGAACTTGGTCAATTTCAAAGAAACAATGTATGGAGTTTAGTTCCTAAAACCCCTGAAATCTCTATCATAGGAACTAGATGGGTGTTTAGGAATAAACTTAATGAAGAAGGAAAAGTGATCAGAAATAAAGCAAGACTCGTAGCAAAAGGATATAGTCAAGAATTTGGTGTAGACTTTGAAGAGTCCTTTGCTCCTGTAGCCAGGTTAGAAGCAGTCAGAATTTTATTGGCATATGCATGCTCCCATAAGTTCAAACTCTATCAAATGGATGTTAAAACTGCTTTCTTAAATGGCTATATCAAAGAAGAAGTCTATGTCTCTCAACCACCAGGTTTTGAAAATTCTGAAATGCCTAACCATGTGTATAAATTGCACAAAGCTCTTTATGGTTTGAAACAGGCACCTCGAGCTTGGTATGATAGACTAAGCAATTTTCTGGTAAGCAAGAACTACTCAAGAGGTAAAGTAGACCAAACACTCTTCACTAAGAAGGTTCGCAATCACATAATTGTTGTTCAAGTTTATGTGGACGATATAATATTTGGTTCTACTAACCCTTCACTGTGTGAAGAATTTTCTAAACACATGCACAGTGAATTTGAGATGAGTCTAATGGGGGAGCTTCAATTCTTTCTTGGTTTGCAGGTGAAACAACATAAAGACGGATTCTTCATAAATCAAGAAAAGTATGTCAAAGAGCTTCTCAAACGATTTCAATTTGAGCAAGCTAAACCGGCCTCCACCCCAATGAGCACAAGCATCAAATTGGAAAATGATGAGAAAGGTAAACCGGTAGATGCAAAGCACTTCCGAGGTATGATTGGCTCACTCCTTTATCTTACTGCAAGTAGACCGGATATTCAATTCAGTGTTTGCCTTTGTGCTAGATATCAATCTAGTCCAAAGGAAAGCCATTTAATTGCAGTCAAGAGAATTTTCCGATATCTCTCAGGCACATGCAATTTGGGTTTTTGGTACCCAGCAGGCAGTAGCTTTGATTTGATTTCATATTCTGATGCTGACTATGCTGGATGTAAAATTGATAGAAAAAGCACTAGTGGATATTGCCAATTCCTTGGCGGTTGCATGGTTTCGTGGGCATCCAAGAAACAACACTCGGTTGCACTCTCCACTGCAGAGGCAGAATATGTCGCTGCAGGAAGTTGTGCAGCTCAAGTGTTGTGGATCAAAAGTCAGTTAGCTGACTATAATGTTCAAATTGGATGCACACCTATCCTATGTGACAACACAAGTGCTATCAACCTTTCAAAAAACCCTGTCCAACACTCTCGGACTAAACACATAGAAATCCGTCATCATTTCTTGAGAGATGAAGTTGCCAATAAAACCTTGGAACTTATTTTCATTCCCACAGAAAAACAATTGGCTGATATTTTCACCAAACCCTTGTCTGAAGATAGATTCACATCCTTAAGAAGAGAATTGGGTTTGTGTAAAATGCAATGAAACTGGCTATCCATATTGGAGTACATGCTCTTTATGTGTGAATGACTATGTGGTATATCAAATGGTGAACTGTGGAAGAACAAGTTCGGCTTGTTTGGAAACTATCATCATGCGTGAGAAATATTCTCCGCCAAGTATCAATAGTCCCATTCCATATAAAGGCCCTGTACTTCACATAGGATTTTTAGTTTCCTTACATTTTATCATGTTAACTCCATGAGACAATGTTTTTTCTGTGACCATGTGCTTGTGTATGACCTTCCTTTCATGAACATGTTTGTCTTGTATCAAGTGCTTGTGTGAATCCTTGCTTAGATGTTGTGTCAACACGTGCACACACTATGGGGGAGTAAGTTAAGGATTGTTGAGTATTTTTCTTGAGGAACTCTTCCAATATCTACTTGTGGAATTCTCACTTCCTTGAACTCAATGAGCAATCAATCTGAAACCAGAAAAATCCACTCTGTTCATATCTGTCGACAGACACATTCCATCTGTCGACAGATACACTCAGTCTTGTTCTGGCAGAAACCTCAATTCCTCAGTCTGTGTGCATCTGTCGACAGACAGACTTCTTCTGTCGACAGATACACCCATTCTTCTTTATTGTTCAACTCCTTCTTCATATTTTCAAGAAAGTGTTCCTTACTTGATTTAAAGGTAAACCTTGGTTTGGTTGTGTGCAATATAACCTTTCATATCCACTTCATGTCAAAGTCGTGAACCAAGTCTAAATGTTCTTTGATGCAATACTTGATCGAGGTCTTTTTAGATCATTTTGAACACAATGAGCAAACCAAATGATTTTTAAACATCTCTGTTGAATAACTCCCTTGTCGTTAAACATGAATCCAAAATGATTTGAAAAATCAGAAAGCTCTTGAATTTAATGTTCTACATTACAACTTGCCTAAAGAAATCTCATGTACTTGACAAAAAGCAAAAAAATAATAAAAAAAGGGGAGAAAAGCTACCTATTTCTTCGGTTCAATCAACAAATTTGTTTTCATTTGTGGGATGGAGGTAGAGCAATGATGAAAATCACTAAGTAACCGGGGACATGGGCATCACCAATGTCAGTCTTCGCGTCAAAAGGTTATTTCATTATCTCTATACAATGGCTTGACGGACACTCACATTGAGTAACTGGGGGTATTGGCATCACAAATGTCTACCTTCACATGAAAAAGTGAAAGTGCTCCTCATTGCCACTCTTTTCCATCTTCGTTGTTTATAGATTTAAAATCATACCAGAAATAGAGTGAAGCCTCCGAAAATCTTTTATGTCAAGTCCAATGTGTTTCTTCGGTAAGACGTTCTTGTGGCCATTTAATTCAATTGTCATCTGACTATCATCTCTATTAAGATGCATGTTTTTCTTCAACGGCCTTAATCAAAAGAGTTATTTAATTTTCACTGGTTATTGTGAAATGTGTTCTTCATGATCTAATTAAAGAACTTATCGTTTTAATTCAAAATCATTTTAGATTTGTGTCATGTCTTCATCTTAATGGATATGAATTTTTGTCTTGCACATACACCCATTTTGCCTTAAAACAACAAATGAACACTTGTCCCTTTGAAAAATTTTGACAAAAATCAAGTTTTCACCAAAAAGGAGCTATCTGTCGACAGATAGACTTTCATCTGTCGACAGACGATGGCGCAGATCCGTTTTTGAACCAAACCCTCGCGCCGGTTCACATCCTTTTCGTGGGGCCTCTCTTTTAAAACCCTCTAAACCCATTCTAAGGCCACCCACGACCCATTCTCACCCTTCCTCTCTTGTTCCCTCCTCCTCCTCTCCAAACCCCCTCTCTTTCCCCCTTCAGGGCTCCGTCTCCGACGATCCTGCTCCTCGTCTGGGATCCCTCCACTCTCCCTTCACACCATTCTCATCCTTCCTCCTGCGATGGCACCCAAATCGAAGCTTCTCGCTCGCCGTCGTCGCGCTCCGACGGACGCCGGAGAAAGCTCCAGGGCTCCTTCCGAACGCCGCAGCAAGCATCGTGAGGATCGGTTGCCGGAACTCATCGTTCCTCAAGGTCTCCGTCTTATCCGACCCAACGGCACCTTCAAGAAGATTGTCCAATCCCGGTATGTGGACTTCGAGTCCTTAGCACCGATGTTCCCCTCACTCCTACCTTATTTTGACACTCAAGGGTGGACATCCTTCTTATACTCCCACTTGCAATACTCTCCAACTGCCGTATCCGAGTTCTACAATAACTTAGGGCTTTCCGATCAGGGAGATATCTACTCTTCGGTGAAAGGCACTCGTTTTCGCCTCACCGCAAATCTTCTCTCCACAGCCCTTGAAATTCCAAACTCAGGAGTTGAAATCTTCAACTACAATCCCTCTGCTTCTGAGTACTATGAGCTTCTCACGTTGGAACCTTATGACACTACCAAGGAGATTGCTCGTCTCAACGCCAACTCCTTTCCTCCCTTGATCCGGATGATCCATCACATCTTCACTACCTTGATCGTCCCGAAGGATGGAAGTCGAGAGTTAGTCACCGAGGTCCATAAATCCCTATTCATATTTTTCCTCAAGTGTCAAGAAATCAATCTTCCTGAACTCATGATAAGCCTCATCCGTCGGTGTTTCTCTAACACCAAAAGATCAATGCCATATGCTTGCCCCATCACTTCTCTTCTTATTTTCCTTGGCATTCCTATCCCTCCAAGTGAGCTCATCTCACTAAAATCCCGAAGTGCCTTTGACCTCACTGCCGCCAACCGCATGGGCTACAAGATTGTAGACGGCGTCGTCACAAGGACTCTCAAGGGAAAGGAACCACAAGGAGCTGACGTGTCAACTGGTGAAGAAGACAATGAAGATGATGAAGCAAATGAAGGCAGTGATGAAGACCCTCAGGATGAGCAAATGCCTGACCAAGCTCAAGAGTTTGATGATGTACCTGTGCCTCCACAACAATCCATTCGTGATTACTTGGCACAAATCCATCAAGAAATGATCTCAGGATTTGCTCACATGACGTCAAGATTTGATCAAGTGGACGCTCGCCTCAACACTTTAGATGACCGTCTTGACCACCTCTACTCCGAGAGAGATGAATCCCGTCACCCTCCTCCTGCTGGACATGACGATGAATAGAGGGTCTCAGGGTCATTAGAGGTCACTAAGAGTCTTAGATGGGAATTAGTCTCACTTGTCTTGTCATCTTTTGCTTGTTCATGTTATTTCCCTTTCTTGAGAGTCATGTAATGATTATCAAATGTACTGTGAAATTTCAATGATCAATCAATGAAAACTCAGTTCATGTTCTTTTGTCTCTAACTGTGCATGACTTGACTTTTTGCATGTTGTCAAAAAGGGGGAGAACATCAATATATGCATCAATTGAATGTTTTTGTCATCATCAAAAAGGGGGAGATTGTTGGGTTTTTCATATATCATGTTTTTGATGATCACATTAACACCCTTGAACATTGATTTAATGCAAAATTGATGTGCTAACTAACATGAAAAACACCATGAAAGTGATTGAGTTAAACATTGCTAAATCATACAATGTATATCACTAACAATGTATTTGCATGTAGGTGCACAAGCATGAAACATGGAGCATTGAAGAGGCATTGAAGAAATGAGCAAAAAGCACAAATATCTGTCAAAGAGGTGTATCTGTCGACAGATGAAATGTACCTGTCGACAGATTCACACAGTCATTCCAAGACAGAACTCAGGTTTGCATCTCTGAGTGTATCTGTCGACAGATGCAATGTACCTGTCGACAGATACACACAGTCAACCCAGGACAGAGCTCAGGTTTTCTATTCCTGAGTGCATCTGTCGACAGATGCAAACTGCTTGTCGACAGATACACTCAGAAACTCATTTTCCTGAAACCCAGTTCTCAGCCTGAGTCTGCCTGTCGACAGATGCAAGTGCACCTGTCGACAGATGCAAGTGCACCTGTCGACAGCCGACGGAAACTTCAGATTTTGGGTTTCCAAATCCGGCCCCACTTGGGTGTTTCCTTCCTCCACGACCCCCACCTTTACCTAACACTATATAAGCATCCTTTTGGAGCCAAATTCGCAGAGAGCAGCCTCCCATCCAAGAGCCTCCAAGGGACCAAGAGGAAAAGCCCCAAATTGCTGCTCTGCTTCAACTTTCCGCCCAGATCGACGTGGAATCACCATCTATGCGGAGCTGAAGCCGGATCGTCATCAATTCAACCTTCTACATCGATCAATCTACATCCAATCGAAGTTTGAAGAGCGTTTGGACGATCCACGAGAAGAATTCCAACCGGATTTGTTCCCTAATTCCTAATTCTTCTCCATTTCATAATTTCCATTCCATCGTGTGTGTGTGTGGTTGTGTTTCGAGCATCCCTTGTGCTTGATTCACGTATTTGTGGTTGTTCTGATCGTGCTTCATCAGACAACGTGTGTGTGGTTGAGTTGTGGTGTTAAACTCGCTCATAAGCAGTCGTTTCTGCGTGTGTGTGTGGACGGTGGATGTAGGATACACGAGTTGTGTACTCCGAACCACCTTAAATCATCGTGTTCTGTGGTTTGTTCGCGTTTTGCGATAGATGATTGGTAGGCACGGTGTTCATACGCACGTTTGATTCCCTGTTCTCTTTTAGATCAACTCAAGCGGTCTCACACTTAATTGAATTTGAATCAAATTTCATTAAGATCGCTGTAGCATCGAAAAGAAGCCATCAATAGTTTAAAATTGCCGTAATCTATTCAACCCCCCCTTCTAGATTACCGTATTGTGTATTTCCGCATAACTCTTCATCTCACAGCTGGGGGTCACGACGTATCAGGCCGTCGCGACCTCGTAGCGACGCCTGACCTGTCGCGATCCTGTCGCGGTGGTCCTAGCCATCGCTACCCGGTCTTGACTCCCAAGGGTGTCGCAATCTCGTCGCGACTAGATCGCGATCTCCACGATCGTCGCGTTCTCAGCAGTGGAGGGTTCTGGAGCATTCCCCCCGAGAACCACCCCAAAATGGGAAACAAACCAACCCAAAGGGGGAGGGGATCATGCTCGACATGCAAGAAAGCTAGTAAAGCATCCAAACCACCCTTAAAACCCCACAACATGAATCTACACTCGGAGAGGAACCTCACTAACCTCGAGCATGGAGTTCTCACACTCCCAAGCCCCAAACCACTGAGAAACCATGATCTAGAGGGGAGGGAGCATGCTTACGGTGAAAGGATCAAGAGTCCCTACGTCCACGCGAAGAATGAACCCGTTGGGGCCTTCTCGTAGGAAAGGACGCCTCCTCCTCGGTCCAAACGACACAAACACGTAACCTGCACGAGTGGGATGATACCACCTTAGCACGAACGCCTCAAGCACCAAGAACCACCATGAATCCACAAGGGAAACTCAAGAGGGAAAGGAGAGGGGAGAAAGAGAGCTGAGAGGGCGAGAGGGGGAAAGGGGGGTGCGGCCTTGGGTTTTAACCCGGCGGCCCCCAGAACGCGATGGAATGACATGTCGCAATATGACTCTTGTCGCGATGCCCCTAGGCATTGCGACCTTATTGTGACGGTCGCATCTGTCGTGACCCCAAAAAGTGGGTCAAACCTCGAAGATCGGAAAAGCAATCACGACGGATGACCACGTCGCGTTCATGTGCGTGCGTCTGACACCCGACAGAGCCGTTCTGATAGAAAGGACACCGATCACATCTGTCAGAAAAGCTGTCGCGATGCCATCGGACGTCACGACCAGAACGCGACGGCCACACCGTCACGATAAGAACGCGACAGCCTTGGTCGTCGTGACCTGAACCTATCGTGACGGCCTCCCTGTTGCGACCGCATTGCGACCAGGGAGCATGTCGTAACTCTGAGGACGGGGCCAAAGGGCCCAAGGGAGGCCGGGTCTTACATCCTACCCACCTTAAGACATTTCGTCCTCGTAATGAAAACAACTCGGTCTAAACCCGGAAAGCAGTATAGGGAGATAGCATACCAATTAATCAAACAAATAGGGGAACTGCTTGCGCATCTCATCCTCGCGCTCCCAGGTGGCCTCGCCACCAACGCGGTTCTCCTAAACGACCTTCACCAGCAGAATCTGCTTCCGGCGCAACTGCTGAACTCTGCGGTCGACAACGTTGACTGGGTACTCTGGTACTGACAAGTCTGGTGCCACCTCAAGCTGCGAGTAGTCCAACACATGCAAAGGATCTGCAATGTACCTCCTGAGCTGTGAAACGTGAAACACACTGTGCACATCTGCTAGCTCTGCTGGAAGACTCAACCTGTAAGTCACCTCGCTGACCCTCTCGGTGATAGGGAAAGGCCCGACGTACCTCGAACTGAGCTTTCCCTTTATGCAAAACCTCATGACACCATTCGTCGGAGAGACCCGCAAGAAAACAAGATCACCAACACTGAACTGTAACGGTCTCCTGCGGACGTCTACGTAGCTCTTCTATCTATTCTGTGCTGTCCGAAGCCTCTGCCTGATCAGACTGACCATGTCTGCACACTGCTGCACTAACTTTGGCCCCAAAAGCTGCCTCTCACCAACCTCGAACCAGTGAAGTGGAGTCCTACACGGGCGACCATACAAAGCCTCGTATGGTGCCATTCCGATGCTCGAGTGATAACTGTTGTTATACGCGAACTCTACCATCGAAAGGTGCAACTCCCAAGTGCCGCTCCAGTCTAAACAGCATGCTCTCAGCATGTCCTCCAGTGTCTAAATGGTCAGCTCTGACTGTCCATCTATCTGAGGGTGGTACACTGTGCTGAACCTCAACTCTGTGCCCAGTGCTCTTTGAAGACTGTGCCAAAACCCTGACGTAAACCTCGGATCTCTGTCGGAGACTACCGAAACGGGGATCCCGTGCAACGAAACAACTCTATCCACATATAGCCTGGCTAACCTATCCCTTGACCATGACATCTGAATAGGAAGAAAATGCGCTGCCTTGGTCAAACGATCCACAATCACCCAGATACCATCGTGCCTCTGCGGGGTGCGGGGCAAACCAACCACAAAGTCCATGGTGATGTCGTCCCACTTCCACTCGAGAATGGGTAACGGCTCCAGCTCACCACCAGGACGCTGATGCTCGGCCTTCACCTCCTGACAGGTAAGGCACCGAGCAACAAACTCTGCCACTCCCCTCTTCATCCCTGGCCACCAGAAGAACCTCCTTAAGCAATGGTACATCTTGGTGGAGCTAGGATGAACATCATACCTTGATCTGTGAGCCTCTGACAAAATTGCTTGGCACGCCTCCTCGGGAATGTACAAGCGGCCTTTGAATCTGACCTCGCTGTCCTCGTCGAGCTCAACATCTGGCATCTGTAAAATGTCTGCCAACTGAGGGTCTCCCTGCTGTGCCTGCAACACCTGCCTGAACACTGACGGCCGAACTGACAAACTGCTTGACACTGCATAGTCTTTGTGCTTCGACGGTACAAACACTCCCTAGGACAACTCCTCGAACAACATCCACTCTCTGACCATCAGCGAACTCAAGCGCACGCGCCTGCTCAAAGCATCGGCTACGACGTTAGCCCTTCCTGGGTGATAGGAAAGGGTTAGGTTGTAGTCCTTCAAATACTCTGTCCATCGGCACTACCTCAAGTTCAGATCCCTCTGGGTGAAGATATACTGCAGACTCTGGTGGTTGGTGAAGATCTGAAAAGCCTCGCCATACAGATAGTGCCTCCACAACTTGAGAGCGAACACCACTTCTGCCAGCTGCAAGTCGTGGGTGGGGTAGTTCTCCTCATGCTTCTTGAGCTTCCGAGAAGCATAGGCAAGGACCCCACCGTGCTGCATCAGCACGGCACCCAAACCTGACCTCGACACATCAGAGTAGACCATGAAACCACCACTGCCTGACGGCAAGACCAACACTGGCGCTGAAGTCAACCTTGTCTTTAGCTCTCGGAAGCTCTGCTCACAGTCCTCAGACCAAACAAACTTGACGTCCTGCCTAGTCAACCTGGTCAACGGCGCCGCAATCTTGGCAAAATCCTAAATAAACCTCCGGTAGTAACCAGCCAAACCCAGAAAACTGCGGACCTCTGACACCGATGTGGGCTGCTCCCACGACAACACGGCCTCCACCTTGGCAAGGTCCACTGCCACACCAGAACCCGAGATCACGTGCCCGAGAAAGTGCACCTCCCTCAGCCAAAATTCGCACTTGTCGAACATGGCATAAAGGCGGTGACTCCACAGGGTCTCCAGCACGATCCTCAGGTGCTCCTCATGCTCCTCCTCAGAAGCCGAGTAAACCAAAATATCATCAACAAAAACAACCACAAAATGATCTAGGTACTCACTGAACACCCTATGCATCAGATCCATGAATGATGCGGGTGCGTTCGTCAGCCCAAACGGCATTACGACGAAATCGAAGTGACCGTACCTAGAACGGAAAGCCGTCAAACCAACATCTGACTCTCTGATCCACATCTGATAGTAACCGAATCTCAAGTCAATATTCAAATAAACTTTGGCCGACTGCAACTGATCAAACAAATCATCGATCCTCGACAACAGGTACTTGTTCTTCACAGTAACCTGGTTCAACTGCCAATAATCGATGCACAAACGAAGACTGCCATCCTTCTTCCTCACAAACAAAATAGGCGCGCCCCATGGTGAACGACTCGGGCGAATGAAGCCCAGCTCAAGTTCCTCCTGCAGCTGGCGCTTCAGCTCATGCAGCTCCACCGGGGCCATCCGATAAGGTGCCTTGGACAAAGGCATCGTATCGGGAAAAAGCTCAATGGAGAACTCTACCTCCCGCTCAGGCGGAAAACCAGGTAGATCCTCCAGGAAGACGTCGGAGAACTCAAAAACAACCAGCACGTCAAAACTGAAGATCCGCTAGGCTCCAAAGAACAAACCGAAGCAAGGTACGCCACACAGCCATCGCGGATCAAACGACGAGCTCTATACAAGGAAATAAATGGTCGACGGGTAGACCGGATACCTCAGAAGCAGAGGACGGGCTCTCCAGGTATCCTAAACCGAACGGTCTTCCACTGAAAATCAACCACGGCTGAGTGAGCCTCCAACCAGTCCATGCCCAGGATGACGTCAAAGTCGCAAAGTTGCAGTGCGTACAACCTGGACGGCAACTAGTGCCCCTCAACCTCGACTGCCACACCCTCCAGGTAACCAAAAGAATGCATGTAGTCACCAGACGGGAGATCGACCATCCTGTCACACTGCCTCTCAGGCGCGTGATAAGCTAGGGACTCATAGAATTCCTCAGAAGCAAAACACAAAGAAGCACCGGGGTTGACCAAAACATGAGCAGCTCTGCCAAGGATAGGTAGAGTACCTATAACAAGGTTTGATGCCTCTGCTTTCTCTCGGGTGAGTGCCATCACACGACCACGACCACGCCCACGCTGCTGCGCCTGCTGGGGCTACTGCTGCTACGGCGGCTGAGGCTGAGGGTACTGTTGCTGCTACTGGTACGGCTGGTACTGCTACAGCTGCGGTTACTGCTGAGCCTGCTGCTGGTACTACCCCCACTTCTGTTGACATGGTGCCTGCTACTGAGGAGGGTACTGGTACTGAGGTGGCTGTTGAGCGTACTGAACCGGCTGCTGCTGCTGCAGGGCTTGCCCCATGGGGCAATCCCTTCTGAAGTGGCCCGGTAAGCCACAGGTGTAGCAAACTGCCTCCTGACTACCCTGCTCAGCTCCCTGGACAACTGAATGCTCTGCAAACCTAGACTGGCGCTTCTGCTGCTTCCCTCTGCCACCACCACATGTGCTCATCTGCTTGAATTTCGAGCGCAATCTGGAACTACCTGAACTGCCTGAGCCCGAAGAAGAAGAAGTCGCGCTGCCGCGACTGCCTGCTGGATGCTGGTACAACGAGGACTTGGAAGAGGCTCCTCCCTGCTGTTGCTGCTGAGGCTGCTAGGTCTCTCTGTCTAAGGTGGTGGCCTTCGCCATGGCCTCTCCCAAGGTGGTACACATGTGTGCTGTCACATCCCACCTCAGGTCTGGTCTCAGTCCTGCTATGAACCTCTCTGCACATGCCTGATCGCTACCTGCGACATGAGGCACATGCCTCAACAACCGGACAAACCTCTGGTGGTACTGAGAAACTGTGAGGTTGCCCTGAACCAACGTGTGGAACTGGTCCCATCTCTGATGTTGAGCGTAGTCGGGGAAGTACTCGCCGTGAAAGACCTTCGAAAATCGTTGCCAAGTGATGTGATCCAACCTCTACCCCTGGAAGTGAGTCTGCCTCTGAACTCTCCACCACTCATGGGCTGCTCCCTTAAGTTGGTACACCGCCAGTTGAACCTGGTCCTCCTCAGTGCACTCCATGGTCTCAAAGATGTGCTCTAACTCATGGGTCCAGCTCTCTGCCTTATCTGGATCATACTCACTGTGGAACATCGGTGGCCGGAGACACAAGAATCTCTCTAGGAGAGCGGTCATGTTCTCCGTAACCGACATCCTCCTCTGGCCGGCTCGGGTACTCCCAATACCCGACGACTGTTGACGAACTGGTTGCTCCACCTTTGGCTCTGCCCGCTGCTCTGGTACCGTTGGGGGAGGTACCGGAAACTGTCCACCTGCTACTGCCTGCCCAGGCTGCCACGCTCCCTAGTACATGGCCCTGAAGAACTGCTCGGCCAAGGAGAACTAGTCTGCGTACTGCTACGGCTGCGGCTGGTACTCCTACTGCTACTGCTCGCCTGCTGCCGCTGTTGCCGCTGCTGCCTGTGCACCCTGAGGCTGCGCCACTAACTCTGCTGCGGACACCTCCTCATGGACCTGCCCCTGCACGGGCATCACAGACTCATCCTGCTACTCAATCGGCTCTCTGGCTTGCCTGCGCCTCTGCGGAGCCATGTCCTGCACGGCAACACAACCAACAAAAGTTAACAAAACCACTCGGGCGACTAGCAGTGTACTTGTACTATCGTTGGGACTTCCTTTGCAGTTTAAATCCATTACATGTCCTGTCAGACTCTCTCTCTGATACCAACTGTAACGACCCAAGAACCAGACCCTCGGCCCACGCCGAGGACTCGATTTTCGCGGTCGCTGCCCACGGATCCGGAGACCCGGAAGGGCTATAATATATATATCTAACAGGATATGTAACGGAAGTAAATGTCAACTGCTAAACTAGAAGCGTACAAGCGGAAACAGGAAAGAGAGCGAGACCGCTGCGTACTGCTCTAAACCCAACGCACGCACGCTAGTACAAGTAAAAGGCAGGGGAAGAACAAATCCCTTTGGGGCGTACCCCGAGGGTGACGTACACTAGAAAAGGGGGAACACTGCTAGCTACGGAGACCTCGCCTACTGCCCAGTCTCCTTCACCTGGCGCGCTCCCTGCCGCTGCTGAGAAGTGTCACCTGGGAAAAGGAGGGATGAGCTTCACAATAGAAGCTCAGTAGGACTACCAATCTTCTACTGGCTCTAAATAGACAGAAGAATATAAATATAAAATGAATGACAACAGTTTATATCTTCTACCTACAAACGGAAGTGCAGAAGCGAAACTACAACTAGCAGGGCATAGAAAGTACACACGGTCGGAAGCTCCGTACGACTGCTCATCGTGACCACCACACGGCTAGCAAACACAGATGGAGGGGACTCCACCTGGACAAGGAACACTAGCTACGGGAAGCACTACCACTAGTCAAGGTCAGGTGCGTCAACCGACGTCTTATCCTCGACCCGGGTCCTGACCCTCACGTCTCGTCAGAGCGAGGTAGGATACAAAGTAACACACTGAAACCGCCGTAGTCTGGACGGACTACGGTCCCACGCCTGGCCTATCTAAGCGGTTCCGGGGCCACAAAGAGCGAGGCAGTGAGAAAAGGACTGGCTAGCCTGCACCGGGTAGAACTCCAGCCGTCCTCGGTGTCCCAGGCCTAGCCAAGAGAGCTTTGCAAACGACTCAACGCCGCCGTCCAAACCACCATTTTCCCCTGAGCTCCAGAGTCTGCCTGCTGGGATGCCAACTCGAGCACACTCGTCGCCTCGATACCTCCCTCGAAGGCACCCGAGGATGGGGGTCCCAGGCAACGGTAACAACCTTTCACACGGAACAAGCCCTAAAGTGCCGAGCACCGGGCGAAAGACTAGTGTAGACCATACTAGGGAACTAGCATAGGTGCCATGGGTACAGTAAAAGAAGCGGAAATGGTGAAGAGCGGGAACCTGTCTCACGGCTGGGGTCGCGACGTATCGGGCCGTCGCGACCTCATAGCGATGCCCGACCTGTCGCGATCCCGTCGCGACCCAATCGTGACACCCAAGAGTGTCGCGATCTCGTCGTGACCGGCCAGGCCGTCGCGACCAGATCGCGACCTCCACGATCATCGCGTTCTTAGCAGTGGAGGGTTCTGGAGCATTCCCCCCGGGAACCACCCCAAAACGGGAAACAAACCAACCCAAAGGGGGAGGGGATCATGCTCGACATGCAAGAAAGCTAGTAAAGCATCCAAACCACCCTTAAAACCCCACAACATGGATCTACACTCGGAGAGAAACCTCACTCAACCTCGAGCATGGAGTTCTCACACTCCCAAGCCCTAAACCACTGAGAAACCGCGATCTAGAGGGGGAGGGAGCATGCTTAAGGCGAAAGGATCAAGAGTCCCTACCTCCACACGAAGAACGAACCCATTGGGGCCTTCTCGTAGGAAAGGACGCCTCCTCCTCACTCCAAATGACACAAACACGTCCCCTGCACGAGCGGGACGACACCACCTCAGCACGAACGCCTCAAGCACCAAAAACCGCCATGAATCCGCAAGGGAAACTCAAGAGGGAAAGGAGAGGGGAGAAAGAGAGCTGAGAGGGCGAGAGGGGGAAAGGGGGTGCGGCCTTGGGTTTTAACCCGGCGTCCCCCAGAACGCGATGGAACGACATGTCACGATAAGACTCTTGTCGCGATGCCCCTAGGCATCGCGACCTTATCGCGACTGTCGTGTCTGTCGCGACCCCAAAAAGAGGGTCAAACCTTGAAGACTGGAAAAGCAATCGCGATGGATGACCACGTCGCGTTCATGAACGTGCGTCTGACACCCGACAGAGCCGTTCTGATAGAAAGGACATCGGTCACATCTGTCAGAAAAGCTGTGGCGACGCCATCGGACATCGCGACCAGAACAGGACGGCCATACCATCGCGCCAAGAATGCGACAGCCCTGGTTGTCGCGAACTGAACCTGTCGCGACGGCCTCCTTGTCGCGACCGCGTCGCGACCAGGGAGCATGTCGCGACCCTGAGGACGGGGCCAAAGGGCCCAAGGGGAGCCGGGTCTTACACTCACACAAGACCAACACAGCACACACCCCAACAACAGAGGGGCAACCAACAAGGCAGGGACACCTTCCACCGGTTCCACAAACAACCCTGCACTGGTGAAGGTCACAACACACGTAGGCTCTCTTAGCCTTTGCGATGCACACACACACAATGTGCCGAAGATGACCAGGAGCACTGCACCTGGACTTGCCTGCAAGCGTCCTTCATACGGAAAGACCACTACCAGCGAGTCCACCGCGAACTGCGCTACCACGGCACGAACACGCCGGGCGACCACACTTGCCACGCACGCGACACAGCAACAACTGCAAACCTTCAGCACGTGCATGAATCATGCAGGGAAGCCACACAACTGCAAAACATTTGAAATCACAAGCCTAACACTAGTCGGATGGTGTCAGCAGCGTACTCATACCTTTCTTTGGGACAGCTGTAGTTATTACTTCCTTACAAATCTCAGTAGACTCCTCTCTCTGATACCAACTGTAACAACCCGACCTCCCAGACCCCCGCCAGGGACCCCGAAGGTCGCGTCGCCACCCACGGATCCAAAGATCCGGAAGGGTTAGAAGAAATAGTCTAGTGAGATATGTACTGAATTTAAATAACTATAACAATATGTACAATATACAAAGGTCTGTACAACGTGTCCCAAGCAAAAGCACAAGTACAAGAAGAAAGGTGCAGTCCTTAAGAGGCATACCCGGAGGACTTGAAAAGCACAACTCTCAGCTCACTCGGCTACAAGAGCTCACAACACTAGCTCTCACTGCTGCTGACAACACACACACCACAACCACCTCCGCAACCCGTCCGACACTGAGCTCCCGCGACGACGAGCCCCTAGCTGAAGGAAGTAGGAGGGGTGAGCCTCGCGAACAAGGCCCAGTAGTGATTACTAGTCCCTCATCGGCCAGAGCAGCAGGAACTCCAAAAATAGGAAACTACCCTAGAAAGCTGTAAAGCGAGGAACACCTACCGCAGGGTACTACTAAACAGCGGAAGAGAACAGCACAACACCACGACCACCAACCAAGGTCAGGATACACACACGACTCCCGCAGAAACCAACGGAGTCGGGCACACAGCGGAAGCAACGCTCGGCACACTCGCTGAGACCACGCAACAACCAAGTGAGAGCGACGTCTTACCTCAAGCATGGCCACCTCAGACCTCCACAGGGTCGAGGTCCCACAAGCAGAACCACCCCGAACCCTAGACACACCACCAGATCGGGAAACCACACTCGCCGGTGCCACCACGGACTGGCACCCAAGAACTGGACCATTGAACCAAGAGAACACCGAAGCGGAAACCACCAGAAGAACGGGTCTGCACAAGGCCAGACCCACGACGCCCACGGAAACTAGGCACAACCAGGCTATAATCGCCGTGCAAGCTAGGGCAATGGATAACACTTGGAAACGTCGTGAGGAAATGCCGTCACAACAACAACAACAAAGCCACCGCCGCTAGCAGCCAAGAGGGGGACCCATAGTCCGCACGCTCTGCTCGCTAGCCTAACTCTTGCCTCCGAACCGCGGAAGGGTAAGACAGAGCCGCCACAGAAACACACCAACGCACACAACACCGCAGCCTGGCCAAACTGCGGCCCCATGCCTAGCACCACTACGTGGCTCCGGAACCAACGCAGAGAGAGGCAGTGAGACAAAGGACTATCTAGGCTGTGCTAGGAGGAAACACCTCAACGACCTCGGCGTCCCGCCCCAGACAAGAGAGCTCTACAAACGACTCAGCGCCGCTGTCCAAACCTCATTTTTCCCTCAGCTCTAGAGTCTGCCTAGTCGGCTGCCAACTCGAGCACGCTCGTAGCCCGGAGCACTCCCTCAAGAGGCTCCCGAGGATGGGGGTCCCAGACAACGGAGACAACCTCTGAACAGGACAATCCCTCAAGTGCCAAGCACCGGGCAAAAGGAGGGGCAAGCACAACAAGAACCGCGCCAAACTGCTGGCTTGTAACACACGACAAGCCAGCAAGCGAGAGGCATGCACGGACCCTCAAAAAGGCCGTCAGCCAACCAAGGCACGCGCGAACGGCTAGAACCTCAGGACACCACCAGACAGTATGAAAACTCGTCGCTCTGCTAATAATCAATTGACCGCCAGTCAATCGATTATTAGATAGACGCGACCCTCCTAGCACCACTGCTAGGACATGACCACGAAGGTGTCACCTTCGGTCACTGAACGCAAGGAGGTAACCTACCACGTTCCCTACCAGAAGGTCCTAAGGGCAAGGTCTGCCCTGGGGCACACGCCGACACACAAACTGAGCCATGGAAACACTGGAGGCAACACAGGTAATGCCGCGCCCCCACAGGCCGTCACGATACCATCGTGACAGGGAAGGGCACCGAGACACTAATATCACGACGGGGGGACACATCGCGACAGTGGACTCTATCGCGACCAGAAAACGCGCCACGACAGCGACCCTTATCACGCCCACCAACCGCGTCGCGATAAGGTCGTGCCTAACTGGACCGACGCCTCCTCTGATGTCGCGACACGCCGCGCAGTCACGACATCAGTTGAGAGGCAGACCGTTGGGATCCTCAATCCCGGGGCCGCTCACGAGCTACAAACATGCACACACGGAGGAGGGAGCATGGGGAAAGCTGAAAAGCTAATCTACAAACCACGAGGGCTCCAATCCTCCCGGATTAGAGAGGGCACAAGAAATCCCTATCCGTTACGAAGAACCTAACCCAAACAAGGGCCTTCACGATGCACGGCCGCCTCCTCCTCGCTCCACGATGCCGCTCCAACGCTCCGCCACGGGCCGCCGGTGCCACCACGCCCTGATCGCCGGAGGGGAACTCCCCCATCGCCGGAGAAGAGGGGAAAGGGAAGAAGAGGAGAGAGAGGGGAAAGGGTAGCCGTCAACAGACCGCGACAAGAACGCGTCCCCCAGGGACGCCGCGACAATGCGACAGGTCGTACTGACACACCTGCCACTCTGACAGTGTTAGATGACTGCACAACGGAGCACGACAACACTGTCGCGACCCGTTGACCAGTCGCGACAAGAACGTGACACACACCTACATCGCAACAGGGATACCGACACGTCGGACACCCATGACGCGACACTAACGCATCGCCTAGCCTGGACGCGTTAGTGGCCAGTCATCCCAGACACCGAAAGGAAAGCCGGGAAGCCGGGTTTTACAATTTTAAATCATGAGTGCACTTTGTGGTTTGATTCATATCTTCTATCTCCATTCTACGCACATTAGGATAGTTGGTTTCGTTGTTACAATTGTTATATTTCTCTTAGTTAAGTTTAATATGTTTTGTGTGAAAGAATTTTTAAATAACGATAACCAATTCACCCCTCCCATCTTGGTTAGGTTGACCATTTTAAATAATGATAACCAATTCACCCCTCCCATCTTGGTTAGGTTGACCATCGTACATACATATTATGCTTCAATTAATATTAGAGTAGGTTCTCTTTTCTAAAAGAGTGAACCTTGTATGCGATGACAAACAAAGGATTTATGTTGGAGGGTTATTCTATCCAACATCCACCATTCTTTTATGGTAGTAATTATTCTTATTGGAAAAACTAGATGCACGTCTTTCTCAGGGCTCAAGATTATGAGATCTGGAAAGTCATAAGTACTAGTCCATATACACTGCCAGAGGATGAGGGAAAGTGGACTGAGGATAACATCAAAAAATCCAAGATTAATTTTAGTGCTTTAAATATTATGTAATGTGCCATACACTTTGATGAGTACTCCCATGTTTCTATGTGCGTTTCAACTAAAGAAATGTGGGACAAACTGAAGTTGATTTATGAAGGCACTTCTGAAGTCAAAGAGACCCAAACCAATCTCCTTGTGTACGAGTATGAAATGTTCAAGATGAATTCAATTGAATCAATTTCAAAAATGTGTGCACAGTTCTCACATATCACCAATAGTCTGAAGGCACTTGGGAAGAATTACACAGACTCAGAGCTTATGAGAAAGATTATGAGATCCCTCCCACCGGCGTGACACACAAAAGCCACGGTCATTAAAGACTCCAAAAATTTGTCAACCCTCACTGTGGAAGAATTAATAGGGTGTCTCATGACATATGAGATAAACTTGAAAGATTATGAGTCCAAGGCACTCAACTCAGAAGAAAGCTCATCGAGCGAAGATGAAGAAGTGACCAAGTTAGCCTATGGTTTCAAAAAGTTTCTGAAAAAGAAGCCACAATATATGACATCTTCCAAAGACTACAAGGGCAAAAACAAGCAAGGAGAACCCAACAGACAGACAGAGATGATTTGCTATCAATGCCAAGGAATTGGACACATGAAATCTGAGTGTCCAGTATTTTTAGGAAAGCAGAACATGATGATTAGTCCATCCCCATATAATTTTATTTAATATTTCACATTTTGGTGATTAACAAAATCTTAACAATTATTTTCTAACAATCTTTTATGAAGTTCATCCACAGGGAATAAGTCAAGCCTAATCTGTAAGTAATCCTTACAATGATCATTTAAAGTTCAAGCATTTATTTTCTCTAAGTCCATAACAATTTCCCTTATAAGCATAATGATTTCATAAGTATCCGTTTCTTTATAAGCATGAACGATTCTATCGCTACAATGATTTCGGTTTCACATAGATTTCATAAGAAAAACAACGATTCGGTCTTCGGTTTCTTAAGAGAAACAACGATTTGATTGTTGTAACGATTTGATAAGTGAAGACAATGATTTGATAGCTAGAACGATTTGCCTTTATGGTAGAACGATTTGCTTGTACAACGATTTGGTTACTCTCGTACAATGATTTGCTTATATCTGTACAACGATTTGTTTATGTTCGAACAACGATTTGCTCAAACAACGATTTGTTTATGTTTGAAAAACGATTTGCTCAAACAACAATTTGTTTATGTTTGAACAACGATTTGCTGAAACAACGATTTGCTTATGTTTGAATAACAATTTGCTCAAACAACGATTTGTTTATGTTTGAACAACGATTTGCTCAAACAACAATTTGTTTATATTTGAACAACGATTTGCTCAAACAATAATTTGATTATGTTTGAACAACGATTTGTATAAACAACGGTTTCATAAGTTGCATAACTATTTCCTTGTCATAACGACTTCATGGATTACATCGATTTCACATATGATATTTAAATTTATTTTCAATATTGTGAAAGTCAAAGTCTTCCCGCGTGCATCACTAATATCCTTGCATTTAATGGGATTGTACACTCCTCTGCACGATGCATATCTGGGCACCTTCTATTCCTATATTTCTATGGCAAACACTTTTCAGGATAGCAGAATGGCATCACCATTTTGGTGTACGTTCTTACTGCATGGTTTCTAACATTGACTGACAAGCATAGAGACAGTCTAGCTGTTAGTGCTTCGACATTTATTGTGGGCAGGTCATATCTTACAACGTTGGACAATCAGAAGCTGAGGAATATCTGGATGAATCTTCTCTTTGCGTGTATGGCTCTAGAGCATTAAATGGCTGCAAGCTTACCTGTCGCGCACGATGAACCATACTGTCTAACGTGCTTCAAGCTTAGAGACAACGGCCATTTCAACGGCTATATTCTCAAGAGAAGACATATATATAGAGGACTGAAACTTCCAATATTACAGTTCGACAATTTGAATCCTTGTGTGAAAGAGCCTTCAAGAAAAACCTTCAACAACGAAGAAGAGCCTCTTGCTTCACTCCATACATTCCTTAGCTCATAGCTCTCATCCTTTATTGTCTAGATTTTTGAGAGCTTGTAGTTTTGAGAGATTTGTGTTATTGTTGATCTTTCCCTCTCAGACTTTGCCTCAGATCAAGCATTTCATTGTGAGCTTGGTCTAGGGGCATTTCGCCTTGTACTCATTTTCTGTGTGTATTCCTCTTCGGGCTGTAAAGAGAAGACCTGTTGGAAACAGGTGGTTGTTTCCCTTCAGTAAGGAAGGAAGACCTGTGTATCAGGGTGGTTGTATACCTCTTCGGGGTTTGAAGAGAAGGCCAGCTGCGGATGGATGTGTAAGGGTCCTTGAGGGGGACTGTACCCTTGGTTAGTGAAATCCTAAGTTGTTGCTTGGGGACTGGACGTAGGACTCCTTGGGATAGGAGGTCCGAACCATGATAAAAACTCATGTGTTGTGTGATTGGTTCTTTGTGTGTTTGTCTTTATTATCTCTAACACTAACCATCGATCTTAGTGTCTTCCTATTAAGTGTTTTTATTGACAGGTGTAGATTTAATCGAAAATTTTAAAATCCCATTCACCCCCCCTTTGGGCTTGCTAGCTGGACAACAAGTGGTATCAGAGCTAAGTTTCTTCGACAAAGAGGTTCTTACGATCTAAAGAGCAAAGATAAATGGCAGCTCAAGGGTATGCAGAAGGCCAGTCAGTTAACAGACCACCTTTGTTCGATGGTGAAGATTACAACTATTGGAAGACCAGAATGAAGTACTTCCTTCAAGGTCTCGATTTTCAAATCTGGTCAATCATTGAAGAAGGAGATTTAGTTGTTCTAAACAGCCGAGAAAATTGGACAGATGATGATAAGAAGAAGATCTCCCTCAACTGCAAAGCGAAGAGTATATTATGTTGTGCTCTTAGTAAGAAAGAGTTCAACAGAATCTCATCATGCAAATCAGCGATGGAAATGTGGGAGAAACTTAGAACCCCATATGAAGGAACAAACAAAGTTAAAGAAACAAGGATAGACATCTTGGTAGCTTAGTATGAGCGATTTTAAATGCAGTCAAGAGAATCAATTACACAAATGTACAGTAGATTCACAGATATCACTAATGGTTTGGCTGGTCTTGGAAAGAACTACAACATGTGAGGCATGGTAAGAAAAATACTGAGATCCCTACCAGCTTCATGGACTCCTAAAGTGACAGCCATAGAGGAAGCTAATGACCTGAAGAAGATGTCTCTTGAGAAGCTCATTGGGTCACTAATGGCCCACGAAATAAATATGGAAAGGCTTGGGGAGTCTTCAAGTAGAAAGAAGTAGAGCAACGTGCTAAAAGCTACTGAAGGTAGCTCTGAAGAAGATTCAGAAGATGAAGATAGTGGTGAGAATAGCGAAGATGAAGAAGCATTCCTCTCCAGAAGATTACAACGCATATTGGCCAAGAAGAAATATCAGTCTGGAAGGAGACATTTCAAGAAAGGGAAAGACTCCAGGAAACCTGAAGTCAAGGATGGCAAGAAGTCAGAACCCATCTGTTATGAATGTAAGAAATCTGGACATATCAAGGCTGAATGTCCGAAACTGAAGAAGATAGAATTCAGGAAGAAAGACACTCAAAGAAATTCAAAATATATAAGAAGAAAGCCATGGCAGTTGCATGGAGCAATGACAGTGACTCAGACAGTGAGTCTAGCTCCAGTGAAGAAGAAGAAGAAAAGGCCAACCTGGCCTTCATGGCAAACACTGATGACAAGGTAACCTCTGACTCTTCATTCACTTCTTGTAATGATTCAGATTCTGATAGTTTAGAAGAAGCTTTTAATGAGTTATATAGTAAATATAAAGATGTATGTAAAATACTAAAAACTACCAAAAAAATCATGCATGTTTAGAAATTACTAACTCAGATTTAAAATCTAAAAATGAGCAGTTAGAAAAATAAATTTCCGAATTAAAAAGGAGAAATGAATTATTATGTGAAGACTTGAGAAATAAAAATGAACAAATAACAAATCTAGAAAGTCAGGAAACAATAAGCAAACTTAAAAGGGAAGTTGACACACTAACCAAAGATAATGAATATTTAACTAACACCATTGAAAAATTCACAAATGGTAAATTGACATTAATATTAAAAGGAGCCAGAAGATCAGGGAAAAAGAAACATGGTTTAAGGTATACTCCACCAGATAATGAAGAAACAATAATTCATCCTAAAATCTATCGAACCCCAAAATTTGTAGCTGAACAAGACACTGAATATAAATCAAATGTTAAGTATATCCCAACTGAAAAGGTAAGTAAAATATCCTGCTTTAGTCATTGTAACAAATTAGGACACACTAAAATAACTTGTCCAACTAAACACCTAAAATAGATACTCAAAAGAAAAGATGAGGAAACTAACCAGCAAAGACCCAAAAGAATTTGGGTACCTAAATCTTAGTGTTTCTATTGCAGGGAAGTCTTAGAGTATCAAAATGGTACCTGGACAGCAGGTGCTCAAGGCACATGACAGGCAACAGAAAGCTGTTCTCACACATTGAAGATGAAGAAGGTACAGTAACTTATGGGGATAATGAAAAAGGAACAGTGATCGACTGTGGATCAGTTGGCAGCCAAGACAGAACCCTCATTGAAGATGTTCTATGTGTTCAAGGACTCAAGCATAATTTGATAAGTATCAGCCAGTTGTGTAACAAAGGTCACCAAATCAGATTTCAAAAGTCAAAATGTCTTATTATGAAAGATGGAGTAACAGTGTTCGAAGCCTACAGAGAAAAGAATTTATCTATGCTTCACCTGGAAGAGTTAAAGGATCAAGATGTATGCCTTGCTGAAAATAAAGATCAATCAGCTGAATTATGGCACAGGAGATTGGGCCACTGTAGTCTGGATGGAATCAAAAAATTGGTCAAGAGAAATCTAGTAGAAGGTTTGCCCAAAATAAGCTTAAGGATAGAAGGTGTGTGTGAACCTTGTGCAAAAGGGAAGCACACAAAATCATCCTTCAAGTCGAAGACAATTGTAACTACCTCTAAACCGTTGGAACTGTTGCATATGGATCTGTTTGGACCGGTGAGAACCACCAGCCTAGGGAAATTTTTTTTGGATTTGTGATAGTAGATGATTATTCAAGATTCACTTAGGTATCGTTTTTAGAGCACAAAGATGACACCTTTGATAGCTTTGTTAAATTCAGTAAGAAAGTTCAGAAGGACAAGAAGTTCAGTATAATAAGTATCTGATCAGATCATGGAGGAGAATTTCAAAATGAAAAATTTACAGAATTCTGTGATGATCAAGGAATTGAGCATAACTTCTCAGCACCAAGGGCACCACAACAAAATGGAGTTGCTGAGAGAAAGAATAGAACATTACTAGATATGGCCAAAACCATGTGTCAGAGTATAATCTACCAAGATATTTCTGGGCTGAAGCAATCAACACTGCATGCTACATAATAAATAGAGTGATGATCAGGCCAATCCTGAAGAAGACTGCATATGAGCTTTACAAGCAGAAGAAGCCAAAGATCAGTCATTTCAGAACATTTGGCTATCCATGCTTCATCCATAACAATGGTAAAAGAGATATTGGTAAGTTAGATTCCAAATCTGATGAAGGAATATTCACGGGGTATGCTTCTAAACCTAAAGGTTATAGAGTCATTAACAAACAAAGTTTATTAATAGAACAAATCGTCCATGTTATTTTTGATAAATCTAACCCTTCCTTGAGAAAGGAAGTAGATAGTGATGATGATGATGCAGATAAACTATCTAAGAAACTCAAGGATACATCTATCAAGGATAATGAAGATCCACCCTTGGAAGAATTGCAACAGAATGAAATATCTCATAATGATCTTCCAAAGGATTGGAGATACAAGAAGGATCATCCAAGAGGCAACATCATTGGAGATCCATCTGTTGGGGTAAGAACAAGAGGCAATGTAATTCCATGTGATTACTTAGCATTTGTCTCTCAAATTGAGCCGAAGACAGTCAATGAAGCACTGTCTGATGAATCTTAGATTTTAGGCATGCAAAATGAACTTAATCAGTTCAAGAGAAACCAAGTTTGGTCCCTTGTTCCGAGACCATCAGATCATCCTGTTATTGGCACCAAATGGGTGTTCAGAAACAAATTGGATGAAGCTGGTGTTATTACTAGAAACAAGGCTAGACTGGTCGCTCAAGGCTATTCCCAAGAGGAAGGCATAGATTTCGATGAAACCTAAGCACCAGTGGCTAGACTTGAGGCTATTAGAATTTTACTTGCATATGCATCTGCATTAGATTTAAAGTTTTTTCAAATGGATGTAAAATCTGCACTTTTAAATGGCTATATAAAGGAGGAAGTCTATGTAGAACAACCTCCTGGTTTTGATGATGAAAAATTACCAAATCATGTCTTTAAATTACATAAAGTACTATATGGTTTAAACAAGCACCTAGAGCATGGTATGAAAGGCTTAGTGCATTCTTATTAAACCATAGTTTTATCAGATGACAGGTAGATAGCACATTGTTTATTAAGTCTAAAGTAAAAAATATATTACTTGTACAAATCTATGTAGATGATATAATATTTGGATCTACTGATGAATCTCTGTGCAAGTACTTTGAAAAGTTTATGCATGGAGAATTCGAAATGAGCATGATGGGGGAACTAAATTATTTCCTTGGACTTCAAATCAAGCAAAGCAAAGATGGCACACACATCTACCAAGCAAAATACACCAAGGAATTATTAAAGAAGTTTGGGTTTAAAAATGCAAAGCCACTGTCCACACTAATGAGCACATCTACAAGGTTAGACAGTGATAAAGATGGTAAGAAAGTAGATCAAAAACTTTACAGAGGTATGATAGGATCATTACTTTACTTAACTACTAGTCGACCTGATATTTTATTTAGTGTATGCATGTGTGCAAGGTATCAGGCTGATCCCAAGGAATCTCATTTAATATATGTTAAAAGGATTTTTAGATATCTAGCTAGAACTCATGATCTAGGTTTATGGTATCCAAAATCATGCGAAATTAATTTAGTAGGATATTCTGATGCTGACTATGCTGGATGCAAGGTAGATCGAAAAAGCACCAGTGGAAGTTGTCAATTTCTTGCAGGATGCTTGATTTCATGGTCTTCAAAGAAACAAAATTCAGTAGCACTATCAACAGCTGAAGCTGAGTATGTGGCTGTTGGAAGCTATTGCACACAACTCCTATGGATAAAACAGTAACTTGATGATTATGGATTGCACATCAAGACCATTCCCTTGCTGTGCGACAACACTAGTGCAATAAATCTTACAAAGAATCCAGTTCAACACTCAAGAACCAAGCATATAGCAGTTAGATATCATTTTATTAGAGATTATGTAGCAAATGACAATATAAATATTTCTTTTATAGATACATTAAATCAGTTAGCAGATATCTTTACAAAAACCTTACCTGAAGAGAGATTTACGTCTCTTAGAAGGGAACTATGCATGTGTAATTTGTGATAGATTTTTTTGCACATAACTGAAATAATAATATCTTCAAAATAATGCTTATTTTCTCCCCTGGATTTAAGTGAATTCTTTAATTGCGTGCATCATAAATTACCTTGATGGTTCGTTATTTTATAAGACTTTATCCTTTGTGAAATCGTCTCCTTGTTTGCCGTTTTCCTCATTTATTGCTGTGTCCTTTCAAAAGTACCTTGAAGTTTTTTTTTATCCTGTAATCTGTGTCATATTGATTCCACAATCTCTCTCTTCTCTTTCGACTCGCCTGGAATGATAAACCCTATCGACTCCGGCATCGACTCTGTGAGATTTCAAAGAATCCCTCTTCTCCCGCCAAAATCTCTTGAGGGCTTCTGCTCTATTCCTTCCCATGATCATCCATAACCTTTCCCTGTTCAATTCCATGGCAGTTTCTGGAGTTTCTGGCACCATTGGGGGCTACGGCGTGGCGTTCCTCACAACTGAGCAGTAGGAAAGATTTATAGCGATGAAGACGAAGCTCTGTGGGAACAAGACTGTGGATGTAGCTGATCTGGAAAAGAACGGCATGCACAGTGTAGTTGCAGCCCTAGAGCAGTTGAAATGGTCAAGGATGGTGACAATCTCAGAGGCAAGTTATTCGGATTTAGTGAAAGCTTTTTATGTTTGTCTGAAGGTAGAAGAAGATGGGTCCCTCACCTCCACAGTGAAGGGCACTCCTATTCATATTACATATGATCTGTTGGAATCCCTGTTTGGTGTGTCTACCGCCGGTCGCAGTGGGGTAGATAGTGTTGACATCCATGTCAAGGGTTTGGGGATTATTGGTACTGAGTATAAGTTGAAGGACGGCAAGATTGACATCAACCAGCTGAACGCCTTCAACAGGATTTTACATTTCATTGTTTGTCAGATTCTCGTGCCCAGGAGCGCAACTTTCTCCACATGCACTAAAGCTGATTCGGATATGATGTTCTGGGGGATTCAGAACCAAGACATTAATATGGTAGAGGTAATAATTGAGAGAATGAAGTTTGCAACAGCAACAATTTGGGACACAAAGAACAAGCTCAACATCTCTCTTCCCTATGCTCACCTGCTAACAAAGATTTTCCAACACTACAACATCAGTTTGAATGGTGAAGTTTTTGAGAAGATGGGCCAAGCTATCAGGTCCAGAAATTTGAAGAAGAGTGGTTTCTCCCTTATAGCTGGGGTTTGGACAAAGACCTCGGTTGCTGAAGGTGAAGCAATTATTGGGGAAGCCCAAGAAGTTCAAATTGTAGAGGCAGAAGAAGAAGTAGCTGTAAGAATCGAAGCTCCTGTGGCAGAAGCTCCAGAAGCTCAAGTTTAGCAAGAAGAAGAAAGAGCAGAGATTCCAGTGATCCAAGAAGAGCAAGCAGCAGCAGCAGCAGCAGAGGTCAGAATTGAAGTTCCAAGGGTTAGTTTAAGTAGAATTGAAGAGATACCTCATTAGCATATTGAGCCCGTTGGGCAAGTGTCAGAGGCTGACACCCCCACCTCAATTGTAGCATCTGTGCTTAGAGATGTGTTGGAATCAATCACTAGCACTCAGGGGGAGCAAGAGGAAGTTGTGGCATCAGGCCACAGTATAGATGTTCAGATGGAAGATGCTCCTATTCAGGGGGAGCATGTAGCTGAAAAGGATGCAGAGACTCAGGGGAAGCACACAACTAGTGCCCCTGCTGATCAATTTCAGGAAGGTGTTGTGGAGAGCACCTTTGATGAGGATAATGTGGAGCCAGATGTTGGCACAAGTGTCAAGGGCAAGGGTGTGGCCACTGAAATTCCACTCCTTACAAGAAAGGCACACCGGAGCTCAAGGAAAAAGAAAATCCATGTGCACTTGAAACCAGTTATTGAGAGGCTAGATGCACAAGGTCAGGTTCTCTGCTCTGTCCAATCAGATATTGCTTCAATATTTATAAGTCAGAGCACTGGAGCTAAGGAAATGGGAATGGTTAGAAATGCATTAAGATGGGTGAGAAGTGAGTTGGGAAGCATAAAGGAATCCGTGTCTATTCTTTCAGATCTGATGAGGGCACAAATATCTACTCCTGCCCCTCCTGCTCCCACTCCTACAGTACCTGCAAGCAGTTTCGGGCCATCAGGGCCAAGGCAAGCAGAAATAGAAGTCTGGCCAGCAGGGCTAGTGGTTGTTGAAGAGCCTGGGCCACCACGGCCAAAGATTAGTGAAGCATCAAGGAAGGATGAGCAAGGTCAGGTAGCATCAGGGCCACCAGGGCCACTAGATGAGAAGTCAGGGCCATCCGGGCCAGTGGATTGTCAGGTTGAGTAAGTAAGAGAAGAAGCTCTTGTAGAAGAGCCTGTGTTCCCAGAGCCCCCTTCCTCTCCTCTTCAAACTCCAGCCCCTCCTTCTCCACCTTCATCTACCACTGCTCCTCCAGCTCCTGCCACCTTCAAACAACCCCTACCTAAGCACATTTCCTCACCTACACCATTTCCTACCACAACCTCCTCTTCTCCTACTTATTCCACATTCATTCCTCCTCCTCCTTCTGAGGCACCTCCAACATCATCCTCCTCGGTTGGAGCCTCCTCTTCTGGTCCTTCTTCAGCTGGACCATCTGTCATATCTGCTCCACCTCCCTCTACATCTTATTCTTTTCTTCATCCTACTCATCCTCCCTCCTTTGTTACCATCATTCTTGAGGGTGCCCAACTTGAAGGTCATGAAATCCAGGACATCAAAGATGAGTTTGAAGTAGCAATACTCCGCTCAGTCCTGTCTGTTGGCACTCACATTCATAGGACAAGCTCCTCCAGCCATGTTCCTAAAAAGAGGAAAATCTATTCAAATCTTGCTATTTCCTCTGAGCCTCATTGTCCACCTCTTTGGTTTTCTCTCACTGTTGAAAATCGAAGAAGGTCTATCTATTGTAAATTCCTCCAGAAATGCACATTTGCCACTCTTTTTGGCCTTCCTCACCTTAATCTAACCGACCACCTAAATGTCGTTCTCCCTCTCTCTTTTCTCTCTAAAGCTGAGCAGTAAAAAATCTTCTCCATGACTGAGGCTAAATCTGAAGATCAGTGGGCTAAGGGCCATAAATCTCTTTACAATAAATTCCTCCTTGCAAGGTCAGCCAGATTCCCACCCAGAGATCATTTCTTGACTCTCTCTAAGTGGTTTGTGCTTCATCACAAGGACACTTGGGGGCTGTTCATCTAGAAGGAGATCAAACTTATCAGGTACTTCCAGATGTTTAACGACTTTAGATATCTTCACAATCTGCACGAGGTTCAGCTTGGCCAATTCTGGCAAGCTATTTCTCTCCTTAGTTCCAATATTTCCCACACCACCTCAATCCAAGTGGATTTTGCCACCTTGAAGATGCCAGATGTGGTATTCCTACCTCCACTTCACTCCTTGGTCATGGAATCAGCTGTGGGCCTGATTATTTTTGAAAGGTTTTCTAGAGTCATGGGCCGCATTTCAGTTCAGAAGGGCAACTTGATTGCATTCTTCAGATTTATCTTTTGAGAATATCACCAGGGCCACATCAAATCTGATGTTCTTGCCCCTCTTTTGTCTGAATGTGAGCAGCTATCTCCATCAGATTGGGAAAGACTTTATCCTCTCACAGCTCAGCAGCTTGTTGATCTTAATGCTTCTCAAGCCAGATCAAATCAACCTCCTCTGTCTGCTGTAAAATTTCTAGATCTGAATTCCATTCATCTTGTTCGAGATCCATTTGATACATGGGTTGAGAGATACAAGGTGTATGTGGCTATGAAAAAGGAACTGAAGGCAAATCAGATTTTCTATCCAATTTTAGTTGATCAATTCCTCCAGCATGCTAGTTTTGGCACCTCTACCTTCTACAAAATGTCTCTTGGCCAAAATGAGTTTGGAACCTTTGAGGAAGCTCAGCGGCAACTGCACATCCAAAGGATGGCTCCTGTTATGGGACCCTCCTACTCTATAGTTATGGAGCCTTCCAAAGTTATTTTGAAGAGCAGGAATGCAAGGCATGGCCGATCATTACTCGCTATGCCTCCCTTCTATCCCCTGCTTTCTACATTCTTGTACCTCCTCAGTGAAATAATATACTGTCTTTTCTGTCTTCCATTTATCTTTCTTCTCTTCTTTGTCTACTTTGATTCCTTTTTTGCTTAATGACAAAAAGGGGGAGAAAATAAAACATTCTGAAATACATACCTACAAAATCCTCATTTTAGAAAATTTATTTCAGCACATTGTGTGTTATGTTTTGTCATCACCAAAAGGGGGAGATTGATGATCAGTCCATCCCCATATAATTTTATTTAGATATTTACAAATTTGGTGATTAAAAAAACCTTAACAATTATTTTCTAACAATCTTTTATGAAGTTCATCCACAGGGAATAAGTCAAGCCTAATCCGTAAGTAATCCTTACACTGTATCATTTAAAGTTCAGAGCATGTATTTTCTCTAAGTCCATAACGATTTCTCTTATAAGCATAACGATTTCATAGGTATCCGTTTCTTTATAAGCATGAACGATTCTATCGCTACAACGATTTCGGTTTTACATAGATTTCATAAGAAAAACAACGATTCGGTCATCGGTTTCTTAAGAGAAACAACGATTTGATTGTTGTAACGATTCAATGAGTGAAGACAACGATTTGATAGCTAGAACGATTTGCCTTTACGGTAGAACGATTTGCTTATATCTGTACAACGATTTGCTTGTACAACGATTTGGTTACTTTCGTACAACGATTTGCTTATATCTGTACAATGATTTGTTTATGTTTGAACAACGATTTGCTCAAATAAAGATTTGTTTATGTTTGAACAATGATTTTCTCAAACAACGATTTGTTTATGTTTGAACAGCAACTTGCTCAAACAACGATTTGTTTATGTTTGAACAACAATTTGCTCAAACAATGATTTGTTTATGTTTGAACAATGATTTGTTTATGTTTAAACAACGATTTGCTCAAACAACGATTTGTTTATGTTTGAACAACGATTTGCTCAAACAACGATTTGTTTATGTTTGAACAACGATTTGTATAAAGTCATAACGACTTCATGGATTACATCGATTTCACATATGATATTTAAATTTATTTTCAAATATTGTGAAAGTCAAAGTCTTCCCACGTGCAACACTAATATCCCTGCATTTAATGGGATTGTACACTCCTCTGCAGGATGCATATCTAGGCGCCTTCTATTCCTATATTTCTATAGCAAATACTTTTCAGGATAGCAGAATGGCATCACTATTTTGGTGTACGTTCTTACTGCATGGTTTCTAACGTTGACTGACAAGCATAGAGATAGTCTAGCTGTTAGTGCTTCGACATTTATTGTGTGCAGGTCATATCTTACAACGTTGGACAATCAGAAGCTGAGGAATATCTGGATGAATCTTCTCTTTGCGTGCATGGCTCCAGAGCATTAAATGGCTGCAAGCTTACCTGTCGCGCACGATGAACCATGCTGTCTAACGTGCTTCAAGCTTAGAGACAACGGCCATTTCAACGACTATATTCTCAAGAGAAGACATATATATAGAGGACTGAAGACTCCCAGTTATACAGTTCGACAATTTGAATCCTTGCATGAAAGAGCCTTCAAGAAAAACCTTCAACAATGAAGAAGAGCCTCTTGCTTCACTCCATACATTCCTTAGCTCGTAGCTCTCATCCTTTATTGTCTAGATTTTTGAGAGCTTGTAGTTCTGAGAGATTTATGTTATTGTTGATCTTTCTCTCTCAGACTTTGCCTCAGATCAAGCATTTCATTGTGAGCTTGGTCTAGGGGCATTTCACCTTGTACTCATTTTCTGTGTGTATTCCTCTTCGGGCTGTGAAGAGAAGACCTGTTGGAAACATGTGGTTGTTTCCCTTCAGTAATGAAGGAAGACCTGTGTATCAGGGTGGTTGTATACCTTTTCGGGGTTTGAAGAGAAGGCCAGCTGCGGCTGGATGTGTAGGGGTCCTTGAGGGGGACTGTACCCTTGGTTAGTGAAATCCCAAGTTATTGCTTGGGGACTAGACGTAGGTCTCCTTGGGATAGGAGGTCCGAACCAGGATAAAAACTCCTGTGTTGTGTGATTGGTTCATTGTGTGTTTGTCTTTCTTATCTCTAATACTAACTATCGATCTTAGTGTCTTCTTGTTAAGTGTTTTTATTGACAGGTGTAGATTTAATCGAAAATTTTAAAATCCCATTCACCCCCCCTCTGGGCTTGCTAGCTGGGCAAACAAAGTCAAGGTAAAGAAGTCCAAGTCCATGGTCGCCATATGGATTGACTCCGATGAGTCAAGCTCCACAGTAGAAGATTTCCAAGAGAAGAAGGGCGTCGATTGCAGGCTCATGGCATTTGAGGAAGAATCTCCCGATGTAAATTTTGATCGTGAATCCTTTACCATTGAGGAGATGGAATCAATGTACTTTGTCTTGCATGAAAAATACAGAAAAATCACAAAATAAAATAAGGGACTAAAAATGAAAATAGAAAGTATTTTGCATGATGAATCTCCATACATCTCGTGTCATGAATTAAAATTGCAATGTGAGGTTCTTGAGCATTCTTATGAGACCATGCGAAGTAAAATTAAATTGTATGAATAGGAAATAGATTGCATGGCACATGATAGTATTTTTTGTAAAAAAACTAAACATGCTTGATAAATAAAGTAATTCTTTGAAATATGATAATGAATGTTTGAAAACTAAATTTTCATATTTTGAAAAGAATGCCTTGAGTCATGAATCCACTGTCAAGAAAAACAATATATGAGCTTAAATCTATTGTATCTAGACTCATGAAGGGAAAGGAAAAACTTGATAAAGTGCTCAGTGTTAAAATTAACACTAATAGGCGTGGTTTAGGCTACTCCCTTAAGAATAAAAAGAACAAATCTTTTGAGTCTAAATCATTAACATATTTTATTCACATTTCTAATTGTTCAAGCACATCTCATGCTAAACCACAACAGAATAAGGCCCAATTGAATCCTCATGCTAAAAAGTCTGTGCATCTTAAAAAACCAGTTCAAGATAAGAAATCCATGTAGTCAAAGAATTTTACTTATGTTAAAAATTCTGAACAGTCCAAGAAACATGTACAATCTAAGAAACCAACTCATGTGAAAGGAAATAAGCGTGTTGTACCCAATGTCATTCATAGGTCATAACCCACACAATGCACTTCAAACATTACATGTTATTTCTGTGATGGACATGTTCATGTAAACTACACTTGTTTAATCTACTCCCTTCCAGAACTAACACTGTTGAACCCAAAACTATTTAGGTACCAAAGAAATCCACTTAAAAGTTGTGGTTGCATATGTCTTGAAAAATTTCGAGTTGGAGCATCAATGTTAAAAACATGGCACCAAAATAGTTTTGTGAGTATCAAGTACCCTTATTTTTGAGCTCTCAAGATAAGACATAAATTATTTTGTATATTTTTATTCTTTACTCTTTTAGATTTTGTTAATAGACTGTGTTTTTGTTGTCGTTCTATAAAAAAAACTTGAAAAATAAAAAACATAAGAAGAGTCTCAGAGTTTAGGTTCCATTGCATGCTTGTGTTTGCATGTCGATCTCTTGTATGCTTGCTTGTAAAGTACATGTAAAGACACCCTCCTTGACTCTTTCTATGGCCTAAAACTCCCTTGCTATTATTATAGCATTGGCTTGAGATTTAGTGTGCATTAATTTAGCCACTAAGGGGGAGAATTTTGTATCTTGTGTGTGCATACATTAAGGGGGAGCCAAATATCTATGTACTTAACTTGCTTCTCAAAATACATTTGAAATTGAAGCCAACACACTAATGTACATGACTATGATTTGTTGGTAGTGGAATCGGAAATCTAGGGGGGGGGGTGAATAGATTTGCCCCTTTAAAAAGTAACAAATGCAGAATTAAAATATCAAGAGATAGACAACAAACATGCACAACAAACCATCAACGAACACCAGGAATTTTTAGGTGGTTTGGCTCCCAGATGGAGACCTACGTCCACCCCTCACTTCAATCAAGTGAGGCTCCACTAAGCACTGTCTAATTGTGAGATACTCTTACACAACTGTCGATTCACAGCTTACAAGAATCGCTGACATACAACTTGAACACCGCTTTCTCACAGCTTACAGATCACGCATATCTCATAATCCACACACTCAACCAGTGCTGGATCAACACTCCTAATACCAAGTAGGAGTCAACAAATGAATTTGAAGGAGTTCAAAAGATAAAATAATTTACACAAGATGATCAGAGTAGAGAGAGGCAATCAATCAAACACATATGCTTTGGTGCTGCTGAATTCTCCTTGGAAAATTCTGAAGCTTCAGTTCTTGATGCTTGCAATCACGCTCCAGATCTCATAACTTGAGCTTATCAAGTTAATCGAACTCCCCAAGCAGTTGGATGCAACTTCTCTTCAATTTAGACTTGATTTCTGATGCTTTGGCTTGGCTTTAACAGAGATGGCATTAGAGAAGCTTGAACTCACTCTATAAGTGCAACAACTTTCTTCTCCAGAAAGAAGACTTCTTCAGTTGGCACACGCCCTTGCTCTAGAGCTCTACTTCTCCTTCTTTTTGCCAAAATCGCACACTGCACGCAAGCGACGCCTCTCCTCTTTTTGCGACTTCACAAAATCTTCAGGTGCTCCCCACCATATTCCCATTTCGTTAGGAAAGAAGGGTGAACTTTGCCACCAAAAAGTTTCCTTCTAGAATCTTCAATTATGTGCTAGGGAATCTCTACTGATTGGGCCTTGGATCATATGCCCAAGTCTAATGCACTAGCACTTAGCTTTTCCCACTGGAGGGTAGTTGTATCGACACACAAGAGTGGGTGTGTCAACCTATATAAGGTTCCCCTTAGATTCTAAATAAATTAGGTCAACATGTGTCGACGCATCTTGTGCACTGCGTCTACACCTTGTGGTCTTTCTTGAAAGTGACCTACTTGATAGGCCAGGTGCCTCAACCTCCTGAGTGACTTTCATCGATGCTCTGGGTTTTTCTTTAAAGATTGCTCAATGGATGAACGGGGGCGTCGACCTGTAGTCAACATGTGTTGACACACTGTCTATATCTTCAAATATAGCTCACTAGATAAGCTAGGTGCATCGACCTTCTATGCAACATGCGTCGACGCACTGAGAAATTTTCTATTTAGCAGTCATTGGAAGAACCACATGCGTCAGCCTTCTGTGTAGCTTGTGTCGTTGCACATATAGCCATTTTGTTTGGGATGGTACCTGTTATAAGTATTAATGAGTTAGAACATATTTAATTATTTATGTGGAATATGTATCATAGTTAGACATGGTCTTTGACATCATCAAAACAAGGGACACAACAATCTCCCACTTTTTGATGATGGCAACTATAATCCATAAATCCTTTGACTTTTTACTTGTTTCGAACACTTCATCATAACATGCATCACACATTCAGTCATTCCGGTCTATCAAAATATGGGAACATAAAATACATTTCATTTCATTCAATGATGTGTACAATACAATGCATGTATATTATGAGCATGTTCCCAACCCATTTTCCCATTTCATTTAATTTTCAACCACAAAACCAGAAAAAACTTTATATATAACAAAAACATCACAAAATTCAGTTTGTCTCCCCCTTTGACATCATCAAAATAAGGGGGAATAGAAACTTTAGTTTTGAGGTGGAATAGGGGGCTGAGATGGATTGGCAAACAGCCTGGCCTCAATCCTTGCCATTCTAGCATCCAGATCATCATAGTTTGTTCTTAAGTAAATCAGAACAGCATGGAGTCTAGTATTCAAGGTGTCGTTCATTGTCTTCAAGCTATCATTTTCATGAATAGACATCTGATCCTTCCCATGGGGCATGGGTGGTGCAGCTGTAGAAGATGTAGCAAATGTGCTTTCAGTTGCATCTATCTCACATGAAAGCTTCCAGATTTTTGCAAATTCTTTCTTCATTTTGGCAAGTTGTGTAAGAGTCAAGGAATTATGTTCCTTCAATGCTTCCATATTATATACAATGTGGGCAAAGGAAAGTCTGAGCTTTTGAATTTCTTGTACAGTTAGTTATGCTTTATCACTACTACCTTTCATCAAACTTTCCACTAGCTTCATTTGATCATTCAACCTGGTTTGCATATAAGAAGCCTGATGTAACACATTGCCAAGCTTTTCATCAAGCTTGTTGAACCTGACTTTAGCAAAATTAGCTGTTTGTTTTTGCTTCTTGAAATGCATCTCCATTTCATTCTCAAGTTCTTGCATTTTGTCCTCAAACCTCGAGGACTGGTGCTTAGCTTTGGAATTTAATTGCTCCATTGAGTCATTCAACTTTTCAAATTGTTCTTGAAATAGCTGGAGTAGCTGAGATGGTACTACAAACTCAGTAGCAATAGTGAAGGCTTTGTTAGTATGTACTTGTGGATTTACTGTAAATGTTTCTTGAGATTGACCTTCTTGGGTTGTTGTCTCTGTTCTTCCTTGAGCCACAACAAGATTGTTGATGATCAGTCCATCCTCATATAATTTTATTTAATTATATACCATTTTGGTGATTAACAAAATCCTAACAACTATTTTCTAATAAGTTTTTATGATGTTCATCCACAGGGAATAAGTCAAGTCTAATCTATAAGTAATCCTTACACTGTATCATTCAAAGTTCAAAGCATGCATTTCTTCTAAGTACGCATCGATTTTCCTTGTAGAACAACGATTTCCCTTATACCATAACGATTTGATAAGTGAGCATGAACGATTCTATCGCTCAACGATTTCATCTTATAATGATTTGATAAGTGAGTACAACAATTTTGGTTTCACAATGATTTGTTAAGAGAAACATTGATTTCGGTCTTACAATGATTCGTTAAGTGAAACAACGATTTCGGTCTCACAACAATTCGTTAAGTGAAACAACGATTTTGGTGTCACAACGATTCGTTAAGAGAAATAACGATTTCGATCTCACAACGATTTCGTAAGTGAAACAACGATTTCGATCTCACAACGATTTCGTAAGTGAAACAACGATTTCGATTTCACAACGATTTGTTAAGTGAAACATCGATTTCGGTCTCATATTGATTTCATAAGAGAAAACAACGATTTGACTGTGATATCGATTTCATAAGAGAAAATAATGATTTGATAGCTAGAACGATTTACTTATATCTGTACAACGATTTGCTTGTACATCGATTTGTTTATGTTTGAACAACGATTTGCTCAAACAACGATTTGTTTATGTTTGAACAACGATTTGCTCAAACAACGATTTGTTTATGTTTGAACAACGATTTGCCTATATTTGTATAATGATTTGCATAAACAACGATTTCATAAGTTGAACAGCTATTTCATTGTCATAACGACTTCATGGATTACATCGATTTCATACATGATATTCAAATATATTTTCAAATACTGTGAAAGTCAAAGTCTTCCCGCGTGCATCACTTGTATCCTGCATTTATTATGACTGTACACACTTCTGCACGTCATCTATCTGAATGCCTTCTATTCCTATGTTTCTATAGTAAACACTTCTCAGGATAGCAGAATGGCATTACTATTTTGGTGTACATTCTTACTGCATGGTTTCTAATGTTGACTGACAAGCATAGAGACAGTCTAGCTATCTGTGCTTCGACATTTATTGTGTGCAGGTATTTGCCAGTATCATATCTTACAATGTTGGACAACATGAGGCTGAAGGATATCTGGATGAATCTTCTCTTTGCATGCATGGCTCCAAAGCATTAAATGACTGCAAGCTAACCTGTCGCACACGATGGACCATGCAGTCTAACGAGCATTAATCTTAGAGACAACGGTCTCTTCAACGGCTAATTTGTTAAAGTGAAGATATATATACAAGACTGAAGACTCTCAAAAAGTTAGTTCGACAACTTGAATTTTTATGTGATAGAGCCTTCAGAGAATTCCCAAATGAACAAGAAGAGCGCCTGCTTCATTCCATCTTTTTTCTGTAGCTCTTAGCTCTCGATCCTTCTTGCTTAACCTTAAGAGAGCTGTTGTAGTTCTGAGAGATTTTCTAGTGCAAATCTTTTCTCTCTCAGACCTTGCCTCAGATCGAGCATTTGTTGTAAGCTTGGTCTAGGGGCCATTCGCTTTTATTCACATCTGTTGTGAAGTGAAGACCTGTTGGAAACAAGTGGTTTGTATTCCCTTCGTTAAGGAAGGAATACCTGTGTATCAAGGTGGTTTGTATCTCTTCGGGGTTAGAAAAGAAGGTCAGCTGCGGTTGGATGTGTATGGGTCCTTGAGGGGGACAATACCCTTGGTTAGTGAGATCCCAAGTTGTTGCTTGGGGACTGGACGTAGGACTCCTTGGGATAGGAGGTCCGAACCAGGATAAAATTCCCTATGTTGTGTGATTGTGTGTTTGCTCTCTTGTCTTCTCTATTACTAACACTAACAACCAATTTCAGTGTTTTTCTGTTAAGTGTTTTTGTTGACAAGTTTTATTTAAACAAATTTTAGAATCCCATTCACCCCCCCTCTGGGCTTGCTAGCTGGGCAACAAGTGGTATCAGAGCCAAGTCTCTTCGACAAAGAAGGTCTCACGATCTGAAGAGAAAAGATAAATGGCAGCTCAAGGGTATGCAGAAGGTCAGTCCGTCAACAGACCTCCTCTATTTGATGGAGAAGATTACAACTACTGGAAAACCAGGTTGGAGTTCTTCCTACAAGGTCTCGATTTTCAACTCTGGTCCATCATAGAATAAGGAGATCTAGTGGTTCTAAACAACAGAGAAAATTGGACAGATGATGATAAGAAGAAGATCTCGCTTAACTGCAAAGCTAAGAGCATATTATGCTGTACTCTTAGTAAAAAAAAGTTTAATAGAATTTCAGCATGCAAATCAGCGATGGAAACGTGGGAGAAACTTAGAATCACATATGAGGAACATACAAAGTCAAAGAAACAAGGATAGACATCTTGGTACTCAGTATGAGCAATTTTAAATGCAGCCAGGAGAATCAATTACACAAATGTATAGTAGTTTCACAGATATTACAAACGGTTTGGCTGATCTTGGAAAGACCTATGACATGGGAGATATGGTAAGAAAAATATTAAGATCTCTACCAGCTTCATGGACTCCTAAAGTGACAGCAATAGAAGAAGCTAACGACTTAAAGAGAATGTCACTTGAGAAGCTTATCGGGTCACTAATGGCCCATGAAATAAATATGGAGAGGCTTGGAGAATCCTCCAGCAGAAAGAAGCACAGCAACGTGCTAAAAGCTACAGAAGGTAGCTCTAAAGAAGAGTCAGAAGATGAAGGTAGTGGTGAGAATAGCGAAGATGAAGAAGCTCTTCGATCTAGAAGACTGCAACGGATATTGGCTAAGAAGAAATATCAATATGGAAGAAGATATTTTAAGAAAGGGAAAGATTTTAGGAAACCTGAAGGAAAAGAGGTTAAGAAGTCAGAACCTATTTTCTACGAATGCAAAAAGCCTGGACACATCAAGGCAGAGTGTACAAAGCTGAAAAAGATGGAGTTCAGAAAGAAGGACAACTCCAAGTAATTCAAAAGGTACAAAAAGAAAGCCATGGCAGCTGCATGGAGCAACGACATTGACTCAGACAGTGAGTCAAGCTCCAGCGAGGAAGAAGAAGAAAAGGCCAACCTGGCCTTCATGGCAAACACTGATGACAAGGTAACCTTTGACTCTTCATTCACTTCTTGTAATGATTCTGATTCAAATAGTTTAGAAAACGTATTCAATGAATTATATAGTAAATATAAAGATGTATGTAAATTATTAAAGGTCACCAAGAAAAGTCATGCATGCTTAGAAATTACTAACTCAGATTTAAAATATGAAAATGAGCAGTTAGAAAAATAAATTTCCAAACTAAAAAGGAGAAATGAATTGTTATATAAAGATCTAAAAGTGAAAAATAAACAAATAACAAATCTGGAAAATCAGAAGACTTTAAATAAACTTAAAAAGGAAGTTGATACACTGGCTAAGGAAAATGAATATTTAACTAATACAATAGAAAAGTTTACAAATGGTAAATCAACGTTAATATTAAAAGGAGCTAGAAGATCAGGAAAGAAGAAGTATGGTTTAGGATATACTCCACCAAATAATGAAGAAACAATAATCCATCCTAAAATCTATCCAACACCAAAATTTGTAGCTGAACAAAACATTGAATATAAATCCAACCTTAAGTACATCCCAACTGAAAAAATAAGTAGAATATCTTGTTGTAGTCAATGTAAGAAATTAGGACATACCAGAACAACCTGTACGACAAAACACCTAAAATGGATTCTTAAAAGGAAAAATGAAGAAACTAACCATCAAGGACCCAAAAGAACTTGGGTACCTAAATCTTAGTGTTTTCATTATAGGGAAGCCTTAGAGCATCAAAGTGGTACCTGGACAGCGGGTGCTCAAGGCACATGACAGGCAATAGAAAGCTATTCTCGCACATCAAAGATAAAGAAGGCACAGTGACCTATGGTGACAATGGAAAGGGTATAGTGATCGGCTATGGTTCGATAGAAACTCAAGGCAGAATTCTCATAGAAGATGTCCTATATGTGAAAGGACTTAAGCACAACTTGATAAGTATCAACCAGCTATGTGACAAGGGTCATCAAATCAGGTTTCAAGAGTCAAAGTGCATAATTATGAAAGATGGTGTAACTATGTTTGAAGCCTGCAGAGAAAAGAATCTATATGCGCTTCATCTAGAAGAGTTGAAGGATCAGGATGTATGTCTTGCAGCAAGTAAAGATCAAAATGCTAAGCTATGGCACAGGAGATTGGGTCACTACAGTTTGGATGGAATTATAAAATTGGTCAAGCGAAATCTAGTGGAAGGTTTGCCCAAAATAAGCTCAAGGATGGAAGGTGTGTGTGAACCTTGTGCAAAAGGGAAGCATGCCAAGTCATCCTTCAAATCAAAGACAGTGGTAACCACCTCCAAACCATTAGAGTTACTGCATATGGATTTATTTGGGCTGATGAGAACCACCAGCCTTGGAGGAAAGAATTTTGGATTCGTAATAGTAGATGATTATTCAAGATTTACATGGGTATCATTTTTGGAGCATAAAGATGACACCTTTGATAGCTTTGTTAAGTTCAGTAAGAAAGTTTAGAAGGACAAGAAGTTCAGTATAATAAGTATTTGATCAGATCATGGAGGAGAATTTCAAAATGAAAAATTTGCAGAATTCTGTGATGATCAAGGAATTGAGCACAATTTCTCAGCGCCAAGGACACTACAGTAAAATGGAGTAGCTGAGAGGAAGAATAGAACATTATTGGATATGGCCAGAACCATGCTATCAGAATACAGTCTTCCTAGATATTTCTGGGCCGAAGCTATCAACACAGCTTGTTACATCATAAATAGAGTGATGATCAGGCCAATCCTAAAGAAGACTGCGTATGAACTCTACAAGGAAAAGAAGCCCAAGATCAGTCACTTTAGGATGTTCGGATGTCCTTGCTTCATCCACAATAATGGTAAGGGAGATATTGGTAAGTTAGATTCCAAATCTGATGAAGGAATATTCATGGGATATGCTTCTAAACCTAAAGGTTATAGAGTCTTTAATAAACAAAGCTTATTAATTGAGCAAACTGCCCATGTTATTTTTGACGAATCTAACCCTTCCTTGAGAAAGGAAATAGATAGTGATGATAATGATGCAGAAAAATTATCTAAGAAACTGAAGGATACATCTACCAAGGATAATGAAGATCCACCCTTGGAAGAAATGTAACAGAAAGAAATATACCATAATGATCTTCCAAAAGAATGGAGATACAAGAAGGATCATCTAAGAGACAACATCATTGGAGATCCATCTGTTGGGGTAAGAATAAGAGGTAATGCTATTCCATGTGATTACTTAGCATTTGTTTCTCAAATTGAGCCGAAGACAGTCAATGAAACACTGTCTGATGAATCTTGGATTTTAGCCATGCAAGATGAACTTAATCAGTTCAAGAGAAACCAAGTTTGGTCCCTTATTCCGAGACCATCAGATCATCCTGTTATTGGCACCAAATGGGTGTTCAGAAACAAATTGGATGAAGCTGGTGTTATCACTAGAAACAAGGCTAGACTGGTTGCTCAAGGCTATTCCTAAGAGGAAGGCATAGATTTCGATGAAACCTATGCACCAGTGGCTAGATTAGAGGCAATTCGAATTTTACTTACTTATGCATCTACTTTAGATTTAAAGCTTTTTCAAATGGATGTAAAATCTGCATTTTTAAATGGATATATAAAGGAGGAAGTCTATGTAGAACAACCTCCTGGCTTCGATGATGTAGATTTTCCAAATCATGTTTTTAAATTGCATAAAGCATTATATGGTTTAAAGCAAACACCTAGAGCATGGTATGAAAGGCTTAGTGCATTTCTATTAAACCATGGTTTTATCAGAGGACAGGTAGATAGCACCTTATTTATTAAGTCAAAAGTAAAAAATCTATTGCTTGTGCAAATCTATATGGATGATATAATATTCGGATCTACTGATGAATCTCTGTGCAAGTACTTTGAAAAGCTTATGCAGGGAGAATTCGAAATGAGCATGATGGGGGAACTCAATTATTTCCTTGGACTTCAAATCAAGCAAGGCAAAGAAGGCACACATATCTGCCAAGCGAAATACACCGAGGAATTATTAAAGAAATTTGGATTTGACAATGCAAAGCCACTGTCCACACCAATGAGCACATCTACAAGGTTAGACAGTGATAAAGATGGTAAGAAAGTAGATCAAAAGCTATACAGAGGTATGATAGGATCATTACTTTACTTAACTGCTAGTAGACCTGATATTTTATTTAGTGTATGCATGTGTGCAAGGTATCAGGCTGATCCTAAAGAATCTCACTTAATATCTGTTAAAAGAATCTTTAGATATCTAGCTAGAACCCATGATTTAGGTTTATGGTATCCTAAATCATGTGAAATTAGTTTAGTAGGATATTCTGATGCTGACTATGCTGGATGCAAGGTAGATAGAAAAAGCACCAGTGGAAGTTTTCAATTTCTTACAGGATGCTTGATTTCATGGTCCTCAAAGAAACAAAATTTAGTACCACTATTGTAACGTCGCACATTTTTCGGATCCTTATGGATCGTCTTTTGGATCCTTACGGATCCTTCGTTTGGTGGTTGTGGTGGCCAGTGTGTGGCCAATGTGGTGTGTTTCAGGTGTGTGAGCAGGTTTAGGGTGTTTGTGGGTTGGTAGGCTGGGCCCAAAACACCAGCTTGTTCACTGTCTGTGAACGCGACAGTGAGAGACGTCGCGATCTAAACATGATGGTCCTGCGTGTCGCGTTCCTGTTGCCGCTGCTGAGCGGTCGTCGTCTGCATGCACGCCGCATGTCGCACCCAGGGTGGCATGCAGACGTCAGCTTCAAGAAGGCAACGCCCTGAACCGTCGCGTTCAGGTCGCGATGGAGGGCTACGTTGCGTTCCCAACTACTGTGCATTTTTAACTGCTCTGGCCAAGCAGAGCTGCAACCAGTTCTGCTCGGCCAGGGGTGATGATCAGTTCATCCCCATATAATTTCATTTATTATATGCCTATTTTGGTGATTAACAAAACTTCAATAAAGTATTATCTAACAAGTTTTTATGAAGCTTAGTCATAGGAAATAAACCAGGCAAAATCAAACAAAACCTGTAAGTAACTCTTACACTGTAGCGTTCAATGTTCAGAGCATGTGATTTTTCTAAGTACACATCGGTTTCCCAAGTGAGAACATCGATTTGGTTTCTATAACGATCTGTTAAGTGAGAACAACAATTTGCTCTCATAATGAGAACAACGATTTGCTCTCACAACAATTTGTTAAGTGAGAAAAATGATTTGGTCTCACAACGATTTGTTAAGTGAGAACAACGATTTGCTCTCACAATGATTTGTTAAGCGAGAACAACGATTTGCTTTCACATCAATTTGATAAGTTACACATCGACTTGATCGCCGTAACGATTTGATAAGTCTCACATCGACTTGGTCGCCGTAATGATTCGATAAGTCACACTTTGACTTGGTCGCCGTAACAGTTTGATAAGTCTCACATCGACTTGGTCGCTGTAACGATTTGATCAATTTCACATTGTAACATCTCAGGCTTTCCGGCTTTCCATTGTGTGTGGGATGACTGGCCTTGTCGCGACGGAGGTGCCCGTCACGACAATCATCCCTTGTTGCGACCGTCTTTGCCGTCGCGTTCTTGTCGCGCCCGGTCAACGGGTCGCGACTGCTTTATGCTTTTGGTCGTCTGACGCCTATCAGAGTGGTAGGCATGGCAGACTGACTTGTCGGGTTGTCGTGGCACCCCGGTTGGGCGTGTTCTGGTCGCAGTCTGGGCGGCCGTCGCGATAAGGTTTGTATCGCGACACCCTGGCCCATCGCGTTCTGGGGGCCGGAGGCTAAAAGCCTTGGCCGGTTTCCCCCTTTTCCTCTTTCTCTCCTTTATCCCTTTTCCTCTCTTCTCCGAGGGGAGAGGTCTCCCTCTCGTCTTCCTCCGGCTGTGGAGCTTGGTGGAGCGGCCAGTGGCTCGTGCTGAGCTGGAGCGGCGCCGTGGGAGCGAGGAGGAGGTGGCGAGCTCATCGTGAAGGCCCCTTGGGGGTTTGGTTCTTCCAAATAAGTAAGGATTCTTGTGCTCTTCCTTGTTGGTGTGGTTTGGGAGTTCATCTTGTAGAATGCATGCTTTATCTGCTTTCACCATGCTCCCCTCCCCATGCTTGTGTGGTTTGTAGTGTGTGGGTGACCCCGGGATGTAGCATCTCGGCGGTCTGCCTTCCAGCTGATGTCGCGACCGCCGAGCGGGTCGCGACATCAGAGAAGGCGTTGCCCCAGTCAGACGCGACCTTATCGCGGCCCAGATGGCCATCGCGATAAGGATCGTGTTGCGACCAGGTTGCCCATCGCGACAAGGTTGTTGTCACGACGCGTCGCCTTGCCGCGATAAGGTTGTCGCGACCTGTTTTTCTGTCGCGATAAGAGTTGTCACGGCGCACTTTCCTGATGCGACTTGGGTCTTGTAGCGGTGGCCCTAACCATCGCGATGGCATCGCGACGGCTTAGGAGGGCACGATAAGACCTGGTCTGCCTCGGGTGTTTCCATGGCCACGGTTGGCGTGTCGGCGTATGCCCCAGGGCAAGGTGTGCCCTTAGGACCTTCGGGTGGGAATGCGGCAGGTTGCCTCCCTACGTTCACTGATCGAAGGTGACACCTTCGTGGCCGTGTCCTAGCAGCTATGCTAGGAGGCTCGCGTCTGTCTAATAATCGATTGTCTGTCTACCAATCGATTATTAGAAGAGCGGTGGTTTCTGTTCTGTCTGTGGTGTTCCAGTTTCTCGGGCCGTGCCGTGTGTGTCGGCGTTGGCCGACGGCCCTTCTGGAGGTTGTTCCCGGAAGGGGTGCCGTGCATGCCTGTGCCAGCTGGGCTTGTCTTAGTTATAAGCCAGCTATGCAGTTTCTATGGTGGTTGCCACACCAGTTCTCTTTCACCCGGTGCTCAGCACTTGATGGCTTGTCCGCGAGACAGGTTGTTACCGTTTCCTGGGACCCATAGCCCCACGCGCCTGTGTCAGAGGGTGTTGCTCTGGGCGGCGGGCGTGCTTTAGTCTCGGACTTGGAGCAGAAGGGAAAAACGGTGGGGCAGCGGCGTGAGCTGTTTGTAGAGCTCTCTTAGCTGGGTCTGGGATGTCGAGGTTGTGTGGTGCTCGTTCGGTGCAGACCAGCTAGTCCTTCTCACTGCCTCACTCTGCGTTGGTTCCGGAGCCACGTAGGGAGGTCAGGCGTGGGGCCGCAGTTCGGCAGGACTGTGGTGGTTGTGTTTGTGGTTGAGGTTGCTTAGTCCACGCATCTCACTCCGACGGGAGGGGAGACCTGAACAAAGGCACTTGTGGTGGTGGCTTGGTTGTTCTTGTTGTGACGTTGCTTCACACGCTGTTTCCAAGAAATGGTTTCTCGTTACCCTGGTTTACACGGTGGTTGTAGCCTAGCCGTGTCTCGCTTCCTCGGGCTTTATCGGTTGGCCTTGTGCGCCGTGTTTAGAGGTTTCTGTTCTGCGGGTTCTCTCGGGGTACCTTGGGTAGGCACCCGACTGTGGTTTTAGTAACCCATTCCTTGGTGCCGTTCGTGGTGGCACCAAGGTGTAGTTCCTTGACCTCGTGGCGTGTCCAGAGTCCAGGGTGGTTCTGCTTGTAGGCCCTCAACCTGGTGGAGGTCTGAGGTGGTCGTGCCTGCGGTGAGACGGTGTTTCTCATGTGGTTGCTCAGTGTCTCTCATGGTGGCACCTGGTTGTTCCTTCCCGACCTCGTTGAGGTCTGGGATGTTGGGTGCTCGTGTCGTGAGACTCTGGTCTCACGTGGTCGCTTCGGTGTTTCGTGAGCTTCTTTGTCTCGGCAGGTGTGTGCCGAGGGTTTGCTTCCACATTGTGTTGCTCTGGCCCGACCCTAGTTACGGGTTGTGGCGTTGCTCTAGTTGCTTCCGCATGTGCTTTGACTCCGCTGGTTCTCTGGGAGTCGTCTTTGGCCTAACTTGGGTTGTGGTCGAGGCGCTTCTCTATTTCCGCTACTTTGTAGTACTCTGCAGTAGGTGTTTCTCTCTTTACTGCTTTGTAGAGTAGTTTTACTTCCTCTTTGTTGGAGTTCCTGCTACTCTGGCTGGTAAGGGACTGGTAATCCCTACTGAACCTTGTTCGCGAGGCTCACCCCCCTACTCTCTTCAGGTAGGGACTCGCTGTCGCAGGAGTTCATTACCGGATGGTCGTGGTGGCGGCTTGTTCACCGTGCGTTGCCAGCAGTGTGAGTTGTGAGCGTGAGCGCTTGTAGTGGGAGTTAAGAGTGGCCTTTTTGCAAGTCCTCGGGGTATGCCCCTTAAGGACTGCACCTTCTTTCTGTACATGTACTTTTATTTGGGACATATTGTACTTAATTTCTTTATTAAATGTACAGTCTTTCTTGTTATAGTTATTTGAATTCATTGCTTATCTCACTGGACTAAATTCTAACTCTTCTGGGTCTTCGGATCCGTGGGTGGCGGCGTGACCTTCGGGGGTCCTTGGCGGGGGGTCTGGGAGGATGGGTCGTTACAGTGGTATCAAAGCTCAGGGGTCCAATGACATTTTTAATGAGTTAATAACTATGGCTGTCCCAAAGAAAGGTACTTGTGCGCTGCTGGCCCGTCCGTGTGTAGTTGCTGTTAGGTGAGCTTTTGGCTCTTTGTTGCAGGTGGCTAGCTTTCCAGCAGGGTCCGAGAGTGTTGCTGCTGCTGCTGGGGGCGCGTGCTTCGAGCGTGGTTGCTGGTTCACTCATGCTACGGTTGGGTTCGTCGTCGGCTTGCGCATCCGTGTAGGTGTGTCGCGAAGGCTGAGAGTGCCTACGTGTGGTGTGGCCTTCACCGGTGTAGGGTTGTGGTCTGCAGAATCGGTAGAAGGTGTCCTTGCCTTGTTGGCTACCCCCTTCTTGTTGGGGTGTGTCCTTGTTGGATGTCCCCTTCTTGTTGGGGTGTGTCCTTGTTGGATGTCCCCTTCTTGTTGGGGTGTGTCCTTGTTGGATGTCCCCTTTTGTTGGGGTGTGTCCTTGTTGGATGTCCCCTTTTGTTGGGGTGTGTGTGTTGTTGGCTGTGTTTTGCGTGCCTGTGCGCCGTTGGGCGCTGTGCTCTGCTCAGTCGGCATCTTTGCTCGAGCTAAGCAGTTGCTTGTGTGCCGTGTTGCACCGCTGGTTGAGCGCTGCGACACCTGGTTGAGGTTGTTGTCGACCTTGCACTGACTGGTTGTGAACTTTGGTGAGGTGCTCTTGAAGTTCTTCTCTGCTGGTTCTGGTGGAAGTGAGGCTTCCTCAGAACTGTGTTGTGCTCGTTTCTGGTTGTTGCGGCGTTGCCCTCTGGGTTGAGGTGCACCGCTTGGCTGCTGTGTTCTGGTGGTGTTTCCCAGAACTGTTTGTTGTTGTCCTAGTGGGATTTCCTATCCCTCTGGGACTGCTTCTGTGCTCGTTAAAGTCTTCCGCTATGTTGCCTCTATGGTTTGAGGTCTCTGTTGTCTAGTTGTTTGCCGTTGCGTTGCCCTCTGGGTTGAGGTGCATCGCTTGGTTGCCCTGCATTCTGGTGTTGTTTCCCAGAACTGTTGGTTGTTGTCCTAGTGAGGTTCACTCTCAGGATTATTTCGGGCTTGTTTTTGTTGGTTGTTGTGCTACCTCAGGGTTGAGGTATGTTGCTATTGTGTTGGCCGTTGCGTTCTGGTGGGTTCTCTCCAGAACGGCGCCTTGGTGGTTCTGGTGGAGGTTCTCCCAGAACTAGTTTGTGATGCTTCTGCTGTCTGCTATGTTTTTCTCTGTTGGCCGTTTGTTAGGGCTACATTCTGGTGATGGTTTCCAAAACGGCCCTTGGCATTTTTGGTGGAGGTTCTCCCCAAAGCCGCTTCATGTTGTTTTGGTTGTCGCTGCTCTCTCTGTGGAGTTGAGCTGTCGTTGTTGCTGGTAGGACTGTCCGTGTTACAGTCTGCCTGGGTGTTGTTAGTCAAGGCATGGTTCCTTTGACCGTGTGTCTGGCCGTGTTGCTGGCTAGGTTGTCTTTCTGTTCGTTTGTGCGTTCTCGACCATGCTGGTGGGACTTCATGTGTCCCCATGGTCGGGAGGTTGGCTTCATTTCTCGCGCCCTGTGGGCTCTTCCAGATGGTGGTCTGGTGAGTGCCATGGGTGTCTGGCTGGATGTGCTTATGTGGAAGTGCCAGTCTCGTTTAGTGTTTTCCCCTTGCGTGTGGAAGAGGCTCGTTGTGAGAGTTCTCATTCCCCTGCTTTCCGTTGGTTGCTCGGGGTGGTGGTGCTGGCAGGGCGGTTGGTTCCGTGTCGCGCACCGTGGTGACCTTTGTGGTGAAGGTCCCTCCCCTTGTGCTATCTTGAGGTTGAGCTGGTTGCTCCCCTCGTGCGTGTGGTTTTCCTTGTGGTGCGATAGGTTGTGGTGACCTATTGTTCCGTCTCTTGCTGTGTTGGTTTCTTGTTGCCTGACGAAACGATGTGGGGTAGCGTGCCTTGTGTTCCGTGTGAGGCAGCATCAGTTTTTGTTGGTTTGGCTTGCTTGTGCAAGCATCGTCCCGGTTTGTGTTTTCGCTTGTGCCTCAGCTGTGCTTGGAGGCACTTGTCGCTGTTTGGTGTGTGGCCCTCTCCGCCTGCGTGGTGGGAGCGGTGCCTTGTGTGGTATGCTTCTAAGAGCTAATAGGGTTGTTGCACTCTTGAAGCTGTTAGTTTTTCGTGTGTTTCTCTTGTAGGTCTCTGGTGGAGAGTCTTTTTCGGTTAGCCTTGGGTCGTTTCAGGCCGTTGGTGCAGTTGGGTACTGCACCTTGAGCGTGTTTTCCTTTTCGATGCTTTGTGTCCTTGTGCCTTGAGGCTTCGGGGCTGGTGTGGCCTGTCGTGCCCTTCTTAGGCTTGCGGGTTCTTGTGTGTGGCTTTTGGCAGGTCTCTTGTGGGGAGTCCTCCCTTTTAGCAGTGTGTTCGGTTGGGGTAACCTGCTTCAGTTTGGGTCCCTCTAGGGTCGACGTTGTTGGGTTGAGTGTGTTTTGGAATTTCCTAAAGTTGTACTTTAATGATTACCAATGAACATTACTCATACTTTGATTTTGATGATGACATATTGTGATTTTAATGATGACATATTGTGATTTTGATGATGATATGTTGAACATGTTGTACTTTCTATACATATCACAATAATGCTTAAACAACATGTTTTGGATGTTTAATATCTCATATTTTAATCATAATATCTTGTACTAATGATTTATGTGTTAATTTTACAGGTGAATACAGATTTTGTCTTGGTAGTGTCGACACACCCCTTACTGGTGTCGACACATTGTTTTAAACACTAAGGCAAAATGATGAAGAAAAGGTCAAGTGGTGTCGACATAGGATCATGTAGTGTCGACACTAGTCTCAGATTCTAGAGATCCCAGTTGACAGGTCTACATGGTAGTGTTGACACAGGCTCAAGTAGTGTCGACACTAGATCCAGTTCCCAGAAGACTTATTTGGCAGTTTTGGACAGTGTGTCGACACTACCTGAAGTAGTGTCGACACTAGTGACTCTTCCCAGAGAACCATTTATGCCTGTTTGGGACAGTGTGTCGACACACTCTAAAATAGTGTCGACACACTCCGACTAAAACTTAAAATCGGGAATTCCATCTGGACACATGGCTGCTTGAGAATTAGGGGATTTGACCTAGGGTTTTGTGCCCACGTACTCCAAGGCTTCTTATGGACATATGGGGCTATAAATACCCATGTTTTATGTACTCCAAGGTATCCCACAAGGAGAGAGACCAGACTTCTCCAGAAAAGGGTGTGGCGGCTGCAGAAGGGAAAGAAGGGAGCATAGTAGTGATGTTTGGAAGGAGAACGTGAAGAAGAAGAGAAGAGAAGAAGAGAGAGGATAAAGCATCAGCATCCAGAAAGGGATAAGAGCAGCGCCATCAGATTGAGGAGCAGAAGAGCAGCAAAGGAAGAAGAACTGGCAATCCGGATGCCATCAAAGCAGAGCATCGTGGATTGAAGAAGATCTCCAACGAATTCCTTCAAGCGTCTTCAATCCAAGCTTCTGCAAGTCTTCTTCATCAAGGAACATCCAAGTCACATCTATTTCATTTATTTTCTTGGAGTGTTCATCTAGGTTTTCATTGTGTGATCTGTGCATGTGTTCTGCACAGACCACTTAATTCTGTTTGTTCGATTTTCATCATTGTATTGAGATAGATCGGGCTAGAGGATCTATTCTCTAATTGAGCTTGTTCTAGCAGAACTTGGATCTTTCGTGGTCCAAAGGTTTGGAGCCGTAGTGCTCCAGTTTTGAGCCGTTATGCTCAAGTGCTTGTGAGTCGTCATACTCATAAGTGGTTTGTGGAGTAGGTCGTCGTACCTATCTCCTGGGTTTTCTTTGAGTCGTCATACTCAAAGGGTTTGGAGTCGTCGTGCTCCAGTTGTTTCTTGAGTCGTCGTGCTCAAGGGTGTTTGGAGTTGTCGTGCTCCAGTGTGAGTTGTACTCAAGGTTTTGAGTAGTGTGGCCTCACTGTGTGAGGGGTGGACGTAGGAGTCACTGGAGGTGATTTCCGAACCACCTAAAAATCCTCTGTGCAGTGGTTTGAATTATGGTTTGCCTTTGTATCTCTCTAGATGCATGCATAGGGATTTCGCTCACACTACTAATTGATTTGCTCACACACTCTAATCACACTTCATATCAGTAAATTGTTTGGGTGAATTGATCCCTGATTCGAAGTAATTTTGAATTGCTTAAGCTTCCGCATTAATTGGTGTTAGATCTATTCAACCCCCCTCTAGATCTGATCCATCCACCCATCCGATCCTAACAATTGGTATCAGAGCGGTTAATGTCTGTTACTGATCTGATTTGATTGCTTCTGTTTGATCTCTGTGTTAATTGCTTGAACTGTTTGCTTGATCTTTCACTGTCTCTGCAGGTTAACCACTCTAATTGTTAGATCTAATTCCTTGTTACATTGATTCACAGTGATTAGATCTAATTGTCTTTTGAGTTTTGATATAATGGCAAATCTCTTTAATTTGCATGAATTTCCTGTTATAATTTCAGAGAAATCACCAGTCTCACTTTCATCAAGTTTTTCAAATGAAGCACAAAGAAAAGGAGTAAAAGAAATTCACAAGTACTTTATGGCAAAGAAGAGCCTCAATGAATCTAGAAAATCATCAATTCAGAAGGTTGTGGCTCTCACTGCACACTCTAATAGCTCAGAACATTCTTCATCCTCTTCAAAACACAAGAAAACAATGGGTCTACAAGGTCAGGTACATCCACTCTAGACTCATCTATGTATTCTAACTCTGATTCTGATGAAGATGAAGGAATGTCTCATGATAGATTGATTGAATTCTATGAAAAGATGCAAAATCTTAATGCAAAGCTGAACACTAAAAATAGAGACTTGAAAAGACTTTAAAACATTGGCAAGAAGAAAATGAGAATTTGACAAATGAAGTTGAAAAATTAAATTCTGAGAAAGAGAATTTGGAAGATGAAGTCCAAATCTGTGAAAATAAATTGAATAGGTTGAAAGAAAACCATGAACTATTGAAATCAAAAGTCATTGATCTGGAAAATGAAAATGGAAAATTGATTGATCTCAATGAAAACTTCAAATTTGATAATGATCAATTAAACAAACAGATTTCTAACATGGCTCATGATCATCAAATAAATGAAAGATGCAAACAACTTGTTGAAGAAAATAGTCATCTAAAAAGGAAGATTGAATGCTTGTTCCATGACAAACCATTGGACAATGAATGTAGCAATTTGAGTAATAAAATTCCCGATTTGGAAAAACAAATTGCTCAATTTGAAAATGAAAAGAACAAGATGAAAAATGGTTTGGATGTTATGCTAAATAAACTTCAAATTTCAGAAAAAGAAGTTGTTGCATTAAAAGCTGAAAAACAGAAGCTTCAACATGAATTGAAAAATACTAAATATACAAGTCTTGCTTCTGTGAGAGATAAGAAAAATGAAAATAAAATAAAATTAACATTTGTTAAAGCTGCTGCAAACAAGAACTCTGCTAATTCTAATGAAAAACTAGTGAAAGTTCTTGTTCAAAAACAGACAGAGAAAAAGAAAAATGCTACTGTCAAGAAGATTCATCTACTTCCTCCATCAGTCCAAAAAGCTCCAAGGCAAGTTCCAAATTTACATCATGCCAAGAGCCACCAAAAGGTACCTCCTTCTCCTCATGATAAGCCTCCTCACATGAAAAGGAGATTCCAGCAAATGCATACATGTCAAGGTAAGTACCAGGTAAGAAATGCTCTCATTTGCTTTAACTGCAATAAACCTGGTCATCTTGCCAAACATTGCTGGATTAGAAATCAAAATTTCAATAAACATGCCAAATCAGTACAATGCTTTCATTGTCATAAAATTGGTCATATTTCTAGGGACTGTTGGTACATAAATGATTTTGTTGTGCATGCTCAGAAATTCCAGTCTAATGCATATGCTCATACACATAGGAATAAATATCATGTTCATACGGAAAATGTTCAGAAATTTCATGTGTATAGGCATAGAAATGCTGCACAAAATCTTTTTGTTTCTGCTCATATTCAAAATTCAAAAATTAGAAAACTTCATGAAAACATAGATGCATTGAGCAAGGCAAAAAGAAAATCTGGAACTAATTCTGCTCATAGTTCTGTCAATGAAAGAAATGCATCTATACCAAAAATAAAATCATTTTGGATTCAGAAATCTTTGTTGCACTCTAACATTGATTTCATTGCAGGACCCAAGCAAGTGTGGGTCCCAAAACCAGCTTGATCAGCAAGCTGAGGAGTCTTGCAGCCATACATTGTAAATGAATTCAAGATATTGGCTGTGCAAGGCAAGAAATGATTGGAGAACACAGGTAAAATCTTTGAAAAGTAATTGAAGTCCATTAAGGTAAAACTTCTTTATCATTTCAAATTTGAATTGCCTGAATTGAAATGAATGTTTAATTTTTATCTGAACAATGAGAAATGTGTTTCAATGGTACTCCCAACAATAAACTTTATGTCATAACAATTGGAATCATGTTTGTGTTATCATGCTTAACTGTGCCCATGATTCTGTGTGCATATCAACAGCTTTGATTTTTTGGTATATCAAATGATGACATGTGGAAAAACAAGTTATGCTTGTTTGGAAACTTTCATTATGCGTGAGTAAAATACTCCGCCAAGTACCAGAAGTCATGTTATGCTTAGAGCTAATTGTGTGCAAAATCATGTGTGAATTGCTTGCTAGCTTTTTCATTCCATGCACATATTAAGGGAGAGTAAATTTGAAAAAGTGCAAAATGTTCATATTCTTTCTGTGCAAACTGTTTGGAATGATCATATCTGAACTGCTTAAATGATCATTTCATATCATGCATATCTTATGGGGAAGTGAGTCAAAAGAATCTTTGAGTGAAATGCTGGAAAATATTCTTTCGTATCTGATTTATTAACAACTACCATTCAGTTTATTGACAAATCTTCTTGCAAATAAATTCCTCACTCTCACATTGCATTGGCATTCTTGGTATATCAAATTGTGATTTGAAGAAAGACAAGTCAGGCTTGTCTGGACACTTTCACTATGCGTGAGTATGTCTCCGCCAAGTATCAAGATTCCTTTATGCAATTATTGAGGGGGAGTATTTGTTGAGGGGGAGTTATTGTCTATTCTTCACTCATTTCTCTTGACATTTGTTGTCTATATTGAGCCCCAATTATCAGAATTTTTGAGTCATTGTACTATTTTCTTATGAGAGAATTAAGTCATTGAACCTAAACTCATTGTGCACTTAGTTTAATTTCAAAGATTCATTATCATTTCAAGGTTAAGCAATCTTAATACTGAATGTTTTTAAAATGATTTGCAAAACACTTGTAGGCACATGAGTGGCTTTACTATTCAACATGTGCATGTTTAAGCTTCATTTTTACCACATGTTAAGAATAATTTCTCTAAATTCGTAGTCATGTCTTTTCTGGTCAAAGCAATCAAATTCCTGTAAAACATCAAAAGAAAATGATCAATAATCTGGAAAGATGCAAATAGAGCAATGCAAATTCTTGAACCACTGAGTAACCGGGCCATTTCACCTAAAAAGTGATTTGTTTCGCATCAATAAGTGGAAATCAAAGTTTTTCAACTCTGTATAAGATAATGAAAGTTAAACCACTAAGTAATCAGGAGATCTTGCATCTAATCAATGTGATCTCTTGCACTGAAAAGTGAGATTTAACTAATTTATTCTTGTATTCTTTCCCAGTTCAAAATGAAAGAAAATCAAATTGACAGGATGAAAAAGCTTAAGACCTTAATAAAGTTTATGTTTACTGAGTTTAGACCTATTATTCTACATTGTGTTAAACTTAAAGCTCCTAACATCCTTGTTAAATATTTTTGCTCACTCATATAGGTCACTTTATTTCACATTTGCATCATTATTTTAACCACATTCAGATCATTATACTTTGCTATACTTTGTGTTGAGTGTGTCTTTATGATTAAACTTTATTGCACAATACAAAAACGCAATAATTTCTCTCATATGTCAATATCACTTTGCCTCACTTATTTTGATCATTTCTGAACATTCATTTCTTTCATTTTATTTCTTGATCTCCTACAATCCTTGTTTCTCTCTCTTATCTATCTTTTGATACTGTCAAAAAGGGGGAGAAAGGTCTCTAAGGGGCGAAAGTTCTTTAAAGGGGGAGAAAGGTATCTAGGGGGAGAAAGTCTCTAGTGGGAGAAAGTTCTTTAAAGGAGAAAGGTCTCGAGGGGGAGAAAGGTCAAAGGGTGTATATGGTCAAAGGGGGAGTCATTGTAGTCAAGGGAGTCAAGATATTGGGAGATTGTGCATATGTTTTGTCATCATAAAAAAGGGGGAGATTGTTGGGTTGAGTGTGTTTTGGAATTTCCTAAAGTTATACTTTAATGATTACCAATGAACATCACTCATACTTTGATTTTGATGATGACATATTGTGATTTTAATGATGACATATTGTGATTTTGATGATGATATGTTGAACATGTTGTACTTTCTATACATATCACAATAATGCTTAAACAACATGTTTTGGATGTTTAATATCTCATATTTTAATCATAATATCTTGAACTAATGATTTATGTGTTAATTTTACAGGTGAATACAGATTTTGTCTTGGTAGTGTCAACACACCCCTTACTGGTGTCGACACAGTGTTTCAAACACTAAGGCAAAATGATGAAGAAAAGGTCAAGTGGTGTCGACATAGGATCAAGTAGTGTCGACACTAGTCCCAGATTCCAGAGATCCCAGTTGACAGGTCTGCATGGTAGTGTCGACACAGGCTCAAGTAGTGTCGACATTAGATCCAGTTCCCAGAAGACCTGTTTGGCAGTTCTGGACAGTGTGTCGACACTGCCTGAAGTAGTGTCGACACTAGTGACTCTTCCCAGAGAACCATTTATGCCTGTTTGGGACAGTGTGTCGACACACTCTGAAGTAGTGTCGACACACTCCGGCTAAAACTTAAAATCGGGAATTCCATCTGGACACGTGGTTGCTTGAGAATTAGGGGATTTGACCTAGGGTTTTGTGCCCACGTACTCCAAGGCTTCTTATGGACATATGGGGCTATAAATACCCATGTTTTATGTACTCCAAGGTATCCCACAAGGAGAGAGACCAGACTTCTCCAGAAAAGGGTGTGGCGGCTGCAGAAGGGAAAGAAGGGAGCAAAGCAATGATGTTTGGAAGGAGAACGTGAAGAAGAAGAGAGAGGATAAAGCATCAGCATCCAAAAAGGAATGAGAGCAGCGCCATCAAATTGAGGAGCAGAAGAGTAGCAAAGGAAGAAGAAGAACTGGAAATCCGGATGCCATCAAAGCAGAGCATCGTGGATTGAAGAAGATCTCCAACGAATTCCTTCAAGCGTCTTCAATCCAAGCTTCTGAAAGTCTTCTTCATCAAGGAACATCCAAGTCACATCTATTTCATTTATTTTCTTGGAGTGTTCATCCAGTTTTTCATTGTGTGATCTGTGCATGTGTTCTGCACAGACCACTTAATTCTGTTTGTTCGATTTTCATCATTGTATTGAGATAGATCGGGATAGAGGATCTATTCTTTAATTGGGCTTGTTCTAGCAGAACTTGGATCTTTCATGGTCCAAAGGTTTGGAGCCGTAGTGCTCCGATTTTGAGCCGTTGTGCTCAAGTGCTTATGAGTCGTCGTACTCATAAGTGGTTTGTGGAGTAGGTCGTCGTACCTATCTCCTGGGTTTTCTTTGAGTCATCGTACTCAAAGGGTTTGGAGTCGTCGTGCTCCAGTTGTTTCTTGAGTCGTCGTGCTTAAGGGTGTTTGGAGTCATTGTGCTCCAGTGTGAGTTGTACTCAAGGTTTTGAGTAGTGTGGCCTCACTGTGTGAGGGGTGGACGTAGGAGTCACTGGAGGTGATTTCCGAACCACCTAAAAATCCTCTGTGCAGTGGTTTGAATTATGGTTTGCCTTTGTATCTCGCTAGATGCATGCATAGGGATTTCGCTCACACTACTAATTGATTTGCTCACACACTCTAATCACACTTCATATCAGTAAATTGTTTGGGTGAATTGATCTCTGATTCGAAGTAATTTTGAATTGCTTAAGCTTCCGCATTAATTGGTGTTAGATCTATTCAACCCCCCCTTCTAGATCTGATCCATCCACCCATCTGATCCTAACAGACGTGTTGTCCTCGACCTCTGTGATGGTTTTGTTTCCCCGTGTAGGTTGTCGACGTCTTGAGTTGTCTGGCCTTGCCAACCTCGAACGTCTTCCTTGGTTTTGTCTCTGCGCGTGTGCCTGTGGAGCGTGTGGTTGATCTTTCTATGGCTCCACAGTCGTTGTGTGTCCTGGTCGGACCACAAGGATGATCTGGGTGGGATCTAGTGGTGCTGACGGACACTGTCTTGCATGCCGTGGTGTTCTCCACATGCATGCTATCGCTTGGTTTTGGGTCACCCTTAAGAAGCTCTCGTTTGGCCTTACCGTAGGTGCTAGCTGTTGCTAGTTATGCGGAGCCATTCAACGGAGTCTTGTGGATGACCTCTTGGCATTTTCTCGATCAGTAGCTGGGACCTCTGTCTAGTCGCTGGTGACAGAGGGAGTTACTAACCAGTCGTTCTCAACAGCGTGGTCTGTTGAGGGCTCAGTCGTGGTTTCTCGACTGGCAGTTTCCGTGTTTCTGGTTGGCTTGGTGTGCGCCGTGCCTGTGGAGTTGTCCACATCTGCTTGTGTGCTTAGCGCCATTGTTGTGCATTCTGTGAGCTATCGGATGTCTAGTTATGGCACTCCCTTTATGGCGAGGTCATGGTGTTGATCACCAGGAAGTCGTAGTACGACTTAGTGGTCCCTTGGCACCTGTTGTTTTCTCCGACCGGGTTTCGCCCTTGATTTCGAGGACGAAATTATTTTTTTGTTGGATGTATTGTAACATCTCGAGCTTTCCATTGTGTGAGAAATGACTGGCCTTGTCGCGACAGAGGTGCCCGTTGCGATAGTCATCCCTTGTTGCGACCGTCTTTGCCGTCGCGTTCTTGTCGCGCCCGGTCAACGGGTCATGACTACTTTCTGCTTTTGGTTGTCTGACGCCTGTCAGAGTGGCAGGCGTGGCAGACTGACCTGTCGGGTTGTTGTGGCACCCTGGTTGGGCGCGTTCTGGTCGTGGTCTGGGCGGCCGTCGCGATAAGGTTTGTATCGCAATGCCCCGGCCCATCGCGTTCTGGGGGCCGAAGGCTAAAAGCTTTGGCCGGTTTCCCCCTTTTCCTCTTTCTCTCCTTTCTCCCTTTTCCTCTCTTCTTAGAGGGGAGAGGTCTCCCTCTCATCTTCCTCTAGCGGTGGAGCTTGGTGGAGCGGCCGGCGGCTCGTGCGGAGCGAGAGCGGCGCCGTGGGAGCGAGGAGGAGGTGGCGAGCTCGTCGTGAAGGCCCCTTGGGGGTTTGGTTCTTCCAAATAAGTAGGGATTCTTGTGCTCTTCCTTGTTGGTGTGGTTTGGGAGTTCATCTTGTGGAATGCATGCTTTATCTGCTTTTACCATGCTCCCCTCCTCGTGCTTGTGTGGTTTGTAGTGTGTGGGCGACCCCGGGATGTAGCATCTCGGCGGTCTGTCTTCCAGTTGATGTCGCGACTGCCGAGCGGGTCATGACATCAGAGAAGGCATCTCTCCGGTCGGACGCGACTTTATCATGGCCCGAATGGCCATCACGATAAGGATCGTGTCGCGACCCGGTTGCCCGTCGCGACAAGGTTGTTGTCGCGATGCGCCGCCTTGCCACGACAAGGTTGTCGCGGCGCGCTTTCCTGACGTGACCTGGGTCCTGTCGCGGTGGCCCTGACCATCGCAACGGCTTAGGAGGGTGCGACAAGACCTGGTCTGCCTTGGGTGTTTCTGTGGCCACGGTTGGCATGTCGGCGTGTGCCCCAGGGCAGGGTGTGCCCTTAGGACCTTCGTGTGGGGACGCGGCAGGTTGCCTCCCTGCGTTCACTGATCGAAGGTGACACCTTCGTGGCCGTGTCCTAGCGGCTGTGCTAGGAGGCTCGCGTCTGTCTAATAATCAATTGTCTGTCTGTCAATCGATTATTAGAAGAGCGGTGGTTTCTGTTCTGCCTGTGGTGTTTCAGTTTCCCGGGCCATGCCGTGTGCGCCGGCATTGGCCGATGGCCCTTCTGGAGGTTGTTCCCGGAAGGGGTGCCGTGCGTGCCTGTACCAACTGGGCTTGTCTTAGTTACAAGCCAACTGTGCAGTTTCTGTGGTGGTTGCCATGCCAGTTCTCTTTCGCCTGGTGCTCGACACTTGAGGGCTTGTCCACGAGACAGGTTGTTACCGTTTCCTGGGACCCCTAGCCCCGCGTGCCTATGTCAGAGGGTGTTGCTCTGGGCGGCGGGTGTGCTCAGGTCTCGGACTTGGAGTAGAAGGGGGAAACGGTGGGGCAGCGACGTGAGCCATTTGTAGAGCTCTCTTAGCTGGGTCTGGGATGCCGAGGTTGTGTGGTGCTCGTTCGGTGCAGACCAGCTAGTCCTTCTCACTGCCTCACTCTGCGTTGGTTTCGGAGCCACGTAGGGAGGTCAGGTGTGTGGCGGACCACATCGTTCAAACCTGTTAATCTGGTAACGAGCCTGACACGACTCCACCTCCCGCGAACGCACCGAAGCTTCGCAAGGGATATCATTCACACATGTCCGTAGAAATATAAAGGAAACAACTGAACAGAAACAAACTTTCCATTCCACAAATATTTACATGAGATTTACATAACCCGTTCTTCAACTAAAACCATAAACCAGTACAACAGAACCTGGGGCATACCCCGAGGTGTACAAAGAGAGAAAATTACACTGCTTGTGGTGGCGCGACCCCGCTCTGCTACGGTGCGGCCCGGAACTAGAAGACAAATGGAAGCCTCCTACTCTCCTCACCTAAAAGGATAGGAGGGTGAGCCTCGCTAGTCACTGGCTCAGTAGGAAACTCCCCCAAAGAAACCGAGCAAACCACAACTCAAGTAACTAAGCAGGAAACTACACTATAGCAATTTATAGAATTATCTAAGCAAGATATTAAAGCTGTAATTTACTTACCGCTTGCTGACCTCAAATGTATTGTTATATAAACGAAAAACCCAAACGGTGTACGAGCTAAAGTAGGTAAACGCCAAACTCGGGTCGCGTCGCCTGGCTCGCGACACCAGCAACCAACCCGGACAAACACACAGGTCTACCTCTCAGTGTCACAACCACGGACGAAAGGTCGAGCTGCCGCTCCACTAAACCAAACAAGAACTGTGGAGACCAACCGGACCACCACACCTGCAGGTCACACCCCACAGGCCCATGCCTGACACCTTTAGGGACCCTGGCCTAAACTCCCTAAAGTGAGGCACTGGAAACAAGACTAGCTGGGGTCCAGTACGTCTACTTGTGTCCGTCCCCCCAACTACGAGCGCGCTACAAGCGACTAAACAACAAACTCTCACAAGTCGCTGTTCCTGCCGTCTTTCCCTCAGTCGGATGACAACGCTCCCCGAGAGCGAGGGTGTCCAGGAAGACGACAAGACCTTGACGGTACCACTGTACCGGGACAAACCCCGAGCACACCCACATGCCTGGCTCACCTCAGAACCCGGGGCTCCCAACTGTAGGGTAACCATGGAAGGTGCAACACTACCTGCCACGCACACGGAATCTCATGCATGCTACATAAACCACTGAACACACATGGGTCCCTGAAACCAGTCGCATGCTCACAACCACGTGAGTCTACAGCTCACCATGTGAGCCTCATTCCAAGGAGCACAACAAGTGCCAAAGCACCGCTAACCATTTCCATGCTCATCGGATCCATACCGCACATCAGTTGCACCATAAAAACGGCCGTACCATAACAAACACATACAAATGTAACCCCTCGGCTGTGATCGCGTAGGGGCCTGGGCCGCGATCAGTCGCGACACCTCGACATGTCGCGATCGCAACGGGCACATACGTATCATCCTGTCGTGATCTGATCACGACAGGGGAGACCATCGCCTTCGCAGGCGAAAAACCCTACCCGGGTCCCCTTCGCTAGAAACCCTAAAAAACCCTGCCAAACATGGTTTCTAATCCATTTTTCATGCTTTTTGTGATGTCCTAGCATGCCATCTACGGTTCTTAAAGCTGTAAACACATCACACGACACACACACATCGATTCCACGAAGGAAAAGGGTAGAAGGAAAAGGGTAGAATCTCCCTACTTTGATGAAGAACACAAAAACGAGCGATAACCCAGCATTTCTCCCGCTCCACACGCAATCATCGTAGTGAGAACACGACCAACCGAAGCCCACGAACTCAAATCGCCCAGAATCCCTCGAGCAAAACCTCCCTTGGCTGAGCAGAGCTTGTGAAAGCTCTGTTCTGTGAAGGTTTCTTAAAAATGCAGCTCGGTTGGGAACGCGACGTATCGCTACATTGCGACCAAGTCGCGACGCGGCTACCCGTTGCGATCCGCCTGTCGACGTCAGCACGCCCGTCCCGTGCGCGACACGTGGCGCGCATGTAGACAACGAGCCAAAACGGTGGCAACCAGAATGCGACGTCCCCGGGTGTCGCTATGAGAACGCGACGAGCCCTCTGTCGCGTTCAGGGACAGAGAACAAACCTGCGTTTTGGGCCAACTAGACGGCCCACAACACCCCGAAACCTGTGAAAGCACCTGCTACTCACAATGTGGGCCACACACTGCCACCACAACGAATATAAGATGATCCGAACAGTCGAATGTTACATTACTATCACCTAAAAGAAATTTTGTCCTCGAAATTTAAAGTGGAACCCGATATCAAAAATATCTTTAAAACTAACAGGGTACTATCACCTAAAAGAATTAAAAGCTTATCAAACAAATATGGATACATCTTCATCATTTCTTCTGCTAGTTCCCAAGTATCCTCACCGCCTTGCCTGTTTTCCCATATGACTTTCACTAAATCAATGTTCTTATTCCTGAGCTTTTGGGTTTTGCAGCCTGTGATCTGCACTGGATATTCTGGCATAGTCATATCTGGCTTTAATTCACTCCTCTGGTAACTAACTACTTGGGATGGATCTTCAATGTGCTTTCTGCGCATAGAAATATGGAATACATTATGGACATCTGCAAAGTCTGCTGGCAGATCTAACCTGTAAGCTGCCTCACCCAATCTTTCTATTATCTGGAACGGACCTACATATCTAGGGCTCAACTTGCTTCGCTTGCTGAATCTAAATACACCTTTAGTAGGGGAAACTTTAAAAAATACATAATCCCCCACCTCAAACTGCAATGGCCTACGTCTATTATCAGCATAAATCTTCTGTCGACTCTGTGCTATCTGAAGTTTTTCTTTAATAAATTTAACTATTTCTGCACATTGTCTGATTAACTCCGGACCCAGAACTTGCCTCTCTCCTACCTCATGCCAATTCAGTGGTGTCCTGCATGGTCTGCCATATAATGCCTCATAGGGTGCCATTCCAATACTTGCTTGATAACTGTTATTATATGCAAATTCAACCATACTCAAATGACATTCCCATAATCCTCCCCAAACTAAGCAACATGCCCTCAACATATCTTCTATTGTCTGGATGGTCCTTTCTGTCTGTCCATCTGTCTGCGGATGATATGTTGAACTATATCTTAACTCAGTGCCAATTACTTTCTGCAAACTTCTCCAAAAGCCTGAGGTGAATCTTGGGTCTCGGTCTGAAACAATAGTAACTGGAATTCCATGCAATGGTATTATTCTTTCCACATATAATTTGGCTAGTCTGTCCACTGACCATGACATATTAACCGGTAACAGTCTGCAAACTTTAGTCAGTCTATCAACAAAAACCCAAATGCCATTGTGACCTGCTGAGCTGGGCAAACCCACTATAAAATCCATAGCTATATCATCCCATTTCCATTGTGGTATGGGAAAAGGTTGCAACAAACCTCCTGGTCGTTGATGTTCTGCTTTTACTTGCTGACAGACGGCACATCATGCTATAAATTCTGCAATTTCTCTTTTCATGCTTGGCCACCAGAAAATACCCTTCATTCCCTGATACATCTTAGTACTGCCTGGATGAATAGTATATCTTGACCTGTGGGCCTCCTCTAACACTTTCTGTCTGATTCCTGCATCAGCTGGAACATACACTCGGCCTTTTAATCTAACTACATTATCATGGCCCAAAGTTACCTCCTCCATTCTTAGAATATCTGCCAAGTTCTCATTTGCTTTCTGGGCTTCAACTATCTGTCTGTAAAGAGAAGGTTCAACTGCACTATTCGCCAACACTGCTCTCTACTGACTATTTGGCACATATAAAGAATTATCTGCTATCTCTTCATATAATTTCCATTCTCTGATCATAAGTTGATTCATAACAGCTTTTCTGCTTAGTGCATCTGCCACAACATTTGCTTTACCCGGATGGTGTCCCAAACTGAAGTCTATTTTAAATATTCCATCCATCTACGTTGCCTTAAATTCAAATCTTTCTGTGAGAATATATATTTCAAGCTCTTATGATCTGTAAATATTTCAAATCTTTCTCCATATAAGTAAGGCTGCCAGATCTTTAAAGCAAATACTACTGCTGCCAATTCTAAATCATGAGTCGGATAATTCTCTTCATGTTTCTTCAACTGCCTGGAAGCATAAGCAACCACTTTTCCATGCTGCATTAATACTGCCCCTAATCCTCTTCTGGATGCATCTGTATATATCACAAAACCACCACTTTCTGAGGGAATTTCTAATATTGGTGCTGTAGTAAGCCTCTTTTTCAATTCAGTAAAGCTGCGCCTGCACTCAGAAGACCACACAAAAGAAACTCCCTTCCTGGTCAACTTGGTCATTGAGGCTGCTATTTTAGAGAAATCTTGAATAAATCTTCTATAATAATCTGCAAGACCCAAAAAGCTTATGATCTCTGACACTGTTTTTGGCTCTGCCCACTTCAACATTGCTTCCACTTTCGCTGGATCCACTGCAACTTCTTCACCAGAAATCACATGACCCAAAAATTGTATCTCTTTCAGCCAGAATTCACACTTACTGAACTTAGCATATAACTGATGCTCTCTCAATGCCTACAAGGTGATTCTTAAATAGGCTGCATGCTCCTCTTCTGATGCTGAATATATCAAGATATCATCGATGAAAACTACTATAAACTGATCCAGATACAGATGAAATATTCTATTCATCAAGTTCATAAATGCTTCTGGCACATTTGTTAACCCAAATGGCATTACTACAAATTCATAATGTCCATACCTGGTCCTGAAAGTTGACTTTTCAATGTCTTCCTCCTTAATTCTCAACTGATGATATCCTGATCTCAAATCAATCTTGGAGAACACCTTTGCTGACTGAAGCTGGTCAAACAAATCATCTATTCTTGGAAGCGGATACTTGTTCTTGATGGTAACCTTATTCAACTGCCGATAATCTATACACATCCTCAGACTACCATCCTTCTTTCTAACAAATAGCACTGGTGCACCCCATGGTGAGTGACTTGGCCTAATGAAACCTTTCTCTAATAACTCATGTAACTGCTTCTTTAACTCTTTTAATTCTGCTGGTGCCAACCTGTACGGTGCCTTTGATATTGGCATACTGCCTGGTTCTAATTCAATAGTGAAATCTACCTCTCTGCGCGGCGCTAGCCCCGACAAATCTTCTGGGAATACATCAATAAATTCTCTAACCACTGGCACAGACTCTACAGATTTATGAGACTCAACAGGACTCACAGAAGCAAGATACGCTAGTTCAGATAAGACTAAGAATTTTCTTTAACTTAAGCAGTTCAATCTGGAAATGATATGAGGTTTTACCTGAACAGTCTTCATTTGGATTTTACCTGTGGTTTCCAATTTTTCTTGCCTTGCATAGCCATTGTCTTGATTTCAGATGGAAAGGTATGGCTACAAGGCTCATCAACTTGCTGATCAAGTTGGCCTTAGGACCCTTACCTTCTTGGGTGCTACAGTGGAGCAAGAGTTAGATTGCAGCAATGAACCTTTTTGAATCCAAGAGAATTTTCTTTTTAGTATAGATGCACTTTTGTCATTAATGGAACTATGAGCAACATTAGTTCCATAACACAATTATTCTTTGTTTAATGCATCTATGTTTTTTTTATATGAAATGTTCAATTTATATTCACATGGAGTTTCTGAGCATTTTCAACAAAATCATGATTCTTAGTTACATATGCATGATGTGAAAACTTTTGCAAGTAATTCAAGCAAAAATCATCATGGAAGAAATGAAATAAACAAGCAGTCATGTTTCAATCACAACCATTTTTTTTTGTTTTTGTTTTTGTTTTTTAAATTAATGACTCTTACACAAGGAAGATCATTGGTACTTGGCGGAGATTATTCTTCACACATAATGATAGTTTCCAGACAAGCCTGACTTGTCCTTCCACTGTTCACCATTTGATATACCAATTGATCATTGCATAAGAGTCCCAATTGGTTTCAGTTTTTATTTAGCAGGAAATCTCTCAGAAGTATTTACCTAGTGAGATTTTCATTTTCTTTCATTCTCTTCACTTACTTTCCTTGTAGCCTTAGTCATGAAGCCTTCATCTTGAAATTGACTACAAGGATCCCTGCATCCAGCATTCAAGCAGCACATTTCAGAACCCAAACTTGTTTGGGTCTAAGGATCTTCCATGAATCTACAACAACGATTTTTGAATCCAAAAGGATTTTATATTGGGTGCATTTTTCTGAAGACTAGAAACACTAGAATCTTGGTTTCTAATCTTATAGTTATTGGTATAGAATGCACCACTGTCATACTGAACAATTTGTTTTCTATTTTTCAGAATTTTATCATTGAGATTTTTAACATGGAATTCAGAAGAGATCTTTTATGCAACAATTCTATTTTCATGTACATGGAATTTCTGAGTGTTTTCAGCATGAACATGATCTTTATTCTTATGTACATTAGCATGAAACATGGAAGCATGCACAAGATTATCAATTCTATGCCAACATTCCCTAGAAGTATGCCCACATTTATGACATGTGAAGCACTAGACTGATTTGGCATATTTATGGAAATGTTGATCTCTATTCCAGCAAAATTTGGCTAAATGACCAGGTTTATTACAATTAAAGCAAATGAGATCATTTCTTACCTGGTACTTACCTTGGCATGTATCCATTTGCTGGAATGTCCTTTTCATGTGAGGAGGCTTACCGTGAGGAGAATGAGGTGCCTTTTCGTGGCTCTTGCCATGATGTGAATATTGAACTTTCTTTGGAACACTTCTGAAGTGTGGAAGAGATGGAGGAATCCTGTGTAAATTGTTCCATTTTTCTGTTTCAATTTTCTTGTTTTTCACAGAAATAAGATTCTTCTTCTTAGCAGCATTTTTGCCATTTTTCTCATTTTATTTTTGAATATTTTTTTGAACATGAAGTTTCACTGATTTTTCATTAGAGATATCAAAGTTCTTGTTCACAGCAGCTTTAACAAATATTACTTTGGTTTTCTTTTATTTTCCTTATTTTTTATAGAAGCAAGACTTGTGTTTGTAGTATTCTTCAATTCATCTTGAAACTTCTGTTTTTTTGCTTTTAATGCAACAACTTCTTTTTCTGAAATTTGAGGTTTATTTAGCATGACATCCAAACCATTTTTCATCTTGTTCTTTTCATTTTCAAATTGAGCAATTTGTTTTTCCAAATCGGCAATTTTATTATTAAATTGCTACAGTCATTGTCCAATGGTTTGTCATGCAACAAGCATTCAATTTTCCTTTTTAGATGACTATTTTCTTCAACAAGTTGTTTGCATCTTTCATTTATTTGATGATCATGAGCCATGTTAGAAATCTGTTTGTTTAATTGATCATTATCAAATTTGAAGTTTTCATTGAGATCAATCAATTTTTCATTTTCATCTTTCAAATCAAGATTTTCATATTCTAACTGATCATGATTTTCTTTCAACTTGGACAACTTGCTTTCACAAATTTTGATTTTATCTTTCAAACTTTATTTTTTCAGAATTCAGTTTCTGAACTTCATTTTTCAAATTCTCATTTTCTTCTAAAAGATCTTTATCATTGTTCTGGAGCAATTCAAGTATATTTTTCAAATTTTCACTTTCTTTATGGCAATGTTTTAAAGTCTTTTTCAAATCTTTATTCTTAGTGTTCAACTTTGCATTAAGATTTTGTATCTTCTCACAGAATTCAATCAATTCAGCATAAGACATGCTTTCATCTGCATCAGAATCAGAATTAGAATACATAAATGGGTCTGGAGTTGATTTACCTGACCTTGTAGACCCATTTGAACTCTTGTGTTCTGAAGAGGATGAAGAATGCTCTGAGCTCACGGAATGTGCTGTGAGAGCCAAAGTCTTTTGGACTGTTGATTTTTTGGAATCATTGAAGCTCTTCTTTGCCATTAAGTACTTGTGAATTTATTTTGCTCTTTGTCTTTGTGAGTCCTCTGAAAAATCCAATGAAAATGAGCTTGGGGATTTCTCTGAAATTGTAACAGAAATTCATGTAGATTAAAGCAATTTGCCATTATACCAAAACTCAAAAGACTATTAGATCTAATCACAGAGAATCAATGTAATAAGGAATTAGTTCCAACAATTAGAGTGATTAACCCGCTCTGATACCAATTGTAGGATCGAATAGGTGGATGGATCAGATCTAGAAGGGGGGGTTGAATAGATCTGACACAAATTACTGCGGAAGCTTAAGCAATTCAAAATTACTTCGAATCAGAGATCAATTCAGAAAAATAATTTACTGATCTGAAGTGTGTGTGTGTGTAGATTATGTGTGAAGCAATTAAACACTTAGTGTGAAAGTGAAATCCTATGCAAGCATCTAGTGCAGACAAGCAGATCAAACCATTGCACAAAGGATTTTTAGGTGGTTCGGAAATCACACCAGTGATTCCTACATCCACCCCTTACACAGTGAGGCTCCACTACTCAAAAGAGTACAGCTCACACCAGAGCACGACGACTCCAAACACCCTTGAGCATGACGGCTCAACACACAACCTTGAGTTCAACGACTCACAAACTGAGCACGATGGCTCAAACAACAACCGGAGCACGACGACTCCAAATTGAGCACGATGGCTCAAACCACACAGTGAGTGCGACGACTCACAAACCAGAGCTCGATGGCTCACAATACAAAAGCTAGCTCAAACACAAAGGAAATCAGATTCTCTAGCAATGATCTGATTCACAGACTGAATAAACTCAGAAATCTGTACAGAACTTCATGTACAGATCTCACAAGAAGAAATAAGATGAACACTCCAAGAATTAGGTGAAAGAAGTATAAATTAGATGTTCTTCGGTGAAGAGGTCTTGCAGACGCTTGAATTGAGGAGCCTTGATGGAATTCGGTGGAGATTCTCCTCAATTGGCGATACTCTGCTTTGATGGCATCTGAAATGCCAGAAATCCCTCTTCTACTACTGCTCTTCAGTTGGATCTGCTCCCTTTCCTAGCACAACAACCTTCTCTCCAGAGATTCCCCTTGATTCCCACGTCCTTCCTCTTGAAAGGATGGCCTGCAGCTTCTGGAGATGGAGCCAGATCTGGAAAGCCCCTTTTTGCCGCCAAAAAGCTTCTTCCGGAAGTGTATGGGCTTTCTTGCCTTTGGGGTAGGAGAATCATGGGTATTTATAGCCCCATATGTCCATAAAGTGCCTTGGGGTGTATGGGCACGGAAATCTAGATCAAATCCCTTGATTCCCAAGCAGCCACGTGTCCAGAAAAATTCACATTTTTGAGTTTCAGTCGAAGTGTGTCGACACCACAGGGCACTGTGTCGACACCACATGCATTGTCTTCAAACTGGGCTTCTGGGATAGTGATCTAGTGTCGACACCATAGGGCACTATGTCGACACCACAGGCAGAATGTGTCGACACACAGGCAGACTGTGTCGACACCACTGGCTATTGCTTCAGAACATACTTCTGGGACAGTCATCTAGTGTCGACACCATAGGGCACTGTGTCGACACCACAGGTGGACTGTGTCAACACCACAGGACATTGTGCGACACCACAGGTGGACTGCGTTGACACCACTATGACAAATTTGTGTAAACCTGAAAATATAAAGTGTAAACCATTAATACAAGATATTATCATTAAAATGTGAGATATTAAACATCAAAAACATGGTGTTTAAGCATTGTTGTGATATGTATAAAATGTATAACATGTTCAATTAGTCATCATTTTAATATGTACAAAATGTACAAAATGCCATCATCAAAATCAAATTATGAGTGATGTCAATTAGTCATGATTAAAGTCATCATTAAAAGGTTTCAAATACACACTCAACCCAACATTCTCCCCCTTTTTGATGATGACAAAATATATGCACAATCTCCCAATAGCCTAACTCCCTTGACTACAATAACTCCCCTTGACCATATTCACCCTTTGAACAACTTTCTCCCATAAGAAACTTTCTCCCCTTTAAAGAACTTTCACCCCCTTTTTGACGACATCAAAAAGATAAATAAGAGAGAGAAACAAAGATTGTAGGAGATCAAGAAATGAAATGTAGGAAATGAATTGTCAGAAATGATCAAAATAAATGAGGCAAAGTGATATTGACATATGAGAGAAGTTATTATGTGTTTGGTATTGTACAACAAAGTTTAATCACAAAAACACACTCAACACAAGGTATTGCAAGATATAATGATCTGAATGTGGTTAAAATAATGATGCAAATGTGAAGTAAAGTGACCTATATGAGTGAGCAGAAGTATTTAACAAGGATGTTAGGAGCTTTAATTTTAACACAATGTAGAATAATAGGTCTAAACTCAGTAAACATGAACTTTATTAAGGTCTTAAGCTTTTCTATCCTGTCTTTTTTATTTTCTTTCAATTTTAGTTGGGAAAGAATACAAGAATAAATTAGTTAAATCTCACTTTTCAGTACAAGAGATCACATTGATTAGATGCAAGACCTCCTGATTACTCAATGGTTTAACTTTCATTATCTTATACAGAGTTGAAAACTTTGATTTCCACTTTTTGACGCGAAACAAATCACTTTTTAGGTGAAATGACCCGGTTACTCAGTGGTTCAAGAATTTGCATTGCTCTGTTTGTATCTTTCTAGATTGTTGATCATTTTCTTTTGATGTTTGGCAGGAATATGTTTGCTTTGACCAGAAAAGTCATGACTACGATTTTAGAAAAATTATTCTTAACATGTGGTAAAAAAATAAAGCTTAAACATGCACATGTTAAATAGTAAAGCCACTCATGTGCCTACAAGTGTTTTGCAAGTCATTTTACAGACGTTTAGTATTAAGATTGCTTAACCTTGAAATGATAATGAAAATTTGAAATTAAACTAAATGCACAAGGAGTTTAGTTTCAGTCTTAATTCTCTCATAAGAAAATAGCACAATGACTCAAACATTCTGATGAGTTTGGGGTTCAAGATAGACAAATAAAGTCAAGGAATGTGACAATGACTCTCCCTTTCATGTATCTCGCCCTCACAAGGCGAACATGAAGATTATTGAAGAAATAGGAATGGAATGAAGTGAAAATAGAATGAACAAGAATGTTTTATTGAAAGACAAGGACTCCCCCTCAACAATTGCATACAAGACTCTTGATACTTGGCGGAGACATATACTCACGCATAGTGAAAGTGTCCAGACAAGCTTGACTTGTCTTTCTTCATATCACCATTTGATATACCAAGAATGCCAATGCAATGTGAGAGTGAGGAATTTATTTGCAAGAATATTTGTCAGCAAACTGAATGGGAGTTGTTAATAAATTAGATATGAAAGAATATTTCTCCAGCATTTCACTCAAAGATTCTGACTCACTCCCCCATAAGATATGCATGATATGAAATGATCATTTAAGCAATTCAGATATGTTCATTCCAAGCCGTTTGCACAGAAATAGTATGAACATGATCAAGCATATATCAACAGGTAATTTATTGAAGGAGAAAAGTTTTTCAAAAACTCAAAATTGTTTCAAAGACTTAAAATAAAGTTTTTGAGATTTTCATTTTTCTTTATGACCTTTTATGCAGGAAAAGACTATTGATACTTGGCGGAGAATTTTTCTCACGCATGATGAGAGTTTCCAGAGAAGCCTAACTTGTCCTTTCACATTTCACCATTTGACATACCATATAGTCACTGCAAAAAGGTCAATTATTCTTTAGTTTTAGCATGAAATTCATTACATTTTCAAGAACATTTTTGCACTTTTTCAAATTTACTCCCCCTTAATATGTGCATGGAATGAAAAAGCTAGCAAGCAATTCACACATGATTATGCACACAATTAACTTTAAGCATAACATGACTTTTGGTACTTGGCAGAGTATTTTACTCACGCATAATGATAGCTTCCAAGCAAGCAGAACTTGTTTTTCCACATGTCATCATTTGATATACCAAAAAGTCATAGCAGTTGATATGCACACAGAATCATGGGCACAATAAGCAAGCATGATAATACAAACATGATTCTAATTGTTATGACACAAAGTTATTGTTGGGAGCAACATCAAAACACACTCTTCATTGTTCAGATAAGACTCTAATAATTTTCTTTAACTTAAGCAGTTCAATCTGGAAATGATATGAGGTTTTACCTGAACAGTCTTCATTTGGATTTTACCTGTGGTTTCCAATTTTTCTTGCCTTGCATAGCCATTGTCTTGATTTCAGATGGAAAGGTATGGCTACAAGGCTCATCAACTTGCTGATCAAGTTGGCCTTAGGACCCTTACCTTCTTGGGTGCTACAGTGGAGCAAGAGTTAGATTGCAGCAATGAACCTTTTTGAATCCAAGAGAATTTTCTTTTTAGTATAGATGCACTTTTGTCATTAATGGAACTATGAGCAACATTAGTTCCATAACACAATTATTCTTTGTTTAATGCATTTATGTTTTTTTTATATGAAATGTTCAATTTATATTCACATGGAGTTTCTGAGTATTTTCAACAAAATCATGATTCTTAGTTACATGTGCATGATGTGAAAACTTTTACAAGTAATTCAAGCAAAAATCATCATGGAAGAAATGAAATAAACAAGTAGTCATGTTTCAATCACAACCATTTTTTTTGTTTTTGTTTTTTTTTAAATTAATGACTCTTACACAAGGAAGATCATTGGTACTTGGCGGAGGTTATTCTTCACACATAATGATAGTTTCCAGACAAGCTTGACTTGTCCTTCCACAGTTCACCATTTGATATACCAATTGATCTTTGCATAAGAGTTCCAATTGGTTTCGATTTTTATTTAGCAGGGAATCTCTCAGAAGTATTTACCTGGTGAGATTTTCATTTTCTTTCATTCTCTTCACTTACTTTCCTTGTAGCCTTAGTCATGAAGCCTTCATCTTGAAATTGACTACAAGGATCCCTGCATCTGGCATTCAAGCAGCACATTTCAGAACCCAAACTTGTTTGGGTCCTAAGGATCTTCCATGAATCTGCAACAACGATTTTTGAATCCAAAAGGATTTTATATTGGGTGCATTTTTCTGAAGACTAGAAACACTAGAATCTTGGTTTCTAATCTTAGAGTTATTAGTATAGAATGCACCACTGTCATACTGAACAATTTGTTTTCTATTTTTCAGATTTTTATCATTGAGATTTTTAACATGGAATTCAGAAGAGATCTTTTGTGCAACAATTCTATTTTCATGTACATGGAATTTCTGAGTGTTTTCAGCATGAACATGATCTTCATTCTTATGTACATTAGCATGAAACATGGAAGCATGCATAAGATTATCAATTCTATGCCAACATTCCCTAGAAGTATGCCCAAATTTATGACATGTGAAGCACTGGACTGATTTGGCATATTTATGGAAATGTTGATCTCTATTCCAAAAAATTTGGCTAAATGACCAGGTTTTTAAAATTAAAGCAAATGAGATCATTTCTTACCTGGTACTTACCTTGGCATGTATCCATTTGCTGGAATCTCCTTTTCATGTGAGGAGGCTTACCATGAGGAGAATGAGGTGCCTTTTGGTGGCTGTTGGCATGATGTGAATATTGAACTTTCTTCGGAACACTTCTGAAGTGTGGAAGAGATGGAGGAATCCTGTGTAAATTGTTCCATTTTTCTGTTTCAATTTTCTTGTTTTTCACAGAAACAAGATTCTTCTTCTTAGCAACATGTTTGCCATTTTTCTCATTTTGTTTTTGAATATTTTTCTGAACATGAACTTTCACTGATTTTTCATTAGAGATATCAAAGTTCTTGTTCGCAGCAGCTTTAACAAATATTACTTTGTTTTTTTTTCATTTTTCTTATTTTTTACAGAAGCAAGACTTATGTTTGTAGTATTCTTCAATTCATCTTGAAACTTCTGTTTTTTTGCTTTTAATGCAACAACTTCTTTTTCTAAAATTTGAAGTTTATTTAGCATGACATCCAAACCATTTTTCATCTTGTTCTTTTCATTTTCAAATTGAGCAATTTGTTTTTCCAAATCGGCAATTTTATTACTTAAATTGCTGCAATCATTGTCCAATGATTTGTCATGCAACAAGCATTCAATCTTCCTTTTTAGATGACTATTTTCTTCAACAAGTTGTTTACATCTTTCATTTATTTGATGTTCATGAGACATGTTAGAAATCTATTTGTTTAATTGATCATTATCAAATTTGAAGTTTTCATTAAGATCAATTAATTTTTCATTTTCATCTTTCAAATCAAGATTTTCATATTCCAACTGATCATGATTTTCTTTCAACTTGGACAACTTGTTTTCACAAATTTTGATTTTATCTTTCAAACTTTCTTTTTCAGAATTCAGTTTTTGAACTTCATTTTTCAAATTCTCATTTTCTTCTGAAAGATCTTTATCATTGTTCTGGAGCAATTCAAGTATATTTTTCAAATTTTTACTTTCTTTATGGCAATGTTTTAAAGTCTTTTTCAAATCTTTATTCTTAGTGTTCAGCTTTGCATTAAGATTTTGTATCTTCCCACAGAATTCAATCAATTCAGCATAAGACATGCTTTCATCTGCATCAAAATCAGAATTAGAATACATAAATGGGTCTGGAATTGATTTACCTGACCTTGTAGACCCATTTGAACTCTTGTGTTCTGAAGAGGATGAAGAATGCTTTGAACTCACGGAATGTGCTGTGAGAGCTAAAGTCTTTTGGACTGTTGATTTTCTAGATTCATTGAAGCTCTTCTTTGCCATTATGTACTTGTGAATTTCTTTTGCTCTTTGTCTTTGTGAGTCCTTTGAAAAATCCAATGAAAATGAGCTTGGGGATTTCTCTGAATTTATAACAGGAAATTCATGTAGATTAAAGCAATTTGCCATTATACCAAAACTCAAAAGACTATTAGATCTAATCATAAAGAATCAATGCAATAAGGAATTAATTCTAACAATTAGAGTGATTAACCCGCTCTGATACCAATTGTAGGATTGAATAGGTGGATGGATCAGATCTAGAAGGGGGGGTGGGGGGTTGAATAGATCTGACACAAATTACTGCGGAAGCTTAAGCAATTCAAAATTACTATGAATTAGAGATCAATTCAGACAAACAATTTACTGATCTGACGTGTGGGAGTATGTAGATTATGTGTGAAGCAATTAAATACTTAGTGTGAAAGCGAAATCCTATGCAAGCATCTAGCGCAGACAAGCAGATCAAACCATTGCACAAAGGATTTTTAGGTGGTTCGGAAATCACACCAGTGATTCCTACATCCACCCCTCACACAGTGAGGCTCCACTACTCAAAGGAGTACAACTCACACCGGAGCACGACGACTCCAAACACCCTTGAGCACGATGGCTCAACACACAACCTTGAGTTGAACGACTCACAAATGAGCACGACGGCTCAAACAAACAACCTGATAGTGGACAGAAGATGAACAGAAGAAGATATCATTAAATTGTAAAGCAAAAAGTTTCTTGTGCTGTGCACTAAGCAAGAAGGAGTTCACAGGATCTCAGCCTGCAAATCCGCTATGGGGATGTGGGAAAAATCGAGGATCACCTATGAAGGCACAGATAAAGTGAAGGAAAGCACAATATATTTTTTTAGTAGCTCAGTATGAATGGTTTCAGATGCAGCCAGGTGAAACAATCACACAAATGTATAGCAGATTCACCGACATTACAAATGGCTTGGCTGGACTTGGAAAGAATTACGAAATGGGAGACATGTTAAGAAAAATCTTGAGGTCTCTACCAACATCATGGACTCCTAAAGTAACAGCCATAGAGGAAGCCAATGATTTAAGAAGAATGTCTTTAGAATAGCTTGTTGGGTCACTCATGGCCTACGAGATCAACATGGAAAGATTAGGAGAGTCGTCCAGCAGAAAGAAGCAAAGCAACGCTCTCAAGGCTGCAGAAGAGACATCTGGTGAAGAATCAGATGACAATAAGAACATGGGAAGTAGTGAAGATGAAGAAGCTTTCCTCTCTAGAAGACTGCAAAGAATACTAGCTAAGAAGGAGTACCAGTCTGGAAGGAGATATTTTAAGAAAGGAAAAGACTTCAAGAAGCCAAAAGTCAAGGACTCAAAGAAAGCTGAACCTATCTATTATGAGTGCAAGAAGCTTGGACACATCAAGGCCGAGTGTCCAAAGCTAAAGAAGACTGAATTCAGAAAGAAAGTCAACTCTAGAAAATTCAGAAAATATAAGAAGAAAGCCATGGCAGCAGCTTGGGACAACAACAATGACTCAGACAGTGAGTCAAGCTCAAGCGAAGAAGAAGAAGAAAAGGCCAATCTGGCCTTCATGGAAAATATCGAGGAGAAGGGAAGCCTTCGAGCATCTAAGTGGTACCTGGACAGCGGGTGCTCAAGGCACATGACAGGGAATAGAAAGCCGTTCTCCCACCTTGAAGCTGAAGAAGGCATAGTAACATATGGCGACAATGGAAAAGGATAGTAATTGGTTGCGGATAAGTTGGCAGTCAAGGCAGAACTCTCATAGAGGATGTTCTATGCGTGAAAGGACTCAAGCATAATCTAATCAACATCAGCCAACTGTGCGACATAGGCCATCAAATCAAGTTTCAAGAGTCAAGATGCAGTATCATGAAAGATGGTGTAACAGTATTTGAAGCCTGTAGAGAGAAGAATCTTTATGTACTTCAGTTGGAAGAGTTGAAAGATCAGGATGTGTGCCTTGCAGCAAGCAAACATCATTCAATTGAGCTTTGGCACAGAAGATTGGACCACTGTAGCTTGGATGGGATCAGAAAGCTAATCAAGAGAAATCTAGTGGAAGGACTGCCCAAAGTAAGCACAAGAATGGATGGCATCTGTGAACCGTGTGCAAAAGGAAAGCACCTAAATCATCTTTCAAGTCAAAGACAGTTGTAACAACTTCAAAACCATTGGAACTGTTACATATGTATCTATTTGGGCCAATGAGAACTACTAGTCTTGGAGGAAAGAACTTCGGATTCGTAATAGTGGATGACTATTCAAGATTCACATGGGTATCATTCTTGGAACACAAAGATGACACTTTCTGTCATGCCTCGCCAATTTAGCAGTGGAATAAATCGGGGAGACGTGAGCAAAGTATATAGTAGAGTAAAATGTACAACAGTTGAATGAATCAGAGCATCTAATGAACAATAATTGGAATAAACTCTTCATTTCATTATAAAATCACTAAGTCTATTACAACCACTAATTTAGAGCCACTACATTGAGCTCATTGACATCATTACATTGGAAAAGAAATCTAAGGTAATAACTACTAGACTCCATTGTACTAGGGAAATTTCATCAACTGACTCCAGGTTGCTCATCACTCTGGTCCCGTCCCATTGGAGTGTGTGACATCATCTAGCTTACTTGAGACACAATAACAAATAGCGAAGGGTGAGCGATAACGCCTAGTAGGACTTAAATCTCATGAATCAAGCAGGCTTTAAAAGACAGAGTAATAAATGATAGTGCGAGTCATGTAAAGTCGAGAAAGTAGTAGCACTAGTAACATGGTTCAGATAGCAGATGAATCAAGTATAGCATGATGATTAAAGTCAAGTCATGATAGAAATGATAACAACACGATAGCAAATAACGTCAACGTCAAGCAATAACAAGCAACATGTATAGCAAGGAGAGAGAAAGTAGTTGGCCATATAGAGAGTAAATTGCACTTTGATTGATTTTCTTATCAATCGAAATAGTATAACACTTTTGATTGACTTTCGCCAATCGAAATAGTAATGACACTTTGGTCATCCGTAGATAGCCGAGAGATAATATAGCACTTCTGTTGTCAATAGACAATGAGAGAATATAACACTTTGTTTTATCAAAGACATCGAGAGAATATAGCACTTTGTATTGATTGTCTTAGATTAATCTTGATAGTATGACACTTGGATGTAATGCCGACATCCTGATCATTTAACTCCCGTAGGCAAATGGCACTTTTGGGCGCTCTCCCCAGGACCAGATCGGGCCCTATTGCGCTGGCATTGGTCATGTTGTTTATCTTTAGACAATCAATTAATGGCCAATAGAGAGTTCCAAGAAATAGATAAGAGCACTAGATGAATAGACGAGGTAGTAGAGTGAACGTGAATAGATGAGTGAGTAGAGTATAGATGAGAGCTAAGGGACCATGCACGTAACACTTCGAGTCATAGGCGATAGTAACAGTTGCACAACATGTGCTATTGGTGTTGGCAGTCAGGTGGAATTCACTACCTTTCCACTGGCCATGTTACGCATAGGTCTAGAGGTCCGGCGTGATTCAAGATAAGAGTGATATTCTAATAGCCGTTTGGATCATGTTGATCCCTAAAGGGTATCATAGGTGTTAAGGTACAACCAGCTCATCGACTATGTGGGAATCCATGGACAGAGGAGACTTACGGAGGCATTGAATAAAGACTCACTAGTCCGGCAGAAGGAATATCCGACGGAGAGTTCGTCCAAGTCAAGAGAGAGTGTGTATATAGAAATAAGTACTCGACGTTCTAGAGGAGTTCTAGAACAGTGGAGCGTCGATAACGGTATTCCCAAAACATCGCAAGAAACGAATGTAGGATTGAATAGATGAATGAAACAGATCTAGAAAGGGGGGTTGAATAGATCTGACACCAATTACTGCGGAAGCTTAAACAATTCAAAATTACTTCGAATCAGAAATCAATTAAGGCAAACAATTTACTGATATGAAGTGTAGGTGTGTGTAGATGATGTGTGAAGCAATTAAACACTTAGTGTGAAAGCGAAATCCTATGCAAGCATCTAGCGCAGACAAGTAGATCAAACCATTGCACAAAGGATTTTTAGGTGGTTTGGAAATCACACCAGTGATTCCTACATCCACCCCTCACACAGTGAGGCTCCACTACTCAAAAGAGTACAACTCACACCGGAGCATGACAACTCCAAACACCCTTGAGCTCTACGCCTCAAACACACAACCTAGAGCACAACGACTCCAAAAATTGAGCACAACGACTCCAAATTACAACAACAGCACAACGACTCCAAATTGAGCACGACGACTCAAACCACACAAGGAGCACGACGACTCCAAATTGAGCACGACGGCTCAAACCACAAAAGGCTAGATCAAACATAAAAGAAATTAGATCCTCTAGCAATCATCTGATTCACAGACTCAATCATACATAGAAATCTGTACAGAACTTCATGCACAGATCTCACAGACGAAAGTGAGAAGAACAATCCAAGAAATGGGTAAAATAGATGTAGATTGGATGTTCCTTTGTGAAGAGGTCTTGCAGAAGCTCGAATTGAAGAGACTTGAAAGAATTCGATGAAGATCCCCTTCAATTTGCAATGCTCTACTCCACTGGCATCTGAATTACCAGAAACTCTTCTTCTGCTGCTGCTCTTCAGTTGGATCTGCTCCCTTTCTCAGCACATCACCCTTCTCTCAGAGATTGGCCTTGAATCCCACGTCCTTCCTCTTGAAAGGATGACCTACAGCTTCTGGAGATGGAGCAAGACCTGGAAGAACCCCTTTTGCCGCCAAAAGCTTTTCTGGGAGTTGTATGAGCTTAGCCTCCCTTGGGGTACGAGGATCATGAGTATTTATAGCCCCATATGTCCATAAAGTGCCTTGGGGTGCATGGGCACAGAAATCTAGGTCAAATCCCTTGATTCCTAAGCAGCCATGTGTCCAAAAAAATTCCTATTTTTGAGCTTTAGTCGAAGTGTGTCGACACACAGACAGACTGTGTTGACACCACTGGCTACTGCTTCAGAACAGGTTTCTGGGACAGTGAACTAGTGTCGACACACAGGTAGACTATGTTGACACCACAGGCAGACTGTGTCGACACACTGGTAGACTGTGTCGACACCACTGGCTACTGCTTCAGAACAGGCTTCTAGGACAGTGAACTAGTGTCGACACACAGGTGGATTGTGTCGACACCACTGTGACAATTTATGTAAACCTGAAAATAAAGTGTAAACCATTAATACAAGATATTATCATTAAAATGTGAGATATTAAACATCAAAAACATGTTGTTTAAGCATTGTTGTGATATGTATAAAATGTATAACATGTTCAATATGTCATCATCAAAATCAAGGTATGAGTGATGTTCATGGTCATCATTAAAATACAACTTTAAGAAATTCCAAAACACACTCAACCCAACATTCTCCCCCTTTTTGATGATGACAAAATATATGCATAATCTCCCAATAACCTGACTCAAATCTCCCCTTTTTGAATTTTCTCCCATTAAAAAAAACTTTCTCCCCTTTAAAGAACTTTCTCCCTCTTTTTGACAGCATCAAAAAGATAAATAAGAGAGAGAAACAAAGATTGTAGGAGATCAAGAAATGAAATGTAGGAAATGAATTGTCAGAAATAATCAAAATAAGTGAGGTAAAGTGATATTGTCAAATGAGAGAAATTATTGTGTTTTGGTTATTGTGCAACAAAGTTTAATCACAAAGACACTCAACACAAGGTATTACAAGATATAATGATCTGAATGTAGTTAAAATAATGATGCAAATGTGAAGTAAAGTGACCTATATGAGTGAGCAGAAGTATTTAACAAGGATGTTAGGAGCTTTAATTTTAACAGAATGTAGAATAATAGGTCTAAACTCAGTATACATGAACTTTATTAAGGTCTTAAGCTTTTCCATCTTGTCAATTTGATTTTCTTTCATTTTTAACTGGGAAAAAAATACAAGAATAAATTAGTTAAATCTCACTTTTCAGTGCAAGAGATCACATTGATCAGATGCAAGACCTCCTTATTACTCAGTGGTTTAACTTTCATTATCTTATACAGAGTTGAAAATTTTGATTTCCACTTTTTGACGCGAAACAAATCACTTTTTAGGTGAAATGACCCGGTTACTCAGTGGTTCAAGAATTTGCATTGCTCTGTTTGTATCGTTCCAGATTGTTGATTATTTTCTTTTGATGTTTTGCAGGAATATGTTTGCTTTGACCATAAAAGTCATGAATATGAGTGTAGAGAGATTATTCTTAACATGTGGTAAAAATTAAGCTTAAACATACACATGTTAAATAGTAAATCCACTCATGTGCCTACAAGTGTTTTGCAAGTCATTTTAAAGACATTCAGTATCAAGATTGCTTAACCTTGAAATTATAATGAATCTTTGAAATTAAACTAAATGCACACGGAGTTTAGTTTCAATGTCTTAATTCTGTCATAAGAAAATAGCACAATGACTCAAAAATTCTGATAATTTTGGGGTTCAAGATAGACAAGTGAGGTCAAGAAATATGACAATGACTCCCCCTTTCATGTATCTCCCCCTCACAAGGTGGGCAAATTACTTTCCAAGAGCATAGATCTAGCCATTTCCACAAGGGTTCTATTCTTCATTTCCACAACTCCATTTTGTTCTGGAGTTCTTGGAGAAGAGAATATGTGAAAAATGTTCAATTCAGCACACAAATCAGAAAAAGCCTTGTTCTCAAATTCTCCCCTATGATCAGGCAAAATAGATTTGATTTTATGTGAAAAACCCATTAAGGCAGTGGTGCAGAAATTCCTGAATTCTAAACAAGCATCACTTTTGTGAGATAGAAAGATGACCCAAGTGTATCTAGTAAAATCATCAATGATGACAAATCCATATCTTTTACCACTAAGACTAAGAATTCTTGTTGGCTCAAAAAGGTCTATATGAAGTAATTCTAGTGGCTTAGAAGTGAGTACATCATTGAAAATTTTAAAAGATTTTCTAGTTTGTTTTCCTTGAGCACATATCCCACAAAGTTGATTTTCTACATTGGGAAGAGATTCAGGAAGTCCTTTAACCAGATTTAGCCTTAAGAGTTTATTTATTGTGTTGAAACTCGCATGACCAAGTTAGAGTTTATTTATTGTGTTGAAACTCGCATGACCAAGTTTTTTGTGCCATGTCCATACAATTTCATTTTATTGCCACCAAACAAATGTTTTTAGCAAAGTTTTTATCAAGATTGATCATGAAGACATTATTTTTTCTTTTGCCAAAGAATTTTATTTTTTCAGTTGAAGAATCAATTATTTTACAAAAATCAGATTCAAAAACAACCTTGTGACCTTTGTCACACAATTGACTAATGCTCAAAAGATTATAATCCAAACCATCAACTAACAAAATAATTTCAATTGAGTTTGAGGAGGATTTACCAACCTTTTTAGATCCAATGATTTTCCCTTTATTTTTACCTCCAAATGTGACAGATCCTCCTTCCTTTTCAATCAGAAATGAAAATTTTGTTCTGTCTCCTGTCATGTGTTGTGAACAACCACTATCAAGAAACCCCACATTGGATCTGGGTGCACGACCTTCCTGCATAAATCAGATCAGAGAAGAAAATATTTCGGTACCCAAACATTGTTGGGACCATCAGTTTGTTTGAGCAAAAATAATAAATTTTTTTTCTGATCCATATTTGAGTTGTTTTTAGTTTTTGTTTTGTTTCGGCAATGATTTCCCTTTTTTGGCATTTTAACATTCTGATTTGGAAAGAAAACACCAGTATTCTTCCTTTCATAAGCATGGAAATTATGCATTGTGGCATGATCATTCATGTATGGAAATTCAAACCAAGAATTCTGTTGATATCTTGGAAATTTTGGATAAAAAGATTGTGAATGGTACCAATGAGGATTATGATACCATTGATTCCAAGAATTGATCCAATTAGATTGATGTGATGTCCTGGATCTCCAATAACCATTCAGATTTTTATTTGAATTTTTTTTCAACATCTTTTTGTTGTTTAGAAACGAGTAGGTCGACCTGTGTTGAGGTAGTGCCGACTCAGCAACCACAGTTTTCAACTTGTGGTTATCTGGTGTCGACCTAACATCAATGTGTGTCGACCTATTTGTTTCTTTTGATTGGAAACAATATTTTCACTTTGTTTTTTTATTATTTTAGATGTTTTCTTTGACACTTGTTTATTTTTATTTTCTGGACTAGTACTTTTGATAAATTTTATCAAAGGATTTTTGAAGGTTTTTCTTTCTTTTCACCAGATTTATTCTTCAATGATTTTTCTGTGGTGAAACCTAGTCCATGTTTTTCAGCATTCATTCTAAGTCCTAACAATGCATCAAGATTTTCTTTTCCATTTGTGAAGTTTTTTTATCACTTGTTCCTTTTCACCCAACAACTTCTTAAGTTTCTAAATTTCATCAATAGCTTGTTACTTTTCTTTTTGTTGCAGTTCCATTCTTTTAGAAAGCTTTTCAAAATCATTGTTGGCCTTTTGAGATGCAATTTTAAATTCATCAATTTTATTCAGAAGGTCTTCCTTTTCTTCATTAAGTTTAGATATTTCATTTTCCAGTTCAGAAATTCTTCTATTTAAGAAGTATCATGCATGAATTTTCAATTTTCTTTTTCAGATGTTTATTTTCTTTTCTTATTTCAGAATATTTTCAACCAACTCAGAATATGCATCTTGCCAATCTTCAACAGTATATTGTTCAAAAGAAGGACTTATCTTTCCATCACTGCTGTTTGCCATAAAGCATAACTCCTCATTTACAGAACTTTAGGAGTTCTCTCTCTTCATCCGACCAAGTTGCTATCATGGCTTTTGGCTTCTTCAATTTGTTGTTCTTCTTGTATTTGTCCCTTTTGATCTCAGTATGCTCACCCTTCATGTGTCCTGCCTTGTTGCACCTATAGCAAATAATACCTTCATCAGTTTTTTTATTTCTACCAGCATTAAAATCTGAAGAAGAAGCATTCCTTTTACCAGAGGAATATTTTTTCTTTCCATTGAGTTTTCCTCTTTTTGATTTTCCAAATTTTCTGAATTGCCTAGTCATGAGGGCAAGTTCATCCTCATTGGACTCAGATTTATCAGAACTTGATTTTTCTTGATTTTTCTCTTTATACTTGATGAAGACTTAAGTGCTACTGGTTTAGCTTTAAGCATATGTTCTTCACTTCTTTTCAGATTTATTTCATAAGTCATTAAAGACCCTATGAGTTCATCCAAAGAGATTTTGGATAAATCCTTAGAATCTTCAATCACTGTAGCCTTTGTGTGCCAAATGGATGATAGAGAACGCAAAATTTTTCTTACCAGATCAGCATCAGTGTATTCCTTACCTAGTGCCTTCAGTCCATTGACAATTATCATAAACCTAGCAAACATTTCAAAAATTGATTCATCTGATTTCATCATAAACAATTCATATTCAGAAACAAGTATGTTTGCTTTGGTTTCCCTAACTTGAGATGTTCCTTCATACATTAATTCAAGTTTATCCAACATTTCTTTAGCGGATTTACACATGGATATTCTTGAATATTCTTTGGGGTGGACAACACACTGAAGCATATTCATGGCACTGTATTTAAGAGTAGCTTTCCTAATCTGCTCTCTAGTCCAATTCTCCTCATCTCCCTGATTTTTATAAGGACCCTTATCAACTATTTTCAATATTTCATAGTTTTGTGCCCTTAGAAAAACATGCATGCGATTCTTCCAATAAGAGTAATCCGACCCATCAAAAAATGGTGGTCTATTAATGGAATGGCCCTCAGCTACAAATCCTCGAGAATCCATCAATCACAATGAGAGACAATGAAAGAGAAAGCAAACAATTCACGCAATTAACACAGAGATCAAACAGAAGCAATCAAATCAGATCAGAAACAGATATTAACCCGCTCTGATACCAATTGTAAGATCGAATAGATGGATGAAATAGATCTAGAGGGGGGGGGGTTGAATAGATCTGACACCAATTACTGCAGAAGCTTAAACAATTCAAAATTACTTCGAATTAGAGATCAATTCAGACAAACAATTTATTGATCTGAAGTGTGGGTGTGTGTAGAAGATGTGTGAAGCAATTAAACACTTAGTGTGAAAGCGAAATCCTATGCAAACATCTAGCGCAGACAAGCAGATCAAACCATTGCACAAAGGATTTTTTGGTGGTTCGGAAATCACACCAGTGATTCCTACATCTACCCCTCACACAGTGAGGCTCCACTACTCAAAAGAGTACAACTCACACCGGACCACGACGACTCCAAATACCCTTGAGCTCGACGGCTCAAACACACAACCTAGAGCACAACGACTCCAAAAACTGAGCACAACGACTCCAAATTACAACAGGAGCACAACGACTCCAAATTGAGCACGACAGCTCAAACCACACAAGGAGAACGACGACTCCAAATTAAGCACGATGGCTCAAATCATAAAAGGCTAGATCAAACACAAAAGAAATCAGATCCTCTAGGAATGATCTAATTCACAGACTCAATCGTACATAGAAATCTGTACAGAACTTCAAGCACAGATCTCACAAACGAAAGTGAGAAGAACAATCCAAGAAACGGTAAAATAGATGTAGATTGGATGTTCCTTGGTGAAGAGGTCTTGCAGAAGCTCAAATTGAAGAGACTTGAAAGAATTCGATGAAGATCCCCTTCAAATTGCGATGCTCTGCTCCACTGGCATCTGAATTGCAAGAAACTCTTCTTCTGCTGTTGTTCTTCAGTTGGATCTGCTCCCTTTCTCAGCACATCACACTTCTCTCCAGAGATTGGCCTTGAATCCCATGTCCTTCCTCTTGAAAGGATGGCCTGCAGCTTCTGGAAATGGAGCAAGACCTGGAAGAGCCCCTTTTGCCGCCAAAAGCTTTTCTGGGAGTTGTATGGGCTTAGCCTCCCTTGGGATATGAGGATCATGGGTATTTATAGCCCCATATGTCCATAAAGTGCCTTGGGGTGCATGGGAATGGAAATCTAGGTCAAATCCCCTGATTCCTAAGTAGCCACGTGTCCAGAAAAATTCTCATTTTTGAGCTTTAGTCGAAGTGTGCCGACACCACTGGCTACTGCTTCAGAACAGGCTTCTGGGACAGTGAACTAGTGTCGACACACAGGTGGACTGTGTCGACACCACAGGCAGACTGTGTCGACACACAGGCAGACTGTGTCGACACCACTGGCTACTGCTTCAGAACAGGCTTCTAGGACAGTGAACTAGTGTCGACACATAGGTGGACTATGTCGACACCACTGTGACAAATTTATGTAAACCTGAAAATATAAAGTGTTAACCATTAACACAAGATATTATCATTAAAATGTGAGATATTAAACATCAAAAACATGTTGTTTAAGCATTGTTGTGATATGTATAAAATGTATAACATGTTCAATATGTCATCATCAAAATCAAGGTATGAGTGATGTTCATGGTCATCATTAAAATACAACTTTAGGAAATTCCAAAACACATCAACCCAACAATGAAGACAAGTCTTATTTAAAATATGGCAATTTAACTACATAAATTATCAGATGTATTATGATATATTTACATGCCAAGTTAGGCCATATTTGGATGGTTCAAAGTGTGTGCAAGTGTTTTGAGAAAATCATGGACAAGATAGATCATGTGATTAACTTGAATTAATTAAATTATATTCAATAATTACAACTTCGTTTTTCTATATACAAGACAGTTAATAGGTCATGGGGTGGCTGCGTAATAATAAAGCTTGCAAAAAGCTGGGTTTTCATGTAAAAAGCTGAGATTGCGACATACCACAACAAGGGTCGTGACGGGGTCAAGTGTGAACGCGACAGGGCCTTGTAAGGATCGCGACGGGCTTGTCTGATCAGGCAGGCAGATCGTGACGGGGTCGCTTGAGGGTCGTGACGGGCTAGTCAGATCGGGCAGCAAATCGCGACGACAGGCCCTATCATGATCAGATCATGACAGAAGGCACTATCGCGATGGCCCTGTGAATGCGGCCTATTGGGCCATCATGTTCACAGGGTCTGCGCCCGAGTCCGACAGGGAAAGAACAATGTATTGGATTGCGGGTCAGACTTACCCTATTTGACACAGGGTGATTCAGAAAATCATAACTAATTGTACAAGTGATGAAAAATCATGAAACTATTTGAGAATTGATCTAGACATGCATGGGTACTTACAATAATTAGGGATAGGAAAACAACCATGGTTTCGACATGCTTTGGTCATATGTAATCATGAAGAACATGGAACAATACACAGTTGAGATCAACGAATTAATTCGCAAGATAGGATGAATGAAAATTAGGGCTTTTAGGGGCAAAAGAAACCTAACATGCCTCAGTATCTCCAATCAAAATTTGAGAGCATGGGATCGAGTATTCAAGGAGATATGAATTAAACATGAAGGTTCGGGGTCAAAAGGTTTACAGGACTTCAAAAATCAAGAACAAAAATTATACTTGATGGAAAATTATGAAACGAAAGGGTTTTGTTCCTGATGCATGGAACAATCTACAGACGAAATCTTATGATTTATGCTTGTGAGAATGCCTACCTTTAATCATTTTCCTCTTCTAGGGCTAGAACTTGAAGAACGAGAGAGAGAGCTTGAGAGAGGCTTCTTCCCACGAAATCTCCTCCTCCTTGGCCTCTCCTCCTCGTCCAGCAAGCCTTTGGTATGAGCTAGGGCCGGCCATGGGGGTTTTAAGAGAGTATTTATGCTTTCTCTCTTTCCATTTCCTATTTGGACTCTAATTCCCATTAATTCCGAATTTCCTATTTTCTCTCCCCTTTATAAGCATTAGAACTCCTAATTGGGTTAGGATGGGAGCTAAATTCGTGGCCAAGCAATTAGGGTAGGTTTAGGAATCCAATTCTAACTCAAACTTCCTATTTAATGCATTAAATACCCCTTTTCTATTTAAGTAATAATTTAGTTACGAATTTAGGGTATTTTCCTATTATTTCTCTTTTAAAAATCTCTTTTGGCCCAATAGCTTTTATATGATCCATTTAACAAAGTCCACCACTTCTTTTTGTTTAATGTATTTTAACTTATAAAATTCCCTTTTAAATTAGAGAATATTAGAGTTTCAAATTTTATTCATGGGCTATGGGAGGTCCGTTGATCTAATTTCTCATGATGGATTATCATTACATATTGTTTGGAGTCTACCCATCATTTTATTTTTTATTTTTTAATCTACTTGGCTCATATGATAATGGGTTTTCTGAATTATTCCTTAATTATTTCAATACTAAATTTCCGGATTGCTACATCCTCCCCCACTTAAAAAGAATTTGGTCCACAAAAATTCCATGACTCCTTGGTTACATGTGAATCTTTATGCTGAAAGGCATTAATCATTGTGAGTCAGAGGTACCTTCCACAGTTCCCACTTCTCGATTTGGAGAGAGTTGCACCAAAGCCTCCAGTGTACCTGCTGGTTTAATTCCTCATAACGTTGATTCTCAAATTGTGGGCAGTCACTCATCTTGTGGTGGGAGCTACCACATCACAAACATTTCCTTGTTTCCACCAAAAATCCCCCGATGTGTGGCCATCTGTTGCAGTGCTTGCATCGCCCCCCGCGAATAACGGCTACTTGTATGTCGTTCTTCTTATTCTTCTTTGTTTTTCTCTTATCACCATTTGACTGGTTACCTTTCATCATAGAATGAGTTCTTTGTGTGGATGGTTCTTTTAGAAGAGGGCAGTCGTAGCTGATGTCTCGAGTCGCCACAACATAAGCATGCACCAATCTTCGCCAAACTCCTTGGCCACATAACCTGGTTTGTAACAATGATGGCAAATGATCTCATCATTATGATTCACTTGCTGGTTGGCCTTCTTGCCATGGTTATATCTTCTCTTCCCATTCTGATTGGTCTCCTTTTTAATCTCCTTAGTCGCTTCCAGAGCTCTTTCTAGCAGTTGAGCGGCTTGCTGACAGCCAGAACTAGCCTCTGGTTGATCTCATGTCGGGTCCATAAGAGTCCCTTCAAGAATGAGGTTGACATTAGGACGCTAAAAATATTAAGTTGAACATACGTATAGATGAAGGTATTTAGATCTTAACCATGGTTCTATCCCAATCCTTATATAGGTATGGTGGTTGACTTAGTCATGTGTCATGGCAGTTTGTCTTAGAATACCCTATACCTAAGAGATCCAATGAGGACATCCTAGAACATCTTAAACCTAAGATATCCAATTAAGACATCCTAGGCTCTGATACCAACTGTCATGTCCCGCCAATTTAGTAGGGGAATAAATCAGGGAGACATGAGCAAAGTACATAGTAGAGTAAAATGTACAACAGTTGAATAAATCAGAGCACCTAATGAACAATAATTGAAAATAATTCTTTCATTTATTATAAAATCACTAAGTCTATACACCACTAATTCGGAGCCCACTACATTGAGCTCATTGACATCATTACATTGGAAAAGAAATCTAAGGTAATAACTACTAGACTCCATTGTACTAGGGCAATTTCATCAATTGACTCCAGGTTGCTCATCACTCTGGTCCCGTCCCATTGGTGTGTGTGACGTCATCTAGCTTACCTGAGACAACAATAACAAATAGCGAGGGGGAGCTATAACACCCAGTAGACTAAATCTCGTGAATCAAGTAGACTTTAAATAATTAGTGCTTTAAAAGGAAGAGTAATAAATGATAGTGCGAGTCATGTAAAGTCGAGAAAGTAATAGCACAAGTAAAATGGTTCAGATAGTAGATGAATCAAGTGTAGCACGATGATTAAAGTCAAGTCACGATAGAAATGATAACAACACGATAGCAAATAACGTCAACGTCAAGCAATAGCAAGCAACATGTATAGCAAGGAGAGAGAAAGTAGTGGCCATATAGAGAGTAAATTGCACTTTGATAGATTTTCTTATCAATCGAATAGTATAGCACTTTGATTGACTTTCGCCAATCGAAATAGTAATGGCACTTTGGTCATCCGTAGATAGCTGAGAGAGAATATAGCACTTTGTCGTCAATAGACAACGAGAGAAATAGCACTTTGTTTTGTCAAAGACACGAGAGAATATAGCACTTGTATGATTGTCTTAGATTAATCTTGATAGTATGGCACTTGGATGTAATGCCGACATCCTGATCATTTAACTCCCGCGGGCAAATGGCACTTTCGGGCGCTCTCCCCAGTACCAGATTTGGCCCTATTGCGCTGGCATTGGTCATGTTGTTTATCTTTAGACAATCAATTAATGGCCATATGAGAGTTCCAAGAAATAGATAAGATGTCACGTCCCGAGAACTACGCAGCAGATGTTAATAATGCAAAATAATTCGAGATGATATACCCGAGACGTGAACAGTCGATAAATAAGCCTCTAGCTAGCACGCACTGAATGTATAACAACATACATCATCATAGGGCCCAAATATTGAACTCAACTAATCTTGTATTCAAATCTCAACTCATGGTATTCCAAATGGGAACTATTACAGGACTAAGACTCAATGAAAAGAAAGACATTTTATTCCTCACTTCCTACTACACGTTCTAACACTCAAAAAAACTAACTATAGAGAGACTCATATTTGGAACGCTCATCACTCGGACGCATTCCCATCATCGAGCTGGCTTTCCTCTTGAATGTCATAATCACCTAGAATGGTTCAAGTAGGAATGAGCAACAGCCCAAGGATTTATATCTCAATGTGCGGGAAATGATATAAGTGATTAACAATTTAGAAACAGTAAGCAACGATGAATGTCATGATATGCATGTATGAATAAATCATTAAAACATGATACATGACAAGCTAGATCGAGTGATCACGATAGAACAAGATCTAGAAGGATATAACAAGATAGAACTAGAATATATCACTTGTACATGTAACGTAGTTGCGTTTTTCGGATTCTTCGCGGATTGTTGATTAGTGGTAGTTCGATTTGCATTTGAGTTTTGGGGTTTTGTTTTTCATTTTTGGGGCCGGATCAGACCAATATGGGGTCATGGGGCGTTGGTTGTGGTTTTCGCGTGCTGTGTGGAGCTTAGTGGGCGGCGGTTAGGCCCGTGGTGCCCGTGGTCCACTGAATGTGAACGTGACGGGGGGTTGTAGGTCGCGTTCGGAACGCGAGCAGCGTAGGGGTCGTGTTCTGGTTATCGCTGCTGGGGTTGACGTCTGCATGTGCACCGCGATCGCGCATGGAGTGGAGTTTGCTGACACAGGTTGGGAAGGCGACGCCCTAATCGGTCGCGACAGGAAGGTACGTCGCGATCCCAACCGCTGTGCGATTTAAGCACGCTGGACAACAGGCTTTCATAAGCTCTGCTCGACCAGGGAAGAAGCTTCTGCAGCTCTTGTGGGCAATTTGGCGTTTCGGCGGAGTTCCGTCGCGCTCTCGACGCGGGAGCCGTCGCAGGCGTGGGGAAACGCCGACTCCATGCATGGATGGCACATTCTTCGTGAAGGTAGGGAGTTCTACCTTGATTTGTTACGTGGATTGCATATTGGTTTGTTATTGCTTAAAAAACAGGTAGATACCATGTCTAGGAGGTGAAATGAGCATGAAAACTGGGTTGAAACGAGATTTAGGGTGGTTTGCATGGAAAATCCGGAGATGGTTCTGGATTAGGGGTTTTCGCCTGAGAAGGCGACGGATTCCTGCTGTCGCGACCAGATCGCGACAGGACCCGACCCGTGCGACCGGGTTTGTTATCGCGATATCGTGGCGTCGCGATCAGAAGGTGGTCATGGCCTCTGTCACGATCACAGTCGAGGATTCTGCTTTGCATGCGTTTTCGTGTATGGTTATCCGATTATCGATGTTTAACATGCATGGTTTGGTAAGAGGTGCATTGACACCCGTGAAACTCTGTGAGTAGGTTGCCCACATGGTAGTAGGTAGTTTACATAATCGGTGTGGTGTTTTATCGGGTGTGAGGTGCATGGCACCTATAACACCTCTAAAACATGTCATTTAAATAGTTCACGTATGTTTACGTAATATGAATATGTGCATGTTACATAGTATTTGATGGCGTAGGCAATGATGGTTCAAGTGTGAACCTAGCCTCAGTCTTGTAGCGTCCCTATGAACTAATAAAGATGGTTTAATAGTGTAATGTAAGTAAGGTTAAGAGTTAATGTATAGTTAGTGTATATGGTATGTATGTAGCAAGGAGGTCATGTGATGACCAATGATAGGCCAGTTTGTAAATGGTTATCGTGGTTTACATGTGTATGGTGTGAGGTAGATTGTAGATCACAGGTGACCGAGGTAAGCTATTCTTGACATTTGTACTTTGGTTTGTAATAAAGAATATATAAGTATACAGCGTGGGTTGTGCATTTCTGAGTTTGGTGGTCCGGGCCTATTCCGGAATGCCTCTTCAGTTGGGTGCCCCAGGTTCCTAGGAGAGCCAGGCATGTGAGTGTGCTCGGGGCTTGTCCCGGTGCAGTGGTACCGTCGAGGTCTTGTCATCTTCCTGGACACCCTCTCTCGAGGGAGAGTTGTCGTCCGGCTGAGGGAAAGATGGTAGTAGGACAGTGACTTGTGAGAGTTTGTGTTAGTCACTTGTAGCGCGCTCGTAGCTGGGGTTACGGACACCAGTAGACGTACTGGGCCCTGGCTAGTCCTGTTACCAGTGCCTCACTTAGAGAGCTCAGGCCAGAGTCTCTAAAGGTGCCAGGCATGGGCCTGCAGGGTGTGTGACCTGTAGGTGTGGTGGTTTGGGTGGTCTCCATAGTTCTTTGAATTACTTGTGTTGTGGAGCTGCAGTTGGACCTTACGTCCGTGACTACGGCATGTGAGTGTGCTCGGGGCTTGTCCCGGTGCAGTGGTACCGTCGAGGTCTTGTCATCTTCCTGGACACCCTCCTCTCGGGGAGAGTTGTCGTCCGGCTGAGGGAAAGATGGTAGTAGGACAGTGACTTGTGAGAGTTTGTGTTAGTCCTTTTAGCGCGCTCGTAGCTGGGGGTTACGGACACCAGTAGACGTACTGGGCCCTGGCTAGTCCTGTTACCAGTGCCTCCTTTAGAGAGCTCAGGCCAGAGTCTCTAAAGGTGCCAGGCATGGGCCTGCAGGGTGTGTGACCTGTAGGTTGTGGTGGTTTGGTTGGTCTCCATAGTTCTTTGAATTTACTTGTGTTGTGGAGCTGCAGTTGGACCTTACGTCCGTGACTACGAGACTGAGAGGTAGTTCTTGTGTTGTGTTGTCCGGGTTGGATACTGGCGTCATAAACCAGTAGTTTGTCCCATGTGGTGGCGTCGTGCTTTGCTATTGGCTATAACGTGTGTTAGTTGTAGTTTTACCCGTTGAGGTGTGCCATGGTGTTGGCACAGTTGTTATTGTGGTTAGTGAGCAGAGACTCACTGGTTGTGGTTTGATTGGTTGTGGTGTGCCCTCATGGTGGCACAGTTGTGTTTGTGTTCCGTGGTGGTACCTTGTGATGGTAGGTACCTGTACTCTTTGTGGGTACTGGTTTCTCGTAGTACACTGAGTACTAGCCTTTTTAGGTGGTGAAGTGGAGGTCATGCAGTGAGACCTTCCACTTGTTGTGTTTTACCCTTCTTGGGTAAGTTCCGAATATAATTATGTGGCAATGGATTGGTATCATGATAACCAGTCCTGTTTCTTTAGTGTGACATCGATACATCGTGATTTAAGGGTATAAAGGATTAGCTCTTGGTTAGCAATCCTGTTACTCACATGTTTAGAGAATGCCAGTGAAGCTAGTAGCTTAGGCAATGCTTTGCCTGTGTGGCTTACAGCTTAGGCAACAGTTGTTGGGATGGTGTGCCTGTGAGGCTTGTGGCCTAGGCTTTACAATTATTGAGTGGACTCCCAGCGCAGAATGCAACGCCAGTAATCATTATACCCCATGGTTAACAGTATATTTATGACTCTCCGTCATTGTGGCTAGACTGGAGCCCTTGGACACTCTCCGTGCCCGGTCAGCATCTCACTTAAATTTCAAATGTATACTTGATTCAATCTTTACATTAATGGCTTTAGTCTAGATTGTAAATCACACTCATGAGAACAAATGAGAGAGGAAGTGCACACTATCTCCAGGGACTTCAATGGTAACAACCAACGCGTCGGCCATGTGGAAGCCTGGTCAGAGGAGATTTACGGAGGCCTTGGAGAAAGAGTCGCTAGTCTACTGATTCGGAATGACCGTAGGGAGCTTCAATTTCCCCCAGAAAGGCTGCCTAGATGTGCAAGTGTGTAGTGATGTACGCGTCTCAATCCCAAATCCATCGGTTTCAAACTCACAGAAAGCACTTAGCATGATAAACATGACATGACATGAAACTTTTCGCTTTAACTAAACACGAATTGCAAGATTTTAAGATAACAGATTATCATTTTAATAAGCTAGAACATAAAAAGAGTGATCAAAAGTTACATGAATAGTCACGTCATTAGAAAGCTTAGAATAATGTTCGTGTACTTAAGCTTTTAAATGGGTTAATCACTTTTAAGCCATTAATAACATCATGTAATGATTAGACCCCAGACATGCAATTACACACTATATCATGTTAAACAGGCCTCAGGTAAGCTTGGAAATATGTGTCCAACATAGAGGACGCACTTAACAATGCAGGGCACAGTCAAAACAGTCGAAACAATGTAGAACCTAAATCGCGTCCATAGGCCTGGCCGTGTTAAGGTTAGATTCACGTCGGGGGACATGGACGCGTCTACAAAAAACCATTTAATAAAACATGGGCGGGAAAAACCTCTGAAACACGTCGGGGTCGGACGCTGCATTTCAGAGCGGCCCGGACTCCCAGGCGGCGCGCAGACCCACGTGGGACGTGGACTGGTCAATGCCCAAATCGCATCCGGGTGCACAGACGCCTTTCATGGGATCGTGTCGCTCGTGGGCTACGCGATACCAGGCCCTTGAAATGCGTCCTTCCTGCCTGGACGCTGTTCAGGGGTCTAGACCGAAAACGCCCAAAATGCAGGAAACATAGGGTGCGATTCATGTAACGCTTATAACTCCTAAACTAGGGCTTTTCGATCAAAATCTCAACATGAAGTTGTTGGGAACATGGAATAGGTGCAAACTATGATTTTTAAATAATTTTCAATGACCTCGAGATGCATGATAAATTGACACGAATGTAAAAAGTCTCAGACATCCGCGACTTTGGCAAAACGCCTATAATTTAAAATCTACTAATTGGAATTTGATGAAACCAGTGGGAAATGAAAGTTAACTTGATGCTCTACACATTTCTATAGGATATGTTAAGGTTTGGCCCAAGGAAACCTACCTTCTGAGGTTATGAAGTCTCATTCTTCAGAAATCCCTTGTTTAGACCACTGTTTGAAGAACACTTAATACTCCGTGTATACTGCACAAATTGGCATTCCAGTTGGGTTAGGAAGTATACTTGACCCTATTTCTAGATGTAAATCCTTGAAAGGTTTGGTTATGGTTTGACTCACCTTTGGTCGACTCCAAAGGGTTGTCTGCACAGGGTTGAAGCAAACGCAGCAGGGAAGAAGATCCGAGTTGGGAGTTTCCTCCTCCCTTGGGTGCTCACAACCAGCCTCCCACGACCCCAAAAATATATTTTCATCCCCTAGGTTTGGCGAGAGTATTTAGCATCATGGTATTTAGGAGTCTTATTGTGACAAGGACACTATGGTTGCGGTTTTGGCTTATTAGTTTTCCTATTTTGAGGATTTCTTCCTCCATTTGAGTGTGTGAGGCTTTAGGAACCTCCCACCATAGTTAGCATGAAGGTGGGTTGCCAAGAATGCAGATCTCTTCCCAATTCACTCTAATTACCTCTTCCTAATTTCAGCTTATTTAAGCTACGAATTTCCATGCATTTTCTTGCTTCATTTGATTTTTGGGCCATATGTTGTCCATTGGCCCAATTATAATATTGGGTCATTAATATTATGTTAGAAGTCTCCTCAATATTTTTTATTTAATTTATGGTTGCGTCGTATTTCCGTGTTAACGGTTTTCTGACTTGTTTCTTAATTTGGATAATCGTCACAATACTCTTAACCTAGCCCAAATAATTTTTATTGACCCAAATTTCTTGATGGGTCATTAGAGGATATTATTTGAAGTCCGTATATGATTTTTATTTAATTTTCTGACTCATTCAAGTACGTGTGATAATGATTTTTCGACTTATTCATGAATTACGATAATAGGTCGCGAAACACTTTAAACATGGCTAACTGATTTTTCTTGGCACAAATTTGTTTGTGAAACATTTAGTAATAATGTTTGGGGTCGATCGATTTATAATTTTTACGAAATTTTCTGATTTGTTTTAGCACATACGATAGAGGTACGTATGTTTTAAATAATATGATATTATGGAAATTATTTATTTCCATTTATTCAAAAATTTACTTATTAAATTTTCCAGGGTACTACATAAGAGCACTAGATGAATAGACGAGGTAGTAGAGTGAACGTGAATAGATGAGCGAGTAGAGTATAGATGAGAGCTAAGGAACCATATACGTACACTTCGAGTAGTAGGCGATAGTAACAGTTGCATAACACGCGTTATTGGTGTTGGCAGTCAGGTGGAATTCACTACCTTTCCGCTGGCCATGTTACACACAGGTCCAAAGGTCTGGCGTGATTCAAGATAAGAGTGATATTCTAATTGCCGTTTGGATCATGTTGATCCCTAAAGGGTATCATAGGTGTTAGGGTACAACCAGCTTGTAACATCGCGTGTCTTTCGGATCCATGCGGATCGTGTGTATTGTGGTTGTGGCGGCCGTTGTGAGGCCAATGTGAGTCAGTTGTGTGGTATGTGTAATGTGGATGTGTGGTTTGTCCAGGTGTAGAGCAGGGTGGGTCTTGAAATGGAATAGGACCTGCTGCTGTTCTGTCTGAGTTGGCGGCCAGGGGTGGCCGTTTACTGGTAGGCGACCAGATTGGTGGACGTTTACATCATGAGCTTAGCGGCAGTAGTTGTGGACGTTTAGGCTGGCGGTTGATGTTGGCGACAAGGGGGTTGACCCACCTGTAGTTCAACAGGTTATAGGCTCACCCGAGGGCTGTTTTCTCAGCTCACTCTCATTCCCTCTTGCCCCACTTGCTGCCCCCGAGTTTTTGAAGCTTCCACAAGTATTGATGGGTAGTTGGACGATCGTGGAACGCGTGGCGTCGCTTAATTGCGCGAGGAACGTCGCGGCGTGGTGCATTCGCGTGGGAGCTCAGCGGAGGGCTCGGCGTGAACCGGGGGATTGCAGAGATTCTAACGCGTTCTGAGGTAGGGACGAACCCTGGTAGCTTCATAAACATTAAACACATCATAATCACTTGAACCAGCATGATAATCCATGTTTGGATAGAGTTGCACCAGCGGGATATGGGTGTTTTGAGTAGTTTACTATACGAATCATGTTTTATACGGGTTGTATTGGGTTCTATCATGCTAAGGAATTGCATTTGCATGTTGTTCAGTAGTTAGAACAGTTAGACAACCCGCAGAGCCGATTAGGGTTTCTGCAGGTTTATGGCCGGAGAACTTGGTGTCAACATCGCTTGCCGCCAAGATTCTCAGCCAGAGGTTAACGCCAGGAACCTTGACGTTGACTCCCAGTAAGCGGCAATCAATGTGGCCGCCACTTCTATTTGAGCAGAAATGACTAAGCAATAATTATCGATATTGCATGTGTTTGCACATGAGGTGCACTGAGTGCACATGGTTCTCGTGTTTAGCATACAAAGTATACAGTTAGCTACCTACTTTAGTGATTGCGTGTTGTTTACGTGAGTCGTTGGGTTCACGTGGAGTGGACCTTGGTTACTTGTGGTTTACGTGAGGTTTCACGTGGTTTTGTGTGTGATGTGCCACGTGGTTCTGTGTATGTGGGGTGGTTACCTCTCCAGTTGGGTGCCCCAGGTTCTTTGTGAGCCGGCTGTTAGCTTGGGGCTTTGTCCCGGTACTTTGTGCTGTACCGTCGAGGTCTGTGTCGTCTGACCTGGACACCTCACTCTTGTGTTAGAGTTTACGTCCGGCTGAGGGAAAGACACAGTGGGACAGTGACACTTGTGTTTGTTTTTGGTCACTTGTAGCGCGCTCGTAGTTGGGGGTACGGACACCAGTAGACGTCTCTGGACCCAGCACTAGTCCTTTTCCAGTGCCTCACTCTAGCGCGAGCCCAGCCAGGCGTCTCGGGAGGTGCCAGGCATGGCCTGTGACCGTGTGGTCTGCAGGTGGTGGTGTTTATTGGTTTTCCACAGTTGCTTGACCTTTTTATACGTGGATCGGCAGCTGGACCTTTCGTTCGTGGCTGCGAGACTGAGAGGTAAGACCTGTGTTAGTTTCCGAGTCAGTTTTCTGGTGTCCCGAACCAGTTCTCGTGGCTCTTGTTGACTGTCTCTACTTTAGCTTGTACACCTGTACTGGTTTGCCGTTTTATTACTGTTGATTCTTGTAGTCGGCAGACGGTGAGTACTTTTACAGCTTTACTTACATGCTTAGCTGTTATATTAATTGTTGGTGTTGTTTACTATTCGTACTCGTGGTGTTTGTTTCGCTCGGTTTTGGGGGAGTTCCCTACTGAGCCAGTGACTAGAGAGGCTCACCCCTACCCCCACAGGTGCAGCGAGGAGACGTCTCTCGTCCGACGTCCAGTTCCGGGCCGCGCCGTAGCGGTGCAGGTCTGTACTTCTTTTAGTTTTTATGGAAATTTGGCTATATAAACTTGTGATATATATATAAAGTGTGTGTTCCTTTATGTTTACACGGACTGTGGTTTTGGTATCCCTTGCGAGGCTTCGGCCCGTTGCGCGAGGCGGACTCGGATCAAGTACGTTATCGGTTTAACGGGCTTGGCCGAGGCGATCTGTCACACAGCTCGTCGACCATGTGGGAATCCAGGGACAGAGGAGACTACGGAGGCTTGAACAAAAGACTCACTAGTCCAGCAGAAGGAATATTCGACGGAGAGTTCGTCCAAGTCAAGAGAGAGTGTGTTATATAGAAACAAGTGCTTGATTTCTAAGGAGTATCTAGAATAGTGGAGCGTCGATAACGGTATTCCCAAAACATCGCGAGAAACGAGGTAAATCTAATTTAAAATTTGGCAATTTAATTACATAATTACCAGATGTATTATGATATATTTACATGCCAAGTTAGGCCATATTTGGATGGTTCAAGTGTGTGCAAGTGTTATGAGAAAATCATGGACAAGATAGATCATGTGATTAACTTGAATTAATTAAAATAATTCAATAATTACAACTTCATTTTTTGTGTACAAGACGTTAATAGGTCATGGGGTGCTGTGTAATAATAAAGCTTGCAAAAAGGTGTGTTTTCATGCAAAAGCAGAGATCGCGATGTACCACAACAAGGGTCACGACGGGGTCAAGTGTGAACGCGATAGGGCCTTGTAAGGATCGCGACGGGCTTGTCTGATAAGGCAGGCATATCGTGACGGGGTCGCTTGAGGGTCGCGACGGGCTAGTCAGATCGGGCAGCAGATCGCGACGATAGGCCCTGTCGTGATCAGATCATGATGGAAGGCACTGTTGCGATGGCCCTGTGAACGCGACCTATCGGGCCGTCGCGTTCACAGGTCTGCGCCCGAGTCTGATAGGGAAAGAACAGTGTATTGGATTGTGGGCCAGACTTACCCTATTTGACACAAGGTGATTCAGAAAATCATAACTAATTGTACAAGCGATGAAAATCATGAAATTAGTTGCTAATTGATCTAGACATGCATGGGTACTAAATAATTAGGGTTGGAAAGCAACCAGGGTTTCAACATGCTTTGGTCATTTGTAATCATGAAGAACATGGAACAGTACACAATTGAGATCAACAAATTAATTCGCAAGATAGGATGAATGAAAGTTAGGGCTTTTAGGGGCAAAATAAACCTAAGATGCCTCAGTATCTGCAATCAAAATTTGAGAGCATGGATCGAGTATTCAGGAGATATGAATTAAACATGAAGGTTCGGGGTCAAAAGTTTTGTAAGACTTCAAAAATTAAGAACAAAAATTAACTCAATGGAAATTATGAAACAAAGGTGTTTTGTTCTGATGCATGGAACAATCTACAGACGAAATCTTATGATTTATGTTTGTAAAATGCTACCTTTATCATTTTTCCTCTCTAGGGCTAGAACTTGAAGAACGAGAGAGAGAGAGAGAGAGCTTGAGAGAGGTTTCTTCCCACGAAATCTCCTCCTCCTCGGCCTCCTCCTCCTAGTCCAACAACCTTTGGTACGAGCTAGGGCCGACCATGGGGGTTTAAGAGAGTATTATGCTTCTCTCTTTCTATTTCCTATTTGGACTCTAATTCCCATTAATTTCCGAATTTCTTATTTTCTCTCCGCTTTCTAAGCATGAGAACACCTAATTGGTTAGGATGGGAGCTAATTCATGGCCAAGCACTAGGTTAGGTTAGGAATCCAATTCTAACTCAAACTTCCTATTTAATGAATTAAATACCCATTTTCTATTTAAGTAATAATTTAGTTACGAATTTATGGTATTTTCCTATTATTTCTCTTTTAAAAATCCCTATTTGGTCTAATAACTTTTATATGATCCATTTAACAAAGCCCACCACTTCTTTTTGTTTAATGTATTTTAACTTATAAAATTCCCTTTTAAATTAGAGAATATTAGAGTTTTAAACTTTATTCATGGGCTATGGGAGGTCCATTGATCTAATTTCTCATGATGGATTATCATTACATATGTTTGGAGTCTACCCCATTTTATTTTTTATTTGTTAATCTACTTGTCTCATATGATAATGGATTTTCTGAATTATTCCTTATTACATAATAAGTCACCTGAAATTCTAAACCATGGTCCGTTATTTTTCTAAGCCCAATTTTTCTAAATGGGTCATTATACATGACGTTGGAAGTCTCTTCGACAGGTTCGTTTAATTTATGGGCGTGTTATCTTTCCGTGTTAACGGTTTTCTGACTTAGTTTCCTAATTTGGTAATTAGTCACGTTTGTAGTATGCTTGCCAATCAGACTTTTTGTTGCTGAGTTTCTTTGTGAACCTTAGGGATAATATTTGTGGTTGATTTATAATTTTTACGAAATTTTAGATGTGTTCTTGCACATACGATAATGGTATGTATGTTTCTATTATTTCGTTTTTATAGAAATTTATTATTTCGAATTTTAAGTACTAAATTTTTCGGGTTGCTACACTTTCGGTAGCTTTGTTAGCTTCAGTAAGAAAGTTCAAAAGGATAAGAAATACAACATATTTGGTATTCGATCAGATCATGGTGGAGAATTACAGAAGAAAGATTTGCTGAGTTGTGTGATGGTCGTATGCTTGCCAATCAGACTTTTTGTTGCATGAGTTTCTTTGTGGAACCTTAGGGATAATATTTGTGGTTGATTTATAATTTTTACGAATTTTAGATGTGTTCTTGCACATACGATAATGGTATGTATGTTCTATTATTTCGTTTTTATAGAAATTTATTATTTCGAATTTTTAAGTACTAAATTTTTCGGGTTGCTACACTTTCGGTAGCTTTGTTAGCTTCAGTAAGAAAGTTCAAAAGGATAAGAAATACAACATATTTGGTATTCGATCAGATCATGGTGGAGAATTACAGATGAAAGATTTGCTGAAAGATTTGCTGAGTTGTGTGATGGTCAAGGAATAAAGCACAATTTCTCAGCACCAAGAACACCACAGCAAAATGGAGTTGCTGAGAGAAAGAACAGAACCTTATTGGACATGGCCAGAACTATGTTTATCGGAATACAACCTACCAAGGTACTTCTGGGCTGAAGCCATCAACACAGCCTGCTACATAATTAACAGAGTAATGATCAGACCAATCTTAAAGAAGACAAAATACGAGTTATTCAAGCATAAGAAACCAAAGATCAGTCACTTTAGAACCTTCGGATGTCCATGCTTTATCCACAATAATGGCAAAAGGGATATTGGTAAACTAGACTCCAAATTCGATGAAGGTATATTTATGGGGTATGCTTCTAACCTAAAGATATAGAGTATTTAATAAGCAAAGTTTATTAATTGAGCAAATATACATGTTATTTTTGATGAAACTACCCTTCCTTGAGAAAGGAAGTAGATAGTGATATTGATGATGCAGAAGATTTGTAACAATCGCGCGTTTTTCGGATCTTTGCGGATCCCTGCTTAGCGGGTTTGGTGGCTAATGTGTGGCCCATTAGTGCGTGTTTCAGGCATTCGCGCGAGTTGTGAGGCTTGGTGGGCCGGCCGTTGGGCCCAAAGTGCTCACAGGTCTTGTGGCTGTGAACGCGACGGAGGCTTGCGTCACGATCTGAACGCGATGGCTCTTGGGGTCGCATTCCTGTTACCGCTATTTGGCGGACGTCGTGAAGGTAGGGTGTTCTACCTCGATTTGTATTGTGAATTGCATGTTAGGTTGTTTACCACTTTTTAAACAGTAGATACCATGCTAGGGTATCCATTAAAGCATGGAAAACGTGAATTAATCGTGGTTTGAATGTTCAGGAATGGTGATCCGAGGAGTTTCTCCCGGATTAGGGTTTTCGCCTGCGAAGGCGACAGCCCTGGGCGTCGCGTTGTTAACGTGACAGGTCGATTCTTCGCGTTCATGGTTTGAACGCGGCATGTCGGGGCGTCGCGTTCTGAAGGCGACCTGGCCCCTTGTCACGACCTCAGCTGAGAGGTTTGGACATGTATGCTTTTAGTGTTGTGGTTAAACGATCATTCGTATTTGTTGTGCATGGCAATGATAGGTGGAGCCAGTGCACTTGTTACGCTCATGGAGCATATTGCTCATAAGGTGGGCATGTTTTACGTCGTTAATATGTTATGTACGTAATCGTCTTGGTGTTTACGTAGTATGTGTGGTGCATTGGCACTTGTAGCGCTCTTGGAGCATGCTGTCCATGTGTTGGACATGTTGTTTATGTGAATGATGTGTGGTGCACCTGGCTGGTGTATTATACACGTGGTGTTTACGTGGTTTGGATGCCGTGCATGTGGTTTGTGTGTGCATGGCACATCGTACGTCATTGTGTTTATTGTATCTTAATTATTGTGTTGGTCCGTGGTGTTGTGACAGTGAGGTTCACGTTTGAACATAGCCTTGATCCTTTAAGATCTTCTATAGATTATCCTAGATGGATAATTAGTAAAGTATAAGTATGGTTATTACGTGAATATCGTGTACTGTGTTTAGTGTGGCAGTGGAGGTCACAAGGTGACCGATGACATGCTGTTGTGTTATTATTAATATGGTTCAGGTGTGGTGTTGGTTGGTCTCCACACTTGTTTGACTTGTTCTCGTGGAGCGGCAGTTGGACCTTTCGTCCGTGACTGCGAGATTGAGAGGTTGTACTTGTGTTGTATTGTCCGGGTTGGATACTGACCTGATCAGCCAGTAGTTCGTTCCTGTGTGGTGGCGTCGTTCCTTTCCGACTCGTGCTTTGCCACTGGCTGTGGCTTGTGAGTTTGTGACTCATTGTCGAGGTTTGACCTGTTCGAGGTGTGCCCTGGTGTTGGCACAGTTGTGACTGCGGTTGTAGCTTGTGGTATGCCCGAGTGGTGGCACAATTTTGGTTATGGTTGGTGAGTGTTGACTCACAAATGTGGTTTAGCTCGCTATGGTGTGTCCTGTTACGGCACTGGTTTACTTGCGGTTTCCGTGCTGGTACCTTGTGGTAGTAGGAACCTGTATCCCGTGTGGGTAATGGTTTGTGGTGGTACATCGTATACCAGTCTTTTCTGGTGTTGACATGGAACTGTGTTTCGTGGAGGTCGTGTGGTGTGACCTTCCACTCAATGTGCTTTACCCTTCCTTGAGTAAGCTTCCGTATATGGTTTTCGTGTGTGATGGATTGGCCGTTGTAGCCAGCCCTGCCATTATGTGTGTGGCTTTCGACATATTGTGGTTTGGGGTATAAAGGGCCAGCTTTTGGTTAGCAGTCCTGTTACCCACGTACTTGAGACTCTCCTGTGAAGCTTATAGCCTAGGCAGTGATTTGCTTGTGCGGCTTATAGCATAAATGATTGGTTGTGACTGTTTGCCTGTGAGGCTTGAGGCCTAGGCATTACTGTTGTTGAGCGGACTAGTGGTGTGGAGTTAGTCCTGTTGTTTCCTCTTACTTTCCGAGGTTGTGAATAGTTAATGTGTTTATATTTAATTGCAGTTTAAATTCAATGTTGTGAGCATGAAATGGTTTGGCTATTGGTTCTGCCAGTGAGACCGGGGTTGAGGTGTCCATAGTTTTGTTGTTGTTTTGGGTAGCACCTGCTGTGCCTGTGACTTGTTGAGGCTCACTCCCCTACAGTTCTTTTCAGGGCTCCCCTACAGTTAAAGGAATTGAGGAGATTAACAAGTTTGGATATGAAATTCAGTAAGTAAGTTATAATGAAATACAGAGTTAGCAGAGACAGGTATATGGTAACAAGGTGATGAGGAACAGGTCAGTATGTGTGTTAGAAGTGATTAAACATACAAAATATAGTTGAGAACCTCAGTAGAGGTATTGTAGCATCAAAGATTCGAGTTAGATGATATCAAGAAATAGTATGAATGATAATGTGATTTGTGTTATGAAAAATTTGGCATGATTAAGTAAGGCAGATCAGCTTTAAAAGAAAAAAGTATTGGTATAGAAGGGAGCAATGGTTTATGGCACATAGATTAAATATGCTTGAGATTAGAAATTTGAGAAAAAGTGTTGTTATGAATAATGATGGTAATATGAAGTTTGATATGGGATTTGTATAAATATGTACAAAAAGGATCAGTTGAATAAAGAAAGAGAGAAAAGAAGAATCAGTGTATAATGAATTTTTTTTGAGAATTGCATAAGAAAAATATTTAGTTGGTGAATGGCAGATTATGAGGAATTCTTCAGAGAGAGTTAGTAAAGATTGTTGTGCTAAAGATAAGAGCAGTAAAAGTTAGTAACTATGAGCAGTTTGAGGAAAATCAAAACTAAAGTTAAGTATATTGGAATGAGTTTAAGGCAAATGAAAAAGAATGGAAAGAAGCGCATTAATGGAGAAACAGTTAATAAATATTGAGTTGAGAGAAACAACAAGGCAGATTGTGATATTTATGTTATTTGAGAAAAGAACATTTAATGGAATAAGGGAAGCAGACAGAGCAAGTTGTTGTATTTAAAGAAATTGGTATTCAAATTTGAGTTTTTGCTGTATTTTAAAGAAGGATGATTAGATACCAGAAAGATTTATAGTATGAACGGTACAACAAGATTAGCCAGGCAGCAGAATGAATAAGAGAAGTATTTGACGAAAAAGATGTTATGATTAGAATGATTGACAATTTAAATGAAAAAGAAATATGGACCAGAGAAAAGAAGAATTTAGCAAATGATGAAGTGAATAAAATTAGATGAGTCAGGAAATGTCAGTTAGAGTTTGTATATCGGTGCAAAGAAATGATTCAATAGAGCAGAAATGGACAGTTATTAAGATATTCCAGAGTTTGATGCAGGAGCAGGAACAGACTAATTAAAGAATATTTGGAAAGGTTATGCAACAAAATTATGAGATTAGCCAGAGAATGTCAGTAAAGTAAGAAAGGTATATGAAGAGTACAGCATGTCAATAGCAGTTTGGCAGGTCAGAAATTGCAGTAATATTTTCAATATGAATTAATTGAATAAGATGATTTGAGAAGCAGTTAAAGTTAGAAATGAGTACAGTTGAAGCCAGAAGAAAGTAATAATGAGAACAGAAATTGTGGAATATTTTGCAAAAGTGTTCAGTGTGATCAGAGTAGCGCAGCGGAAGCTGAAGCAAGAAAGATTTAATATTCACAGATTGTTCAAGGTTTGCTTGAATAAGGAGAAAGTATAAAGTTTTGTGTAGTGAATAAAGGAACATAGGTTATTATGATTTTTAATCAGAATGATTTAAAGCGGTATGGGCAAAATAATATGAAAAGGGCAGGAAATTCAAAGATGGTGATTGGTTTCCTTTTTTTAAAAAAATGACAGTTACGAATGTAAATACAGATAAGGCAGGGTAACAGTAAGCAATGATAAATAGAAAAAGAAAATGGCACCAAAAAATTCAAGAATTTGGAAAGATTATAGCATGGTAAAGTATTACAGTGTAAGATACTCGAGAAAAGTAAAGCGGTCCCGAAAGAAATGTTGCAAACACAGCCGGAAAAATGTGAAAGTAGGTTCAGTCCAAGGAGATAAAGCGCCACCAGCAAGGCAGAATCGCCTACGGATAAAAGATAAGGAAATAGCATATTGAAATTACAAAATAAGACAGTTGTGGAATGAATTGAAAAGAAAGGAAATACAGAACAAACATGGGAATGAACAGATGGATCAGTCAACGCAGATGATTGAAGAGAAAGATACAAAGGAAGCATATCCTACTTGCTCTACATACAGTTTTGTTTCTTTTTAGGTGATAATCCGGTTTGTTGTGATTTGCTTTGCATGTCGAGGATGACATTTCTTTTTTAGGTGATAATAATGTAACATCGCATGTCTTTCGGATCTTTGTGGATCCCTGCTTAGTGGGTTTGGTGGCCAATGTGTGGCCCATTAGTGCGTGTTTCAGGTGTTCGCGCGAGTTGTGAGGCTTGGTGGGCCGGCCGTTGGGCCTAAAGTGCTCACAGGTCTTGTGGCTGTGAAGGCGATGGAGGCTTGCGTCGCGATCTGAACGCGACGGCTCTTGGGGTCGTGTTCCTGTTACCGCTGTTTGGCGGACGTCGTCTGCATGGCTGCCGCGTGTCGCTCGTCGGGCAGTCGGCTGACATCGGCCTTGGGAAGGCGACGGTCACCTAAGTCGCGATCAGGTCGCGACGGGGGTGCACGTCGCGATCCCAACCACTGTGCGTAAAGCTTGGCCCAGGAGGAGCTGCTGTGGTGGTTTTGGGCGATTCGAGGTTTTGGTGGAGTTTTCAGCGTGCTCTCGTCGCGAGGACATCGCTTGAAGTGGGGGAGACACTGTGCCATCGTCAGTTTGTGCGTTCTTCTTGAAGGTAGGGTGTTCTACCTTGATTTGTATTGTGAATTGCATGTTAAGTTGTTTACCGCTTTGTAAACAGTAGATACCATGCTAGGGTATCCATTAAAGCATGGAAAACGTGAATTAATCGTGGTTTGAATGTTCGGGAATGGTGATCCGAGGAGTTTCTCCCGGATTAGGGTTTTCGCATGCGAAGGCGACAGCCCTGGGTGTCGCATTGTTAACGTGACAGCTTGATCCGTCGTGTTCAAGGTTTGAACGTGGCATGTCGGGGCGTCACGTTCTGAAGGTGACCTGGCCCCTTGTCGCGACCTCAGCTGAGAGGTCTGGACATGTATGCTTTTAGTGTTGTGGTTAAACGATCATTCGTATTTGTTATGTATGGCAATGATAGGTGGAGCCAGTGCACTTGTTACACTCATGGAGCGTATTGCTCGCAAGGTGGGCATGTTTTACGTGGTTAATATGTTATGTACGTAATCGGCTTGGTGTTTACGTAGTAGGTGTGGTGCGTTGGCACTTGTAGCGCTCTTGGAGCGTGCTGTCCATGTGTTGGACATGTTGTTTATGTGAATGACGTGTGGTGCACCTGGCTGGTGTATTATACACGTGGTGTCTACATGGTTTGAATGCCATGCTTGTAGTTTGTGTGTGCATGGCACATCATACGTCATTGTGTTTATTGTATCTTAATTATTGTGTGGGTCTGTGGTGTTGTGGCAGTGAGGTTCACGTTTGAACCTAGCCTTGATCCTTTAAGATCTTTTATAGATTATCCTAGATGGATAATTAGTAAAGTATAAGTATGGTTATTACGTGATTATCGTGTACTGTGTTAGTGTGGCAGTGGAGGTCACAAGGTGACCGATGACAGGCTGTTGTTTTATTAATATGGTTTATGTGTGTGATTGTGTAGGTTAGCTTGTAAGTCACAAGGTGACTGGAACAAGCTATTTCTAACATATGTACCATAATGATAATAAAAAGTGTTTGTGTATATACCGTGGTTTGAGTTTGCCGAGTGTGGTGGTCCGGCACCTATTTCGGAATGCCTCTCTAGTCGGGTACCCCAGGTTCTTTGTGAGCCAGGCACGTGGTGTTTGTTCTGCCCAGGGTTTGTCCCGGTACAGTGTGGTACCGTCGAGGTCTGTGTCGTCTTCCTGGACCCCATCACTCCTATGTTTGAGTTGTACGTCCGACTGAGGGAAAGACGACAGTAGGGCAGCGGCTTGTGTTTGTGGGTGTGCAGTCGCTTGTAGCGCGCTCGTGGTTGGGGGTACGGACACCAGTAGACGTATTGGGCCCCAGCTAGTCCTGTTCTAGTGCCTCACTTTAGGGAGCTTGGGCCCGAGTCCCTAAGGGTGCCAGGCATGGACCTGCAACTGTGTGTCTGCAGGTGTAGTGTTGGTTGGTCTCCACAGTTGTTTGACTTGTTCTCGTGGAGCGGCAGTTGGACCTTTCGTCCGTGACTGTGAGACTGAGAGGTTGTTCTTGTGTTGTGTTGTCCGGGTTGGATACTGGCCTGATCAGCCAGTAGTTCGTTCCTGTGTGGTAGCGTCATTACTTTCTGACTCGTGCTTTGCCACTGGCTGTGGCTCGTGAGTTTGTGACTCGTAGTCGAGGTTTGACCCGTTCGAGGTGTGCCCTGGTGTTGGCACAGTTGTGACTGCGGTTGTAGCTTGTGGTGTGCCCGAGTGGTGGCACAATTTTGGTTATGGTTGGTGAGTGGACTCACCAAATGTGGTTTAGCTTGCTATGGTGTGTCTTATTACGACACTGGTTTACATGCGGTTTCCGTGCTGGTACCTTGTGGTAGTAGGTACCTGTACCCCGTGTGGGTAATGGTTTGTGGTGGTATGTCGTATACAGTCTTTTCTGGTGTTGACGTGGAACTGTGTTTCGTGGAGGTCGTGTGGTGTGACCTTCCACTCAATGTGCTTTACCCTTCCTCGAGTAAGCTTCCGTATATGGTTTTCGTGTGTGATGGATTGGCCGTTGTAGCTAGCCCTGCCATTCTATGTGTGGCTTTCGACATATTGTGGTTTGGGGTATAAAGGGCCAGCTTTTGGTTAGCAGTCCTATTACCCACGTACTTGAGACTCGCCTGTGAAGCTTATAGCCTAGGCAGTGATTTACTTGGTCGACTTATAGCTTAAATGATTGGTTGTGACTGTTTGCCTATGAGGCTTGAGGCCTAGGCGTTATTGTTGTTGAGCGGACTAGGTGTGGAGCTAGTCCTGTTGTTTCCTCTTACTTTCGAGGTTGTGAATAGTTAATGTGTTTATATTTAATTGCAGTTTAAATTCAAATGTTGTGAGCATGAAATGGTTTGGCTATTGGTTCTGCCAGTGAGACCCTTTGGGGTTGTGGTGTCCATAGTTTTGTTGTTGTTTTGGGTAGCCCCTGCTGTGCCTGTGACTTGTTGAGGCTCACTCCCCTACAGTTCTTTTCAGGGCTTGCCGTTTGTGTGGCGTGTGGAGAGGTTGTGGCAGACTTGTACCCCCAGCAGTAGTGTAGTAGTTAGTTTGTGTGAGCTTGTGCTCCCTCGGGGTATGCCCCAGGTAGTTCTACTTTTTAATTGGACATGTAATAATGTAATGGGACAGTGGTAAATTGTTATATATAGGTATGAGCACATGTACTTTCTTTTGTTTTATACTGTGTAGTTGTCTTTTATATTCTTACTGGACACTTGTGTGAGCTATCCCTTGCGAGACTTCGGTCCGTTCGCGGGAGGCGGATCTGGATATAGAGCCTTAATGGGCATAAATATCCAGGGCCGTCACAGTTGGTATCAGAGCAATGTCCAGTTAGAATATGAAAAGACATTGAGAGTACAATGTCCCAATACATAGATTAATGTCCACTGCTGGTAGTAAGTCTGCGGTTTTGTGTTGGTTAAGGTAGTTTTTATCTGAGTTTTTGTTCTATAAAACGTGTTTTTGTGTTGAGAAATTTAATTGTTAGCAGTTATTGAAAGTTGATGTGATTAGAGGTGGTATAATCTATGTGATAGATCAGTTTGGTTGTTAAAGATTCACAGTTAAAGGAATTGAGGAGATTAACAAGTTTGGATATGGAATTCAGTAAGTAAGTTATAATGAAATACAGAGTTAGCAGAGACAGGTATATGGTAACAAGGTGATGAGGAACAGGTCAGTGTGTGTGTGTTAGAAGTGATTAAATATGCAAAATATAGTTGAGAACCTCAGCAGAGGTATTGTGGCATCAAAGATCCGAGTCAGATGATATCAAGAAATAGTATGAATGAGAATGTGATTTGTGTTATGAAAAATTTGGCATGATTAAGTAAGGCAGATCAGCTTAAAAAAAAAAGTACTGGTACAGAAGGGAGTAGTGGTTTATGGCAGATAGATTAAATATGCCTGAGATCAGAAATTTGAGAAAAAGTGTTGTTATGAATAATGATGATAATATGAAGTTTGATATGAGGATTTGTATAAATATGTACAGAAAGGATCAGTTGAATAAAGAAAGAGAGAAAAGAAGAATCAGTGTATAATGATTTTTTTTTGAGAATTGCACAAGAAAAATATTTAGTTGGTGAATGGCAGATTATGAGGAATTCTTCAGAGAGAGTTAGTAAAGATTGTTGTGCTAAAGATAAGAGCAGTAAAAGTTAGTAACTATGAGCAGTTTGAGGAAAATCAAAATTAAAGTTAAGTATATTGGAATGAGTTTAAGGCAAATGAAAAAGAATGGAAAGAAGAGCATTAATGGAGAAACAATTAATAAATATTGAGTTGAGAGAAACAGCAAGGTAGATTGTGATATTTATGTTATTTGAGAAAAGAACATTTAATGGAATAAGGGAAGCAGACAGAGCAAGTTGTTGTATTTAAAGAAATTGGTATTCAAATTTGAGTTTTTGCTGTATTTTAAAGAAGGATGATTAGATACCAGAAAGATTTATAGTATGAACGGTACAACAAGATTAGCGAGGCAGCAAAATGAATAAGAGAAGTATTTTGTAGAAAAGATGTTATGATTAGAATGATTGGCAATTTAAATGAAAAAGAAATATAGACCAGAGAAAAGAAGAATTTAGCAAATGATGAAGTGAATAAAATTAGATGAGTCAGGAAATGTCAGTTAGAGTTTGTATATCGGTGCAAAGAAATGATTCAATAGAGCAGAAATGGACCATTATTAAGATATTCCAGAGTTTGATGCAGGAGCAGGAACAGACTAATTAAAGAATATTTGGAAAGGTTATGCAACAAAATTATGAGATTAGCCAGAGAATGTCAGTAAAGCAAGAAAGGTATATGAAGAGTACAACATGTCAATAGCGGTTTGGCAGGTCAGAAATTGCAGTAATATTTTCAATATAAATTAATTGAATAAGATGATTTGAGAAGCAGTTAAAGTTAGAAATGAATACAGTTGAAGCCAGAAGAACGTAATTGAAAGTAATAATGAGAACATAAATTGTGGAATATTTTGCAAAAGTGTTCAGTGTGATCAGAGTAGCCCAGCGGAAGCTAAAGCAAGAAAGATTTAATATTCACACATTGTTCAAGGTTTGCTTGAATAAGGAGAAAGTATAAAGTTTTGTGTAGCGAATAAAGGAACAGAGGTTATTATGATTTTTAATCAGAATGACTTAAAGCGGTATGGACAGAATAATATGAAAAGGGTAGGAAATTCAAAGATGGCGATTGGTTTTCTTTAAAAAAAATGACAGTTACGAATGTAAATACAGATAAAGCAGGGTAACAGTAAGCAATGATAAATAGAAAAAGAAAATGGCACTGAAAAATTCAAGAATTTGGAAAGATTATAGCATGGTAAAGTATTACAGTGTAAGATACTCGAGAAAAGTAAAGCGGTCCCGAAAGAAATGTTGCAAAAACAGCCGGAAAAATGTGAAAGTTGGTTCAGTCCAAGGAGATAAAGCACCACCAGCAAGGCAGAATCGCCTACGGATAAAAGATAAGGAAATAGCAGATTGAAATTACAAAATAAGGCAGTTGTGGAATGAATTGAAAAGAAAGGAAAGACAAAACAAACATGGGAATGAACAGATGGATCAGTCAATGCAGATGATTGAAAAGAAAGATACAAAGGAAGCATATCCTACTTGCTCTATATACAGTTTTGTTTCTTTTTAGGTGATAATCCGGTTTGTTGTGATTTGCTTTGCATGTCGAGGATGACATTTATTTTTTAGGTGATAATAATGTAACATCGGGCGTTTTTCGGATCTTTGCAGATCCCTGCTTAGTGGGTTTGGTGGCCAATGTGTGGCCCATTAGTGCGTGTTTCAGGCGTTCGCGCGAGTTGTGAGGCTTGGTGGGCCGGCCGTTGGGCCCAAAGTGCTCACAGGTCTTGTGGCTGTGAATGCGACGGAGGCTTGCATCGCGATCTGAAAGCGACGACTTTGGGGTCGCGTTCCTGTTACCGCTGTTTGGCAGACGTCGTCTGCATGGCTGCCGCGTGTTGCTCGCCGGGCAGTCAGCTGACGTCGGCCTTGGGAAGGCGACGGTCACCTAAGTCGCGATCAGGTCGCGACGGGGGTGCACGTCGCGATCCCAACCACTGTGCGTTTTTAAGAGAGTTTTGGTGAGACAGAGCTGGGGCAAGCTTTGGTTGGCCCAGGAGGAGCTGCTGTGGTGGTTTTGGGCGATTCGAGGTTTTGGTGGAGTTTTCAGCGCGCTCTCATCGCGAGGACATCGCTTGAAGTGAGGGAGACACTGTGCCATCGTCGGTTTGTGCATTCTTCGTAAAGGTAGGGTGTTCTACCTCGATTTGTATTGTGAATTGCATGTTAGGTTGTTTACCGCTTTGTAAACAGTAGATACCATGCTAGGGTATCCATTAAAGCATGGAAAACGTGAATTAATCGTGGTTTGAATGTTCGGGAATGGTGATCCGAGGAGTTTCTCCCGGATTAGGGTTTTCGCCTGCGAAGGCGACAGCCCTGGGCGTCGCATTGTTAATGCGACAGCTCGATCCGTCGTGTTCATGGTTTGAACGCGGCATGTCGGGGCGTCACGTTCTGAAGGCGACCTGGCCCCTTGTCGCGACCTCAGCTGAGAGGTCTGGACATGTATGCTTTTAGTGTTGTGGTTAAACGACCATTCGTATTTGTTGTGCATGGCAATGATAGGTGGAGCCAGTGCACTTGTTACACTCATGGAGCGTATTGCTGACAAGGTGGGCATGTTTTACATGGTTAATATGTTATGTACGTAATCGGCTTGGTGTTTATATAGTATGTGTGGTGCGTTGGCACCTGTAGCGCTCTTGGAGCGTACTGTCCATATGTTGGACATGTTGTTTATGTGAATGACGTGTGGTGCACCTGGCTGGTGTATTATACACATGGTGTCTACGTGGTTTGGATTCCGTGCATGTGGTTTGTGTGTGCATGGCACATCGTACGTCATTGTGTTTATTGTATCTTAATTATTGTGTTGGTCCGTGGTGTTGTGGCAGTGAGGTTCACGTTTGAACCTAGCATTGATCCTTTAAGATCTTTTATAGATTATCCTAGATGGATAATTAGTAAAGTATAAGTATGGTTATTACGTGATTATCGTGTACTGTGTTTAGTGTGGCAGTGGAGGTCACAAGGTGACCGATGACAGGCTGTTGTGTTATTATTAATATGGTTTATGTGTGTGATTCTGTAGGTTAGCTTGTAAGTCACAAGGTGACTGGAACAAGCTATTTCTAACATATGTACCATAATTGGTAATAAAAAGTGTTTGTGTATATACCGTGGTTTGAGCTTTCCGAGTGTGGTGGTCCGGCGCCTGTTCCGGAATGCCTCTCTAGTCGGGTACCCCAGGTTTTTTGTGAGCCAGGAACGTGGTGTTTGTTGTGCCCAGGGTTTGTCCCAATATAGTGTGGTACCGTCATGGTCTGTGTCGTCTTCCTGGACATCCTCACTCCTGTGTTTGAGTTGTATGTCCGACTGAGGGAAAGATGACAGTAGGGCAGCGGCTTGTGTTTGTGGGTGTGCAGTCGCTTGTAGCGCGCTCATGGTTGGGGGTATGGACACCATTAGACGTACTGGGCCCCAAGTAGTCCTGTTCCAGTGCCTCACTTTAGGGAGCTCGGGCCTGAGTCCCTAAGGGTGCCAGGCATGGACCTGCAGCTGTGTGTCTGTAGGTGTGGTGTTGGTTGGTCTCCACAGTTGCTTGACTTGTTCTCGTGGAGTCACAGTTGGACCTTTCGTCCGTGACTGCGAGACTGAGAGGTTGTTCTTGTGTTGTGTTGTTTGGGTTGGATACTGGCCTGATCAGCCAGTAGTTTGTTCCCGTGTGGTGGCGTCGTTCCTTTCTGACTCGTGCTTTGCGACTGGCTATGGCTCGTGAGTTTGTGACTCGTTGTCGAGGTTTGACCCATTCGAGGTGTGCCCTGGTGTTGGCACAGTTGTGACTGCGGTTGTAGCTTGTGGTGTGCCCGAGTGGTGGCACAATTTTGGTTCGGGCACAATTTTGGTTATGGTTGGTGAGTGTTGACTCACCAAATGTGGTTTAGCTCGCTATGGTGTGCCCTGTTACGACACTGGTTTACTTGCGGTTTCGTGCTGGTACCTTGTACTTTCTTGTATTTTATACTGTGTAGTTGTCTTTTATATTCTTACTGGACACTTGTGTGAGCTATCCCTTGCGAGACTTCGGTCCGTTCGCGGGAGGCGGATCTGGATATTAATGGGCATAAATATCTAGGGCCGTCACAAGATTTGTCCAAGAAATTAAATAATACATCTATCAAGGACAAGGAAGATACACCATTGGAAGAACTACAACAAAAAGATATATCACATGATGATCTTCCAAAAGAATGGAGATACAAGAAGGATCACCCGTTGGGTAACATTATTGGAGATCCATCGGTTGGGGTAAGAACAAGAGGTAATGCTATTCCATGTGATTACTTAGTATTTATTTCTCAAATTGAACCGAAGACAGTCAATGAAGCACTGTCTGTTGAATCTTGGATTTTAGCCATGCAAGATGAACTTAATCAGTTCAAGAGAAACCAAGTTTGATCCCTTGTTCCGAGACCATCAGATCATCCTGTTATTGGCACCAAATGGGTGTTCAGAAATAAATTGGATGAAGCTGGTGTTATCACTAGAAACAAGGCTAGACTGGTTGCTCAAGGCTATTCCCAAGAGGAAGGCATAGATTTCGATGAAACCTATGCACCAGTGGTTAGACTAGAGGCAATTAGAATCTTACTTGCTTATGCATCTGCATTGGATTTAAAACCTTTTCAAATGGATGTAAAATGCACATTTCTAAATGGTTATATAAAGGAGGAAGTCTATGTAGAACAACCTCCTGGTTTTGATGATATCGATTTTCCAAATTATGTTTTTAAGTTGCATAAAGCCTTGTATGGATTAAAACAAGCACCTAGAGCATGGTATGAAAGGTTAAGTGCATTTTTATTAAACCATGGTTTTATTAGAGGTCAAGTAGATAGTACTTTATTTATTAAATCAAAGTCAAAAATATATTGCTTGTACAAATCTATATAGATGATATAATATTTGGTTCTACTGATGAATCTCTTTGCAAGTATTTTGAAAAGCTTATCCAAGGAGAATTTGAAATGTGCATGATGGGGGAGCTCAATTACTTCCTTGGATTGCAAATCAAGTAAGGAAAGGAAGGCACACATATTTGTCAAGCCAAGTACACCAAAAAACTACTAAAGAAGTTTGGATTTGAAAACGCCAAGCCACTGTTAACACCAATGAGCACATCTACAAGACTAGACAGTGACAAGGACGGTAAGAAAGTAGACCAAAAGCTCTACAGAGGTATGATAGGGTCATTACTTTATTTGACAACCAGTAGACCTGATATATTATTTAGTCTCATTTAACTTCTGTCAAAAGGATTTTTAGATATTTAGGTAGAACTAATGATCTAGGATTGAGGTATCCAAAATCATGTGAAATAAATTTAGTAGGTTATTCTGATGCTGACTATGCTGGATGCAAAATAGATAGAAAAAGCACCAGTGATTGTTGTCAAATTATTGTAGGATGTCTGATCTCATGGTCCTCCAAGAAACAAAATTTAGTAGCACTGTCAATAGCTGAAGCTGAATACATGGTTGCTGGAAGCTGTTGTACACAACTCTTATGTATTAAGTAGAAACTTGAGGATTATGGACTGCACATCAAGACAATTCCTTTGCTGTGCGACAACACCAGCGCAATAAATCTCACCAAAAATTCAGTTCAGCACTCAAGGACAAAGCATATAGAGGTTAGATATCATTTTATTCGAGATCATGTAGCTAATGGGAATATAGATATTTCTTTTATAGATACCCAAAATCAGTTAGCAGATATCTTCACAAAGGCCTTACCTGAAGAGAGATTTAAGTCTTTTAGAAGGGAATTAGGCATGTGTAAATTGTGATAGATTTATCTGTATATAACTGAAACAACAATAATTTCAGAATAACAATTATCCTCTCCCCTAAAATTAAGCAAATTCCTTAAAGTTGTTTGCACCATAAATATCTTTGACGGTTCGCTATTTTAAAAGTCTTTATTTACCTCGAACCTGTCTTCTTTTGTTGTTTTCTGCATTTATGGCGCTATCCTTTCAAGAAGCTATGTTATCTATATCTGATAAATCCTGCAATCTGTGTCATAACGATTCATCTCTCTATCTTATCCCTTTCGACTCGCCTGAGACGATAAACCCTATCGACTCCGGCATCGACTCTGTGAGATTTCAAAGCATCCATCCCTTCCCGTAAAAAATTTCTTGAGGGCTTTTGCTCCAACCCTCCTCACAATCATCCAGAACCCTTTTCTGTTCAAATCCATGGCCACTTCTGGAGTTTCCGACACCGTCGGGGGCTATAGCGCTGCCTTCCTCTCAGCAGAGCAGCAAGAAAGGTTTGCAACCGTGAAGACGACGCTTTGCGGCAACAAGGCAGTGGACGTGGCTGATTTGGAAAAGAATAGAATGCACAGTGTAGTGGCAGCTATTCAGAGGATGAAGTGGTCGAAGATGGTAACTATTTCTGAAGTAAGTTATCCAGATCTTGTGAAAGCCTTCTATGTGTGCTTGAAATCCGAAGAAGATGGATTCTTGACCTCCACAGTCAAAGGTACCCATATTCACATTACATATGATTTGCTGGCAAGTTTGTTTGGAGCTTCTACCGCCGGTCACAGTGGGGTAAACACAGTAGATATTCATAGCAAGGGTTTGGGGATTATTGGTCCTGAGTACAAGCTGAAGGATGGTAAGATCGACATCAACCAATTAAATGCTTTCAATCGAATTCTTCATTTCATAGTTTGCCAGTTTCTAGTTCCCAGAAGTTCTACCTTCTTCTCATGTCTGAAAGCAGACTCGGATATGATGTTCTGGGCGATTCAGAACCAAGAAATCAACTTGGCCGAAGTCATTATTGAGAGGATGAAACTTGCATCAGCTGTAATATGGGACAAGAAGAACAACCTCAAAGTGTCCCTTCCTTATGCTCATCTCTTGACAAAGATTTTTTGCTGAGGGCGAAGCTATCATCGGTGAAGCCCAAGATGTCCAAGAAGAGGCAGCTCAGGAAGAAGCAGCAACAGCGGGTCCAGCTGTTCAGGTTCAGCAAGAGGAAGTCAGGGTAGAAATACCAGTAGTCCAAGAGGAGCAAGCAGTAGCAGAGATCAGTGTTGAAGATCAGGCAGCCAGTGGAAGCAGAATTGTGGACATTCCTATGGAGCATGTTGAACCCGTTGGGCAGGTTGAAGAGGTTGTCACCCCCACCTCAATGGTAGCATCAGTCCTTCGAGGTGAGCTGGTGTGAGGCCCTAGAATTTTACTCTCTTATATAGGTGTATGATTTTGTGAAGAAATTATGCTTGTGTGTGTAGATATAAATATACATATATACTATTTGATGTATTGTTGTAAATATGTGTATATATTTTATTGTGCATGTTATTTATTTACATTACTTAAATAGTATTATTTTAATGTATACATTGTATATTTCATGTACATGCATTGTGTAATATAATTTTCTGCAGTATTTAAGTTCTGGCCAAACTACCCATTGGCGTCAAGATGTGTGGACGCCAACCCAAAGTTAGCGGCAACATCGATGGATGCCAACTCCATATTGGCGGCCAGTGATGTTTACATTAGCCTCCCAGATCTGTTGCGTCTTCAGATCTAAAAACGCCTCCAGAAATGTCGCCTCTGTTTTGGTAACCGACCCCCAACGGTCAGGAAATCCTACCTAAGCGCATCTCCGACCCTTGACCTTATAAAAACACCCATCTTCGACTAGATCTGACCCCTTTTGGCTCTTTGGGTCAAAAACCCTAGTTTCCTGTGTAAACCCCGAATTTGGAGCTCTGAGATCTGGCGATTGGAGACTTCATCCGACATTCTTCTACAACTGGGAGAGAGTCTTAGCATCGAGGATCGACTTCGTGACTTCGGTGTGCTTCAAAGATCAACACAGAACCCAAATTTGGAGGACTTTGGAGGCTCTTTGGCTCAGGCCGGGGAGAGCTTCTTCGACCCAATCCTCCATTTTTAGATTTTTCTGAAGGCAAGTAACCCATACCTATTTTCCATACATACGTCTTGTAGGTCTCAGACATTTTTACGGAATTTATTCGTGTCCTGGAACCCCCTTTCTATTGGATTTTTGGTGTTCAGTCTGTATTTTGCACAGACAGGAACTTAACGGCAAGGTTTGCTGCTGTTAAGATCCGAGGTTAGCAGCCACCTATGTTGCTGTCAACCAGGTAAGCGGCCACACCCTTGCCGCTGAGTTCTTCAAGCAAGAACAATGTGCTGTTTGCTCCTTTATAATTTATTTTTTGAATTTCTGCGCATGAGGATATACTATAAATTTTATATGCTATGTAATACTTCAATTGGATGATGTTGTGAAATTTTTTGGAATTTTCGTTCAATATTCTATTTATTAAAATTTTTGAAATGTATGTCAGACAGGTTTTCCAACCTTGAAAGTTACTGATTGTGTGATCCATGTGGAATTTGGATGTTAGAGAATTTTTGTACAATGTTTATGGGTATCAGTTCATGCCATGAGAGTTTGGAAATTTTCTGATATTTGTGTAAATAGTTATATTTTCTAAACTATAAATCAGAGAGCATGCATTATTAGTTTTAAATCTCTAATAAATTGTATGATGTAAAATAAATTCTCAGAAATTGTACGTAATATCATGACTGTTGGTCACGAATTTTAGAATAGATAAATATGTATATGGCACTGTGTACCATGCTTAATTGATGACTTCATAAATTAGGCAGAATGCATGTTTTATTTATCATAAATTGTGTACAACTCCAAAAAATGTGAAATTAGGTATGCAGGCGTAACCTTTAAACAGTCTGTGGTTAAATTTTCCTGTGAATTGGACAATAGTAGGTACTGATTTGATTATTATATGTTGAAATAGCTAGTTAAAACATGTTTAGAGTAATTAGTGATAAATTAGATAATTACAGTATGATTTATGATTGAATTGTAACTGTTTAACTCTGTAAACAGTAGTACCATGTTAGGTAACCTGAATCATGTACATGTATGTGAATATGGAGTTAATGTGTTAAACGGTATGCAAAAGTGCGTGTGTTTATAAATGGGAAAAATGTGAAAATGTGCCATGGGTGACACTGCTACCTTAGAGGGCTGAGGAACTATACCGTAGTAAAGTCCCTATGGAAAAGTTCATATGAGTATGAGATCCCATGGGCATTGGGATAAAATCTTGGAGGTGGACAAGTACTACTGGTTAGGGTGGAGAGTGCTTCTCCCGGTTCTGCGCGGTAACTAAGATCTATCACTGTATTGCCTAGGTGATAGGTATGTGTGTGAATGAGATAAGTGTGTGTCCTTCTAGAGGTGGTTTAATAATAATGTGAATTTGGGTACATGTGAAATGCAAATGTGTAAATTGTGTAAATGAGAAAATGAGCATGTGGACATATGAATTTATGTGTTGTTATGTGAAATTGTGAATATGTTTATAAATATGTTAAAAATCATGTCAAAACAGCAAGCTTATTATGTTTATAAATGTGTTATACATGCGGAAAAGCACATAGAATCCATGCTAGGAACATTTCTTCTATTAAGTGCGAACTTCATGTTTAAATAGCCATCACGTTACAACACGGATATGATGAAATGTGAATTTAGATAGCATGTTAAAGAATGTGTAGAAAGCATGTGATAGGTTTCCTTATTGTAAATGAACATAACCATGTACCATGTATCATAAATTGTTGTAGTATCATGTTTAGGCTTTCTTTAAAGATTGTTTAATCCATGCTACATGTATTAGTTATTTTGTTTAAATGTAAAGTGTCCATGTAGTGTATGTATGTTTAATGTGAATGGAAATTACTTGTTGTGTCTTTTAGACTCACTCTTGCTTCGGCGTACAGGTGCAGGTATCTCTACTTCTTCCGAGGAGACAGTCAGGAGTGACTCGGAGCGAGAGTAGGAGTTCTTGTGGAAATATCGACGTTGTAGTTTATTTTCATAAGTATGTAATAAAGGACGACATGTATTTAAGTTGTGGACAATGTATTTGATTTAAAATTCAGTTATGGGAACTTTAGTTCTTTCTTGTACTATATAGACTGTGAATAAATGTGGATGATGGAATAATAAATTTACATTCAGTTCTTTTATTCGCTGTTATGTGTTCATATTGTGTACGTCTCAGCCCTATTGAATGTGTTGGGTAAATATCCCACTGTGGCGACGCTTTCTATATCGATGTGGGTTGGTATAACCGTACCGGTATAAGGAGGGTTATTACAGCTGGACTCTATCACCAGCACTCAGGGGGAGCCCGAAATGAGTGGTAATCAAGTTTCTGAGGTTGTGGCATCAGGCCACAATGAGGATGTCTTGATGGAGGATGCTCGTAGTCAGGGGGAGCATGTTGCTGAGAAGGAAGCAGAGCTTTAGGGGGAGCACACTGCTAGCCCCCAAGTTGATCAGTTTCAAGAAGGTGTTGTGGAGAGCACCTCTGATGAAGAAATTGTTTATAATGTGGAGCCCATTGCTAGGGCAAGTGAAAAAGGGAAAGAGGTAGCTCCTGAGATCCCTCTCCTCACAAGGAAGCCACACCGGAGGCTAAGGCAGAAGAAATTGAAAATCAATATGAAGCCTTTAATTGCCAGAATGGATGAACAAGGTAAAATTCTCTGCTCCTGTACAATCTGATATAGCTTCTATTTTCATCAGTCAAAGCACTACAGCTAAGGAAATGGGCATGGTCAGAAATGCCGTCAGGTGGGTGAGAAGTGAGCTAAGTAGCATCAAGGATTCAGTGGCTGCTATTTCAGACCTGTTGAGGGTGCAATCCTCTTCTGCCCCTCCAGCTCCTTCTCCTGCACCTCTTGCCAGCGGCTCAGGGCCATCAGGTCCAAGGCAGTTAGATGAAGACAACTGGCCATCAGGGCCAGAGAATGTTGAGAAGTCAGGGCCATCAGGGCCAGAGGTTGTTGAGTCTCCAAAGCAGTCATTGGATGAGCAATCAGGGAAACCAGGGCCAGTCTTGGATGAATCAGGGCCATCAGGGCCAGTGGAAAGTCAGGCTAAGCTTGTAAGAGAAGAAGCTTCTGTTTCAAAGGTTGTGACCCCAATGCCACCATCTTCTCCTACTCAAACTCCAGCCCCTCCTTCTCCACCATCTTCATCCACCGCTCCTCCAGCACCTGCCACTTTCAAACAACCCCTTCCTAAACACATCTCATCACCAACTCCATTTCCGACCACTTCTACATCTACTCTAGTCTCCACTACATTTACTCATCCTCCTCCTTCTGAGGTTCCTCCAGCATCATCTTCAGTTGGAGCTTCCTCCTCTAGTCCTTCTTCAGCTGGACCATCCACTATACCTCCTCCAACTCCTCAGTCATTTCTTCATCCTCCTGCTCCTCCCTCCTTCATCACCTATATTCCTCAGCATGCTCAACTTGAAGGTCCTTTCCTCGAGAAATTTGAAATTGAGTCTGAAGTAGCCATACTTCGCTCAGTTCTGGAAGTTGGCACTCATGTCCACAGGACTGGATCTCCTAGTCCTGCCCCTAAAAAGAGAAAACTATCCAACACTCTTGCTCTTTCTTATGATCCTAAGTTTCCTCCTCTTTGGTTCTTCCTCGCGGTTGATCATCGAAGGAGATCCATCTATTGTGAATATCTTCAAAAATGTACTTTTGCCATCATGGTTGGTCTTCCTTATCTAAATTTAACCGACCACCTTAATATTGTTCTTCCTTACTGCCACATCTCCAAAGCTGATCAGTCCAAAATCTTCTAAACGGCTGAATCCAAAAATGAAGATCAGTGGGCCAAGGGTCACAAGTCCTTGTACAGAAAATTCTTGCTTGCCAAGTCTGATCGGTTCCCTCCTAGGGATCATCCACTAACTCTCTCCGAGTGGTTCGAAATTCATCATAAGAATACCTGGGCGCCCTATATCCAAAAAGAAATTAAACTCATTCAGTATTACCAGCTTTTCAATGACTACCTCTACCTCAACAACATGCCAGAACTCCAGATGGGTCAATTCAGGGGAGCTATTGATCTGCTCAAGATTTAAAGCCCAGTCAACTGCTCCTTCAAAGTAGATTTTGCTACCTTGCAGATCCCTGACATTGTGTTCCTTCCCAAGTTACATTCCTTAGTCATGGATTCTTCAGTAGGCCCTATCATTTTTTAGCGATTTTCCAAGGTTATGGGTCAGATGTCAGGTCAGCAGGGTCATCTTCCTTCCTTTCAGAGGTTCCTTTTTCGAGAGTACCATCGGGGCAATATGAATTCTGATGTTCTTGCCCCTCTCTTATCTGAATGTGAAAGGCTTTCTCCCACTAATTGGGAAAAGCATTACAATCACTATGCTCTTCAATTGGAAAATCTGAACAGCTCTCTGGTCCGCTCTGGAAAGACTCGGTTGACGGCTGAAGCATTTCTTGATCTCAACTCCATTCACATTGTTCAAGAGCTATTTGTTACCTGGGCAGAACGCTGCAAGGCCTTCATGTTACTGAAGAAAGAACTGAAGGAGAACTAGCTCTTCTACCCATTCTCTATTGACCAATTCCTTCGGTATGCTAGTTTTGGCTCCTTCAGCAGCTACAAACTCTCTCTTGGCTTGGATGAATATGGCAACTTTATAAAAGCTCAGCGGCAACTTCACATCCAAAGAATGGCTCCTGATATGGAACCTTCCTACTCTATCACTTATGGAGCATTTCAGTCTTATTTTGAAGAGCAGGAACGCAAGTCTTGGCCAATCATAACCCACCATGCCTCTCTTTTGTCTCCTGCCTTCTATCTTCCTGTACCCTTCAAGGAATAATATAAATGTTTTTTTTTCTTTGCTCCCATTTATCTTTCTTCTCTTCTTTATCTCATTATGTTATCTTTTTGCTTAATGACAAAAAGGGGGAGAAAAATAACTATTCTGAAATACATTTCTTGAATTTATTCCACAAGTTTACTTACATTTATTTCAGAACTTTCTCTGCTCATGTTATGTTTTGTCATCACCAAAAAGGGGGATATTGATGATCAGTTCATCCCCATATAATTTCATTTATTATATACCTATTTTGGTGATTAACAAAACTTCAATAAAGTATTATCTAACAAGTTTTTATGAAGCTTAGTCACAGGAAATAAACCAGGCAAAATCAATCAAAACCTGTAAGTAACTCTTACACTGTAGCGTTTAAAGTTCAGAGCATGTGATTTTTCTAAGTACACATCGGTTTCCCAAGTGAGAACATCGATTTGGTTTATGTAACGATCTGTTAAGTGAGAACAACGATTTGCTCTCACAATGAGAACAACGATTTTCTCTCACAACGATTTGTTAAGTGAGAAAAACAATTTGGTCTCACAAAGATTTGTTAAGTGAGAACAACGATTGGCTCTCACAACAATTTGTTAAGTGAGAACAACGATTTGCTTTCACATCGATTTGATAAGTTACACATTGACTTGGTCGCCGTAACAATTTGATAAGTCTCACATTGACTTGGTCGCCATAATGATTCGATAAGTCACGCATCGAATTGGTCGCCGTAACGATTTGATCAGTTTCACATCGATTTAATTCGCACATCGATTCAATAAGTTACACAATGATTTGGTTGCTGTAATGATTCGATAAGTCAACAACGACTTGGTTACCTTAACGATTCGATAAGTTACACAACGATTTGGTTGCTGTAACGATTTGATAAGTCACAACAATGACTTGGTCGCCATAACGATTCGATAAAGCAAACAACGATTTGGTCACTGCATCGATTTGATATGTAGCACAACGATTTGTGTTCACAACGACTTGCTTATAACGATTTGCTTATAATGATTCAACGATTTGCTTATGTTTTATAGCGATTTACTTTCACTTAAAGAACGATTTGATCATTGTATCGATTTGATAAGTGAAACAACGACTTGCTTATGTTTGTATAATGATTTGCTTACTAGCATACAACGATTTGTACACACAACGATTTCATAAGTTGTACAACTATTTCTATGTCATATCGACTTCATGGATTACATCGACTTGATATCCAATTATATTTTTAAATATTGAGTCAATGTCTTCCCGCGTGTTTCTCTAATATCCATGTATTCGATGGGACTGTACATTTCACTGCACGATGCATATCTGGATATCTTTTATTCTCATACGTCTATAAGAAACCTTTTTTTATGAAGAATGACTTTTCTATTTTGGTGAATAGTCCTACTACATGGATTCTAACGTTGACTGACAACAAGAGACAACATAGCTGTCTATAGTTTGATATTTATTGTGTGCAGGTCTCTGATAGCATAACCTCATAAAATGATTGGACAAAATAGAGGTTGAAGGATATCTAGAAGAATCTACTCTTTGTGTGCATGGATCGAAAAGGTGTTTAACAAAAAGCGTACCTGGTTCTCACCTACACCATGCAGTCTAACGTATACCAGAGCTAGAGACAACGAACATCTCAACGGCTACTCTAGAAAGAGAAGATATTTATATAAAACTCAAGACTCCTGGAAAGACAACTTTTGAAGTGTTCAAAAATCTCAAGGAAAAATTCTGGAAGTGATAGAGTCTTAGCGAAAGAGCTTCTTGCTTTCCACTCCAACCTTGTAGCTCTTGCTCTCCGTTCATCATAGTTGTTAGTTTTGGAGAGCCATTGTGATCTGAGAGATTTCATTATTGTAGATCTGTAGCAACCTGAATTTTTAAGAAAAATAAAAATTTAAATAAAGAATTTAAAACCTAGCTAAATGGATATTTAAATGAAAAGAGCATTAAATAAAACCCATTAATGGAAAAGAGTAATGGGCTTGCTTAATGGATCCTCTAGATTTTATTGGGTCAAAAAATATGAATTTACAAAGGGAGAATAATAGGAAAATACCCTAAATTCGTAACTAAATTATACCTAATAGAAAAGGGGTATTTAATGCATTAAATAGGAAGTTAGAGTGGAATTGGATTCCTAAACCCACCCCATATGGTTTAGCACGAATTTAGATCTCTTCCTAGCCTAAATAGGGATTGGAAAGCAAGGAAGGAAGGTTAGAGTTAGGAAATCTCAGAATTTAGAGGAATTAGAGTAGAAATAGGAATAGGAATTCATGCATGCATAAATACACCTCATAAACCCTCTTGGCCGACCCTAACTCGTTGCCAAAGGTTGCTGGACGTGGGGAAGAGGTCAAGGAGGAGAGGATCTCGTGGGAAGAAGGTGTTCTTGAAGCTTCTTCCTCGTTTTTGGGAGTTTCAACTCTAGAAGACAAATAAATCCAAAGGTAGGCATTATCACAAGCTAAAATTCTGAAATTTCGTCTGTAGGTTCTTTCTACCCTCTTGAACGAAACCCCCAAGTTTCATATTTTTCCATCTATCCTATCTTTTGTTCTTAATTTTTGAAGTTCTGCAAACATGATAACCCCGAGACATCATGCTAAATCCATATCTCCTCGTATACTTGATCCCATGCTATGAAATTTTTATTGTAAATACTTGATCTTGTTCGGGATCTTTTGACCCCGAAAGCCCTAATTTTAGTTGAGCATGTTACTCAAATTAAATCCATCTTGCTCCCTGTGTCAGGTTCTATGTTACTCATCCTTGTTCATTCTCAAAACATGTTCAAACCCTGTTCTCTCTCGAATCCCTATTTACTGGAAGTACTCTCGTATGTCTAGTTTCATTTGCCACTAGTTTCATGATTTTTCATCGCATATATAATTAGTTATGATTTTCTGAACAACCCTATATCAAGAATTGATATCCCTGGTCCGCAATCCAATGTCTGCTCTGACTCCTATCAGAGTCAGGAGCAGACAACCGGAAGGCGACGCTCGACATGTCGCTTTCTGGGCTCCGATTGCGACAGCCTACCTGTCGCGATCAAGAAGGTGACAGGTGTACCGTCGCGTTCCCAGTACCCGATCTGTAAGCCCTGTCGCGACCCGTACAGGACCCTGTCGCGTTCCATCATACCCCTGTCGCGATCCTCACTGGCCTATGTCGCCTTCACAGGAATTTTGGTGAAAAACCCATAAAAATATTTCTGTCACTTTCTAAATAATCCTTACGCCTTTTTACAGTTATACCCCCGGTCAAAACCTTGCCTAAAAATGGAGCAATATTGAATAATTTTAAATACATCTTCACGACTTATTTCCATCTATGATTCCTCTTGCACTTGCACACACATAAACCATCCATTTATGGCTGAAATCTTGCAGAAAATATCCCATAATGTACCTGGTAATTTATTGAAATAAAGTACATTAATTGCCCTATTTTTAAAGGACTTGTAATCGTTTCTTGCGTTCTTTATATTCTGATATCGACGCTCCACTGTCCTAGAATTCCTCTAGAACGTTGAGCACCTGTTTTATAAACACACTTTACTTGGCTTGTGGTGAACGGAGACGTTGGATATTCCTTTCGCCGGACTAGTGAACTCTTGCACAAGGCCTCCGTAAGTCTCCTCTGATCATGGATTCCCACATGGTCGACGAGCCGGTTGTACGCTAACACCCAATACACTTTTAGGGATCGATATGATCCAAACGGCTATTAGAAGTTCGCTCTCACCTTGAATCACGTCGGACCTCTGGACTTGTGCATAACATGGCCAGCGGGAAGATCGTGAATTCCACCTGACTGCCAATACGAAGTGCGCGTGTTGTGCAACTGTTACTATCGTCTGTTTACTCGTCGCTTTACGTGCAATGTCCACTAGCTCTCATCTATACTCGACTCACTCATCTATTCACGTTCACTCTACTATCTCGTCTATTCATCTAGCGATCTCATCTATTTCTTGGTACTCTCTATTTGGCCAATTAAATGATTGATTGTCTATGATAAAAACATGACTATGCTAGGCAACATTATAAGGGCCCGGTCTGGTCCTTGGGAGGAGCACCTGAAAGGCTATAACTCGCGGGGGTCTAATGATCTGGGTGATGGCATACACCTAACGCATGAACACGCAAGATTTGATCTATGACAATCAATTAATCAAACAGTCAATTATTAGTTTACTTGAATCTCGTGGTTGACAGAATATCGACCAACACTTGCTATCGTGACTTGTGCACTGTTGTGCAACTTTACTTGTTATCTTGTTATACAGCCAATCCGATATCAACACTTGTCGTGCTATACTCTCGTGCATTGTGCTATTGTTTCTCGTTATCGTGTACCAGTACTTTCTATATGTTTCTCGTTACTCTCTCTAGTTATCCTGCTTTACAAGACATTAAACACTTAAAGCATGCTTGATCCTGAGATTTAAGTCCTACTGGGCATTATCGCTCACCCTGCGTTAGTTGTCGTTGTGTTCTCAGGTGAGACCGAGGATGAACCATACACTCAAGAGGACGGGAACGACCTAGAGTGATGTCTTGAGTACCCTAGCATCCTATTGCTATATTTAGCGTTGTAGTAGTTAGGTTTGAAGTTTAGTCTTTTACTTTCTTTCAATGTAATTGGGCCTCATAGATTGGCTTTGATATTAGTGGTTGCAACTAGGCATCGAAATGTATTAATGAAAAGAATTTGCTTTAGTATTATTCATTGTGCAATGGTTTGATGTCTAGTGCTCGCTCTATACCCGTTCACTTGCAACTGCCTTCGCGCTCCGATATTCCGCGTCAGGGCGTGACAAGATCTTTCTCTCTCAGTCACTACCTCAGATCAAGCGTTTGCTATAAGCTTGGTCTAGGGGCATTTCGCCTGTTTTTCTCACTTTCTTGAGAAGTTTCTCTTCGTGCGTGAAGAGAAGACCTATTGGAAATAGGTGGTAAGTGTTCCCTTCATGTTGAAGGAAGACCTGTGAATCAGGGTGTTGTTTACCTCTTCGGGTTGTGAAGAGAAGGCCAGCTATGGCTGCATGTGTAATTGTCCTTGAGGGGGACTGTACCCTTGGGTAGTGGAATCATGAGTTGTTGCTCAGGGACTGGACGTAGGACTCCTTGGGATAGGAGGTCCGAATCAGGATAAAATTCCTGTGTTGTGTGATTACATGCTTGTGTTTGTTGTGTTCTTTATTACTAACACTAACAGTCGAACATAGTGTTTTATGTTGAAAGTTTTTGTTTTTAGGTTTAGATAATCGAATTTTAAGAATCCCATTCACCCCCCCTCTGGGCTTGCTAGCTGGGCAACAAGGGGAAGGTGCTGTGGCATTTTTGCTGGGCAATTTGACCGTTTTGAGGTGTGTTTGGCGTATTCTCACCACGGGGATCCTGCGTGGAGCAGGGGAAATGCCGGGATAGCCTCGTTCTTCGCGTTCTTCGTGAAGGTAGGGGAATTCTTCCCATTTTACACTGTGTGATTGCGTGGGATGCATGTGTGTTTGGTTTTTGATGTTTAGAACAGTAGATACCATGTTAGGGTATCCATTAAAGCATGAAAAATATGAATTAAGCGTGGTTTGTGTGGCCTGGGGTGGTGATCCGTGGAGTTTCTCCCGGATTAGGGTTTTCGCCTGTGAAGGCGACAGAGCCCCCTGTCGCGTTTAGAACATGATAGGCCGACCTGTCGCATTCATGTTTTGAACGCGACATATCGGGGTGTCGCGTTCTTAAGGCGACACTAGCCTATGTCGCGACCTCAGCCGAGAGGTCTTGTTGTGCATGGTTTCAAAGGTAAAATTATCCGATAATTTTTATTTATTGAGCATGGAAAGTAAGAGCGGTGCAATGGCACCTGTTGTGCTCTGGGAGTTGTTTTCGAGGTTAGCAAGTGGTACACGTGACTGGCGTATTGTTCACCCGGTCAGTGTATGGTGTTCACGTGGTTGACATGAGGTTTCACGTGGTTTGTGCGGTGTGCACATGGTTTGTGTGTGCGTGGCGAGTAGTACGACGCCTACCGTGGTTACCTCTTTAGTTGGGTGCCCTAGGTTCTGTGTGAGCTAGGTTTGTGCTCGGGGCTTGTCTCGGTACTTGTGTTGTATCGTTGAGGTCTGTGTTGTCTGTCCTGGACACCCTCACTCCTTAGTTTGAGTTGTACGTCTGGCTGAGGGAAAGATGACAGTGGGACAGCGACTTGTGAGAGTTTGTTGTTTTGTCGGTTGTAGCATCACTGGTCCCCAACTAGTTCTGTTACCAGTGCCTCACTACAGGGAGCTCAGGCCAGAGTCCCTAAAGGTGCTAAGCATGGGCCTGCGATAGTGTGGTTTGCGGTTGTGGTGTTAGTAGGTCTCCACAGTTGTTTGACTTGTTCTCATGGTGCGGCAGCTAGACCTTTCGTTTGTGGCTGCGAGGCTGAGAGGTAGACCTATGTGGTTTGTCCGAGTCAGTTGCTGGTGTCGCGAACCAGTTTACGTGGCTTGAGTGTGGCGGTCTCTACTTTAGCCCGTGCACTGAGTTGTGGTTTTGCCGTTTATTTATTAAAGTTGGTTTGTGTTAACGGAAAATGGTAGGTGGTATTTACAGCTTTAATATCCTACTTAGCCTACTCTATAAATTGCTAGCGTATCCTCCAGCTTTTGCACTTGAGTTGGTTTGCTCAGTTTTTTGGGGGAGTTTCCCTACTGAGCCAGTGACTTGCGAGGCTCACCCCTACTCCCTAAAAGTGAAGGAGAGTAGGAGGTTTCTTTATCGGCTTCTAGTTCAGAGCCACGTCGCAGCAGTGTTGGGCCGACGCCTCCAGCAGTGTAGACTTTCTTCTGTTGTACCTTGGGGTATGCCCCAGGCTTGTGTACTTTCCTTTGACTTTTGTTGAAATTTGACTATGTAAATCTAATGTAAATATGTGTGAGATTGTGAATCTTGTATATATTAGTATGCTCTTTTATGTTTCCACAGACATGAGTGTGATATCTCTTGCGAGTCTACAGCTCGATTGCGGGAGGCGGAGTCGGTCAAGCTTGTTAGTGGGTTAACGGGTTTGAATGACGTGGTTCATCACAGTTGGTATCAGAGCAAGGTCCGTGTAGATATAAAGGAACTGGGAAATTACATAGCCTTATTTCTACACTAGTCCACTACTGGTAGTTGACCTTGGTTTTGTAATGATTTGCTTTCATGTACATGGGTTGGAATGTGTTTGTGCAGGAATTTGAGATGGCTGATAGGAGGGATTGGGGTGGTGGAGGAGATGAGCCTGAGGAGTCTACTCAGCGCATGATAGAAGAGATATGGGAGAGTCTTACGGAGATTCAGATGAGAATGGACCAGTAGGCACCGGTACTGCTAGCAGCAGTACCACCAGTTGCAGGTGAGGCTATACCAGTGGCACCAGTTTGACCACCACCCAGTGTGGAGGTACCTTTTGCAGTACCTGCACCACCGCCACCGCCAGTGAGGGTAGCAGAGGAACCAATTATGCAGGTTGAAAATTTTTTGAGGTTGCAGCCGCCAACATATATAGTTGGACCGAATCCAGACACAGCTGAGCACTGGATTCATGAAATTGAAAGAGTATTTGTGACGATGAGGTGTCCACCAGCAGATAGAGTTGTGTTAGCTGCATATCAGTTGAGGGGTTTTGCTCAATAATGGTGGAGGTTAAAGATGCAGACTACTTTTGCGGGCAGGACAGAGGAGACCATCACCTGGCCAGAATTTCTCGAGGTATTCAATGACACATTCTTTCCAGTGCAAGTACATCAGGCAAAAAGGGAGCAGTTCCGGACACTTCAGCAAGGGAATTCTTCTATTTTGGAATACCAGATGAGGTTTATGGCACTCAGTCGATATGCACCATATGTTGTATCAGATAATGCTATGATGGTGGAGTATTTTATTAGAGGCTTGAGGCCAGAGTTACAGATCGCAGTGATACCGCTGATGTGCAGGACTGTAGAGGAGGCAGCCCAGAGAGCAGTGTTGGGTTTTCCATATATCATGTTTTTGATGATCACATTAACATCCTTGAACATTGATTTAATGCAAAATTGATGTGCTAACTAACATGAAAAACACCATGAAAGTGATTGAGTTAAACATTGCTAAATCATACAATGTACATCACTAACAATGTATTTGCATGTAGGTGCACAAGCATGAAAGATGGAGCATTGAAGAGGCATTGAAGAGATGAGCAAAAAGCACAACTATCTATCAAAGAGGTGTATTTCGACAGATGCAATGTACCTGTCGACAGATTCATACAGTCATTCCAAGACAGAACTCAGGTTTGCATCTCTGAGTGTATCTGTTGACAGATACAATGTACCTGTCGACAGATTCACACAGTCAACCCAGGACAGAGCTCAGGTTTTCTATTCCTGAGTGCATCTGTCGACAGATGCAAACTGCCTGTCGACAGATACACTCAGAAACTCAATTTCCTGAAACCCAGTTCTCAACCTAAGTGCGCCTGTCGACAGATGCAAGTGCACTTGTCGACAGACGACGGAAACATGATTTTTTGAGTTTCCAAATCCGGCCCCCACTTGGGTGTTTCCTTCCTCCACGACCCCCACCTTTACCTAACACTATATAAGCATCCTTTTGGAGCCAAATTCGCAGAGAGCAGCCTCCCATCCAAGAGCCTCCAAGGGACCAAGAGGAAAGCCCCAAATTGCTGCTCTGCTTCAACTTTCCGCCCAGATCGTCGTGGAATCACCATCTATGCGGAGCTGAAGCCGGATCGTCATCAATTCAACCTTCTACATCGATCAATCTACATCCAATCGAAGTTTGAAGAGCGTTTGGACGATCCACGAGAAGAATTCCAACCGGATTTGTTCCCTAATTCCTAATTCTTCTCCATTTCATAATTTCCATTCCATCGTGTGTGTGTGCGGTTGTGTTTCGAACATCCTTTGTGCTTGATTCATGAATTTGTAGTTGTTCTGATCGTGTTTCATCAGGCAACGTGTGTGTGGTTGAGTTGTTGTGTTGAACTCGCTCATAAGCAGTCGTTTCTGCGTGTGTGTGTGGACGGTGGATGTAGGATACACGAGTTGTGTACTCCGAACCACCTTAAATCATCGTGTTCTGTGGTTTGTTCACGTTTTGCGATAGATGATTGGTAGGCACGGTGTTCATACGCACGTTTGATTCCCTGTTCTCATTTAGATCAACTCAAGTGGTCTCATACTTAATTGAATTCTAATCAAGTTTCTTTAAGATTGCTGTAGGACCGAAAAGAAGCCATCAATAGTTAGAATTTGCCGTAATCTATTCAACCCCCCCTTCTAGATTACCGTATTGTGTATTTCCGCATAACCCTTCAATTGGTATCAGAGCAGGTTTCTCCGATTTACTATTTTTCGTCATTTGATCTAGCGATCAGGAGATTTTCGATCTTATGTATTCTAGCAAAGGGTATATGGCCGAGGGACATTCAGTAACCAGGCCACCCTATTTTGATGGCACTGACTATCCTTATTGGAAAAACCGTATGCAGGTATTTTTGAGAGCTCAAAATTACGAGCTGTGGAAGATAGTCAGCAAGGGACCATACGTGTTGCCCGAGGACGAAGACACCTGGACGAAAGACCAAATAGCTAAAGGAACTCTCAACTGGAGCGCACTAAACATGATGCAATGTGCGGTGCATCCAAAGGAGTTCTTAAGAGTCTCCACATGCTCAACAGCAAAAGAGATGTGGGACAAACTTGAACTCATTTACGAAGGTACGTCCGAGGTAAGGGAAACTAAAGTTAGCATGTTAGTGTCTGAATATGAAATGTTCAAGATGAAAACTGATGAAACCATATCAGACATGTTTGCAAGATTCATGATAATTGTTAACGGGCTAAAAGGTCTTAAGAAGGAATACTCTGAAAGTGACTTAGTAAGAAAGATCCTTCGATCTCTTACTTCATCTTGGAATACTAAGGCCACTGTCATTGAGGATTCCAAAGACCTTTCCAAAATGAAATTGGATGAACTAATTGGCTCCTTAATGACATATGAAATCAACATCAAAAGAAAAGAATTAGAAGAAAATCGTAGGAAGTCAATTGCTCTAAAAGCATCCAACAAAACATCAACAAGCTCCAAGAAATCCATTCAACAAGATAGTGATGAGCAAGAAACATCTAGTGAGAGTGATGATGGTGAAATGGCAATGCTCACTAGACAATTCAAGAAATTTCTGAAGTTCAAAGGAGAGACACATGTAACTCTAAACCCTTTCAAAAGAGAATTTTTCACAGAAATATGAGTCTAACAAAAAATCTGACATTGTTTGTTATGAATGCAAGAAACAGGGCACATGAGAGGAGAATGCCCGGAACTCAAGAAGAAGCTGAAGAAGGAAAAATCACCTCCAAAAAGGCCAAAGCAATGTTGGCCACCTGGAGTGATGAAGATGAAGATGAAGATGCACAAGAAACATCCGATGATGAAGAAGTGAAATGCTTGATGGCTAGGAGTGATGACTCCAGCAAGGTAAATTTCTCATTTGATGATTTCACTGCAAGTGAATGGGAGGAAGCATACACTACTTTATTTGAAAAATTTTGTGAATATAGATCTGAAAATAGAGCATTAAAAAAGAAATGCAACTCCCTTGTGCATGATAAGAACAATGATGAACGAATTGCATTCCTGACAAAAGAATTAGTGTGACGGCCCTCATTATACCGGTACGGTTATACCAACCCACGTCGGTATAGCGAGTGCTGCCAGCCACAGTGGGACATTTACCCAACGATACAAACAGCTGAGATACACGCGAATATAAATAACAGAGTAGCGGAAGTAAAAGAGAACTATCTCCATTCATTCATCATCCACATTAAACATACATGCAGTTTACAATTTGCAAAAAGGAACTAAAATTCACATGATTTAATTTGCTGAAATAGAATACAAATGTCCACATATTACATTCTTTTAATGATAGTTCTAATACAATGTCCAAGTACATACTAAGAAGTACACAATCACAAGATCTCAAAAACTGGCTAGTCTCCACGCTCGGAGTCCGTCTCCGCTGCCTCCTGAGGGTACTGTGTCACCAACTATACCTGTACGCCGAAGCAAGGAGTGAGTCCAGGGACTCAGCAAGTAACACTATGCATGATATACACGTACAAGTCCTAGTGGTTTCTACACGCACATTACACTTTACAACACATAGCATGCTAGTCCATTTAAGTTTTCAACCTATCATGAAGGTTCTACAATTTTATACATAACGCATGCTTTCAGATTTCAAAAATAACATTCACCTATCACATGGTCTCTATTCAATTCACTCATGGGACTTTAATCAAAACGTGAGAGCTATTGACATGAACAATTTACATACATGAACGGGGAACATAATTAGCATGGATTCCACATGTTCTTAAGTACATACATAACTTTTTATCATGCTTTAGGTTGCTGATTTCACATGGTCCAATAACTATAACCCTACACATGAAAGCTACAACGTTGCTTAAACATAACACATGAACAATCCATCATGCCATTTTGCTCACATACTCATTTGTTGTCCTAACATGGATTCTAAACACTTTTGCACACATAAACATGAGAATAATAACATGCATTTTCTGAATTCACTTGGTTTCAGATTTAGTTTCACATGGTTTCTATAACACATTTACATATCTAAGATTTCACATTTTTCTTTACACTAGGTTCCTCTTTTCACATGTTTACACTTTACACATACACATACACATTCACATATCACTTTCACATTTACACATGGTCACATACACTTTACACATTACACTTTACACTTATTTTAGTGCCGTGACACATAGTCCAAACCACCAAAGAAGGACACATTCACATCACATAACACATAGACGCCATCTAGGCAATACAATGGCGACTCTTGGACTGCGCAGACCGGGAGAACGAGTCTCCACCCTAACCAGTGGTACTTGTCCACCTCCAGGATTTCCCCCTAATGCCCTTAGGGTCACTTAACACAATGAACTTTCTCAGGGGGACTTTTCCCTGATACGGCTCCACTGCCTTCTCGGAAGCAGTATCACATTGGCACAGTTTACACTTTTACACATTTACCGTTTTACACATGGTTTTACACTTGACACTCTTCATCTCATTCACTTTCTTACTCACATGAACACCTCTGTTTTTCCTAACATGGTACTACAGAGTTTTCAAGATTCACACATAGTAAACACACCAATCATGCTGGGTTTAAACAAAATCTAATCACGTTTCGATCATATGTACGAATTATTCATAATTCACATGAAAACACATAACTTTTTATTTACTGTTCCAATTAACCTGAAATTTTAACCACATGCTGTTTTCGGGTTCAAAATCATACCCTCAATTTTTCAGATTTTTCTGAGCTAAATAGGATTTACAGAAAATCAAACACCTAATTAGCACATTATTCACAATTTACGTTAACATGGAATTTACACATCATGCAATTTACCACTTGCTGTTTAGCCATAAGCTACCAACATATGCATGAAATTAGAGTACAACATTTCCCTAATTCATACATCTATGGATTAACACTACGAATCATTTTTACATACTTCTATTTTATCGAACCGAAACTATTAACAAATTGCACAATCATGGATAGTTTCCTAAATTTGCAAACACACATGCTGACCCACAATCTTCATGATTAGACCGAAATCAAGGCATTCAACTCACTGTAGTCATGGAACATGGGTTTGCAAAATTATCTACAAGTCATGCTCACAAGATTAAAGACACCATTTTTTCCACATTCACCATCACACCACATTCATTCACAACCACAATGCACAATATACATAGCTTATAGGAATACCATATATCCTCATCACGGAAATCATAACGAAATTAACGTATAAGAGGGACAGAACAGCTCACTGTTCTGTCCTGAAGAACTAGACGGCGGTCTCTGGCCGCTGACTCAGAGTCAGCGGCATGGTCGATGGACGCCAAGGAAGAACTGGGCGTCCAGGGACCTTGCCGTTTACTCAGGTCTGTGCAGAAACACAGACCCGAGCTCTGAAATTTGGGTGAAATGGAGGGTCTAGGACTCGAGGAAAATTTCAAAAAATCATAAAACCTCCTAGACTCATACGGGGACACCATAGATAGGTCACTTGCCTCTCTAAAAATCCTCCAAGAGATTTATGGCTCGAAGAAGACCTCCTTGGGCAGTTCCAAGAAGTTGCAGAAGCACCTCCAAGATCGCCTTCCTCCGAGCTCCTGGTTGATCTCCACGCCGAGGGGATGATGGGGAGGCCTTCCCCTATGCTTCAGCTTCCTCCTTGATGCAGAAGATCTCCAAATCCAGCTTCAAGGGGTCGGATTTTAGGGTTCTAAAAGGGGTTTTTCTCACAGAATGCTCTAGGGTTTTTTTTTTCTCTCTTCTTCTCTCCTCTTGCAAGGGTGAAAGTGAGAAGTGGGGAGAGGCCATTTCGGGTTCAGCATGTAGGAGAGGCCCTCACCCACTCACCATGCCGATTAGACAGCCTTAGAGCCGTTGGGGGACATCCCCCCAATGGTTGCCATGCCTTGTTTCAGAAGACAGCAGCTCTGCTGCGCATGCAGGCCAGAGAAGTTGGCGTCCAGATCGCTGGACGCCGGAATTAGGGTTGGCGTCCAGGGCTGGACGCTAACACCACCTCAACGGCCTGGGGATTGACGCCAAAAGGGCCTTCGGCCAGAACCCTAATTTATGCAGAAAACCATGCATACCAAGCTTCTATACATGCAATATGTACATGGTATTATATTCACACTATCATCATGCAATACATACATTATTTACGTTTAATATAAACACATGTACACGTAATTATACTATTTTAATACCACGTAAATACGTACATACATACTCAACACAATATACACACATAAATACGAAAAATACGACGGAAATTCGAGGGTCTTACACCCTCTCCCCCTTAAAGAAACTTCGTCCTCGAAGTTAGAACGACACTACTCAAACAAAAGGGGATACTTCTTCTTCATCGCATCCTCAAGCTCCCACGTAGCCTCCTCACGTGAGAAGTTCCGCCATAGAACTTTCACCGACGCGATACTCTTGTTCCGGAGATGCTGAACCTTCCGGTCAAGAATGGCTACTGGTTGCTCGACATACGAAAGATCTGGCTGGATCTCCACTGGCTCATGACTAATCACATGAGACGGATCTCGGACATACTTCCTGAGCATAGATACGTGGAATACCGGGTGAACGCTAGCCAAAGCTGGGGGTAAAGCTAGCTCGTACGCCACGTTGCCCAAACGTCTGAGAATCTCATATGGGCCAATGAACCTAGGGCTTAGCTTGCTATGCCTGCCAAATCTGACAACTCCACGAGTAGGCGATATCTTCAAGAAGACATGATCGCCAACCTCGAACTCCAAATCCTTTCTTGTTGTCGGCATGTGCCGCAACAAGCCTTTTCTGATAAGCTGAATCTTATCCGAAGTTTCCTGAACCAACTCCGGTCCGATCAACTGCCTATCACCAGTCTCCTCCCAACATAAAGGAGATCTGCAGGGCCTACCATACAACGCCTCGAATGGAGCCATTCCAATACTAGCATGAAAGCTGTTGTTGTATGCGAACTCCACAAGAGGTAAATGACGCTCCCAATCATCCTTCCAATCCAGAACACACGCTCTCAACATATCCTCGAGCGTCTGGATAGTCCTCTCGGACTGTCCATCGGTCTGGGGATGAAACGCCGAACTGAGCTTAAGCTCCGAACCTAACGCATCCTGAAGACCCTTCCACAATCTCGAAGTAAATCTCGGATCTCGATCCGAAATGATCGACTTCGGCACACCATGCAATCTAACGATACCGCTAACATACAATCTAGCTAAGCTCTCTACTGACTGCTTCTTCTTCATAGGCAAGAAATGAGCAGTCTTCGAGAATCTATCTACAACTACCCAAATCGAGTCATTGCCCCTTCTAGATCGAGGCAAACCCGATACGAAATCCATAGTGACAGCTTCCCACTTCCATACGGGGATATCCATCCTCTGCATAAGGCCGGATGGTCGCTGCCGCTCGGCTTTCACCTGCTGACATACTAGACATCTAGACACATAATCCGCAACATCCTTCTTCATGCCGGACCACCAAAATGATCTCTTCAGGTCTTGATACATCTTAGTGTTACCCGGATGAATAGAGAATCGCGATCTATGAGCCTCCGCTAACACATGCTCACGGACATCTACTACATCGGGGACACAAACGCGGTGCTGAAATCTAATCACACCGTCCTCATCACGAGCAATGCCCGCCTTACCCACTAACTCTAACAATCTAGGATCGGCTTTCTGCTGCTCAATCACCTCATCCAAGACTGAGGATCTAAGGGATAGCTGAGCTACAAAAGCCTGACACAACGATGGCTCTAACTCGGTCATAGAGCACGCTGCATCCTCCAACATCTTCCAATCCTGCTGGAGCGAAGACCTCTTCCTACTAAGAGCATCCGCTACGACGTTCGCCTTTCCAGGATGATACTGAAGGTCGAAGTCATAGTCCTTCAAGAACTCAATCCATCTTCTCTGCCTCAGGTTTAATTCCTTTTGGGAGAAAAGATACCTCAAGCTCTTGTGGTCGGTAAACACCTCAAATCTGACACCATAAAGATAGTGCCTCCAGATCTTTAGTGCATGAACCACAGCTGCTAGCTCTAAATCATGAGTCGGATAGTTCCTCTCATGCTCCTTCAACTGACGAGAAAGCATAAGCTACTACCCTCTCTTGCTGCATGAGCACACAGCCTAAACCAATCCGAGATGCATCCGTATAAATGGCAAAGCCTTCTAGACCACTGGGCAATACCAATACCGGAGCAGAAGTAAGCTTAGCCTTCAATAGCTGAAAGCTGCGCTCACATGCCTCAGACCATACAAACTTCTCACCCTTTCTGGTCAGCTTTGTCATAGGGGCGGCGATGGATGAGAAACCCTCAATGAATCGCCGATAGTAACCAGCTAACCCAAGGAAACTACGAATCTCCGAAGGAGTCTTGGGAACATCCCAATCCATAACTGCCTGGATCTTTGCTGGATCAACAGCTACACCAGCGCCGGAGATAACATGCCCGAGAAAGTGAACCTCGCGCAACCAGAACTCGCACTTGCTGTACTTTGCATACAGTTTGTGCTCACGGAGAACCTCTAAGACTAACCTCAAATGCTGACGATGTGTGGCTCATCCGGAGAATAGACCAACACGTCATCAATAAACACAACAACAAAGCTATCTAAATACGGACTAAACACCCGGTTCATGAGATCCATGAACGCTGCAGGGGCGTTGGTCAATCCGAAAGGAAGAACCAAAAACTCATAATGTCCATAACGGGTTCTAAATGCCGTCTTGGACACATCCTCACTCCTAATCCTCAACTGATGATAACCAGATCGCAAGTCAATCTTGGAAAAGACTGATGCCTCTCGCAACTGGTCAAACAGATCATCAATCCGAGGTAAGGGATACCTGTTCTTCACAGTCACCTGGTTTAGCTTCCTATAATCGATGCACAACCGAAGTGACCCGTCTTTCTTCTTGACGAATAATACAGGTGCGCCCCAAGGGGAAACACTGGGGCGAATAAATCCCTTATCGAGCAATTCCTGCAATTGCTTCCTCAACTCGGCTAATTCTGCAGGGGCCATCCGATATGGGGCCTTCGAGATAGGAGAGGTGCCTGGAAGCAACTCTATAGTGAACTCTATCTCCCTATCCGGTGGCAATCCAGACAAGTCATCGGGAAAGACATCTGGAAAGTCCTGCACCACATCGATCTCTGCAAGAGTCAGTGACGAACCAGCATCGGGTACTAGCATAACGCTGGCAAGAAATGCGTCACAACCCTTGTTCACCATACGCATCGCCTTCATGGCAGAGATGACTAACTTTCCCGCTAAGTTCTTTGGCAAGGGATGAGAGAACTCGTCCTCGCCAGGAATGCGGAACACAATCTTCTTTCTACGACAATCCACTAACGCATAGTGCTCCTCTAGCCAATCCAGACCAAGAATACAATCATAGTCCTTCATCTTTAGCAAGAAGAAACACCCATCTAGGAACCTATCCTCAATGCACACAGGTAACGACGGAATGCACTTCCTAGTCGATACCGTGCCCGCAGGGGTGTGCACAGACAAGGGACCTCTAACTCCTCAGACTCTATGCCTGACTCTAGGGCTAACTGCCTAGCGAACCGCTCGGAAATGAACGAGTGTGTAGCACCCGTATCAAACAAAACCCGAGCGTGCACACCGAAAAGTAAAACTGTACCTTCGGTGACATGCTCCGCCTGCTCGGCGTCCTCACGAGCTAACGCAAACACTCGAGCTGGGGCTCGAGGCCTTCCTGGTCGTCCTGTAGCTGGCGCGGCTGCCGCTACTGCTGGTACTGGCGCTCCTCGCTGAGCTTCCTGCTGAAGCCTCGGGCAATCCTTGATCTTGTGGTCGCTGCTCCCACACTTTAGGCATCTACCCGCTATTAACCAACACTCCGAACCTCCATGGGTCTTCCCACAATGGGGACACTCCTTCTTCGCACCGGGGGAACGTACAGAGGGTACCTGATAGTTGCTGACTGCCATGTTTCTGCGGTGTCTGGTACACCGTCTTCCTCTTGTCTTGCCGCTGGAAAGTCGCTGCCGGCCTCTTCTGCGAAGCCTTCTTCTCCTCTAGATACTGCTCCATTTCTCCCTCCTGTCTGCAGGCTGCGCTGAGGGCCTCGTCTAGCGTGCGGTGGTCGAACGCCACGAGCCTCGTCCTCAGTGATGGTTTGAGACCCATCACGAATTCTTGGTCTTCCTGCGCTCATCCTCTACTATGTGCGGTGCATATTTAGAGAGTTCAGAAAACCTTGCCTCGTATTCTAAGACGGTCATCGATCCTTGCGTCAGGGAAAGGAATTCTTGCTCCATCTTGTCCTGGATGTGCTCTGGGACGAACTTGGCTCGGAAGAGCCTCACGAACGCGTCCCACGCCACATCTACTGCTCCGTCCTCGAAGCGCGTACGCAGTAGGGAGGACCACCATACATCAGCTCTCTCCTGCAACACACCTTCATAAGCTCTAACTAACAAATAACAACCAACATTCAAGCATAAACTAAAGCATACCTGTAGCATGTAGGTGGCTAAGGTCACCTTGTCCTCGTCAGGACACCTGATAGCTCGGAAGATTTTCTCGATCTCCCTCATCCAGCTTTCTGCCAAAAGCGGATCACTCTCCCCCTTAAAAGAGGGTGGGGTCATCCTCTTGAATCGCTCCATGATGGAAGGTCCACCATGGTCCTGAGCTGGGGCCTGAGCCTGCTACATTAAACAACAAGCAATATACAATAAACACAATATCATACAATTCAAATAGCAGACTACTTAGTTGTTTTATTATTTTACCTGGGCCTCCAACTGGGCCTGGAGTGCTGCCTGAGTGTGTGCCTGGGTCTGCATGGCTTGCACCAGACCTTGCATGAACACTCCATAATCCAGGCGGTGGTGGGGGAAGCACAGGACCCTGTGGGGCCGGGGCCTGCTGCTCCGCCGCTCCTCACGCCTCTGCTCGTCGTCGCGAGCTGGCGCACCTCCACGTCGTCCACGGGAAGCCATGGCTGTAATAAAATTTCAGCCACCATTAGAGCTAGGTTACTAAGTTTTCTAACCATTTTCTTATCTATTTTTCACTTCTTATTAGTGTTTTCTACACATGTGGACATACTTAGCATGCAATGGGGATGATGACTTAGTTATATTCATGTGTAATCTCAACCGGTCGCTCTGATACCAATCTCTGTGACGGCCCTCATTATACCGGTACGGTTATACCAACCCACGTCGGTATAGCGAGTGCTGCCAGCCACAGTGGGACATTTACCCAACGATACAAACAGCTGAGATACACGCGAATATAAATAACAGAGTAGCGGAAGTAAAAGAGAACTATCTCCATTCATTCATCATCCACATTAAACATACATGCAGTTTACAATTTGCAAAAAGGAACTAAAATTCACATGATTTAATTTGCTGAAATAGAATACAAATGTCCACATATTACATTCTTTTAATGATAGTCTAATACAATGTCCAAGTACATACTAAGAAGTACACAATCACAAGATCTCAAAAACTGGCTAGTCTCCACGCTCGGAGTCCGTCTCCGCTGCCTCCTCCGAGGGTACTGTGTCACCAACTATACCTGTACGCCGAAGCAAGGAGTGAGTCCAGGGACTCAGCAAGTAACACTATGCATGATATACACGTACAAGTCCTAGTGGTTTCTACACGCACATTACACTTTACAACACATAGCATGCTAGTCCATTTAAGTTTTCAACCTATCATGAAGGTTCTACAATTTTATACACGCATGCTTTCAGATTTCAAAAATAACATTCACCTATCACATGGTCTCTATTCAATTCACTCATGGGACTTTAATCAAAACGTGAGAGCTATTGACATGAACAATTTACATACATGAACGGGGAACATAATTAGCATGGATTCCACATGTTCTTAAGTACATACATAACTTTTTATCATGCTTTAGGTTGCTGATTTCACATGGTCCAAGACTATAAACCTACACATGAAAGCTACAACGTTGCTTAAACATAACACATGAACAATCCATCATGCCATTTTGCTCACATACTCATTTGTTGTCCCTAACATGGATTCTAAACACTTTGCACACATAAACATGAGAATAATGACATGCATTTTCTGAATTCACTTGGTTTCAGATTTAGTTTCACATGGTTTCTATAACACATTTACATATCTAAGATTTCACATTTTTCTTTACACTAGGTTCCTCTTTCACATGTTTCACTTTACACATACACATTCACATATCACTTACACATTTACACATGGTCACATACACTTTACACATTACACTTTACACATATTTTAGTGCCGTGACACATAGTCCAAACCACCAAAGAAGGACACATTCACATCACATAACACATAGACGCCATCTAGGCAATACAATGGCGACTCTTGGACTGCGCAGACCGGGAGAACAAGTCTCCACCCTAACCAGTGGTACTTGTCCACCTCCAGGATTTCCCCCTAATGCCCTTAGGGTCACTTAACACAATGAACTTTCTCAGGGGGACTTTTCCCTGATACGGCTCCACTGCCTTCTCGGAAGCAGTATCACATTGGCACAGTTTACACTTTTACACATTTACCGTTTTACACATGGTTTTACACTTGACACTCTTCATTCATTCACTTTCTTACTCACATGAACACCTCTGTTTTTCCTAACATGGTACTACAGAGTTTTCAAGATTCAACACATAGTAAACACACCAATCATGCTGGGTTTAAACAAAATCTAATCACGTTTCGATCATATGTACGAATTATTCATAATTCACATGAAAACACATAACTTTTTATTTACTGTTCCAATTAACCTGAAATTTTAACCACATGCTGTTTTCGGGTTCAAAATCATACCCTCAATTTTTCAGATTTTTCTGAGCTAAATAGGATTTACAGAAAATCAAACACCTAATTAGCACATTATTCACAATTTACGTTAACATGGAATTTACACATCATGCAATTTACCACTTGCTGTTTAGCCATAAGCTACCACATATGCATGAAATTAGAGTACAACATTTCCCTAATTCATACATCTATGGATTTAACACTACGAATCATTTTTACATACTTCTATTCTATCGAACCGAAACTATTAACAAATTGCACAATCATGGATAAGTTTCTAAATTGCAAACACACATGCTGACCCACAATCTTCATGATTAGACCGAAATCAAGGCATTCAACTCACTGTAGTCATGGAACATGGGTTTGCAAAATTATCTACAAGTCATGCTCACAAGATTAAAGACACCATTTTTTTTCCACATTCACCATCACACCACATTCATTCACAACCACAATGCACAATATACATAGCTTATAGGAATACCATATATCCTCATCACGGAAATCATAACGAAATTAACGTATAAGAGGGACAGAACAGCTCACTGTTCTGTCCTGACGAACTAGACGGCGGTCTCTGGCCGCTGACTCAGAGTCAGCGGCATGGTCGATGGACGCCAAGGAAGAACTGGGCGTCCAGGGACCTTGCCGTTTACTCAGGTCTGTGCAGAAACACAGACCCGAGCTCTGAAATTTGGGTGAAATGGAGGGTCTAGGACTCGAGGAAAATTCACAAAAATCATAAAACCTCCTAGACTCATACGGGGACACCATAGATAGGTCACTTGCCTCTCTAAAAATCCTCCAAGAGTTTATGGCTCGAAGAAGACCTCCTTGGGCAGTTCCAAGAAGTTGCAGAAGCACCTCCAAGATCGCCTTCCTCCGAGCTCCTGGTTGATCTCCACGCCGAGGGGATGATGGGGAGGCCTTCCCCTATGCTTCAGCTTCCTCCTTGATGCAGAAGATCTCCAAATCCAGCTTCAAGGGGTCGGATTTTAGGGTTCTAAAAGGGGGTTTTTCTCACAGAATGCTCTAGGGTTTTTTTTCTCTCTTCTCTCCTCTTGCAAGGGTGAAAGTGAGAAGTGGGGAGAGGCCATTTCGGGTTCAGCATGTAGGAGAGGCCCTCACCCACTCACCATGCCGATTAGACAGCCTTAGAGCCGTTGGGGGACATCCCCCAATGGTTGCCATGCCTTGTTTCAGAAGACAGCAGCTCTGCTGCGCATGCAGGCCAGAGAAGTTGGCGTCCAGATCGCTGGACGCCGGAATTAGGGTTGGCGTCCAGGGCTGGACGCTAACACCACCTCAACGGCCTGGGGATTGACGCCAAAAGGGCCTTCGGCCAGAACCCTAATTTATGCAGAAACCATGCATACCAAGCTTCTATACATGCAATGTGTACATGGTATTATATTCACACTATCATCATGCAATACATACATTATTTACGTTTAATATAAACACATGTACACGTAATTATACTATTTTAATACCTACGTAAATATGTACATACATACTCGAACACAATATACACACATAAATACGAAAAATACGACGGAAATTCGAGGGTCTTACATTAGAAATGATGAAAGTGATGAAAAGAGTCATAATGAAGAAAGGATTGCTTGAAATGAAATTGCAGAAACACAAAGAAAAAAGGACTGTTTTTTTCAAGCCATTCTAGTAATTCCTTCAAGAAGAACAATTAGAAAACAAAGAAAAGTTTGAACAAACTGAAAGGACTTGAAAGGAAAATCTGAGGACTTAATGAAATTTGTTAAAAGGGAAGCAAAAATCTAGATGCCGTTTTGGGCTGGCCAAAAATACATGTAACCAAGCATGGGTAGGATATCAACTGGTCAAACAAAAGAAAAAGGAGAGTCCATTGACACTTCATTGGATCCTAGCCCAAGCACAAGAAAGCATGCTCCACAAAGCATAACTCAAGACAGTCCAGAAAGGCAATGGCAACTTAAAAAAAGTTCCCAACAAACAAAAGAAAAGCACCTGTCGACAGATGCAATGGTGCCTGTCGACAGACAAGAACAGTTTCAACTAATAAACAGTCTAACAAGCACAAAAAATTGAAAAGAAAATTCCTTCATGCAATGTATGCAAAAAGATTGGTCATGATGAAAAACAATGCTGAATAATCCAAAGAAACAAAAATTCAAACAAGTTGGATTCCTAAACATCTACTTTGTTGCATGAATGAAATTTTGGGACCCAAAGTAATTTGGGTACCAAAAACCTTTGTCTGATCCACATTTGCAGGAATGCCTAGCAGCCCAACATCAAAACAAATGGTACTTGGATAGCGGCTGTTCGAGGCACATGAGCATGACGGGCGACAAGGTAAATTCTGTTTCCTAGTGGAGAAAGACGGAGGACAAGTCATTTTTGGAGGTAACAACAAAGGCCAAATCATTGGCACAGGTAATGTTGGTAAGTGTACCTCCAATTCAATTGAAAATGTACTGTTGGTTGATGGCCTTAATCACAACTTGCTTAGCATAAGTCAATTGTGTGATAGAGGTCACAACGTCATGTTTGAATCAAATTCATGTCAAATTGTTGATAAAGAAACAGGAAGTGTAAAATTTTCTGGAAAAAGAGTGAATAACATTTACTTAGTTGACTTAGATGATCCAGAAAATGACAACTTGTGTCTTGTTGCAAATAGACAGGATGAATTGACCCTGTGGCATCGTAGGCTTGGCCATGCGAGCTACAACGTGTTGCACAAGATCATGAAGCTCAAATTGGTAAGTGGACTTCCTGACATTTCTTTTAACAACAATGAAAGTTTTTGTGATGCATGTGCACAGGGAAAACAGACCCGGAAGTCTTTCAGATCTAAAGCACCGGTAAGCACATCTAAACCATATGAACTGTTGCACATGGACCTTTTGGACCAACTAGAACTCTAAGTCTCAATGGCAAACGTTTTGGTTTTGTCATTGTAGATGATTTTTCTAGGTTCACATGGGTCAAATTCTTGGCACACAAAAGTGAAACACTTACAATCTTCAAGAATTCTTTAACAAGATTGAGCATGGCAATGTGAATAAAATATGCTCAATCCGCACCGATCACGGGGGGAGAATTGATAACAATGCATTTTCTGATTTTTGCAGGCACCAAGGGATTGAACATCTGTTCTCTTCCCAAGGACTCCAGAACAAAATGGAGTAGTGGAGAGGAAAAAAGAAACATTGGTGGAAATGGCTCGCACTCTTCTAGTTGAAGGCCAACTCTCCAAAAGCTTTTGGGCAGAAGCGGTGAACACTTCGTGCTACATTCTAAACAGAGCCATGGTAAGACCTGTGATAAAGAAAACCCCCTACCAGTTGTTGAAAGGTAAGAAACCCAACCTTGGGTACTTCCGAGTTTTTGGCTCAAAGGTATTTATTCATAACAATGATAAATCTGATTTAGATAAATTTGAAGCCAAAAGTGATCAAGGTGTTTTTCTAGGCTACTCAGAACACTCTAGGGCATATAGGGTGTTTAACAATAAAACACGCACTGTGGAAGAAACTCCACATGTTATTTTTGATGAGACTTATGCAAATCTAACAGCTTGAATGTTAACAGGACTGGAAAAGAGGATGAAGGGACATCGCTCAAGGATCTACAAGTCAAAGCAAAAGACAAATCTGAAGAAGATTCCAAGACCAAATGTGGATATCACAGGGACTACGATGAAGATGATGAAATTGCATTCAGAAAACAAGATGAAACACTTGAAGAGAATCCACCAGAAAGTGAACCTCCTGAAGAACGACACTCACAAGATCAAATTCCTCAAGGACAAGATACTCCCGGCCCTTCAACAATCACAAATGTGAGGTATTCCAAAGATCACCCACTTGATGATGTGATAGGTAGTTTAAATGATTCTGTTCAAACGAGGTCTCAAGTAAGAAAAATAATTGAACATGATCTTTTTGCTTTTGTTTCTCAAGTGGAACCCAAAAATGTTGAAGAAGCCTTAAAAGATAACTCATGGATTGATGCTATGCATGAGGAACTTGGTCAATTTCAAAGAAATAATGTATGGAGTTTAGTTCCTAGAACCCCTGAAATTTCTATCATAGGAACTAGATGGGTGTTTAGGAATAAACTTAATGAAGAAGGAAAAGTGGTCAGAAATAAAGCAAGACTCGTAGCAAAAGGATATAGTCAAGAATTTGGTGTAGACTTTGAAGAGTCCTTTGCTCCTGTAGCCAGGTTAGAAGCAGTCAGAATTTATTGGCATATGCATGCTCCCATAAGTTCAAACTTTATCAAATGGATGTTAAAACTGCTTTCTTAAATGGCTATATCAAAGAAGAAGTCTATGTCTCTCAACCATGGTTTTGAAAATTCACCCTAACCATGGTTTTGAAAATTCTGAAATGCCTAACCAGTGATAAATTGCACAAAGCTCTTTATGGTTTGAAACAGGCACCTCGAGCTTGGTATGATAGACTAAGCAATTTTCTGGTAAGCAAGAACTACTCAAGAGGTAAAGTAGACCAAACACTCTTCACTAAGAAAGTTCGCAATCACATAATTGTTGTTCAAGTTTATGTGGACGATATCATATTTGGTTCTACTAACCTTCACTATGTGAAGAATTTTCTAAACACATGCACAGTGAATTTGAGATGAGTCTAATGGGGGAGCTTCAATTCTTTCTTGGTTTGCAGGTGAAACAACATAAAGACGGATTCTTCATAAATCAAGAAAAATATGTCAAAGAGCTTCTCAAACGATTTCAATTTGAGTAAGCTAAACCGGCCTCCACCCCAATGAGCACAAGCATCAAATTGGAAAATGATGAGAAAGGTAAACCGGTAGATGCAAAGCACTTCCGAGGTATGATTGGCTCACTCCTTTATCTTACTGCAAGTAGACCGGATATTCAATATAGTGTTTGCCTTTGTGCTAGATACCAATCTAGTCCAAAGGAAAGCCATTTAATTGTAGTCAAGAGAATTTCCGATATCTCTCTGGCACATGCAATTTGGGTTTTTGGTACCCAGCAGGCAGTAGTAGTTTGATTTGATCTCATATTCTGATGCTAATTATGCTGGATGTAAACTTGATAGAAAAAGCACTAGTGGATATTGCCAATTCCTTGGCGGTTGCATGGTTTCGTGGGCATCCAAGAAACAACACTCGGTTGCACTCTCCACTGCAGAGGCAGAATATGTCGCTACAGGAAGTTGTGCAGCTCAAGTGTTGTGGATCAAAAGTCAGTTAGCTGACTATAATGTTCAAATTGGATGCACACCTATCCTATGTGACAACACAAGTGCTATCAACCTTTCAAAAAACCCTGTCCAACACTCACGGACTAAACACATTGAAATCCGTCATCATTTCTTGAGAGATGAAGTTGCCAATAAAACCTTGGAACTTATTTTCATTCCCACAGAAAAACAATTGGCTGATATTTTCACCAAACCCTTGTCTGAAGATAGATTCACATCCTTAAGAAGAGAATTGGGTTTGTGTAAAATGCAATGAAACTAACTATCCATATTGGAGTACATGCTCTTTATGTGTGAATGACTATGTGGTATATCAAATGGTGAACTGTGGAAGAACAAGTTCGGCTTGTTTGGAAACTATCATCATGCGTGAGGAAATATTCTCCGCCAAGTATCCATAGTCCCATTGCATATAAAGGTCCTATACTTCACATAGGATTTTTAGTTTCCTTACATTTTAACATGTTAACTCCATGAAACAATGTTTTTTCTGTGACTATGTGCTTGTGTATGATATTCTTGAAATGAACATGTTTGCCTTGTATCAAATGCTTGTGTGAATCCTTGCTTAGATGTTGTGTCAACACGTGCACACACTATGGGGGAGTGAGTTAAGGATAGATGAGTATTTTTCTTGAGGAAACTCTTCCAACATCTCCTTGTTGAATTCTCACTTCCTTGAACTCAATGTGCAATCAATCTCAAACCAGAAAAATCCAATCTGTTCATATCTGTCGACAGTCTCACTCCATCTGTCGACAGATACACTCAGTCTTGTTCTGACAGAAACTTCAATTCATCAGTCTGTGTGCATCTGTCGACAGACAGATTCCTTCTGTCGACAGATACACACATTCTTCCTTATTTTTCAATTCCTTCTTCATACTTTTCAAGAAAGTGTTCCTTACTTGATTTAAAGGTAAACCTTGGTTTGTTTTGTACATATAACCTTTCATATCACTTCATGTCAAAGTCATGAACCAAGTCTAAATGTTGTTTGATGCAACACTTGATTGAGGTCTTTTTAGATCATTTTGAACACAATGAGCAAACCAAATGATTTTTAAACATCTCCTTTGAATAACTCCCTTGTCGTTAAACATGAATCTAAAATGATTTGAAAAATCAGAAAGCTCTTGAATTTAATGTTCTACATTACAACTTGCCTAAAGAAATCACATGTACTTGACAAAAAGCAAAAATAATAATAAAAAAAGGAGAAAAGCTACCTATTTCTTCGGTTCAATCAAAAATTTTATCTTTCATATATGGGATGGAGGTAGAGCAATGATGAAAATGACTAAGTAACCGGGGACATGGGCATCACCAATGTCGGTCTTCGCGTCAAAAGGTTGTTTCATTATCTCTATACAATGGCTTGATGGACACTCACATTGAGTAACTGGGGGTATTGGCATCACAAGTGTCTACTTCACATGAAAGAGTGAAAGTGCTCCTCATTGCCACTCTTTTCCATCTTCGTTGTTTAAAGATTCTAAAATCATACCAGAAATAGAGTGAAGCCTCCAAAACTTTTTATGTCAAGTCCAATGTGCTTTTTCGGTAAGACGTTCTTGTGGCCATCTAATTCATTGTCATCTGACTATCATCTCTATTAAGATGCATGTTTTTCTTCAACGGCCTTAATCAAAGAGTTATTTAATTTTCACTGGCTATTGTGAAATGTGTTCTTCATGATCTAATAAAGAACTTATCGGTTTTAATTCAAAATCATTTTAGATTTGTGTCATGTCTTCATCATAATGGATATGAATTTTTATCTTGCACATACACCCATTTTGCCTTAAAACAACAAATGAACACTTGTCCCTTTGAAAAATATTGTCAAAAATCAAGTTTTAACCAAAAAGGAGTTATCTGTCGACAGATAGACTGTCATCTGTCGACAGACGATGGCGCAGACCCGTTTTTGAACCAAACCCTCGCGCCGGTTCACCTCCTTTTCGTGGGGCCTCTCTTTTAAAACTCTCTAAACCCTTTCTAAGGCCTCCCACGACCCATTCTCACCCCTCCTCTCTCGTTCCCTCCTCCTCCTCTCCAAACCCCCTCTCTTTTCCCCTTCAGGGCTCCGTCTCCGACGATCCTGCTGCTCCTCGTCTGGGATCCCTCCACTCTCCCTTCACACACCATTCTCATCCTTCTTCCTGTGATGGCACCCAAATCGAAGCTTCTCGCTCGCCATCTTCGCGCTCCGACGGACGCCGGAGAAAGCTCCAGGGCTCCTTCCGAACGCCGCAGCAAGCATTGTGAGGATCGGTTGCCGGAACTTATCGTTCCTCAAGGTCTCCGTCTTATCCGACCCACCGGCACCTTCAAGAAGATTGTCCAGTCCCGGTATGTGGACTTCGAGTCCTTAGCACCGATGTTCCCCTCACTCCTACCCTATTTTGACACACAAGGGTGGACATCCTTCTTGTACTCCCACTTGCAGTACTCTCCAACTGCCGTCTCCAAGTTCTACAATAACCTAGGGCTTTCTGATCAGGGAGATCTCTACTCTTCGGTGAAAGGCACTCGCTTTCGCCTCACCGCCAATCTTCTCTCCACAGCCCTCGAAATTCCAAACTCAGGAGTTGAACTCTTCAACTACACTCCCTCTGCTTCTGAGTACTATGAGCTTCTCACGTTGGAACCTTATGACTCTACCAAGGAGATTGCTCGTCTCAACGCCAACTCCTTTCCTCCTCTAATCTGGATGATCCATCACATCTTCACTACCTTGATTGTCCCGAAGGATGGAAGTCGAGAGTTAGTCACCGAGGTCCATAAATCCTTGTTCATATTTTTCCTCAAGTGTCAAGAAATCAATCTGCCTGAACTCATGATAAGCCTCATCCGTCGGTGTTTCTCTAACACCAAAAGATCAATGCCATATGCTTGCCCCATCACTTCTCTTCTTATTTTCCTTGGCATTCCTATCCCTGCAAGTGAGCTCATCTCATTAAAATCCCGAAGTGCTTTTGATCTCACTGCTGCCAACCGCATGGGCTACAAGCTTGTAGACGGTGTAGTCACAAGGACTCTCAAGGGAAGGAACCACAAGGAGCTGAAAAATCAACTGATGAAGAAGACAATGAAGCTGATGAAGAAGACAATGAAGGCAGTGATGAAGAACCTCAGGATGAGCAAATGCCTGACCAAGCTCAAGAATTTGATGATGTACCTGTGCCTCAAGAACAATCCATTCGTGATTACTTGGCACAAATCCATCAAGAAATGATCTCAGGATTTGCTCAGATGACTTCAAGATTTGATCAAGTGGATGCTCGCCTCAACACTTTAGATGACCGGCTTGACCACCTCTACTCCGAGAGAGATGGATCCCGTCACCCTCCTCTTGCTGGACATGACAATGAATAGAGGGTCTCAGGGTCATTAGAGGTCACTAAGAGTCTTAGCTGGGAATTAGTCTCACTTGTCTAGTCATCTTTTGCTTGTTCATGTTATTTCCCTTTCTTTTGATTTCTATTGAGTCATGTAATGATTATCAAATGTACTGTGAAATTTCAATGATCAATCAATGAAAATCAGTTCATGTTTATTTGTCTCCATATGTGCATGACTTGACCTTTTGTATGTTGTCAAAAAGGGGGAGAACATCAATATATGCATCAATTGAATGTTTTTTGTCATCATCAAAAAGGGAGAGATTGTTGGGTTTTCCATATATCATGTTTTTGATGATCACATTAACATCCTTGAACATTGATTTAATGTAAAATTGATGTGCTAACTAACATGAAAAACACCATGAAAGTGATTGAGTTAAACATTGCTAAATCATACAATGTACATCACTAACAATGTATTTGCATGTAGGTGCACAAGCATGAAAGATGGAGCATTGAAGAGGCATTGAAGAGATGAGCAAAAAGCACAAATATCTGTCAAAGAGGTGTATCTGTTGACAGATGCAATGTACATGTCGACAGATTCATACAGTCATTCCAAGACAGAACTCAGGTTTGCATCTCTGAGTGTATCTGTCGACAGATACAATGTACCTGTCGACAGATTCACACAGTCAACCCAGGACAGAGCTCATGTTTTCTATTCCTGAGTGCATCTGTCGACAGATGCAAACTGCCTGTCGACAGATACACTCAGAAACTCAATTTCCTGAAACCCAATTCTCAGCCTGAGTGCGCCTATCGACAGATGCAAGTGCACCTGTCGACAGACGATGGAAACATGATTTTTTGAGTTTCCAAATCCGGCCCCCACTTGGGTGTTTCCTTCCTCCACGACCCCCACCTTTACCTAACACTATATAAGCATCCTTTGGAGCCAAATTCGCAGAGAGCAGCCTCCCATCCAAGAGCCTCCAAGGGACCAAGAGGAAAAGCCCCAAATTGCTGCTCTGCTTCAACTTTCCGCCCAGATCGTCATGGAATCACCATCTATGCGGAGCTGAAGCCGGATCATCATCAATTCAACCTTCTACATCGAACAATCTACATCCAATCGAAGTTTGAAGAGCGTTTGGACGATCCACGAGAAGAATTCCAACCGGATTTGTTCCCTAATTCCTAATTCTTCTCCACTTCATAATTTCCATTCCATCGTGTGTGTGTGTGGTTGTGTTTCGAGCATCCCTTGTGCTTGATTCACGAATTTAAAGTTGTTCTGATCGTGTTTCATCAGACAACGTGTGTGTGGTTGAGTTGTTGTATTGAACTCGCTCATAAGCAGTCGTTTTTGCGTGTGTGTGTGGACGGTGGATGTAGGATACACGAGTTGTGTACTCCGAACCACCTTAAATCATCGTGTTCTGTGGTTTGTTCGCGTTTTACGATAGATGATTGGTAGTCACGGTGTTCATACGCACGTTTGATTCCCTGTTCTCATTTAGATCAACTCAAGTGGTCTCATACTTAATTGAATTCTAATCAAGTTTCTTTAAGATTGCTGTAGGACTGAAAAGAAGCCATCAATAGTTAGAATTTGCTGTAATCTATTCAACCCCCCCTTCTAGATTACCGTATTGTGTATTTCCGCATAACCCTTCAAGCAGCTACACTAGAGAGGTCCGTTCGGACTCGGCAGGCAGGAGAGTCAGGTTCTAGTTGTTTTCGGCTACCGCAGCAGTCCTAGGGGATTAGCAAAGGGAAGGTGCCAGCGGGAGCATCTTCCTCAAGTTTCAACAGATGGAGACAAAAGTTGAAGAAGGTATTCCAAGGTCGAGGAGGAAGAGGAGGTCACCAGCAAATGTTTTAGTAGGGGCGTGGCTACAGATCAGAGGTGGAGGAGTTCACAGCAAGTACCTCCAGTTAGCCTACTCTTCCACCAGGGTACAAGTGTTATAATTGTGATCAGCTTGGGCATTTGATCTGCAATTGCCCCTATCCCCGAGAGTATGGATATGGAAGAGGAGTACAGCAGCAGTAGTAGCCCCAGCAGCCACCAGCAGGTCGTGGTAGGGGAGCACCACATCAGCGAGGTAGAGGCCGGGTTATGGCTATCACCCGAGCCCAAGCAGAGGCATCAAATCTAATAGAAGGTATATTACCTATCTATGATTTTTCAACAAGAGTTTTATTTGATCCAGGTGCTTCTCATTATTTTATTTCTGAAGAGTTTTTGGATTGTATGGTGCATCCGCTAGAAGAGAAATTATGTGAATTGGTAGTGGCGGTTCCCTCGGGTGAGTTTATGCTCACCTCCTGTTATGTAGATGAAGCTCCTATTGTGATTCAAGGAAATCAGATGCCAGGTAGATTATATGCTTTGCAATTGAGAGATTATGATATTATCCTGGGTATGGATTGGCTTGAGGCCTATGGAGCTATGGTAGACTGCAGAAAGAAGAGAATCAGGTTTTGTCATCCCGGTGGAGTAGTGTTTGAATTTCAAGGTATGCCTTTCTATACCTCCAAGATTATAATTTCAACAATTAGAGTTAGAAATTTGTTAAATGCCGGATGTGTAGCTTATTTAGCTTCTGTGAGTTTGGTTGAGGCTTGTAAATCAGTGGAGGCAGGTCCAATAGTCAGGGAATTTGTGGATGTGTTTTCCAGATGACTTGCCAGGTTTAGCTCCACAAAGAGAAGTAGACTTTACGATTGAATTGTAACTAGGAACTATGCCAATTTCTAAGGCCTCATATAGAATGGCCCCAGCGGAATTGAAAGAGCTAAAGAAACAATTACAAGAATTGTTAGAAAAAGGGTTCATCAGGCCAAGTCATTCTCCGTGGGGAGCTCCAGTGTTATTTGTAAGGAAGAAGGATCGCAATTTTAGAATGTGTATTGATTACAGAAAATTGAATGATGTTACTATAAAGAATAAGTACCCATTGACAAGAATTGATGATCTGTTTGATCAGCTCCATTCAGCTAAAGTATTTTCCAAAATTGACTTGAGGTCGGGGTATCATCAGTTAAGAATAAGAGAGGAAGATATTGATAAAACAACATTTAGGACTAGATATGGGCATTACGAGTTTGTGGTTATGCCATTTGGGCTAACCAATGCACCAGCAACATTTATAAATTTGATGAACAGAATCTTTCACCCCTATCTAGATCAGTTCATAGTGGTTTTTATAAAAGATATCTTGATTTATTTAGCATCAAAAGAGGAGCATGCAGTACATCTGAGATTAGCATTGTAACTTTTGCGGAATAATCAATTATATGCCAAGTTTAGTAAATGTGAATTCTGGTTAAAGGAAATTCAATTTCTGGGACATGTTATTTCAGCAGAAGGAGTTGCAGTCGATCCAGCTAAGGTAGAAGCAGTCATGAAGTGGGAAGCGCCGAAGACAATAACTGAAATCAGAAGTTTTCTGAGGTTAGCAGGTTATTATAGGTATTTTATACAGGATTTCTCCAGAATTGCAGCACCCATGACTAGATTAACCAGAAAAGATGTGCCATTTGTGTGGTCAAATGAGTGCCATAAAAGTTTCATGGAATTGAAAAAGAGGCTTACAGCAGCACCAATATTGACATTACCAGTAGGCAGTGGTGGTTTTGTGATCTATATAGATGCATCAAAAAGAGGGCTTGGAGCAGTATTAATGCAACATGGTAAAGTGATAGCTTATGCATCCAGGCAACTGAAGCCAGCAAAGGAGAACTACCCAACGTATGATGTGGAGTTAGCAGTAGTTGTATTTGCTTTAAAAATGTGGAGGCATTATCTTTATGGTGAGAGATTTGAAATATTCACAGATCATAAGAGCTTGAAATATATTTTTTCTCAGAAAGATTTGAATCTCCGTTAGCGTAGATGGGTAGAATATTTGAAAGATTATGATTTCAGTTTGGCTTACCATCTGGGTAAAGCCAATGTGGTAGCTGATGCATTGAGCAGAAAAACATATTTGAGTCGCATGATGATTAAGGAATGGAAATTATATGAAGAAATAACATAAACATCATTGTATGTTTCAAGCAGTCAGCGGCGAGCAGTACTAGCTAGCAGTGCTATAGAGCCATCTTTGTATTGGCAGATTGTTGAAGCTCAAAGAACAGATGGGAATTTAGCAGAAATTGTAAAATTAGAAGGTGTCACCATTGATGATAATTGTGTAGTCAGGTTCAGAGGCAGGTTGTACATGCCAATAGAAAGAGAAGTAAAGTAGAGGGTTCTAGAAGAAGCCCATAAATCAAGATATATAATTCATCCAGGTAGCACTAAAATGTATCAAGATTTGAAAAAGCATTTTTGTTGGCCGCACATGAAAAGAGAAATAGCAGAATTCATTGCAAGATGTGTAGTTTGTCAATAAATAAAGGCAGAGCATCAAAAGCCTGGAGGTCTACTACAACCATTACCCATTCCACAGTGGAAATGGGATGACATTGCTAAGGATTTTGTGGCAGGGTTACCAAGAATAGCTACAGGGCATAATGGAATCTAAGTATTTGTTGACAGATTAACTAAACTATGCAGATTAATAGTAGTAAGTATGTCTTGGACAACAGACAGATTAGCAAGGATTTATGTTGATAGAATTGTTCCGTTGCATGGCATCCTGAAGACAATTGTTTCTGATAGGGATCCAAGGTTTACTTCTGGTTTCTGGAGGAGCTTACAAAGAGTCATTGGTACAGAATTAAGATATAGTTCAGCCTATCACTCACAGACGGATGGTCAAATAGAAAGAACAATACAGACAATTGAAGACATGTTACGAGCTTGTTTCTTAGTGTGGGGAGGCAGTTGGGAGCACCATCTGGGCATGGTCGAGTTTGCTTATAACAACAGTTATCACACCAGTATTGGAATGGCACCGTATTAAGCATTATATGGCAGGCCATACAGAACTCCATTAAATTGGCATGAAGTGGGAGAAAGGCAGGTAATGGGTCCTGAATTAATTCAACAAACAGCAAAAATGGTCAGATTTATCAAAGAAATATTGCAGACAGCCCAGAGCTGACAGAAAAGCTATGTAGATAATCGTCGCAGGCCACTTAAGTTTGAAGTTGGAGATTTTGTCTTTCTGAAGAATTCTTCTACTAAAGGTGTTTTGAGGTTTAGTAAGAAAGGGAAGTTGAGCCCAAGGTATGTGGGGCCCTTCCAAGTGTTTAAAAGAATTGGGGAGACAGCTTACAGAATTGATTTGCCAGTTGATTTCACCGATGCCTATGATGTGTTCCATGTGTCTATGTTAAGAAAATGTATTGAAGATCCATCACAGATAGTCAGTTATCAGTGAGATGATTTGAAACTAGATATGTCCATGCCATAATACCCAGTGTAGATCACAGGTCGCATAACAAGAAACTAAGAAATAAAGAAATTGAACTGGTAAAGGTCAGATGGGAAAATAGGCAAGGAGGAGAGGATACTTGGGAGTTAGCAGAGGAAATGGTTAAAGCGTATCCTTATCTATTTGAGTAAGTTTCTTTTAATCTTTTTAGATGATAGTACGTAATGTGATGTTTAAGCTTTAAATTCATGAATTATGTTTTGAATTTCGAGGTCGAAATTTCTTTTTAGATGATAGTAATGTAACGTCGCGCATTTTTCGGATCCTTGTGGATCGTCTTTCGGATCCTTACGAATCCTTTGTTTGGTGGTTGTGGTGGCCAGTGTGTGGCCAATGTGGCATGTTTCAGGTGTGTGAGCAGGTTTGGGGTGTTTGTGGGCTGGTAGGCTGGGCCCAAAACACCAGCCTGTTCACTGTCTGTGAATGCGACAGTGAGAGACGTCGCGATCTGAACGCGACGGTCCTGCATGCCGCATTCCTGTTGCCGCTGCTGAGCGGTCGTCATTTGCATGCGTGCCGCGTGTTGCATGCAGGGCGGCATGTAGACGTCAGCTTCAAGAAGGCGATGCCCTAAACCATCGCGTTCAGGTCGCGACGGAGGGGTACGTCGCGTTCCCAACCGCTGTGCATTTTTAACCTGCTCTGGCCAAGCAGAGTTGCAACCAGTTCTGTTCGGCCAGGGGAAGGTGTTGTGGTGTTTTTTTGGGCAATTTGACAGTTTTGAGGTGTGTTTAGCGTGTTCTCGCCGCGGGGATCCTGCGTGGAGTGGGGGAAACGCCGGGATAGCCTCGTTCTTCTCATTCTTCACGAAGGTAGGGGAATTTTTCCCGTTTTACACTGTGTGATTGCGTGGGATGCATGTGTGTTTGGTTTTTGATGTTTAGAACAGTAGATACCATGTTAGGGTATCCATTAAAGCATGAAAAATATGAATTAAGCGTGGTTTGTGTGGCCTGGGGTGGTGATCCGTGGAGTTTCTCCCAGATTAGGGTTTTCTCCTGTGAAGGCGACAGAGCCCCCTGTCGCGTTTAGAACGCGACAGGCCGACCTGTCGTGTTCATGTTTTGAACGTGACATATCGGGGTGTCACGTTCTTAAGGCGACACTAGCCTATGTCGCGACCTCAGTCGAGAGGCCTTGTTGTGCATGGTTTCAAAGGTAAAATTATCAGATAATTGTTTTTTATTGAGCATGGCAAGTAAGAGCGGTGCAATGGCACCCGTTGCGCTCTGGGAGCGTGTTGTTTTCGAGGTTAGCAAGTGGATCACGTGACTGGCATCTTGTTCACACGGTCAGTGTACAATGTTCACATGGTTGACGTGAGGTTTCACGTGGTTTGTGCGGTGTGCATGTGGTTTGTGTGTGCGTGGCGAGTAGTACGACGCCTACCATGGTTACCTCTTCAGTTGGGTGCCCCAGGTTCTGTGTGAGCCAGACTTGTGCTCAGGGCTTGTCCCAGTACTTGTGTTGTACCATCGAGGTCTGTGTCGTCTGTCCTGGACACCCTCACCCCTTAGTTTGAGTTGTACATCCGGCTGAGGGAAAGACGACAGTGGGATAGCGACTTGTGAGAGTTTGTTGTTTTGTCGCTTGTAGCACGCTCGTAGTTGGGGGTACGGACTCTAGTAGACATCACTGGTCCCCAACTAGTCCTATTACCAGTGCCTCACTCTAGGGAGCTCAGGCCAGAGTCCTTAAAGGTGCCAGGCATGGGTCTGCGGCAGTGTGGTCTGCGGTTGTGGTGTTAGTTGGTCTCCACAGTTGTTTGACTTGTTCTCGTGGAGTGGCAGCTGGACCTTTCGTTCGTGGCTGCAAGGCTGAGAGGTAGACCTGTGTGGTTTATCCGAGTCAGTTGCTGGTGTCGCGAACCAGTTTACGTGGCTTGAGTATGGCGGTCTCTACTTTCTCCTGTGCACCGAGTTGTGGTTTTTCCGTTTATTTATTAAAGTTGGTTTGTGTTAACAACAAATGCTTGGTAGTATTTATAGCTTTAATATCCTACTTAGCTTACTCTATAAATTACTAGCGTAGCCTACAACTTTTGCACTTGAGTTGGTTTGCTCGGTTTTTGGGGGAGTTTCCCTACTGAGCCAGTGACTTGTGAGGCTCACCCCTACTCCCTATAGGTGAAGGAGAGAAGGAGGTTTCCTTACCGGCTTCTAGTTTAGAGCTGCGTCGCAACAGTGTTGGGCCGACGCCTCCAGCAGTGTAGACTTTCTTCTCTTGTACCTCGGGGTATGCCCCAGGCTTGTGTACTTTCCTTAGACATTTGTTGAAATTTGGCTATGTAAATCTAATGTAAATATGTGTGAGATTATGAATCTTATATATATCAGTGTGTTATTTTATGTTTCCACGGACATGAGTGTGATATCCCTTGCGAGGCTACGGCTCGATCGCGGGAGGCGGAGTCAGGTCAAGCTCGTTAGTGGGTTAACGGGTTTGAACGATGTGGTCTGTCACAACTATCAACAACTGAAGCTAAGTACATAGCTGCTGGAAGCTGTTACACTCAACTACTATGGATAAAACAACAACTTGAGGATTATGGACTACACATCAAGACCATTCCATTGCTGTGCGACAACACCAGTGCAATAAATCTCACCAAAAATCCAGTTCAGCACTCCATGACAAAGCATATAGAGGTTAGATATCATTTTATTAGAGATCATGTAGCTAATGGAAATATAAATTTTTCCTTTATAGGTACATTGAATCAGTTAGCAGATATCTTTACAAAAGCCTTATCTGAAGAGAGATTTACATCTATTAGAAGGGAATTAGGCATGTGTAATTTGTAATAGATTTTCTACACATAACTGAAATAATAACAGTTTCAGAATAATGCTCATTCTCTCCCCTGGAAATAAGAAAATCCTTTAAGTGCGTGCGTCATAAATTGCTTTGACGGTTCAATATTTTAAAAAGACCTTATCTATTGCGAAATCGTCTCCTCTTTTGTCGTTTTCCGCATTTATTGTTGTGTCCTTTCAAAAGAAGCTTTAACTTTCACTTTTAAATTCCGTAATCTATGCCACATCGATTCCACCTATCTCTCTCATCTCTTTCGACTCGCCTAGAACGATAAACCCTATCGATTTCGGCATCCTCTCTTTGTGATTTCGAAAGAATCCCTCTGTTCGTGCCAAAATCTCTTGAGGGCTTCTGTTCTACTCCTTCCCACGATCCTCCAGAACCTTTCCCTGCTCAAATCCATGGCGACTTCTGGGGTTTCCGACACTGTTGGTGGCTACGGCATTGCGTTCCTCATAGCAGAACAACAAGAATGGTTTGCAGCGGTGAAGACGAAGCTCTGTGACAACAAGGCAATGGATGTGGCTGATTTGGAGAAGAACGAGATGCACAGCATAGTAGCAGCAATGCAGAGGATGAAGTGGTCAAGAATGGTAACTATTTTAGAGGCAAGTTATCCGGACCTGGTGAAGGCTTTTTACACCTGTTTGAAATCTGAAAGGATGGGTCCCTGACCTACACAGTCAAAGGTACCTCTATTCATATCTCGTATGATGTGTTGGAGAGTCTATTTGGAGTATCTACCAGTGGTCGCAGTGGAGTAGACATTGTTGACATCCATGTCAAGAGACGGGGGATTATCGGTACAGAATACAAGTTGAAGGACGGCAAGATCGACATCAATCAACTGAATGCGTTCAACCGAATTCTGCACTTCATAGTTTGCCAAATTCTAGTGCCTAGGAGTGCTACTTTCTCCACATGCACTAAGGCAGACTCCAATATGATGTTCTGGGCGATTCAGAGCCAAGATATCAACATGGCAGAGGTGATCATTGAGAGGATGAAGTATGCATCTGCAATCATTTGGGAAATGAAGAACAAGCTAAACGTTTCTCTTCCTTATACTCACCTGCTGACAAAATTTTTCTAGCACTACAATATAGATTTGAATGGTGAGGTGTCTGAGAAGATAGGGCAGGCCATCAGAAGCAGAAATCTGAAGAAAAGTGGCTTCTCATTAGTAGCTGGTGTTTGGACTAAGACCTCAGTCGTTGAAGGTGAGGCTATCATTGGAGAGGGTCCATAAGTTCTTCCTGTTCAAGCAGCAGAGGCAGAAGCAGAGGTACAGTTAAGGGTTGAAGCCCAAGCCGCTGATGATCCAGTTGTTTCAGTAGTTTGTGAACAACCAGAAGAGGTCAGAACAGAAATTCCAGTGGTTCAAGAAGAGGAAGAAGAGGCAGCAGTAGAAATTAGAATTGAAGTTCCAGTGGCCAGTCCAAGAAGAATTGAAGAAATTCCTCCCGAGCACATTGAGCCCGTTGGGCAATCCTCAGAGGTTTGTTGCAGCAATAATTAAAGATATTTTGGATACTGTCGCAAATATTCATGGGGAACAAGAAGAAGTTATTACTGAAGTTGTGGCACCAGGCCACAGTGCAGATGTTCCTATGGAAGATGCTCTTGTTCAAGGGGAGCATACAGTTGAGAAGGAAGCAGAGATTTAGCGGGGGAGCACACAGCTAGTGCCCCAGCTGATATGTTCCAGGAAGGGGTTGTGGAGAGCCCCTCAGATGAAGATGTTGATAATGTGGAGCCCGCTGTTAGGGCTCGTGGCAAAGGCAAGGGTGTAGCTTAGATTCCTTTGCTTACTACAAGAGCACACCATAGTTCCAAGAAGAAGAAGCTGAGGGTCAACATGAAGCCAGTAATAAACTGGTTGGATGCTCATGGAGAGATCCTATGCTCATTGCAAAATGAAGTTTCATCCATCTTTGTGAGCCAAAGCACAAGAGCCAAGCAGATTGGAGCAATGAAAGCTGAGCTCCAACGTTTGAAGGGTGAGTTGGGAAGTATTAAACAATTAGTTCAAGCACTATCATTTTTTTGTGAGGGAGCAATTACCCACTCCTACCCCTCCTGCTCCCACTCCTGCAGTACCAAAGAGCAATTCAGGGCCATCAGGGCCAATTGATGCAGCAGAAGAAATTCGGCCACCAGGGCCAAGGACTGAAGAAGAAATCCGGCCATCAGGGCCAAGTATTGCAGAAGAAGAAGTCTGACCATCAGGGCCAGTTGGTGCTGAGGATGCAGGGCCATCAGGGCCAAAGGTTGTTGAGGGTCAGCCAGCACAGGCAGCATCTGAGCCATCAGGGCCATCGGTTGAGCAGCCAGGGCCTCCAGGGCTAGTTGTCGATGAGCAGTCAGGGCCATCTAGGCCAGTGGAATCTCAAGATGAGCAAGGCAGAGTTGAAGCAACTGTAGAAGAGGCTATGCCCCCAGAGCCCCCTTCTTCTCCTCTTCAAACTCCAGCCCCTCCTTCTCCACCTTCATCTACCACTGCTCCTCCAGCTCCTGCCACCTTCAAACAACCCCTACCTAAGCACATTTCCTCACCTACACCATTTCCTACCACAACCTCCTCTTCTCCAGCTTCCTCCACATTAATTCCTTCTCCTCCTTCTGAGGCACCTCCAACATCATCCTCCTCAGCTGGAGCCTCCTCTTCTGGTCCTTCATCTTTTGGACCATCCATACCACCTTCCTCTACTACATATTCTTTCCTTCATCCTCCCACTCCTCCCTCTTTTGTTACAATCATTCCAGAGGGTGCCCAACTTGAAGGTCCCTTTATCCAGGACATCAAAGATGAGTTTGAAGTAGCCATACTTCACTCAGTCCTATTAGTTGGCACTCATATTCATAGGACATGCTCTTCTAGCATCAAAGATGAGTTTGAAGTAGCCATACTTCACTCAGTCCTATTAGTTGGCACTCATATTCATAGGACAGGCTCTTCTGGTGCTTCATCTTTTGGACCATCCATACCACCTTCCTCTACTACTTATTCTTTCCTTCATCCTCCCACTCCTCCCTCTTTTGTTACAATCATTCCAGAGGGTGCCCAACTTGAAGGTCCCTTTATCCAGGACATCAAAGATGAGTTTGAAGTAGCCATACTTTGCTCAGTCCTATTAGTTGGCACTCATATTCATAGGACAGGCTCTTCTAGCCATGTTCCTAAAAAGAGAAAAATATCTTCAAACCTTGCCACCTCTTCTGAGCCTCGTTTTCCACCTCTTTGGTTTTTTCTCACTAATGAAAATCGAAGAAGGTCTATCTATTGTGAATTCCTCCATAAATGCACATTTGCCACCATTTTTGGCCTTCCTCACCTTAATCTAACTGACAACCTAAATATTGTTCTCCCTCTCTCTTCTCTTTCCAAAGCCGAACAGTCAAAAATCTTCTCTATGACTGAGGCTAAATCTGAAGAACAATGGGCTTGGGGCCATTAGTCTTTATACAGACAATTCATATCTGCTAGCTCTGCTCGATTCCCACCCAGGGATCACCCACTCCCTCTCTCTGAGTGATTTGTGATTCATCACAAAAATACATGGGGTCCTTTCATCCAGAAGGAGATCAAGCTCATCAGGTACTTCCAGATGTTTAATGATTACATCTATCTCCATAATCTGCCCGAAGTTCAGCTTGGCCAATTCCGGCGAGCTATTTCTCTTCTTGGTTCGGATACTACTCATACAACCTCCATCCAAGTGGATTTTGCCACTTTGGAGATACCAGATGTTGTGTTTTTGCCTCCACTTCATTCCTTAGTCATGGAATCTGCAGTAGGCCTTATTATTTTTGAAAGATTTGCCAGAGTAATGGGGTGCATTTCAGTGCAGAAAAAAAATTCCCTTGCATTCCACAGATTCATCTACCGGGAATATCACCAGGGCCACATCAAGTCTGATGTTCTTGCCCCTCTTTTGTCTGAATGTGAGCTGCTATCTCCATCAGACTGGGAAAGACTTTACCCTCTCATTGCTCAGCAGCTTCTTGATCTCAATGCTTCTCAGGCCAGATCAAATCAACCTCCTCTGTCTGCTGCACAATTTCTAGATCTCAACTCCATTCATCTTGTTAGAGACCCATTTGTTATGTGGGTTGAGAGATACAAAGTCTATATTTCAATGAAAAAGGAATTGAAGCATCAACAAATCTTCTACCCCATTTCAATATATCAGTTTCTTCAGCATGCCAGCTTTGGTACCTCCAGCACCTACAAAATGTCTCTTGGTAAGGATGAGTATGGAAATTTGTGGAAGCTCAAAGGCAACTGCACATCCAGAGGATGGCTTCTATTATGGGACCTTCTTATTCTATGGTTTATGGAGCCTTCCAAGTTTATTTTGAAGAGCAGGAACGCAAGGCATGGCCGATCATTACTCGCTTTGCCTCCTTTCTGTCCCTTGCTTTCTACATTCCTGTACTTCCTCAGTGAAATAATATAATATCTTTTCTGTCTTCCATTTATCCTTCTTCTCTTCTTTCTTTGTCTACTTTCGTTTCCTTTTGCTTAAATGACAAAAAAGGGGGAGAAAGTATAACATTCTAAAATACATATCTACAAACTTTAATCCCTATTTAGAAAATTTATTTAAGTTTATTTCAGCACATTACATGTTATGTTTTGTCATCACCAAAAAAGGGGAGATTGATGATCAGTCCATCCCCATTAAAATTTTATTTAATTATATATAATTTTGGTAATTAACAAACCCTAACAACTATTTTCTAACAAGTTTTTATGAAGTTACATCCACAAGGAATAAATCAAGCCTAATCTGTAAGTAATCCTTACACTGTATCATTCAAAGTTCAAAGCATGCATTTCTTCTAAGTACACATCAATTTTCCTTGTAGAATAACGACAACGATTTCCCTTACAACATAACGATTTGATAAGTGAGCATCAACGATTTTATCGCTCAATGATTTCATCTTATAATGATTTGATAAGTGAGTATAACGATTTCGATTTCACAACGATTTGTTAAGAGAATCATCGATTTCGGTCTTACAACGATTCGTTAAGTGAAACAACGATTTCGGTCTCACAACGATTCGTTAAGTGAAACAACGATTTTGGTCTCACAACGATTCGTTAAGAGAAATAACGATTTCGATCTCACAACAATTTGTTAAGTGAAACAACGATTTCGATTTCACAACGATTTGTTAAGTGAAACATCGATTTCGGTCTCATATCGATTTCATAAGAGAAAACAACAATTTGACTGTGATATCGATTTCATAAGATAAAACAACGATTTGATAGCTAGAACGATTTACTTATATCTGTACAACAATTTGCTTGTACATCGATTTGTTTATGTTTTATGTTTGAACAACGATTTGCTCAAACAACGATTTGTTTATGTTTAATAACAATTTATTTATGTTTGAACAACGATTTGTTTATGTTTGAACAATGATTTGCCTATATTTGTGTAACGATTTGCATAAACAACGATTTCATAAGTTGAACAGCTATTTCATTGTCATAACGACTTTATGGATTACATTGATTTCATACATGATATTTAAATATATTTTCAAATACTGTGAAAGTCAAAGTCTTCCCACGTGCATCACTTGTATCCTGCATTTATTATGACTGTACACACTTCTATACGTCATCTATCCGAATGCCTTCTATTCCTATCTTTCTATAGCAAACACTTCTCAAGATAGCAGAATGGCATTACTATTTTGGTGTATGTTCTTACTGCATGGTTTCTAACGTTGACTGACAAGCATAGAGACAGTCTAGCTATCTGTGCTTCGACATTTATTGTGTGCAGGTATTTGCCAGTATCATATCTTACGATGTTGGACAACATGAAGCTGAAGGATATCTGGATGAATCTTCTCTTTGCGTGCATGGCTCTAGAACATTAAATGACTGCAAGTTTACCTGTCGCACACGATGGACCATGCAGTCTAACGAGCATTAATCTTAGAGACAACGGTCTCTTCAACAGCTACTTTGTTAAAGTGAAGATATATATACAAGACTGAAGACTCTTAAAAAGTTAGTTCGACAACTTGAATTTTTATGTGATAGAGCCTTCAGAGAATTCCCAAACGAACAAGAAGAGCGCCTACTTCATTCCATCTTTTTTCTGTAGCTCTTAGCTCTCGATCCTTCTTGCTTAACCTTGAGAGAGCTGTTGCAGTTCTGAGAGATTTTCTAGTGCAAATCTTTTCTCTCTCAGACCTTGCCTCAGATCGAGCATTTGTTGTAAGCTTGGTCTAGGGGCCATTCACTTTTATTCACATCTGTTGTGAAGTTTCTCTTCGGGTTGTGAAGAGAAGACCTGTTGGAAATAGGTGGTTTGTATTCCCTTCGTTAAGGAAGGAAGACCTGTGTATCTGGGTGGTTTGTACCTCTTCAGTGTTAGAAGAGAAGGCAAGCTACGGTTGGATGTGTAAGGGTCCTTGAGGGGGACAGTACCCTTGGTTAGTGAAATCCCAAGTTGTTGCTTGGGGACTGGACGTAGGACTCCTTGGGATAGGAGGTTCGAACCAGGATAAAATTCCCTATGTTGTGTGATTGTGTGTTTGCTCTCTTGTCTTCTCTATTACTAACACTAACAATCTATTTCAGTGTTTTTCTGTTAAGCATTTTTGTTGACAGGTTTTATTTAAACAAATTTTAGAATCCCATTCTCCCCCCCTCTGGGCTTGCTAGCTAGGCAACAGTTGTACCCTGCCACTTCATGACTGTGACCTTGTGGTACAAGACTTGAGGTGTTGGGTCATACTATGGTGAAAATTGATGTTGTTCCTCATGCATATCTCCACCTTGAACTTCTTCAGCTTGTTCCTCAACAGAAGGAGGGTCCACCTGAGGTTCCTTAATTGGAGGAGATTGTGAAGGAGGTAGTCCTCTAACCAGCTTATCTCCAGCTAACTTAAACTTCATGAACTTTATGATATTGGCTTGACAGTAGACGTTGTACTTGGGGATAGTTTGAGACTTCTCATTTACTAATGACACTCCTACCTCCTTAAAAATGACCGTTAGATGAGCAGCATAAGGTAGACACCTTCTGAGTTCAGCCCTTGTGGTCTCATGGATTATTTGGAGGAACACCTCAACTAGATTCACCTTTATTTTCTTGACCATGCAAAAGATTATAAACTTCTGAATACTAGTGATTATGCTTTTTTCCACCTCCTTTAGGTGTCAAAATTGTGGTGAGAATGTGGTGCAACATTTTATTCATTGGAGGGAATTTATTGGCATTAAATGTTGTCACTTGTGTTTATCTTAGATCATCCTTGTCATGCTCTAGTCTAGTCAACATAGAATAAGCTTCATGATAACAAAATTTGTAATTGCCATAGTCTTTACCAACTGTAGGAATTTTCAAGGCGTTACTTATCAGTCTATAATTCAACTTGATTGTTACTCCCTTGACCACAGATTCCAAGGTATCCTTGGTTCTAACCAAAGTAACAAAAAATTTTAGACTAACTGTGGAAAATAAGCCCTATGGTCACTTATGAAGCTAGTCTACCCTTGGAATTTAAATAGATCAAAAAGATCTGGGAATGCTGCAATCATACCTTCATCATCAATCTTGACTATCCTGGGTTTTAAGATTTACATGTTCTCTCCTGAACTCTTGGAGGATATGCCTTTAGTGCCTTCTTCCTCTGCTTCAGATTCTTCTGCCTCTCCATCTTCTGCTTTTGACTCTTAGATTTTTCTATTGCTTCATTTTTGGTCCCAGAGTGTTCTTCCTCTCTATTTACGGACACATTCTCTTTTGATTTTTCATCTCCAGATACATTCTCCCCAAACTTATATGTACCCTTCTCATTTTCAGAAACATTCTCTCCAGACTCTTCAGAACTCCCTTCCTCTAAGCTTGAGGAAGGTCTAGCTGGAACTGTAGGAGATGTGGAGACTGAACCTTCTTCAATAGGGTTTTCCTCCTCAACAGAACGTCCTTCCTCTTGGCCTCGGTACTCTTCCTCTTTAGAGGAGCTGCTTTGTTCCACAAGTGTGCTTTTCTTCTTCCCTTTGGATAAAGCCTTCTCCTTAGCCAGTCAGGGATGAGTGAGTTGATGGCTACCTACTTAAAACGGCAGTGCTTTTCTTTTCTGTGGCGTGAACCTCTCTTTAACAATACATCATGTGTTGCTTTTGTTCTTCTCTCAGTAGGCTCTTGGATCACTACACCTGCCATTGCCTTTGCCTTTCCACCCCTTCGCGACGCGAACTTTGGAGCCATTGCGATGGAGAAGTAGAGATTGCTTCATCGAAGAGGAAGGTGATGATCAGTCCAACTCCATAAATATATTATCTTTTATTATATGTATTTTTGGTGATTCACAAAACCATTGAAAACATTATCTAACGTCTTTCTCTGAATTTTATTAATAGGCATCAAGTCAATTAAAATTAATAACTTGTCCACACACACTATTATTTGAAGTTCAAATCATGAATTTCATAAGTAAAACAATGATTTCCATCGCACAACGATTTCATAAGTAAAACAACGATTTCCATCACACAACGATTTCATAAGTAAAACAACGATTTCCATTGCACAACGATTTCATAAGAAAAATAACGATTTCCATCGCACATCGATTTCATATCACTTAAACATCGATTTCGTTGATACATCGATTTCATATCACTTAAACATCGATTTCGTTGATACATCGATTTCATATCACTTAAACATCGATTTCGTTGATACATCAATTTCATATCACTTAAACATCGATTTCGTTGATACAATCGATTTCATATCACTTAAACATCGATTTCGTTGCTACATCAATTTCATTTCACTTGAACATCGATTTCGGTAAAACAACGATTTCATTATCGACTTCACTTAAACAACGATTTCATCATTAAAACAATGATTTCATTATTGATTTCACTTAAAGAATGATTTGGTCACTACAATGATTTTGTTTCACTTAAAGAATGATTTAGTCGCTACAACGATTTGGTCGCTACAACGATTCTGTTTCACTTAAACAACGACTTGGTTATTGCTACAACAATTCGGTTGATACATCGACTTCTGTAGAACAATGATTTCATCTCTACAACGACTTCCTATGAAACAACAATTTTATTTAAACAATGATTTCGTCTGTACATCAATTTCATTCATATAATGATTGCATACAGAACAACGATTTCACTATTTTATGGTTACATCGACTCTATTTCAACATAGATTTTGTTTATATAGTTATGACAACGATTTCATGAATTTGTCAACTCTCTTCACAACGATTATGGTTTAAAAAATTGACACATACTTTCATTATCTTCTCATATAATCTTGAAAATAATTATCCTTCATGATATTCAAATGTATTCTTTTTAAATCTCTATGGAGTTCAACTCTTCCCGTGTATAACACTGTATCTCATGCTCTTGTGCATTTATTGTGTTAGTACACATCTCTGCATGAAATATATCAGTGTGCTTTCTACTCCTGTGTTCTTTAAACAAAAGCTTTACATGGTGACAAAATGGCATTTCCTTTTTGGCGTATTTTCTTATTGTATGCCATCTAACGTTGACTGACAGCTTAGAGACAGTTGAGCTGTCTATGCTTCAGTATTTATTGTGCACAGATTTCTGCCAGTATCACACCCTACAACATTGGACAAACAACAAGCAAAAGATATCTGGATGATCCTTCTCTCTGTGCGTGTCTCTCTGGGCATTTAATGGCTGTAGGTATTCTTGGTACCCACGTTGGACCATACTCAACTTGCGTGCCTCAGACATAGAGACAACAGATACTTCAAAGGCTATTTTCTCAAGAGAAGATATATAGAAGACCGATGACTCTATGCAAAAGAACTGGTTATCCTTTGGAGCACCTGGTAGAAGAGCTTGTTCATTCAGGCAATCAGTTTTTAGCTCTTAAGCTCTCCACTGCCACTTACTTAGTCTTTTGAGAGCTTGTGTAAGATCTGAGAGAATCCATTGTAGACACTCATTTCTGGCCCATAAGTTGAGCCAAATCCCTTGTCATATCATTAACGCCCCACGTTGGCTCATCATCGCCTAGCTGGATTTCTCTGATCATGGCATGTTTCTCATTAGTTCATTGCCCTGGTAGGTTCTTCTTGGTCATATCAATCAGTCTTCATCATCATTTCGTAGCTCTTTGAATTGGGAGTTCAACGCTTTAAACTGCACACCAATCCGATACCCATGCGAGGAGATCAGATACTTTGAATGAGCCATATGCTGAAAGTTCATGAACGCGACCATAGTCCTGTCGCGTTCTACTTCAGAAGACGACATCCTTTATGTCTCGTTCTTCCTTACATAGATTTCCCTTCAAGCCTGAATCGATCTCCTTCAGAAGGCAACACCTCAATATGTTGCGTTCTTATTTGGCATTTTAATTCCCTAAAAAATTTGCCAGAAAATGCTTAAAAGCTTTCCTTCTATGGAAGGCAACATATCGAAGTGTCGCGATCTGATAGCGACCATGAGGCTGTCGTGTTCTGGTTTCCATGCAACGTGGCTTTTCCTAGTCAGACTTGGACCCCTATTATTCATGAATAATCAGTCTTTTAGTAGGTTTAGAGGTGTCCAAATCCTTCCAAACTTAGAGGAAACCTTCCTCAGGGTGTCCTTTCCATGTTCTGACTCCTCTTGACTGAGTACACCTACCCAAATTCGGACTTTCCCCCATTATTCTCCTCCCAGACTGTTCAAGAATAATCACATATAAATCTCTTCATAGAGCATGGTTTAAAGCAAGGCTGGCGTCTGCTTCTTCCTCTCCCAGAGAGCTTCGAGTTCCCAGAAGACCTCTCAGCCTCCAGACGACCAGGAAGTGCCCCCCAGGGCGATTTCTACTCATCTACACTTTCTCTCTCCTATTCTTCTTGATTTTTCTCTTCATACATGCATGTTTAGATCTGTTTTCTTCGTAGATTTACATTAGAACACTCCACAGACACCACTTTTAATCACCCAAAGGGATTAAAACCCCACCCCACGTGAGTTCCTCCCAATTATTTCATGTTTACTTGTTGTTTTGGGATAGATTCTACACCAAATGTTTTTTCTAATCGGTGTTCTGTTCTTTTGATGTTCTTGGTAGGGTTGTAGAAGACAGTAGAAGCATGAGGCTCTTGCCCCTTGGCCGGTTGAGGAGCAGGAAGAAAGAAACCCATAGTCTTCATCTTCAATTGCAGAAGGCAACGAGGCTCTTGTCGCGATCTAAGGAAGGCGATGGTCGGCACGTCGCGTTCAGAGAACCATAAGGTGGCACCTCCATCGTCGCGTTCACAGGACTAGGTACTCTTCTGCAACTTTCTTCCTTTTCCAAGGTAGTTAGCAGTCCCTTCATCTCTTCATATTTTTGCAACTACTTTGGTTGCGATCACGGTCTCTTTTCCTTATTTTTAATCATCAAATTTGGGGAGTAAATCCTATGATTACACCTTTTGGCGATCACGGTGGGACCTCTTGTGCCTATCGTGCTTGTTACTATCTTCCCCTACATGTTTCAATCCTTCATGTGTGCGGTTATTCTTTAGTTTTTGCATTTTTCCATTTATTTTACTGCTATTTTGAGTTCTGCTACACTGACTGAGAAGGCAATGTTGAAATCGTCGCGATCTGGAAGGTGACAGGGAGGTCGTCGTGATCAGGTCAGTGCTCTTGATTCCATCTATTTCTGTGTTTTGGGTTTATTTCAAGTACTCCATCCATGATCTGAGTTGTTTTGTCCCTAATCGTGTTTTTACAAGTCTGTTTGTCCTCCATGCTATAGGGTTGTTTGATTTTTCGTGCATAATCAGGTCCTATCTGACCTCTGTCTATTGCGAAGAAGAACGTGACGAGCTTCATGTTGCTATCCTAGTCACGACAGGTGCATTGTCGCCTTCTGCTTCTGAGAGCAGGTCGGTCTGATTTCTGTTTTGTTAGTCTTAGGCTAGATTTTGCATGCACTCCGGTGCATGTAGGCCGCATACATACTTCCATACTTTTAGTTTAGGATTGTCCTCCTCGGCGACGCCCGCTCTCTCGGCCACATATTTCTTGTGTCCGACTAGAGCACTCGCTTGAGGGCCTCCATAAGTCCCCGCTGACCATGGATTCCCACATGGCTGCTAGGCTGGTTGTATCTGTTGCCACCTAGATTTAGGATTCATGCATTGGTGAGTCTGTGAGAATCCTATTCAAACCCGAAGTTGGAAGCCTTCTCCCTTTAGGAAACCCTTCCTTTGAGGGAACTTGCTAAAAGATCAATCCATTAAAAGGCAAACTTGAACCAAATAAAAGAAACCATCATCATTGCCAATTGCTTGCTTTGGGTGAGACTTTTTCTCTTTCTTTTGTTTGCATAGGGTTGCTTGTTTAGGAAACTAGGTGTCTGTTTAGGTTAGGGTGTCTCTTAAGTCTGGATAGGCTTTCCTTGTTTTGGTGCATCTAAAATTCCCACTTTCCAAATATGGAGTCTTACTTGAACCCAATCTATGGTAATGAGAATCAAGACGCTACTTTCTACACCTCCATGACTATGAGGAATCTCTTCCTCATGACCTCCTTGAGGAGTCGACCCGAACCTAGGTTGCTACAGTTCATGCCAGTGAGAGCCATCATCCCAATGACGATGGCCCGTCACTAAATTTCCATTCTCCTCATGCAGATGATCAAGCTTCTCAACTCATGCGCCTATTTCCTTAGCTTGATCAGTCTCAAATCCAAAATCTCATGACGGCCCTCAAAGGAAAGGCCGCCTCGTCGCCCTCACCCAGAGCGGGCACCTCTCGCCCCATCGCATCTACCTCCGGCCCCCGTATTATCACGGGACTAGCCGACAACACCCCCATCCGGCCACGGGCCAGTCGATTCACTGCCTTCAAGTCTGAGCACTATCATTCACGTGAGTTGAGGCCCTGGTCTGCACCATATCTCCCTTGCCATCCACCACAGCTTGAGCCGCGCGCCAGGCCGGCATCTCGTGCCCCCTCCTTGTACGCTCAACCCTCCGCCGCTCCCGACATGATGTCCGAGTGGGCGTCCATTAAGAAGGAACTCCAAGTGCTGCGAAGGCAAGTCGACCCTAGGCAGCACCATGATGTTCACATGCCTAACTTCAATGGCCTGTGGGTCCCATCTCCATCCAAACTTCCTAAGTACCGCAAGTACAATGGCTCTGGAAACCCATACATTCATATCAAGGATTTCATCTATGAGTCTGCACCCTATCAGCATGATTGCCTCTTGATGGCGTATCTGTTCCGTCGGTCACTGGACGGGCCTGCACTAGACTGGTTTTATTCTTTGCTACCTGAGGATGCAGAGGACTTCTCCACAGTGAAAAGGAAGTTCCTTGAACAATTCCAAGATAGGGTCGGGCCAGAATACTCTCTTACAGATCTCATAGCTGAAAGGATGAAGTCAGATGAAGATTTCGCTACATATGCCGACAGGTGGAGACAGATGGCCACACAAGTCCCGGGATACCTTCCGGAGGGAGAAAAGGTCAAGATCATCATTGCCAATGCAACCCCTGCCTATAAGAATATCCTAGCAATGAATGATATCACTACCATGCATCAAATCTACAGTCGGGTCCGGTTCATCCAAACCCAACTCAAAGACTCCCTCATACACTCCATGTTCGAACCCTAAAAGTCTCGCTTCCAAAGAAAACCTCAGGGGCCAATGACCGACGGTGTCCAAGTTAACGAGCAGGTGAGTGCATTCAACCCTGCCGGCCAGAACAACAACCGTCAACCTTACACTGCCCAGGGTCAAAACCGCACCAATCCCCCACAAGGCCAGTAGCCCCAATATAACCAAGTACCACCTCCCGATGGCTCCCAACAAAGGCGTCCCCTAGGTCCAAGGAGAACTCAATACCCGCCACTTCCTGAAACACTCTCCGACATCTTCTTGGCCCTGATCTCCACAGATGCCATCAAACTCCCTCTGGAAAGGCCATTGAACTCAAGTGTGGACCAAACAAGGTATTGCATGTTCCATCGGCAGCTAGGCCACACTATTGAGCAGTGCTTCAAATTCAAAGACCTGGTGTATGATCTCCATGAGCAACATAGGCTGGACTGGATAGCTCTCCGAAGAGTAATCAGAGATATCAAAGAAAGGCATAGGCAGCAACAGTAGCAAAGGTAGCAGCGCCAACCACTCCCTCAACAACAGCAGCAACAACAGCCGTTGCAGGACCTAGGGATTGTCCATAACCCACTCCCAAACCACCCGCCAGCTCCCAATCCACCACCACCACCAGCCCAGGTGAATCCTATCGTCCACCACCCCCCTCCTCAAGCTAACTGGATGTATGATGATGAATCTGATGTTTAGCAGATGATGGCCATTAACCACCAGTATCCTCAACAACCCCAAATAATACAACCAGCCAACAGGGCTCCCCAATCAGTCCCTCCTTTAGTTTCTCAGGCCAACGCTATCATACTACCCATCGCCTCAACATCCATGCCAGTCGCTATGCCCTCCATTATTCTACCACCTACCACATCCCTCACTCCACCTATCTCCACGCTACCACCACCCGTCATAACCACTCCCACACCCATCATCTTGCCACCACCTGGGCTGGATCAACCCTCCGCCGCCACCCTATCCTCCAACAGACAAACTGCCACCCAACCAACCACCCTACGGAGCGGACGAGTCTTTCGTCGCTCGTATCCACCCATCTCCACGACCTCCACCAGCCAAAGCAATCCCCAACAGGTCCTGCAACCACCTTAGCAATAGCCTCAACAGCAACCACATGATGAGGGGGTGATTGAGCCACTACTTGATACACATTATGATATCCTCAAGCATCTTGATCATGTGCCAGCTAAAATCTCCATACTGGAATTGATAAAGAGATCCAAGGAGCACCAGGAAGCATTGAGAAATTTCTTGCAAAGGGTAGTGGTGAATGAGGACATGCTTGCCGACAGACTGTCGAGTGCACTAGCCATGGTGACTTGTGGGCCGGCTATCACATTTGCCGAGAATGAACTAGCACCCCCAGAAGCCAGGAGGCTCCCGCTCTGCGTCACCCTAGTCATTAACCATGTAGCAGTAGGGGCAGCACTGGTCGACACTGGGGCGTCAATAAACGTCTGTCCATTGAGCACTCTGAGAGCATGTGATGTGTCGGAGGGGCTGTTAAAACTGACACCAACCACCATTGCTGCATATGATAACTCCAAAAGATCTTGCCATGACATGGTGACTGTACACTGGGGCCACTAGCTGTCACCGTTGATTTCTATGTGCTTGACATCGACCCCATGTTCAAGGCTATTCTGGGGCGTCCATGGTTAGAAGCACTGGGGGCCGTACCGTCCACTGCACACCAATGTCTTAAGTTTCCTTTCCAAGGACGGGTGATCAAAGTCAAAAGCATAGCCACTACCCATACAGTCGATGCCATCAATGACACTCTGCTACCAGCTGTGTAGCCCGCCAATAAGCCCATTGTCTCGGTGTTGGACATCAACTATTCTTAGGCCTACTTGTTCCACTCCAAACAAGAGGCCAGTCCTGCACATGTTGATGCAGTCAAGAGGAAGGAGCCACTAAACACTAAGGGGTGGCAAATCATGATGAAGCTCAGCTATGAAGAAGGAAAAGGCCTAGGGGCAGAACTACAAGGCATCACCAAGCCCATTCTAGACATCATGATGAAAAGCCGATGGGGACTTGGCTATAGGGAGAAGTCCAAGCCATGGTCATCTAGCACGTCCACCCTCAAGGCCGATCGTGAACCACTCACATGGACACTATGTGTCACTTTACCAGAGGCCCAACTCAACCAGGGTACAACACTGTGGTGGTCGAGGCAGAGCTATCACAACATGATATACATGGTAGACATTTCTCTAGGCACATGGCCCCTATGCTCACATACAAGGCACTGGAAACACTCCGCCCAGGAAAGAGACAGAAGACAGGGGACCCAGAGGCTGAATGGTACCATTGGTTCAACATGGAGGACCTCTCTATAGCCTTCAGCCGTCTATTCTGGGAAAAGGAGAGAACATGGCCGCCAGCTGTAGCCGAACTACTTGATCCGCCCACATCCATCACATCCAAGAGGCAGCTAATGAGTGAAGCCACAGACATGGGAGAGCCAGACATTCCCTACGAAGAAGGGAAGATGGTGGACGAGCTGTGGAGGGGCATGTGCCTGGCCATCCATCCATCACTCCTGTGCTCCCTCCTTCCAAGCCTTGTCCCTTCATCCCCTCCCTTACTCATCCAATTGTCTCCTCAACTCCTGACAGCTACGCACATCATCCTCACTCCTAACGTCCCACCTTCAGTCCTCTCTGCTTTGCAATCTGATCCGAGCGACCATGAGATCACTCTCTCGTGTTGTATGCTCTCCACTGATCTCCAAAAAAAATTGCCAATCTTCAAATGCATATTGAGGTCGAGGAGCCGGCATACCTCCTTCACCCTCCTGATCAGGAGCACCCCTCAACTGGGGCTTCCCCTCCCGCTCCTTCATTAGGAGCCATTCTCTTCGAGGACCCCATGTCCTCCCCTAGTCTTGTAGAGTCATCTAGTCAGAAAGAGTCGTCTAGGTTAGAAGAGTCTAATCTTAGCTTAGGTGAGTCTAGGGTAGAGAGTCAGGTCAACCCAACACCCGCCAAGTCCAAACGTCACCCTAGGAAGCAACGGGGCAAGGCTATTCCCCGGAGATACCTTCAAGAGCTAGATCGGCGATGTCAAGCATTGTTGCTAAAATAGAGGAGTTCACAAAGGATGCGTTGGTGTTAGAAGAGGAGATTGAGCAGGATGGGGTGTTCGTAGATGATGGTTTTGGCATCTATGAGATCATGAATGATGAGGACCCAATCGATGAAGAGGATGGCGAAGTGGATGACACTGTCGAGATGTACGCTAGTGGGGTAAGGAGATTTGATGAACCTACAACGACAGTGGATGAACCTACTAAGGAAGTCAATCTTGGAATAGAAGAAGATCCCAGGATAGTGATTATTTCAGCGAACCTCCCTCCTGATGAAGAAGAGGAACTTGTGCAAATTCTGAGGGAGTACAAGGATACATTTGCCTGGTCGTATGAGGACATGCCCGGCCTAGACCCCTCATTAGTGGAGCACCGACTTGTGTTAAAAGAAGGGTAAAAGTCCATAAAACAAAAACTTAGAAGTTTCCACCCACTTATGGCCCTGAAGATGAAGGACGAAGTAGACAAACTCCACAAGACTAGATTCATCAGGGTAGTGCTTTATCCGAATTGGGTGGCGAATATAGTCCCGGTCATGAAGAAGGATGGAAAGGTCAGAATCTGCATGACTTCCGGGACCTAAATAAGGCATGTCCAAAAGGTGACTTCCCACTTCCTCACATTGATGTGCTGATTGATAACAGCGCTGGGTATGAAACCCTCTCATTCATGGATGGATATTCAGGCTATAACAAAATCCGTCTAGCTCCTGAGGATCAAGAGAAAACATCCTTCACCACGCCGTGGGGAACATACTGTTACGTAGTCATGCCATTTAGGCTAAAGAATGTTGGGGCTACCTATCAAAGGGCGATGATGGCCATCTTCCACGACATGATGCACGTCTATGTAGAAGTGTACGTGGATGATATTTTTGTGAAGTCAAGAACCAGGAGAGAACACCCCGAGATCCTCACCAAGGTGTTGCAAAGATCAAGGGAGTACAAACTGAGAATGAATCCAAAGAAGTGTGTGTTCGGGGTATCGTTAAAAAAGTTGCTAGGCTTCATAGTTAGTAAGCGGGGAATGGAGATCGATCCAAACAAGGCCATGGCTATTGCGAAAATGCCGCCTCCAAAGAACATCTCACAACTAAGAGGCTTGATTGGGCGTCTGCAATTTATTATAAGATTCATATCACAAGATTCACAAAGATGCCGCTCATTCTATGATCTCTTGAAAGGAGAGGCGAACTTCGAATGGAATGACAAGTGCCGAGAAGCCTTTGATGATTTGAAGAGGTATCTCATGAATCCCCCAGTTTTGCAACCCCCTGTACCTGGGAAACCACTAATCTTATATCTCTTAGTCATCGAGGACTCCCTAGGTGCTGTCCTTGCACAACACGATGAATCTGGAAAAGAAAGGGCAGCATACTATCTCTCCAGGCTTTTCAACACCGCAAAACCCAAATACACCACTGCAGACAAAACTTGTGCCGCACTCGTGTGGGTAGTTCAAAAACTCAAGCACTACTTTCTTGCCTACGAGGTCAAGATGATCTCGAGGATGGATCCACTTAGATACCTCTTAGAAAAACCTGTCCTCTCTGGTCGGCTTGCGCACTGGCAGAGCTTCCTCTCCCAATTCGACATCTCTTTGGTGGTCCAAAAGGCCATCAAAGGGTATGTCATTTCCGAGCACCTTACCCATCTTCCATTACCTTATAGCGATTCCATCCGAGAGGAATTTCCCGACGAAGAGCTCTCGGTTATCTCTAGAGATCCCTTCTGGTCCCTCCACTTTAATGGTGGACTCAACTCTCAGGGACGGGGCATTGGAGCCATGCTGCTCACCCCGGAGGGTATTACCATCCCCATTGCTTTTCAACTCACCTTTTTCGCCACTAATAACATGTCTGAGTATGAAGCTCTCCTCGCTGGTCTTAAGCGTGCTTATATCTTGGGTGCATCTCACCTTAGAATCATAGGAGACTCTTAGCTTATTCTGCGGCAGGTGCTCTCAACTTACCGCACTCGTGACCCAAAGCTTAAACCATATCAAGATCTGGTCATGTTGTTGGCAAGGTAGTTCCGCAAGCTTATCTATGTCCACACTCCTCGATCACAAAATATCCTGGCTGACGCCTTGGCGTCACTAGCTTCATCTCTATCCTTCCCTCTGAGTCTCCGGACCGAGACAATTGTCATCCAACGGCTCGATGTTCCATCTCCCCAAGATCCTTGGTTCAAGAACCTTAGGACAACCTTAGAAGAGAGGACTAGGAAGAGATAAGTGCAACAAGTCATGTTAGCTGAGCTTGAGGAAATCTTAGATGAAGAGGAATTGCCATGGTATTTTGAGATTGAGCAATACTGTAATGATGGGTCGTATCCCGAAGGGGCAAATTCGGAGGATCGCAAGGCCATAAGAAGAGCCGCCTTAAGGTACACAGTCGTTGGAGAAGTTTTGTACAGGCGGGCTCTTAATGGAGTTCTTTTGAGATGTCTCAATGATGACGAAGCTTGGAAATTGGTAGAAGGAGCTCATGCTAGTGAATGCGGAGGACATGTCAACAGTCAGATGCTTGCTAAGAAGATCATTAGGCAGGGCTACTACTGGCCAACCCTAGAAGAAGACTGCACCATCTACGTCCGTAGGTGTGTCAAATGCCAACTCCATGCTGATAAAATTCATGCTCCTTCATCCTCACTTCATCCACTCTCCACACCTTGGCCATTCTCCATGTGGGCTTTTGATATTGTTGGTCCCCTTGGTGATCCTAATGCTCAAACCAAACAAAAATCCTTCATCCTCACAGCAACTAAGTATTACACCAAGTGGGCAGAAGCAGAAGCGTTTTCAGAAATCAAAGCATCCACAGTATGCCGCTTTATCATGAAGAATATTATCTCGCGGTTCGGAGTGCCAAGCAGCATCGTCACAGATAACGGGCCACAATTCATCTCACAAGAACTTCAGGACCTCTGTAAGAAAAACAACATCACTCTACATCATTCATCTCCATATTACCCACAAGGCAACGGCCAAGCTGAAGCAACTAATAAAACCCTTCTTAAAATCTTGAAGAAAACTTGTGAATCGCACAAATTCGCCGATTGGCCAGAAAAGCTAATAGAGGCTCTATGGGCCTATCGTACCTCTGTCCGTACTCCCACGGGACAAACCCCGTATGCTCTCACTTATGGGATGGAGGCGGTAGTTCCATACGAGATCCTGATCCCTTCACTAAGAGTCCAATTAGATAAGGAGCTTAATCTTGACGAACGTCGAGAGGCGTTGCTAGTCCAATTCGAACTCTTAGATGGAAGGCGACTTATGGCAGCCAATCATGTACTCTCATATCAAAGGCGAATCTCAAGGTCTTTTGAAAAGAAGGTAATTGAGCGAAAATTCCAAGAGGGTGATATGGTCTTGAAACGCATTTTTATCAAACCTAGAGGTTCAAGGTCTAAATTGCAACCAAATTGGGAAGGTCAGTATGTTGTGAAAGAGGTGTATCCAAGAAATGCCTACTGCCTAATCAATGTTGAGGGCATAAAATTGTCACATCCGTGGAATGGGTTGTACCTCAAAAGATTCTACCCCTAGGTCTTCAGGTGTAAGGCCACAACACTTAGATTAGGGACAACCCCATGTTAAGAGTCTGAAGTCCTTTCCTAAATCATCAAGGGTTGCCCTAAGTTAGGACCCACATACACACGGCAAGCCCGGGCGACTGCACTTAGTAGGTATCGTACCTATAAAGGTCCTACTTTAGCGATGCGACAATCATTCTCTCCCAAATCGGTCGAAGTGTAGGGGAAAGGGTCGTAAGGATGAGGTTGTCAACCTTAGGCATACCTTGATGAGAGGAAGTCACAAACAGGGACGGTCAAATAACAAAAGCAAAGGAACAAAAAGCAATAGAAGGGATAGAAAAATACATGATAGAATAGGGGCATGTCAAAGAGTGGCAAAGTCCCCATGGGACGCTTATGAGCCCGGTCGTATGCATGCCCAGACAGTGCAAATCCATAAGAAAGACCACAAAGTCCCTACGCAACAGACCTAATTTTTGAAGGGTATGCTGTGGGAAGAAGCCGAACCCAACATCCTTAAACCTACATTAGACTTTCCTTAAATAGTCTTTCATTTCCCTCTATAAGATTGGGTCATTTCTTAGGTATGGCCTAAGTAGCTGCACTATTGACTAAGGGTAGCCGCCCATGGCATGTCACCTCTAAATGCACGTCCTATCCTAGTAAGGTCCTTGGTGAGAAGGGGAGGTGATCAAGACTCCAAACTAGCGTTTGAACTGGTCTATGTGTTGTGGCCCAAAAGGGCGACTACCTTCCGTCTCGTGCGTCTTATTTTAGGAAGGGCTAACGTCGGCTTTAAACATCTTTCAAAGACTCAAACAAATCAAATATTTCAAAACTCAAAAAATTAAATATTTCAAAAACTCCAAAAAAAATCAAATAATTCAAAACTCCAAAGAAAATCAAATATTTCAAAAACTCCAAAAAATCAAATATTTCAAAACTCCAAAAAATCAAATATTCCAAAACTCCAAAAAAATCAAATATCCCAAAACACCAAAAAATGTTTTCAAAATCCCAAAGAACACTTTACTCATTCATTCATACATGTCATTTATTTATGTCTTTTAGCTTATTTAATAAGGCTTAGCCCCTTAACCATTTATGAAGGTTGTCCTAAGTGTGCAGGTCGCAGTAGAAGAAAAAAGCGGCAACTCATATCTTACTCGTCACTATCACAGTACCACATTCCATAGACAAAAGATTCCATTTTATTCCACTCCATATCTACATCATCATCATGATACATCATGAATAAAAGGCAAAAAGTACAAGTCGTCAACTGCTCTCCCCTGTACCCTCAGGTGGGCGAGAGGGTGGAGGGGCCATCTCCGTTAGCCCAGTCGTGCTCCCCTCGGCCACTCCCTCGCGTCTTCATCCCTCCTCCTCGTTCCCCCATCGTCCGTAGGAACCCGTCAAGTAATGCCCCGCTGAGGCGCTAGGGGCACTGCTCCTGCTGGCCGAGGAGCGACTCCGGCCGACCAGCGACAGGGCTTTCTCTAGCCCCCTCATCTCTGCCTTGAGAACCAAGACGGTCTCACGCTCTCTCCCTAGCTGTGAATGGAGCTCTTCCACCTCTCAGTGCAGCCCCGTTGCCTCATCCACCTAAGGGCGTAGGCACACCTCTGCCATCTCCGCCTCTAGCGCGGTTGTCCGTGCTAGAGCGTCCCTCAACTCCGCCTCCTGCAAGTCAAACACTTGTCAATAAGGGAAATAAAGAACAAAGGGCAGGAAATTAATAACTCACCCACTCACGTAGCTGGGCCATGGCATCTTCCGCCCGGGTCACTGCTGCTACCAACTGACCCTCCAGCACGGAGCGGCCAGGCTCGTCCTGGGAGGTGGAAGCACCCCCCACCATCTGCTGTGCGCACTCCAGCTCGGCGCGCTGCAAAGACAAACACAGGGGTCAGTCAACTAAAGTCAAGAATAGAAAGGATAGGAAATAGAACACTCACCAGCTCGGTCATGGTTTGCTAGAGGTCGTCCCTCTGCTGGATCATGGAGGGAAGGACGCCCTCGAGGAAGGCGATCCGACCCTCGGGGTCGAACTGCAAACATAGGTCAGGTTAGCCAAGGAATTACTAGTTAAATATTTAGAAAGGGCTAAGTTAGTGATACTCACCGGTCATCGCGTCCCCCTGTAGACCTACGCTATCACACCCCTCCAATTTAGCAGCGGAATAAATCGGAGGAAAACGTGAGCAACAAGTATGGTAACGACAATTGCGAATACTTTCGCAAACATCAGAGCATCTAATAAACAATAATTGGAATAAACTCTTTATTTCATTATAAAATCACTAAGATTATTACAACCACTAATTTAGAGCCAATACATAGGGGTCATTGACATCATTACATTGAAAAGAAATCTAAAGCAATAACTACTAGACTCCATTGTACTAGGGCAACTTCATGACTTGACTCCGGGTCACTCATCACTCGGGTCCTGTCCCATTGGTGTGTGTAACGTCATTGTCCGACTTACCTGTGACACAATAACAAATAACGAAGGGTGAGCGATAACGCCCAGTAGGACTTAAATCTCAGGCTCAAGCAGGCTTTAAATAATTAATGCATTAAATGGCAGAGTAACTAATGATAGAGCGAGTCATGTAAAGTCGAGAAAGTAATAGCACAAGTAACATGGTTCAGATAGCAGATGAATCAAGTATAGCACGATGATTAAAGTCAAGTCACGATAGAAACGATAACAATGCAACAGCATATAGCGACAATGGCAAGCATTAGCAAGCGACAGGTATAGTAAGGAGAGATAGTAGTTGGTCATGTAAAGAGTAAATTGCACTTTGATTGATTTTCATCAATCGAGATAGTATAGCACTTTTGATTAACTTTTGTCAATCAAAATAGTAATGGCACTTTGGTTATCCGTAGATAGCCGAGAGAGTATAGCACGTTTATTGTCATTAGACAACGAGAGAGTAGAGCACTTTGAATGCGATTAAGTCACGATAGTACGCAATAACTCAAGATAGCAAGTATCAAGTAGAGCAAGTAGAGCATATGACAAGATAGCGTGTAACGAGATAGCATGTAACGAGGTAGCGTGTATGGTTGCACAATGGTGCACTAGTAGAATACAACAATAGTCACTTCTAGGACAGTAGCTGTTCAGTAACAGTCTGCGATAGCACAGTAATCGCACAGTATGTCTGAACTCTTTAGACTAATAGTATAATAGTTTGTGATAGCACAGTAATATAACAGTACATATGAACTCCTCAGACTAAAAGGATAATAGTCAGATGTCTAGCCAATATAGTATAGTCAGAACCGGTGCAATGCAGAACACCGTCTATAGCCCTTGCAGGTATTTTGGGTGGCTCTCTGCCACCAGGACTAGATTGGAGCCCCTCGGACACTCTCCGTGCCCTGCACAGTATGCATTGGATACAGTAGAGTCACAAGACCCATATTATAGAGCTAGACAGTCATGAACAGTACAAAACAGTAGGAGCCACACAGCTCAAAGAGTACCAAGAGAGTACTAGATGAATAGACGAGAGAGACGAGATAGTAGAGTGAACGTGAATAGACGAGCGAGTAGAGTATAGATGAGATCTTATGGTCATTGCACAAGAAACGTCGAGTAACGAGCGATAGTAACAGTTGCACAACACACGCGTACGACGTTGGCAGTCAGGTGGAATACACAACCCTTCTGCTGGCCTCGTTATGCACAGGTCCAGAGGTCCGGCGTGATTCAAGATAAGAGCGAGAGCAACTATGGCTGTTTGGATCATGTTGATCCCTAAAGGGTATCATAGGTGTTAGGGTACAACCGGCTCATCGACCATGTGGGAATCCATGGACAGAGGAGACTTACGGAGGTCTTGAACAAGGATTCACTAGTCCGGCAGAAGGAATATCCGACGGAGAGTTCGTCCAAGTCAAGGAAAGTGTGTATATAGAAACAAGTGCCCGACGTTCTAGAGGAATTCTAGAACAGTGGAGCGTCGGTAACGGTATTCCCAAACAACGCGAGAAACGAAGACAAGTTCATTTAAAATAGAGCAATTTAATGTACATTATTGCAATAAATTAACCAGATACATTAAGTCAAGCCATAATTGGATGGTTCAAGTGTGTGAATGTGTGAGAGAAATCATAGATAGAAAGATGTCGTGTTATTACATTTTAAATCATTCAATATGACTCCATTTTATAACATGTGTTTTTAGTAAGTTTGATAATAAGGCAAGAAGTGGATAATCGGCAAGTAGAGAGCATGATCATGAACTTAAAATCAATTAAAAATTATGTAAACATGTTTTAACTTTGATATGGGTTGATAAATGCATGTTAAGACTTTCTAGAACCTTACTAGAAGAGATCAAACTCACACATGCAAAGAATGACTCAAAACGACGGAAACCAAGATGTATGCCTTTTAGAAGGCAAATGCAATCCCATCCCTTCACTTCCTAAGGTCATAAATTATTGATTTTTCATTCAAATCTCACACATGAATATTCCAAATTGAAGCCCTTTGAATGAGGAATCCAGCGAAGAAAACAGCTCATCAATCCGAGGTCTATAAAAAAAGTTATGGCCGATTAAGCAGACACAGGCAGAACGTGACGCATTGCCTGCCGCCTTCTGAAAGTGAACGCGACCATGAACTTGTCACCTTCTGAAAAAGACCACGAAACGGCCTGATTTTTGGTATGGGTCGCGACCATGATGTTGTCGCATTATGGTAGCGACGTGTCGACCTATCGCTACCTGAAAATGATGTTTTTGTTGCTTTTTCTACCTATTTCCAACTCCGACTTGGATTGGGTTTGACAGCTGTGGGTTTGAAAAATCAAAACAAATGCTAGGGTGATCCAAATTGAGTGAAACCACCTTTGTTAGTTATATTACTTCCAATACTTTGTACAGTAGCAAATAATTGAGAAACAAAGGTTGTTTGACTAGGTAATAAAACGTGTTGTGACTAACTGCATGAATCTGACATAGTGTTAATGTTCGGGCAAATACTCTTAGTACGATCAACAAAAATTGGGGAAAACAGTGCCAAATGAAAGTAGACTCATGAGGTAACAAGTTCTCTGTTGAACACTTGGTCTAAAAACGACTCCACAAAGAGATATGGAACTTGTAACACAAGTCAAGGTTAAACCATAATAGTACATTGTCAAAATCATGCAAGATTTAATTCGTGACAAAGGATGGATAAAAATTATAGCTTTTAGGGGCAAAAGATGCCTAACATCCATCAGTAACTCTAGTTAAAATTTGAGAGCACGAGGTTGAGTATACATGGAGATCAAGAATAAAGAAGAAGGGTTGAGTTCATCATATTTGCAGAATTTCAAAAATAGAGATCAAAAGATTGGCTTGATGAAAAAATATGAAACTTGAGGGCTTTCTTCCTAGTACATGGAACAATATACAGACAAAATTAATTAGGTTTTTCTTGTGAGAATGCCTACCTTTAGTCGTTTTACTCTTCTAGGGCTAGAACTTGAAGAACAAAGGAAGATGCTTGAGAGAGCCTTCTCCCCATGAATTCTCCTTCTCCTTGGCCTTCTCTCCACGTCTAGAGAGCCCCAGCAAAATTTCAGGGCCGGCCATGGAGAGTTAAGAGAGTATTTAAGCTAGTAAGGGTTCCTATTCCTACTACTACTCAAATTTCTCTTTAATTACGAGATTTCCTAACTCCTTCTTTCCTTCTTTGCTTTCCAACTTCTATTTGGGTTAGGTTGAGGTCTAAATTCGTGCTAAACCATATGAGGTAGGTTTAGGAATCCAATTCCATCTCAAATTGCTTATTTAATGCATTAAATGTCTCTTTTCTATTTAAGTAATATTTAAGTTGCGAATTTAGGGTATTTTCCCATTATTCTTCTTTTTAAAATCCTTATTTTGGACCACTAAATTCTAATGGGTCCATTTAACCAAGCGTATTATTTATTGGAATTTATCTTATAGGTTTTTCCCTTTTTAATTAGGGAATAATAGAGTTATGATTTTTATTGCATTTTCTTATTTGAATTTATTCATAGGCTATGAGAGGTCCATTGGTCCAAACCCGATAATGGTTATTCATTTCATGATGTTGGAAATCTCTCCGACATGTTCGTTTAATTTATGGGCGTGTTATTTTTCCATGTTAACAATTTTTCCGACTTAGTTTCCTAATTTGGATAATAGTCACGTTGTGATGTACGTTTGGCCAATCAGATTTTTTGTTGTGCGAATTTCTTTGTGGAACACTTAGGGATAATATTTGGAGTTGATTTACAATTTTTATGGAATTTTTAGATGTGTTCTTGCACATACGATAATGGTACGTATGTTTCTATTATTCCGTTTTTATAGAAATGTATTATTTCAAATTTTTAAATACGGAACATTCCGGGTTGCTACATGGGCCCCATACCTCCATGCATAGGCAAGGAAGTAGTCCTCGTCACTGGTGGCCTCGGAGGTCACCACTCGGCCCCGCTGTCGCCAATCCTCAAGCTGCTCCCGAGCTCGCTCTCTCCAGTCGGTGATCTACTGAATGCCACGGAAGCTACGACCCGACCTCTCCTATAGTCTTTGCTGAGTCAGGAACTCCACCACCGCCTGATGGAGCCCCAGTGTCCTCGCAACCAGCCGTAGGTGGAGTGGTACCACCGTGTTGAAGGCGTGAAGCCAGATCTCCCTACCGAAGTAGGGGCGGCCCTGCTCCACCCACGGTTGGTCGCTGTCGTCCTCCCCGGCGTAGGAAGTCCACTCGACCTGCACATCACACATAGAAATTCATTAGTCGATGGTCGGAAATAAAGAAAGGAAAGGTTACTAAGTGTAGAAGTACTCACGTGTCCAAAGGGGATGACATCCACCGCGTCTTGGATGAGGGTCACCTGCAGGTGCAGCGACCGCTCGTCACGGTGAAACCTCCAGCGCTGCAGGAGCAGTACAGTGCTCGGCCACCTCCGTATTCCCCGGCCTAGAAAAGGGAGGTAGTGATAGGCCCACACCTACAAAACAACATAGTCAGTATCACAATCAATTAAAATAAGCGGGAAAGCAATAAAGGGTAAGGGTAAGAAGCATACCTGTAGAAACAGAAAGAACCCGGCTACCCCCGTCTCCTTACCAGAGGTACCCAGGCTATCAAAGAGGTGGGCCAGGAGGGCCGCACCCCATGCATAACTGCCCATCTGGGTCAGATCCTCCAGCAGGGGCAGACACCGGCAGCTCACCGGGTCTCCTCGGGTCCCCAAGATCAGCTTCCGATCACAAGGATCAAGAAGCGTCTCAGGTCTCAATTCGCTGCTGCTCCCTCCTCGTCTGTCAGTGCTACTCTGGCATCTGCTGTCAGTCAGGCCATGTACTCCGCCTGGCCCTCTCCTGTCTGGTGGCGAGCATCTGCCACCCCTAAGCTCGCCTGCAGCCTCGTCCTCGGCACCAAGGACGATCTCTCCCGCGTCACCTCCAGCCCAGCAGCCTCTCTACCATCTCCTGGTAGCAGGTGTAGGTCACCCCTGTCATCGCCTGGCCGTCTACCCTCAGGTCGGTGATCCGTGCAACATCCTCTAATGTGGGGATCATGTGACCCCATGGGAGGAGGAAGGCGTGGCACTCAGGGTCCCACTGCTCCTTCAACGCCTGGATTAATGCCACATCCGGCGTGAGCTCGTCCAGTCTCAAAAAGGGGCCGAACTCCATCTCCTCCAATCGTGTCCTCTGGAAGTCTGGCAATCCTTGATAGATCACCTGGACGATGGCCCACCCTAGTTGGGATCGTAACTCGCTATGCAAAACAGCCACAAAAACACAAAGGTCAGTTCTAGTCCACATAATAGCAGTCTGATCAGATCACGACAAGGTATCTGTCGCCTTCTGAACGTGACACATAGGGAGTCGTGTTCAGATTATTGAAGGCGACGGGTCGAGCCGTCGCCTTCTGAATGCGACATTCGGTGTGTCGCGTTCACTCTAGTAATGCGACAGGAACCCTGTCGCGTTCACAGGGTAGCCGAGGACGGCCAATGGCTGTTCCCCGGTGGCTTTCACCTTGGGCAAATGCCCTACATGAGTGCTAAGCACCTCGTTTCACCCGATTCCCCCATCAAACAAGCACATGGAACTAGGTTTGGCCGCTTACCTTCTTGGGGCCGACCGCCTCTTCCTTCCCAGATCTTCTGTGGGATCCACCTCCATGGGGAGGGCCGGAGCTTCCTCCCTCGTCGCCGTGGGTGGTCCCTCGGCCGTCCTCCGCCCACGGATGGACTTCATGGACCAGGTCGGTCGGTCCCCGCCATCGCCACCTTCCATGCTGCCGCCCTCCATCGCCTTATCCACCGGGGAGCGAAGAAATAGGAGTGAGAGAAGGAGACTGGAAGAAAGAGAAGGAGAGGGGTGATGAAGTCGCCGCCCGTCGCCGGCAGGGATCGCCGAAGAAGACAGATGGTCCGGAGCTCTGTTGCCGGAGAAGAAAGGGGATAAGGAAGAGAGAGAAGAGTGAAAGAGGGAAAGAGGCGTGGGACCATAAATTCTAACCGCCTTGGTCCTGTGGTCGCAACAAGGAGCCCGTCACCTTATGTTTATGTCGCGACAGGCGCATAGTCGTGTTCAAGACTTGTTTGCGACTATTGACTTGTAGCGTTATAGGTCGCGACGCTCAAGCTGTCGTTTTCTCAGTTTGTTCATACAACACATACAAATTCACATTTTTATTGCAAATCTCCAATGCTTACATCATATAAAAGCTGAAAATTGTCATAAAGTCCCTGATACATCACTCTCATGCCCCCAATACATCAAATCTCACAAAAAATCCCCCAAAGTACAATCATGTCTCTCTTGCAAGCTCCGGGTCCTCACGCAGCCGGATCTCTCTATACTCCCTGAGGTACGCCAAATATGTCTCGCGCTCCTCATGCACCGTGGGTGGTAAGGCGTGAGTGGCACACACGCGCCACATCACTAGCGTGCTTCGCACGGCCTGCTCGTCCTCCGGATCTCTCAGGCATCTCACTTTCATGGGAGGCAAGTGTGATGGCTGAAGTAGCTTCGTCCTTGGCTTCCCGATCTGAAGATATCACCTGTGCGGGTTGTAAAGAACCATCGCCATGTTCCCCACAAGTTGTAGGTCCAATCCACGTCTGAGGGGAAGTCATATGTCCACTCCACTTAGTGCCTCTATGTCCATGGTGAAGTGCTCCATCGGAAGTGTGTTGAGGCATAGCTGCCATGCACTCCGAGTTTTCTTATCTGTCGTCCTGCACACAACATGATCGGAGAATTTGGCCGCTCCGCGGATGAAGCACAATGGATGGCACCCAAAGATCCGGCTTTCTGTAGTGGGGTTTTCTATAGGTTTAAACTTTATCCTCACTCCCAAACAACACTTTAAGAGGATCATATAGCCATAGAGTGGGCCCCCCGAAGCTGCCGATGTGAGCCCTGCATAGAGGTAGGCTAAAACCGCATGAGAGAGGGAGAGTCCCCGCCATACCCCGCTAATGGCACTTAGATTTGCATGGTTCAAAAGGTGATCTCCGAACGGGAAAAGTACCACCCCGCACAAGCATATATCCACGACTTTGGCTATTTCTTGGTAATTCCCGCGCTTGTTTTTACAATACGATATAACCCATTTAGACAAGGGGATTAGGTGAATATGTTGAGGGCTAATCATGGTATACACATCTCCGAGATCCATCATGAATTCACCAAGGATGAGTTTTGGGTTAATGGGCTCAACGGTATAGCAAGTCTTTTGCTCATCTCCCTGTGTAGTCTTAGGAAGGGCCATGAATGCTTCAACCTCGTCAAGAAGGACGGTGGCATCAATCTTCGGGAAAAGAAAAATATGAGTTTATGGGTTCCATAATTCTATCAAGGCGGTGATACTATGCCAATCGAAGGACACTTTATGATAATTATGGGCAACTATCAAGATACCCCCCAAACCCCACTCTCTCAATGCGCGAATCACATGCATGGGTAGAACTTTGATCATGGGTGCTATCCAAGTGAGTTTAGAGTACCGGCGGGAACCGAGGAAGAGCTTGAGGAGAAGAAGAAAAGAAAAGAGAGGAGAAGAAGAAGAACGCACATTAATAGAGAAATTCAGAGTTGAAAATAACAAAAAATTAAAAACATCATTTTACATACCTCTCTCATGTTAGCATTGCTGCTCAATTGATTGGGAACCTCCGTCAGCCTCAAGAGCTCGCTGTAGGACGTCCGGGCGCGCTTGGGACCTCCATAGGAAGCCTCTTCACCCATGGGAGCGCTTGGAGCTCTCTTCATGGCCATGGGAGCTTTGGGGGCTTGAAGAGAAGAAGGGAGAGTGTGAACTCCGAATTTGGCCTCTCCCCCTTTATTTATAGGCATTTAGAACTCCTATTCATGGTGGGAAAGAGTTTAGAAGGGTTGATAGGAGTTAGAACATTACTAGAGAACTCTAGGAGTCCATGTGAGAGCCAAACATGGAGCCCTCGAGTTGCTAACTGTGCTCTGGGCACAAAAACTGTGGTTGCGACGTATCGGTACGTCACCACCTGGTCGCGACAGCCTCGTCGTCGCATTCATTTCTGGTAGCGACAGACACCATGTCGCATTCTGTGTTTCAACATTTGTTGGCTGATTTCTTTGCATTGTTGTGATTCTTATTGCCAATTCAAGATGTGTTTGCACTTATGCTTTAAATCCTTCAATTGTTTTGATGCAAATTGAGTATTATCTTGTTCTTTATTGCTTGCTTTATCTTGAAAATTCATAAAAATCCAGAAAATTCAGAAAAATAAAAAAAAAATCATAAAAATAAGAAAGATCAGAAAATCAAAAGACGGATCGTCAGGTAAGTTCAGGTAAGTATTTCTAACCTTAATCTCTGCATTACCATATGGTATCTACCATATTATACCATCTCAAGGACCGGCTGGTTCTCAGTGTGTTCTAAGATCTAAGTTCCCTTTCACCAAAAACAAGGATGATCTAAGTGCGCACTGTTAATCGTTGGACAGGCCATTAGATGGTATGGCTTGGGGACGATGGATTCTATCGCACGTCGGGGATGCGAAGTGTCTTGACCCTTGTTCATTTTGTCTAGCAATATTATCCTTGAGTATTTATTATTTTTTCCTTTTCTTTGCATTTTATTTTATGATTTCTTTTCTTTTAGCCCAGCATGCATCATTTAGGATGTTTGAGCTTCATGCTTCATGATTAGTCAAAGCCAGCTTCGCAATGATGTTTCAACCAAATCTTCATTTCTCAGACAAGGAATTCATTCCATTCCGAATTTGAAAGTCTTCTTCGAGCTAGTTGCTCGGTCCAGTTTGCCAGTATGGTTCCTTTTCAGGATTCCTCTCATCCCATTCATTATATCAGTCATCCCTTCCCCACTGATCCGCTCATTAGCCGTGAATCGCTCGAAGGCCAGAGTCGAATCGACCCGCTGGGACAGCACCTATCCCCTAATGAACGAAACCTGCAAGCCTAAGATGGCCAGGGTAACTCTTCATCAAGAAGTTGATCATTTCTTTTCTTTTAATCTTTATTCGTCCCAGATTTGGAACCATCCGTGCACTCTGCTCTAGCCATGTTCAAAGATCGCCGGATAATTCTCGCTGCTTATTCGTTCAGAATGGGTGTCTCTTTACCTTGATGCCCGCTTTTTATCACATTCCGCTTCATTCTGCTACATCATCATTTCATGCCATCTCCGCTTCACTATCACTCCACTCCCTTGCAAAGTAGTCATCAAGGAGGGGCAATCTATAGACACCCATTTCTGGCCCATAAGTTGAGCCAAATCCTTTGTCATATCATTAACGCCCCACGTTGGCTCATCATCACCTAGCTGGCTTTCTCCGATCATGGTATCTTTCTCATTAGTTCATCGCCCTGGTGGGTTCTTCCTAGTCAGATCAATCAGTCTTCATCATCATTTCATAGCTCTTTGAGTTAGGAGTTCAACGCTTCAAACTGCACGCCAATCCGATACCCATGCGAGGAGATCAGATACTTTGAATGAGCCATATGCTGAAAATTCATGAACGCGACCAGAGTCCTGTCGCATTTTACTTCAGAAGACGATGTCCTTCATGTCGCGTTCTTCCTTACATCGATTTCCCTTCAAGCCTGAATCGATCTCCTTCAGAAGGTGACACCTCGATACATCACGTTCTTATTTGGCATTTTAATTCCCTGGAACATTTGCCAGAAAATGCTAAAAAGCTTTCCTTCTATGGAAGGCGACGTATCAAAGCGTAGCGATCTGATAGCGACCATGAGGCCGTCGCGTTCTGGTTTCCATGCAATGTGGCCTTTCCTAATCAGACTTGGACCCCTATTATTCATGAATAATCCATCTTTTAGTAGGTCTAGAGGCATCCAAATCCTTCCAAACTCGGAGAAAACCTTCCTCAGGGTGTCCTTTCCACGTTCTGACTCCCCTTGCACGAGTACACCTACCCAAATTCGGACTTTACCCCATTATTCTCCTCCCAGACCGTTCAGGAATAATCACATATAAATATCTTCATAGAGCACAGTTTAAAGCAAGGCCAGCGTCTGCTTCTTCCTCTCCCAGAGAGCTTCGAGTTCCCAGAAGACCTCTCAGCCTCTAGACGACCAGGAAGTGCCCCCCAGGGCGATTTCTACTCATCTACACTTTCTCTCTCCTATTCTTCTTGATTTTTCTCTTCATACATGCATGTTTAGATTTGTTTTCTTTGTAGATTTACATTAGAAAACTCCACACAAACCACTTTTAATCACCCAAAGGGGTGAAAACCCCGCCCCACGTGAGTTCTTCCCAATTATTTCATGTTTACTTGTTGTTTTGGGATAGATTCTACACCAAACGTTTTTTCTAATGGGTGTTCTGTTCTTTTGATGTTCTTGGCAGGGTTGTAGAAGACAGTAGAAGCACGAGGCTCTTGCCCCTTGGCTAGCTGAAGAGTAGGAAGAAAGAAACCCACAGTTTTCATCTTCAGTTGCAGAAGGCGACGAGGCTCTCGTCGTGATCTAAGGAAGGCGACGGTCGACACGTCGCATTCAGAGAACCATAAGGCGGCACCTCCATCGTCGCGTTCACAGGACCAGGTACTCTTCTGCAACTTTCTTTCTTTTCCAAGGTAGTTAGCAGTCCCTTCATCTCTTCATCTTTTTGCAACTACTTTGGTGGCGATCACGGTCTCTTTTCCTTATTTTTAATCATCATATTTGGGGAGCAAATCTCGTGATTACATCCACCACTGCCAATCTTTGTCTCTCAGACCTCGCCTTAGATAAAGCAATCCTATAAGCTTGGTATGGGGGCCATTCATTCTCTACTCATTGTTCTTGACTACTCCTCTTCGGTTGTGAAGAGAAGACATGTTGTTGAACAGGTGGTTGTTATCCTTTGGTAAGAAGGAAGACCTGTTGCATCAGGTGTTGGTTGTACCTCTTCAGGTAGAGAAGAGAAGGCCAGCTGTTACTAGATGTGTAAGAGTTCTTAAAGGGGACAGTACCCTTGTTTAGTGAAATCCCAACTTGTTGCTTAGGGACTGGACGTAGGACTCCTTGAGATAGGAGATCTGAACTAGGATCAAAATTTCCTATTGTCTATGTGTGCTTGCTTGTTTGTCTTTATTCCACACTAACTCTAACTGTCGAACTTAGTGTTTTCTGTCAAGCGTTTTATTTATAGGTATTATTCTAAAAGAATTTTTAGCAATCCATTCACCCCCCCTCTGGGCTTACTATCTGGGCAACAGAAGGATCGGCTGGAGGTGGGAGAGAAAGAGAGAATTTTGATGATTCAAAGGGAAATGGGTATAAGTGTCAAGCTCAATTTGGGGATTTTAAGGCATATAACATCAACCTGCCCTAAGTTGGTCTGGTGAACATGCAGACTACTGGATCTTAATTGGAGTCACATTAAAAAGAAGCCAGGTGCGTCGACGCAGAGGTAGATGTGTGTCGACCTACGTAAGGTCAAAAAGCATATTCATTTCCAAAAAAATTAGATATTCAACCATGAGGCACATGACCTTATTAAAATTTTCAAGGATTATTCAAGAATTAAAGAAATTACTTTCATCTCTATGTATTTGGCCCCCTTTAGAGAAATTAATGGTTTGAAAAATTATAAGCTCTAGTTTAACCATTAAAAATTTTGAAAAATTAAGAGGCATATTTAATATAGTTAAAACATTTCTTCAAAATGCTTTTGTATTCTCCTTCATTTTTACTAGACAATTTCAAAAGGAATCTCTAGGGAAATTTTCAAATAGTTTTAAAAATAAACATCCTAGATATTTTTACATAGGTAAGAGTAATTGAATTTTTTACTTGAATTTCTTCTCATATATTTTCAGAGCAATTTTTTAATGAGCATTCAGATATTACACAACTTTTTCATGTTAGAACACATGCTTGTCACACACCAAAGTTCCTAATTACTCAAGTTGGATAATCATCCCACCACAAGGGTTATGTGCAACTTTTTTGATGTGAGGATACACGTTGATTAGATGCCAGAATCTCCAGTTACTTAGGTTAGCATCAGATTTTTCATATATATCTTTAACCATTTTTGAACAGAGATAACCAAGTTCTTCATGACATACATTTATCTTCACTGTTTGTGAAGAACTGCAGTTTCTCATAAATGAAGTCATTACTCTGCCAAAAAAAAAAATTCAATGATTTTTATTCTTAGCCTACTTCAAAATAGAATAATGTTTAAGGACAATACTTATTTTGAGGATTTTCAACCAAAGAGACATCATTACACTTGAATTTTAGAGACGAGGAAAGTGAGGATTTTCAAAATATTTTAAAACTATTATATATCCACTCTTTGGTATTTTTTAGAGGTTTCAAACTTCAAACTAAGAGTTTATAAGTCCTAAACCAATCATTTTATTTTAGGGGTGATCAATATAAGAGAGTAAAAGCTTTAACTCCCCCTGAATTATTACCTTTGGTCAAGATCATCATGAGAAAACACTCTCCCTCAATGAGTGAGTTTTGAAGATTGTAAGTTTATTCAAGGTATGGACTTGATACAAAAGAATTTTTAAGGAACATGGATGAGAAAAGCTTCAGTACAAGAAAGTACCAATCTGCAGCAAATGAAATGTGCGTCGACACACCAACATATGTCTCGACCTCCTCAGACAACTCAAAATATTATGAACTTTTCAGCCTTTTCTACCATGATACTCAGCATTTTCATCATCCATTCAGCTTGACAACAAACTTCATTGCAAATTCAACCAACATTTCAAGAAAACTTTTCCCTTCTTAATCAAATGCTCCCCCTTAGCATGTGCATAATGCTAAAAGTTATACAATGAGCAATGCAATTCATACAAATTGTATCATATATCACATGATTCTTAGTATTTGGCAGAGAAATTTTCTCACACATAGTGAAAACTTCTAGACAAGCCTAACTTGCCTTTCCACAAGTCACCATTTGATATACTAAAGATTCAAGACATATAATACATCATGATTTCATTTAAGTAATCAATCAATGAGTCAATCAATCAATCAATCATGCAAATGTGGATGTGCTTAAAACCACAAAGAGCGATCGAAAAGATTATAAAATGGATGAAACTATGAGGAAAGAACATGAATATGAAGAGAGAAATAAGAGATAAGAGTGTGTGTGTGCACAAGATATGTAGTGTGATCTCCAGGCAACACATGGGTGCCGAAGGAGAGAGGGAAGGATATGTACTTACTTTCACTCGAAGAAAACGTGAGATTTGGACATGGGTTGATTCTTACTTTCTCAATCAGCCGGTCGACAAGGAAGACTTTGACTTTTGGTTGCATTGCAAAGAACAAAGACAATAAACAAGTGAAAGCAACAATTAGCCCAAGTTGTATAGCATCAAAGTTCTAAAGATTCAAATGAAATAAAAGACATAAACTTAAACACACATTGTTTGTGTTTTAAACCCCTAAAGAAAATTGGTATGAGTTGAATGATGAGTGCGAATGAAGAAATTAAAAGAAATAAATAACTATGTGATGGTGTAATGCATGTTAGTTATGGATGTCCTCAAGCCAATCATAACTTGTACAATCTTATTCTTTGATAATAATAATAAGGCTTTTATATTCGTTATGTGTAATTCGTTTATCGTTTCATTATGAAGTCCATGAATATGCGCAATGGATATTAATTATGATGAGATCATAACAATGAGATTAATATCCTTTAAACGTATATTCTTAATTGTTCCTAGTCGGAGGATATCCGAGAAGGACATCGGATATCCGGTTAGGCTAGTACAGGTTGCACCTGCTCATATGATGAGGGTGGCTGGTCTCATAGTCACTTGTGTGGGGACACTAAGGTGAATCTGTAGGTGCTCATTAGAGAATGAGTTCACTGAACTGATCCGTTATGAATCGCTGGATGGTAATGTTACCTAACTGTCAACCAGCTAGATTCATTGTCACAGTGGCGTGATTGGTCCTTAGACCTGAGACACCAAGGACACCTTGTTGGTGGACTTCTGGGTTTTGACCTTGACTTATAGATCTCTAGCCATGAGGTCTTAATCAGTTAAGTGTTCGGATCTAGCGGAATACCTTCGAAGGTGATTGTGTGGTCAATATGGGATCGCTCGCTCTCGGTAATAGGAGAGTGAATGCTCTACGGAAGGATGCCTGATAGTCCCTGGCCAGGGCAAGACTACTTATCAGAAAAGGAGTTTTCTGATATAGTTATGCGGCATCTAAACCGAGTGAGTGTGCAATTTAGGGTTTGACAGTTGACCATACCCTAAGTGCACTCGGGAGCATTGTACGAGCGAAGGATTATAGTCACGTGGTAACTGATGATACAAAAGGTTCCTTGAATGGGTTGCTGAACCCCAATGCTTTCCAGGATCAAGTGGTGTTGCTTGGCACCCAACTTGATTGGAAGCCCGGTCAATTATCGTGAGACGATAATTGATTGTGTAATTAATTAATATGAGATGTTAATTAATTACCATAAGTCAATAAAGAGTTATTGAGCTTAATGGGCTGAAAACTGGACTAGCAGTTGGGCCTAGAGGGTCACACGCATAAGAGTTCCGAGCAGACTGGGCAAGGTGTTCTTTATAGACAATGACTGGGTTTTTTATGAAAAACCGCGGTGTCTATAAATATACGCTGAGAGTTAAACCCTGGGCCAAGCTCCAGGCTTAACCCTGGCCGCCCCCCTCCTCTCTCTCTCCCAGGGCGCCCCCACCCTCTCTCTCCTCTCTCCGGCACATGGTGGAGCTGAGATCCGGGAGACGCGTGGAGAACGAGGAGATCCCGTCTGCGTCCGGAGCTCGCGTGGATACGTCTAGAGGCCGGACACTTGAACGGCTTGAAGCACCGGCGCCTCCTGCGCCACCTCCTCCCCGGATTCGGGAGTTACGCAACCCCGCAAAGGTAAAGATGAGATCTGCCTGTGCACGGGTTTACCGCTTTAGTTCGATTCCGACGGCCGGCAACGATACACACTAGAGGGATTCACATTTTCCACTGCGCCCCGATCGATTCCTAACAGTGGTATCAAAGCCAGGTTGCTGGTACGTTCGGAATCGGCATCTTGTGTATGATATTTCATGTGTTTTTCGTCGATTCGCGTTGTGCATGAGTCGCCATGTTTGACGTGTTCGTGGGTCGCACATGGGATGTGCACTTGCCGCTTGGTACGTGGAAGGTGTTCCTGGTACCAAGGCCTTCGCGAAGAACCCCTCGTGCCATCGTTTGGCCATCTATGGAGGTCGTACGGCTGCCTGCAAAGTGCCGCCGTCGCACAGGTTGTAGCTTCTTGGACAGTCCAAGATATGGTGATTTTGCAGTTTCAGGGGGTTTTTTCCGGGGGTTTTCTGGGTGCCCAGGGCGAAGGGCGGCGGGGTCCGGCGCCGCCGGCGCCGTCCGCGGCCACCCGGGGCGGCGCGGTGACCCCGCTGCGGCCCTGCGCGAAGGGGCGGCGGCGGCCTAGGGTTCGCCCCTTGGGCGAACCCAGGCGGGCGAGGGGGCGACCCCGCGGGCCCTGGGTCCGGGTAAGTCACCCGAACCCAGGGCAAGGCCCGGGCCACCGGCGCGGGTGGCCCGCGCGCCCCACCGGATCCGGTTGGACCAGATCCGGTCCACCCCCTCCCCTTTTTCAAAATTTAAAATGTTTTTAAATTGTTTAAAATTCAGAAAAAATGTTTTAAAATCCTAGAAAATTATGAAAAAATGATTTTTTGAGTTTTAAAATTGTTTTAACTCTCTGTAAATTATTTTCATATAAATGACCCATTACTTAATTAGTTTAAAGGAAATCTGAAATGTTTTAGTTATTTCCTCTAATCTAATTAAGACATGTTAATTGATTTAGAAATGTGATTTTTAAATTAATTAACTGTACATCTTGGCGACTTCATGCAGTAACGGTGAATGACGTTTATCTAATGTTGATTAGATGATATCCATGTTAGCTAAATTGTTTAGTTAAATGGTTTTCAAAATATAATTATTATATTTTTGAAAGTAAAATATTTCAGAAGTAATTATGTGATAATTGCTTGTTGATGCATGTGATGTGTGTGGATGGATGGTCATGGACTTAGATATCATGTGATGATTGTTATGGTTAATGGCAAATGATGTAATTTATGAGGACTGCGTGCCTCCCTCTCTCCCTCCATTGAATCCGGGTTGTACATTCTATCTCCCTCTTATTATGTACTCCCCTTGACTTGTTCAAGGTTTCTTATTATTATCTGATGTACATTTATGGGCCTGCGAGCCCAATTTAAATATTACTTGTAATTTTAAGAAGCGGATTGGCGGAGATGGAGGAGAGTACCATGCAGGACCTTGCTGGAGATAAAGTTACATCAAGCTAAAGCATCAGATGCGGGGCTGCCATTTGTTCACCATATTTGTGGATTACCAACTGGCTCTGGTAATGCCACTCTAGGTTAAAGTCCATGATCATCCATCGTTTTTCTTCATATATATGATATGTGTGGAATGTGCTTTGATATATATAATTAAATATATGATATTCCAAATTCTATATATCAATAGCACGCAGATATAGAGACCAAGATAAAATATGTCAAAATCCCTCCTCGTTCAAACTTTAAGCCGTAGCGTAATCATTTAGAATGAATTACGTGGCCCTCCATCATTATAGTTTTAGGATTGCCATTAGATCGGGCAAGTTTGTTGTGCTATCCACAAGGCTTGCCAAATCTGATGACAGACTAAAACTATGGCATAATGATGCCTTAAACGGGGTAGAGGACCGGTGTAGCTTTGTTGTGCTATCCACAAGGGCTACATCCAAATCTATGCTCGTTACGTAATGATGGTACTGCTTAGACTGGATTTAATGACTTGTTGTGCTATCCACAAGGTCATTAAAATTCAGGGGCCAAAATAAGATCGGATATTGCAAGAGTTGCAAGTGTCAAGGGTTGACCGCTTTCAGATCATAGTATGGTTTGTTGTGCTATCCACAAGATCATGCTATGAGTCTGTGAGATTCCGATCCCCACTAGGAGACCGTCGGTGTCTCCCATTCTGTATATCTGAGGGTTATACAGTCTGTCGGAAAATAGTGGGAGCTAATCTTGATTAAAGTCCTAATCTAGATTTAATTATTATTATGAACATCTGCTAATTGTGTTTACATTTCCTTTATAGGCAAAAATGTCGTCGGTAACCCACTCCGTGGCATACTGGATGCCAACAGATTGACAGGCCCGAACTACTCGGATTGGCTCAGAAACCTGAAGATTGTCCTCAGGTCTGAGCGCATTGCCTATGTCCTGGAGGGTGAGATCCCAGCTGAACCACCCCTTGATGCACCTGAAGGGGAAACGCTTGAGTTTGCGAAGTGGAAGGAGGATTCCACTCTGGCCCAATGCTACATGCTTGCCTCAATGAGCAATGAGTTGCAAAGGCAGCATGAGAACATGGATGCTAGATCCATCATGCAGCACTTGCAGGAGCTCTTTGAAGAGCAGAGCAGGGTGGAGAGATATGAGATATCCAAGGCCCTGTTCAGAGCTCGCATGGCAGAGGGGTCTTCAGTACAACTCATGTGCTGAAGATGATAGAGTGGATTGAGAGGCTCGAAGGGCTTGGTTTTCCTCTTGACAAGGAACTAAGCACGGACCTCATTCTCCAGTCACTTCCAGATTCATATTCCCAGTTCATTGTGAACTTCACAATGAACAAGATTGAGGTGAGTTTAGCTGAGATGCTCAACATGCTGAAGACTGCTGAGGGCAACCTTAAGAAGGAAAAGCCCACTGTTCTCATGGTTGGAAAGTCCAACAAGAAGAGGAGAGCAGGCAAGCCTTTAAGAAAGGCAATGCAAAGAAGCAGTCTAAGCAGAAACAAAAGAAGGACATAAGCAAAGGAGAAGAAAAGGGCGAGTGCTTCCACTGCAAGAAAAAGGGGCACTGGAAAAGAAATTGCAAGGACTATCTTGCAATGAAGGCTCAGGAGAAGCAGAAGCTTGGCGAAGCTTCAGGTATCTATATGATAGATCTTCACTTGTCTATTAGAGATTCTACATCTTGGGTTTTAGACACTGGATGTGCTTCTCATATCTGCAATGATGTGCAGGTGCTGACAAGTAGAAGGAAGCTGAGCAAGGGCGAGGTGAACTTGAGGCTTGGAAACGGCACAAGTGTTGGTGCACACACTGTGGGGACAGTGAAGCTCAAGTTACCTTCTGGAGATTTGCTTTTATTAGATGATTGCTACTATGTGCCTAGTATCATTAAGAACATTATTTCTGTTTCTTGTTTAGACAGAATTGGATACATGTTTACCATTGAGAACAATAGTTGTTCAGTTTATTTGAGAAATAAACTAGTTGCTTTAGCAAGTTTGGTGAATGGTTTGTATCTGCTTGATGTCTCTTATGAAAATCTCCATGTTGATGTTTCTCCTAAGAGAAGTAAGAATAGTGTGAACACTGCCTACTTATGGCATTGTAGGCTTGGTCACATTGGCGAGAATAGGCTTCAAAAGTTGCATAAGAATGGATACTTAGATCCATTTGATTATGAATCATATGCAACTTGTGAATCCTGTTTAATGGGTAAGTTGACCAAATCTCCATTTAGTGGACATGGAGATAGGGCCAAGGACATATTGGAACTAATACATTCGGATGTATGTGGTCCAATGTCTACCCAAGCCAAGGGTGGCTACTCATACTTCATTACATTCACGGATGACTACTCAAGGTTCGGATTTGTTTACTTAATGAAGTACAAATCTGAAGCCTTTGGGAAATTCCAAGAATTTAAGAATGAAGTTGAGAAACAAACTGGAAAGAGTATTAAAATCCTACGGTCAGACCGAGGAGGTGAATACTTAAGTACAGAGTTCACACAATTCTTAAAGGACAATGGTATCCTTTCTCAATGGACTCCTCCCTATACACCACAGATGAATGGTGTATCGGAAAGGAGAAATCGTACCTTGTTGGACATGGTGCGATCCATGATGAGCCGTTCACAGTTACCAGTTTCCTTATGGGGATATGCGCTAGAGTCAGCGGCATATCTGCTGAACAGGGTTCCCAGTAAATCTGTGTCTTCCACTCCATATGAGATATGGAAGGGTAGAAAGCCTGATTTTAAACATGTTAAAATCTGGGGCTGTCCTGCCCACGTGAGGAGACATGACCCAGATAAACTGGAATCCAGAACCGATAAGTGCAGGTTTGTTGGATACCCAAAAGAAACGTTTGGGTACTACTTTTACCATCCTGGTGAACAAAGAGTGTTTGTCGCCAGGAGAGCTGTCTTCTTGGAAGAGGAGTACCTTACCCAAGAGGACAGTGGGAGTAAAGTAGATCTAGAAGAGGTTCTAGATCCACAAATTGTGCAAAGTCCACCAGGTGAAACATCGGTTCCGGAACCTGTTCAGGAATATACACACATTCAGCGTAGGTCTGGTAGAGTACCTAGACAGCCTGAAAGATATGTTGGACATATCAGTGAAGGCATGTCTTATGATGAGGATGATGATCCAAAGACCTACCAAGAGGCTGTTGATTGTCCTCAGTCAGGGAAATGGCGAGATGCCATGAATTCTGAGATGCAGTCCATGTACACCAACCAAGTTTGGAATTTGGTAGACTTGCCCGAAGGTATTGTACCTATTGGGTGCAAGTGGATCTTTAAGAGAAAGATCGGTGCAGATGGACAGATCGACACTTATAAGGCAAGGTTGGTGGCAAAGGGGTATCGTCAAAGGCAAGGAATTGACTATGACGAAACTTTCTCACCAGTTGCTATGATAAAGTCGATCAGAATTCTTCTTGCCATTGCTGCATACTTTGATTACGAGATCTGGCAGATGGATGTAAAAACCGCTTTCCTTAATGGAAACATTGAGGAGGAAGTGTATATGATACAACCTGAGGGTTTTACATCCAAAGAGTGTCCAGACAAAGTATGCAAGCTTCAAAGATCCATCTATGGATTGAAGCAAGCTTCTCGTAGTTGGAACATAAGGTTTGATGAGGCTATCAAATCTTATGACTTCATTAAGAATGAAGATGAACCATGTGTGTATAAGAAAATCAGTGGGAGTGCTATCACTTTTCTCGTACTTTACGTTGATGACATCTTACTCATTGGGAATGATGTAGGGATGCTATCATCAGTAAAGGTTTGGTTGTCAAAGAACTTCTCCATGAAGGATTTGGGAGAAGCATCCTACGTATTAGGAATACGTATCTATAGAGATAGATCTAAGAGGATGCTTGGCTTGACCCAATCCATGTACATAGATACCATTGTCAAAAGGTTTGGCATGGAAAATTCCAAGAGAGGTCTCATACCTATGAGACATGGGATTATTCTCTCTAAGGAGCAGTCTCCTAAGACTCCTGAAGAGAGGGCAGCCATGGATAGAGTCCCCTATGCCTCGGCTATAGGGTCTATCATGTATGCCATGCTATGTACAAGACCTGATGTGGCATTTGCTCTAAGTGTTACGAGCAGATATCAGGCAAATCCAGGTGAAACACACTGGATGGCTGTGAAATGTATCCTTAAGTACTTGAGAAGGACTAAGGATATATTTCTGGTCTATGGAGGAGGGGACTTGAAACTTCGGGCATATACTGACTCGAGTTTCCAGTCAGACCCAGATGATAGCAAGTCTACATCTGGGTTTGTGTTCACTTTGAACGGGGGTGCAGTGAGCTGGAAGAGTTCCAAGCAAGAAACCACTGCAGACTCGACGACAGAAGCTGAGTACATTGCTGCAGCTGAAGCCGCCAAGGAGGCAGTGTGGATGAAGAAGTTCATCACCGACCTTGGTGTGGTGCCAGGTGACTCTGATCCAATCCCATTGCTGTGTGACAACAATGGGGCCATTGCGCAAGCGAAAGAGCCGCGGTCTCATCAGAAGTCGAAGCACATTCTGAGGCGATTTCACCTGATCAGGGAGATAATCACTAGAGGAGATGTACTGGTGGAAAGAGTTCCTTCAGTCGACAACATTGCAGATCCATTGACGAAGCCTCTGTCTCAAATTGTGTTTGAGCGCCACCTTGAGTCTATGGGTTTAAGGCTTAAAGGTGATTGGCTTTAGTCCAAGTGGGAGATTGTTAGTTATGGATGTCCTCAAGCCAATCATAACTTGTACAATCTTGTTCTTTGATAATAATAATAAGGCTTTTATATTCATTATGTGTAATTCGTTTATCGTTTCATTATGAAGTCCATGAATATGCGCAATGGATATTAATTATGATGAGATCATAACAATGAGATTAATATCCTTTAAACGTATATTCTTAATTGTTCCTAGTCGGAGGATATCCGAGAAGGACATCGGATATCCGGTTAGGCTAGTACAGGTTGCACCTGCTCATATGATGAGGGTGGCTGGTCTCATAGTCACTTGTGTGGGGACACTAAGGTGAATCTGTAGGTGCTCATTAGAGAATGAGTTCACTGAACTGATCCGTTATGAATCGCTGGATGGTAATGTTACCTAACTGTCAACCAGCTAGATTCATTGTCACAGTGGCGTGATTGGTCCTTAGACCTGAGACACCAAGGACACCTTGTTGGTGGACTTCTGGGTTTTGACCTTGACTTATAGATCTCTAGCCATGAGGTCTTAATCAGTTAAGTGTTCGGATCTAGCGGAATACCTTCGAAGGTGATTGTGTGGTCAATATGGGATCGCTCGCTCTCGGTAATAGGAGAGTGAATGCTCTACGGAAGGATGCCTGATAGTCCCTGGCCAGGGCAAGACTACTTATCAGAAAAGGAGTTTTCTGATATAGTTATGCGGCATCTAAACCGAGTGAGTGTGCAATTTAGGGTTTGACAGTTGACCATACCCTAAGTGCACTCGGGAGCATTGTACGAGCGAAGGATTATAGTCACGTGGTAACTGATGATACAAAAGGTTCCTTGAATGGGTTGCTGAACCCCAATGCTTTCCAGGATCAAGTGGTGTTGCTTGGCACCCAACTTGATTGGAAGCCCGGTCAATTATCGTGAGACGATAATTGATTGTGTAATTAATTAATATGAGATGTTAATTAATTACCATAAGTCAATAAAGAGTTATTGAGCTTAATGGGCTGAAAACTGGACTAGCAGTTGGGCCTAGAGGGTCACACGCATAAGAGTTCCGAGCAGACTGGGCAAGGTGTTCTTTATAGACAATGACTGGGTTTTTTATGAAAAACCGCGGTGTCTATAAATATACGCTGAGAGTTAAACCCTGGGCCAAGCTCCAGGCTTAACCCTGGCCGACCCCCTCCTCTCTCTCTCCTAGGGCGCCCCCCACCCTCTCTCTCCTCTCTCCGGCACATGGTGGAGCTGAGATCCGGGAGACGCGTGGAGAACGAGGAGATCCCGTCTGCGTCCGGAGCTCGCGTGGATACGTCTAGAGGCCGGACACTTGAACGGCTTGAAGCACCGGCGCCTCCTGCGCCACCTCCTCCCCGGATTCGGGAGTTACGCAACCCTGCAAAGGTAAAGATGAGATCTGCCTGTGCGCGGGTTTACCGCTTTAGTTCGATTCCGACGGCCGGCAACGATACACACTAGAGGGATTCGCATTTTCCGCTGTGCCCCGATCGATTCCTAACAATGCATGCACTAAGAGGGGGAGGAAATTACAACAAATGAAACAAGAAAAGAGAGGAGAAGGAATCTGAGAGGTGCTAAAGAGGCTGAGCGACACTGGAGAACTCTTCTCCACACTCCAATGGATGTTCGTTTGCCGTGGAAGTTTGGCAACACTGCCTCATCATTGGGAGAGCACTTCCAAGAAAGCTTGAGAGGCTCTCTCTTCAAATCTCGGAGTTTGAAGGGACTGGAATACAATAGGGCTTCGCCAATACTCATATGAACTGGCCTCGGGGACTCTTTTATAGAAGTGAAATTTTGAATCACGACAGGTTCAGCCGTCACCTTTTACATAAATTGCGTCGAACCAAACTATAGCATTTAAAAACCTTTCCAAATTTCGAATGACAGTCCAAATATATCAAGTGAGAATTGCGACCAACAAAGCTGAAACACTTTAGGACCTTTCCAAAATTCAACTAGCGCTTAAAATATAGCAATTAAGAATCATGACCAGTTGACCTATCGCGCTTCTGAGTTTCCAATATTATTTGGATTCTTACCTCATTTTGTAATCGGAAAGGTTAAATAGCTACGACATGACACACCACACTTTTTGAAGAAATCCATATTTCATTGGGATTTGAGCTTGTAAATAAAGGAAACTCAAAAACCCATCACTCTATTGGACGTCATCAATTTGGCAATAAAATCTTTTTACAAACCATTTTAGAAATTACCAAAAATTGAATATGGTAACTTTAAATCGCAACGGCTAGAGTGGTCATGGATATTGACCGTGTTCTTGTCGGACTATAAAGCTTAACTGCGACGGCTTGACCAAACGCAGATAAGGATCTTAAAATACAACAAATGAACCCATCGCGGATATTGAAGCTCAAACAGACCTCATTAAGCACACAATAAAAAATTGTAAAAATCTTAGAAAAATCTAAAAAATAGAAAAAAAATACTCAAATGATTAATTGAAGAGAAACACACTTAGGCATTACAGTATAACATGAAATTTACTCAATATGCTGTCAAATTTGGCGTGTCTACACATCGGAGTCTCCGTTACATAGAATGATTAATCATTCTACCTTAAGGATCTAGTGCAAACTTTGTGACTTGAGGATACACATTTATTAGATGCCAGTATCCCCAGTTACTCAGTCTAACTAATCATTTTTACACATTTTGCATTATTCATATTGCTGAACAGGGTTAGCTAGACACTTCATGACATACGTTCCTCATCACTTTTGTTGTGAATGACATTAGTTTCTCAGCGACTAAGCCATTGCTCTGCCAAATTTTCATTTCATGGCATGTTCCCTTAGCCTACTTCAAATTATGTGAGATGTTTAAGGACAATACTTAGTTTGAAGTTCTTCAACCAAAGTAGCCACATTACTTTTAAATTTCAGAATATAGGAAATACGGATTCACATAATGGTTTGAAGCTATTCCATGTGCACACTTTGGTCATTTTCAGGATTTTTAAGACTCGGACATGTGAGTTTATAAGTCCCAACCTATTAATTTATTTGGGATCAGACAGGAAAGAATAGTGAACTCTTTAACTTCCCATGAATTATTGAACATGGTCAAATTCATCTCATTAAAGAAACCTCCCCCTGAACAAATGAAGATTAAAGAAGGATATAACAATTAACAGATATGAATAGAATTTGTTTGAGAGAAAGGAAGTCAGAAGCCATGATTAGAAGAAGATGTGTTGACACAAGGTGTTGGAATAGAAGACAGAAGGCAACAAACTTGAGTTGGTGTTGACACGACAATCAATGTGTCGACACACATCTGATAATAATCACATTTCTATGCATTTCCAATTTCCTTTCAGCCAAACTTCTCAGCACAACTGACACCATTTAACCATGAAATTTCAATCATGTTCTGTCTTTTCTACCCCTTTTCTTGCACGGGTTTTGTTGCTCTTTGAAGACTTACTCCCCCTTAGCATGTGCATGATATGATGAGTATTTTCATGCAATTCACTAGCCATGCACCCTATGATTTATATGCACAAGGTGACTCTTGGTACTTGGCAGAGACTCATACTCACACACAGTGATAGTTTTTAGACAAGCTTGACTTGTCCTTCCACATTTCACTATTTGATATACCAAAGAGTCAATGCAAAGTGAGGTGCATGATGAATGAACTTGATGATCAAACTCCCCCTCAGAGTGACACTTATGACAAGAATCATTTTATTTCTGGACAGAACAAGTCATGGACATTTATGGTTGAAAACTATAAATCTTGAGCACAATTACAGTCAAACAATTCATTCATTAGAATTATAAGGTCTACACAAACCAAGCTCTTTTCTCAAAGAAGAAATCTTTCATTACAAAGAGGCTTAGTAAAAATATCAGCAAGCTATTTAAGTGTTTTAATAAAATGCAGTTCAAAGCACTTTTTACTGACCTCATCTCTAAGAAAGTGATGCCTTATTTCAATGTGCTTGATCCTAGAGTGTTGGATGAGATTTTTGGTCAAATTAATAGCACTAGTATTATCACACATTATTAGGACGCATCCAAGGTCTACATGGTAGTCTTGGAGTTGGTGTTTAATCTACAGCATTTAGGTGCCACAACTCCCTGTAAGGGTGTCAATGAGTTGGGCTATCCATAAGTCCAATGGACAGCTCGTGTTGGGTTCAATTAGGACCCGAAAAGAATGGCCCATCCAACCCCCTTAAAACCTATTTGTTAGACCCATTAGTTAATGGGTTGGGTTGGATAAGCCCACAGGGCCAAGGGAGTTTAAGCCTTCTGCCCCAAATTAGGGATTCCTTCCTTCACACCGACTTCTCCTCCTACCGCAAACCCTTGCATCGTTAAGAATCTTTACCCCAAATTATTTTTCTTCTGTTAAGAATCTACCTTCCTCAGTAAGGCCTGGGTGAGATTAAGAGGGATTATATAGAATGTAATGACCTAGAGAGGGGAAAGGCCTCCCTAGCCCTACCTTGTGGTGGCAGAGACAACACCGACAGCGGCCCGAAGCCACCTCGCCGGTCCTCACCTGTTAGAGATGCCTTCTCATAGCCGCGCTCGGACACCCCACTAGATTTGGCAGCGCTTCAGCAGCTCTGTCGCACCTCGCCGGATCTGGACACTAGCCAAACCAGTGCCTGCCAAGTCTCATAGTGTCTTGATAGGTCTGGCCGTGTTGACCAGCAGTGCATGCGCATGCCCCCCTGCTGCCAACACTCCGCTTCCTGGCCGCACACACCCATCGGCCACGAGCCCTGCCAGCCGTGCGTCTGCCAAAACCCCTGCTTCACTTGCCATATGCCTCATCTATCCATTGGACATGTACACTCACCGCATGCCCATTGGGTCTACCACACTCAGCCGGTGCTACATCTGTGCTTGGACGGGGGGTGGGGAAGAGGGGGGTGGGGGAACACCGGCGGCCGTCGACTGCTTCTGCGGGCCTCCCTGTGTCGAAGAAGAGAGGGGAAGGAGGGGACGATGATGGCCAGGATTGGGTACACTATGTTAGTACCCAATCCTCTCACCATTCTTCTGCATGATGGTTGTTTTATTACAGTAAAAATCATGGGAAACTGAGCTATCAAGGAACATTTTAGGCTTTCATTTCACAGTTTATGTATGATGTTCAAAAAATATTATTCCTGTCTAAGCAGATTAGATAATCCTATTTAATTCATATATATGTAATACAAATTTTAGTATTATTTACATAAGATGGTAAAAGATCTTCGTACTGTAAAATTTTGATAAAAAATAAGTGTTTTTAGTTATTTAATGTTAATAAAAGATTTAAATGATTAATAATGAAGTGTGATTGCTTGAATGGTTTGTTGGGTCACAATGGGCCTCAACAGACCATTGTGGACTTTATGAGCTTTGATATATTGGGTTTAGGTTGGAGCATCTTGATCTAGGGCTAGATTGGGCCCAAATTGGGTCTGCCCCTAGACACCCGCCTAAAAATTGGCAATAGCCACTAGTACTCTTTCTATCCAATTTGCATCTAGCATAGTTTGCATCTAAATAAGAAATCAGATTCAAATCAGAAGATGTAGGGTACCATAATCTCAAATCACGAGTCCCTATAAGATATCTAAAGATACAGTTTACAGCACTTGTGGGATTTTTTAGGACTAGCTTGAAATATGACACACATGCATACACTAAATTGGATATCTTGCCTAGATGTAGTGAGGTAGAGCTGGAATCCAATCATACCTCTGTATATTTTTGCATCTACCATTTTACCTTTCAGATCAACATCTAAATTTGTCGTTGTGCTTATTGGAGTTGTGATTATTTTAGCATTTTCCATCTTGTACTTCTTCAATAACTCCAAGTTGTACTTTGACTGATTGATGAAGGTCCCCTAAGAGGTTTGTGTGATCTGTAATCCAAGGAAGAATTTCAGTTCACCCATTAAACTCATTTTAAATTCACCTATCATTAAATCAGCAAATTCCATACTCATGGATGACTTTGTTGACTTAAACACTATATCATCTACATAAATTTGAACAAGCAATATGTCATCTTTTTGCACTTTAATAAAGAGTGTTTGGTCAATCTTATCTCGTGAGTATCCTTTACTTGTAAGGGAAAGTGCTCAACTTGTCATACCAAGCTCGAGGGGCCGGTTTCAGTCCATAAAGGGCTTTATCCAATTTAAAAACATGGTTAGGAAAATCTATGCATTCAAAACTAGGGGTTGTTCAACATACACTTCTTATTTTATTAAGCCATTTAGAAAAGCACTATTGACATCCATTTATTGAAGTTTAATACCATGATAGCATGCAAATGCAAGCATGATTCTAATGGCCTCTAATCTAGCAAAAGGGGCAAAAGATTCTTCAAAGTCAATGCCAAATTCTTGATTATACTCTTTTGCAACAAGTCTAGCTTTATTTCTCATTATTTGACCTTCTTCACTTGTTTTATTTCTAAAGACCCATTTTCTTCCAATTACAGAGTGTGTAGAAGGTCTAGGAACTAGATACCATACATTATTTCTTTCAAACTGATTTAATTCTTCATGCATGACATTTACCTAGAACTCATCTTTCAATGCTTCATCAACATTTTTTGGTTCTATTTGAGACATAAATGTCATTTGATCCATTTCTTCAATTAATCTAAAATGATACCTAGTTCTAGTGGATTCATGCAAGTACCAATGATGTTGTCTAGAGGATGATCTCTAAGCGTTCTAATGTTGGTAAGGTTGTTACCTCATAGGTTGATGTGTGTTGTTGTCCACTTGACTCACCTAGAACTTCATTTGGCTTTGTTTCTCCTCCTTGTGGACCTTGATCCTCTTTGGTTTCTGGGAACTCTCCATCTTCTACTTTCTTGCATGATTTGTCATTAAATTCACCAAAGGTGATGTGAGGAGGTTCTTCAACAACTTTATCTTTAACATTAAAGACTCTATATGCCCTAGAGTGATTGGAATAACCATGGAAAATACCTACTTCACTCTTGGGTTTTATCCAAGTCTTTCTTGTAATTATTATGAATGAAGCATCCAGTGCCAAATACTTTGAAGTGAGCATGGAATGGCTTCTTACCTTTTAACAGTTCATAAAGAGTCTTCTTACTAGAAGGCCTTACCATGGCATGGTTCATGACGTAACATGATGTGTTAAACGCTTCAGCCCAAAATCTTCTAGGAAGTTGACTCTCCACCAGCATTGTTCTTGCCGTCTCCACAAGGGTTATGTTCCTTCTTTCTACAACCCAATTCTACTCTGGTGTCCTTGGTGATGAATATTTGTGAATTATTCCTTGATCACTGTAACATTATCAAAGTCAAAAATTTCAAATTCACCACCATGATCTGACACAATGGAAGAAATTTGGAACTTTCCATCCTGCTTAACTTTCTTAAAGAATGTCAGAAACTCAATGACAACATCATTCTTATAAGATAAAAAGAGCACACAAGTGAATCTAGAGAAATCATCTACAAGAACATAACCAAATCTTTTCCCACTAAGACTTGCAGTCTTCGTTGATCTGAACAAATCTATATGAATTAATTTTAATGGTTTGGATGACTGGTTTACAACTCTATTTTTGAATGATTTCCTTGTTTGCTTTGCTTGAGTGCATGCATCACAAATTCTATTATTTTGCTTAAAAGAAATTTAGGCAAGTCTTTTACCATGATGAATTTAACTAGCTTATATAGTACGTTGTAGCTAGTATGTCCTAGTCTATGATACCATAGCCAATGCTAAGTCATTTTTATTTGCAGCAAGACACAAATTATCATGAGTAGGATCATCTAAATCAACTATGTAAACATTATTGACTCTCTTCCTAGAGAACTTATTGAGTCAGAATTTGGTTCGAAAATAGTGCAACCATGAGAGTCAAAAGTTACTTTATGGCCTTTTTCACATAGTTGATTTATGCTAAACAGATTATAGTCCAGTCCTTCTACCAACAACACATCATTAAATGAATTTGATAGGTTCTTACCCACTTTACTTGTTTTGATGATTTTTCCTTTGTTGTTTTCCTCTGAATGTCACATGGTCAGCTTCTTTTTCAACCAGTAAGCAAAATTTATCGTTGTCTCCCGTCATATGCCTTGAGCAGCCATTGTAGAGATACCATCGATTGTGTATGGCTGCAAGGCATTCCTGCAAAACAATTCAAACAAGAGATCTTGGAACCCAAGCACGTTTGGATACCTTCAGACCATTCAACTCTATTGAACATGAGAACATGCTTTTCAAAATCCACACTTGTCTTCCTGTAGTGGGTTCGTTATTATTTTTGAGATTGTTTTTCATATCACCATTTTTATTAGATTCATGCAACTTTGAAGTTTTGGCCTTTTTCACAGTGTGGAACTTGTTAGTGAGTTGAGGCTTATTGCTCCAATGAGAAGTCCAAGGGGCATAGAGAGTGCCAACCGTCCTAGGGTGCTTTGGCTGACTAGGCCTAGGATAAGTTTGGACAGGGATAGGTCTGGTCCCAAAGTGTGTCGACCCATTGTCATAGTGGTGTCAACCTGCCCATGACCATCCATATAAGCACCTTGGGTTCTAGCATACGAGTGTGTCAATGTGCCATACGAGGTGTGTCGACCTGCCCAGTCATTTAGATGTCAGTATATGTTCCTGTTTGGCATATTTGTTGACCTCATGAAATCAGGGTGTCAGCCTACCTGGCCACCTGGGCAATGTCGACCTCTTTTGTGCATGATGTCGACTTTGCCTTTCCCTTTGGATTTCTCACTGGCTGAGTTTTTGCCAATTTTCATTCTCTCATTGTTGCTTGGCATTTTCCCATTTACTTTGTTTGATGAAGTGGATGGTGTGGAATTTGAGGTGGAAACAAAGGTTATGGTTTTAAATCCAATTCTCCTTTTCTTTGTGGGGTTGAGCCCTAACCCTTCTTTATTGAACTTTAACTTTGTTCCCAATAAAGCATCCAAATTTTCCCTTCCACTCAAAATTTTTATCAGAGAGCTCTGTTTATCCTTTAGTTCCTTTTACAGCTTTTCCATGTCTTTTTGTAGTTGACCATTTTCACTTTTAATAGCCTCATACTTTTTAGCTGCAAGATTTGTTTCACTTTCATATTTTTACATTCTCAATTTTAATTCATCAATAAAATTTCTCAATTGTTCATTTTTATGTTTCAACTCTGAAATTTATGTTTCAAGACATGCATTATTCTTTTCACTCAGGGTAGTATCATGCACAACATTATTGATCTTTTCTTGAGAGATTTGTTTTCTTTACAAGCATTATCATATTTATCAAGTAATTCAATGTAGGCATCCTCCTAATCACTACTTGTAAAATTTTCAAATGGAGAAGTTACCTCATCTTCTTCTTCTTCTTCTCCTCTGGCCATTAAGTAGATTTTGTTGTCACTCTCTTCCTCAGAGTTGTCCTCTTCTTCATCTCTCCAGATGCTCACCATTGCTTTTGGTTTCTTCTCTTTTCACCTGGGTTGGTTTTGCTTCAACACATCTGAGCATTCATACCTCACATGCCCTAGTTTCCTATAGTTTTAATATACTACTATATCATATTTCTTGACATTTTGATGTTTAAACCTTGAAGTGTTCTTTATCTATGGTCTTCTTTTTCCAAAGTGTTACCTTCTTTTCTCAAGAATTTATTGAACTTCCTTGTGAGCAAAGCAAACTCACTTGAGCCATCTTGAGTGCTGGATGATTCACTATCATCTGAGGTCTCCTTACTACTTAGACTTGCTTTAAAGCTATTGGTTTCTTCTTCTTCACATCATCCTCTTTCCTTCTCAAATTAAGCTATAACCTGGCATACATCTCGAAGATAGATTCATCTGGTTTCATTTTAAAAGCTTCATACTCTGAAACTAACATATTAGCTTTGGTCTCTCTTACCTCTATGGTCCCTTCATATATTACCTCAAGACAATCCCACATCTCCTTAGTTGTGGCGCTTGAAGATACTCTTGAGAATTTAGTAGGATGTAGTGAACACTGCATAGTATTCATTGCACTCCAGTTGATATTTGATATTTTGATCTGATATGAATCCATGTGTCTTTGTAAAAACCCTCTTTATATCGGTACGGTTCTGCCAACCCACGTCGATATAGAAAGCGTCGCCACAGTGGGACATTTACCCAACACTAGTACGATAGGCTGAAATATACACAAATGTAAATATCACATGACAGCGGAAAAGAAAGAACTAAATGAGATATCTTATTCCATCATCCACATTTTATCCACAGTCCATATAGAGGAAAAGAAACTAGACATTTCATAACTAAAACAAATGAATTAAGTACATTGTCCACATAAGACTACACAGAGTCCATTATTACATACTTATGAAAATGAAAATACAATTCTAAATCCACAATGTCTCCTACTCCCGCTCCGAGTCGCTCCTAACGACTTCCTCGGAAGAAGTAGAAACGTCTGCACCTGTACGCCGAAGTAAGAATGAGTCCAAAAGAACTCAACAAGTAACTCTAAACACATTAAACTTGCATGCATCACCTAACATTCACATTCTCATACCACACAATCACATATAAGCATGGATTTAGCTATTTATGCAAATAGAACCTAAACATGATTTCTACACATGTTACACATGGAAATTATTTAGTACAAAGTGTTCAATAACTTAAAGCCTATCATATGCTCTCTACACATATATCAATATGTTAAACTAAGTTTCATTTAACTACGTTTATATATTCACATGTTAACATTTGCCATCTTAACATGGAGTTTATACACATAAAGAAAGATACAATTCTAGCATGGATTCTATAATCATAGTCACATGAATAACACATTTATACACATGAAAAGCTTGCTGTTTTGCTATGTACATAACATATTCATTTAAGAAGTTATCATTTCACATGCTATCACAAGAGTTCATATTAACATATAATCATTTACACAATTTCACAGTTTTCACATGCATATTCCCTTAAGCACAATTTCACATTATTTAAATGTCATGACACATAGCCCAAACCACCATTAGAAGGACACACACTAATCACAACACATATCTATCACCTGGGCATTCCAGTGATAAATCTTAGTTACTGCGTAGAACCGGGAGAAGCACTCTCCACCCTAACCAACGATACTTGTTCGCCTCCAGGATTTAATCCCAATACCCGTGGGACATCACACAGTATGAACCTTCCTGTGGGGACTTTACCATAGTACAGTGCCACAGCCCTCTAAGGTAGCAGTGTCACCCATTGGCACATTTACACATTTTCCATTTAAACACACACACAATTTCACACCATTTTAACCCGTTATTCTCATTTTCACATTCATGCACAGGGTTCAGGTTCCCTATCATGGTACTACTGTTAATAGAACTAAATCAGTCACAACTACTAATTGATTCATATCATGCTGTAATTACAATAATCATTTTTAAATACACTAAACCATACCCTTTTCATGATGAAAATATTGTAATCAGTACCTACTATTATCCAATGAATGTGAAAATTTAACCACAGGTCATTTACTGTTCACATATCACATATACGAAGTATCCAAATTTTCTGAAATATCCACTATTTAATAAAATTCAAACAGTGATATTATCTCATGTTAAAATAGCCCGATTTACATAGTTGTTATCATTCAGACCTATAGTTCATGCTACACATACATACTGACAGTACTGAACATATGCTAATTTTCAGGAATTTATCTACTTTCATACCATTTATTGGAATTTCTATACTAAATCAGCATGCTCCTTATTTTACCATTCATAAATTTCAATAATTTACACAGATATCATAAAATTCCAAATTTTATACAGCGTGAACTAAAACCCTTAACTGATCTATAGAAATTTCATGACTATTAAATTCCACACATATTTGCATAATCGAGATTTTACAAGATTAAAATCCTGTCAACTAGACATTTTTGATAATTTTAATAATGTGGGGAAATCCACAGAAATTCATAACAATCCACAACATGCTTCCACACAGATATTTACATATCATATAAAGTTTATCTTATATCCTCATGCGCAGAAAATTTCGAGAAGATAGTTTTTATAGGGTAGCAAACACATTGTTTCTGCCTGAAGAACTAAACGGCAAGGGGTGGCCGTTTACCAGGTTAACGACAACAAAGATCGCCGCCAACTTAAGATCTTAACGTCAAGATATCCTGCTGTTACGTTCCTGTCTGTGCAGAACACAGACTGAACGTCAAAAGATCACTTGAATGGGGGTTCCAGGACACGAGAAAAATCCGTAAAATTTCTGGGACATACTAGACACATGTAGGGATGATGTGGTTGGGTTACTTGCCTTGGATAAAATCCCCAATCAATGTTTTGAGTTGAAGAAGCTCTCCTCGGCCAGAGCCAAAGAGCCTTCAAATCCTTCTTTATCCGGGTTCCCTATTGATCTTCACTGCACACCGGCGTGGGGAAGTCGTTCTCAGATGTTCAGAGTCCTCTCCAGTCGATGCAGATCGCCAATTGAAGCTTCTAGTCGCCGGATCAACGGATTCCAAAATCGGGGTTCGCACATAAAATGTTAGGGTTTTTGACAAAGAGTCAAAAGGACTTAACTGAGTCCTAATCCGCCTCTTTTATAGGGTTGAGGCTTTTAGGAACGCGTTTAGGGTCTAGGTTACCGTTGGGGGATGGTTTCCTAAACAAGAGGCGAAGATTTCGGGGGCGTTTCCGGATCTAAAATTGCAACAGATCTGCAAACTCAACGTCAACATCAGTGGCCGCCAATTCTTAGTTGGAATCCATCGATGTGGCCGCTGACTTGGCATTGGCGTCCACCCATGATGACGTCTACTGGCTGCCCGAACAGAACTTAAAACTGCAGAAGTATATACATCACACATATGTATATATATATAAACAATGCATACATCACATATTATTTACTCATGCTATATATATATATATATATATATATATATACTATGCACAATACTCTATACATCAATAGTATGTACTCATATACGTGTATATACATAAGCAAACACTCAAGATGAAAATCAAGGGCCTTACAGTCTTCATCTTCTGGAAGTGAATATGGTCCATGGCTTATGGCTAGCCACTTTCCAAACCCCATGGTCTTGAGCACTAAAAAAACCTACATTTAAACCATCAAAGAATGGTGGTCTATTCACAAAGTGCCCCTACCAATGTATCCTCTAGGATCCATGCCACCTAGTGTCTCCTGGTTGTTAAACCACAAGCATAGAGAGCCTAGCTCTGTTACCACCTGTTGGTAGCGGAAATAGCTAATCTAGAGGGGGGGGTGAATAGATTACCGCCTTTGGAAAACTAAATATGCATGAATAAAAATATTGCAAAGCTAGACTGTTGATGAAAGAGAATCAAATTGCATATATTAACACACAGTCCTAAGCATTCCTCTAGCCTTTATCACAAACAAGAACAAATCAAGCAAACCACATAAGAGACAGATTTTTTAGGTGGTTTGGTCTACCTTGGGATCCCTACATCCACCCCTCACTTAGATCAAGTGAGGCTTCCTTGAGGTAAGTTCAAACCAAGGAGATCTATCTCCAAAAACACCACTGATACATAGCTTTACACCAAGAGATCTACCTCTCAACACTGGTTGCCAAACAACTTAAGGACATTAAGTCCAAAACCAGATCCAAGCACATCTAATGCTAGGTCTGAGACCCCTACTACCCAGTAGGAACAAAACCACATGAGTTTAAAAGTTCAAGAAAAAAACAAGTGAAAGTGAAAGAAGTAGACATATTGGGTTCTGATGAACAATGTATCAAACAGGTTAAGTGCAATCTGACTAAAGCTGCCTTCTGCTACTTGAACCAAACAATGCCACTTCTAATCTTTGATTCACGGGTTTGCTACCACTTGTTGAGATTAAGGTCTTCACGTCTCACGAGCCACTTGTGCAGCAAAGATGTCGATCAAGTTTGAGTTGCATGGCTTTTGGTCTCCTGTTCTCGAATCTGCAAGTCTACAGATGCAAGAGTTTAATTAACACGAACTAGCTCAACAACGATGCATTGAAGTTGCTCTTGGAGAGCCTTCACTCAAAGGTTTTCTTCTTCTGCAAGCAGGGATCAACCTTTTTCTTTCTTCTCTTCTTTTCTTCTTGTTTTCATCTGATGGTAATGACCCCTTTATGATTACTGATCAGAGAATATTTTGTGGGCCCTTTCGAGATCAGCTTTTTAGTAGAAAGGTGAGGATATTTTTTGCCAAACTATTCTTCCAGAAGCTAGCATCCTCGTACCAATCATTTCCCAATGATTGGTCCTTGGACCATGTGTCAGAAGTGGGTCCCTCGGTACTCATGATCTTTCTGCCAGGCAATGTGTGTCGACACTAAGCAATGTGTGTGTTGACACCATAGTCGATCTCCTAAACTTGAATGCTAATGTCTTGTGATACTTGATGTGTGTCGACACTTTATGTGGGCTGTGTCGACACCATAGTTCTGGAGTAGGAGAGTCTGACTAGCCACTCATCTAGGTTCTACTTGTGTGTCGACAGGGTGCAAGTTGTGTGTCGACACCACGGACCATTTTGCTCAAGCCCAACTCATTGGAATTTGGCCTTATGTCGACACCCTGCTTAAGGTGTGTTGACACACTTATGTCCAACAGACCCTTGTGTGTTCAGAAGACTTCCTACCTTGAATAATTAGGTCGACACCTACCTAGAGTGTGTCGATGCACATGACCTACTTGATGTGAATTTTGGGTTTCTTTCTCTGAAGTTTTTTAGTACCTGTAGTGACAATTTAGAATTATAAAGTTAGACATTTTTAGGTCATCAAATTGACTAATTTATCAAGAATTCATTCCAATGAATCATAATTAGGCATCATCAAAATTAGGGACACAATAACTGTAATACCAGACTTCTTGGCTTTCCATCCGATATCTTGGATGACTGCCACTAATGCATATGGGTTGGGTGACGCGTTAGTGTTATGGCGTTGGTGTCCAACACGACAGTCATCCTTGTCGCGACCAGCTTGTGTGCGCATTCTTGTCGCGCCTGACTTTCTTGCTACGTCTTCGTGTCACGCCCGGTCAACGGGTCGCGACAATGTTCCGTCGCTTCGGTCGTCTGACGCCTGTCAGGGTGGCAGGCATGTCAGTACGACCTGTCAGGTTGTCGTGGCATCCGTAGGGGACGCGTTGATGTCGTGGTGCGTTGACCCATCGCATTAAGGTCCTTAATGCGATGCATCACCTCATCGCGACTTTCGGTGCCGAAGGCTTAAGGCCTTAGTCGGTGACCCCTTCTCCCTTTTCCTCCTTCCCCTCTCTTCTTGTAGCAACCCTAAGTTTATGAAAAAAAATTTAAATATTTATATTATTTAATTAGAAAAATCAAAGAAAAGGGAATTAAATAAATCCCATCAAACGAAAATAAGTAATGGGCTTTATTAAAAGGACCCATTAGAAATTAGTGGGCAAAAATAGAGATTTTAAAAAGGAGAATAATAAAGAAGTACCAAAAATTCGTAACTAAAATATTACTAAAATACAAAAAGAGGTATTTAATGCATTAAAAATAGAAGTTTAAGTTGGATTGGGATTCCTAAACCTACCTTAATGGGTTGGCCATGAAATCCTCTCTCTCCCAACCCAAATAGTAAGATCTCTTGCTTAAAAAGGGGAGAGGAAATAGGAAATTTGGAATTTAATAGGAATTAGACTTAAACTAGGAAAGGGAATAGGGAGAAGCTTAAATACTTCTCTCAAACCCTCATGGCCGGCCCTAGCTCGTGCCAAGAGGTTCTTAGACCAGGAGGAGAGGCCAAGAGGAGGAGAATTCGTGGAGAGGAAGGATCTCTCAAGTTCTTCCCTGAGTTCTTCAAGTCTTAACCCTAGAAGAGGAAAACGATCAAAGGTAGGCATTCTCACAAGCATAAACCATGAAACATTTTCTGTAGGATGTCTCATCTATCAAGAACAAAAGCCCATTGGTTTCATAATTATCCATCGAGCATATCTTTCGTTCTTGATTTTTCAAGTTCTGCAACTTACATGACCCCGAACCCTCTTCTTAACTCTTGATCTCCTTGTATACTCCACCCCTGGCCACGAGATTTTTACTGTAGGAACTGATGCATGTTAGGCATCTTTTGCCCCTAAAAGCCCTAAATTTGATTCATCCTATCTTGTGAATTTAATCGTTGATCTCAACTACGTACTGTTTCATGTTCATCATGAATACCTGTGTTCAAAACATGTCCAAACCCTGATTGTTTTCCAATTCCTATTTATTGTAAGTACCCGTGCATGCCTAGGTCATTTTGCAACTAGTTTCATGATTTTTCGATGTCTATACAATTAGTTGTGAATTTCTGAATCACCCTATGTCAAATAGGGTAAGTGGCCCGCAATCCAATATAATGTCTTTCCATGTTCAGACTGGGCGCAGACCCTGTGAACACGACGGCCCGATAGGCCGCGTTCACAAGGGCCATCGCGACAGAGCACTCTATCACGATATGATCACGACAGAACCTGTCGTCGTGATCTTCTGACTAGGCCGCCGCGATCCTCAAGCGATCCCGTCGTGATCTGCCTGCCCGAACCGAAAAGCCTGTCGCGACCTGTACCAGACCCTGTCGCTATCTCAGTTGACCCCGTCGCGACCCTCATCAGGGTACGTCGTGATTTGGGTTCTTTTGCAATAAACCCCTGTCTCAACAATGCATGATTGTCTACAGTGATTGTACTTTTGCTTAACAGTCATACACACAGAAAATAACACTTGTTATAAATTGAATATTTTGTATGATTAAAATACATGCACATGATCTTTTCTATCTACAATTTCATGACACATACACACACTTTGAACCATCCTATTATGGCATAATTTGGCATGAACTATTTCATAATACATCTGGTAATTTATGTAATTAAATTACCCTATACTTGTCTATCGTTTCTCGCGATGTTTTGGGAATATCGATATCAACGCTCCACTGTTCTAGAACTCCTCTAGAACGTTGAGCACTTGTTTCTATATACACTCTCTCTTGACCTAGACGAACTCTCCGTCGGAAACTCCTTCTGCCGGACTAGTAAGTCTTTGTTCAAGGCCTCCGTAAGTCTCCTCTGTCCATGGATTCCCACATGGTCGACGAGCCGGTTGTACCTTTACACCTGTTACACCCATTAGGGATCAATATGGTCCTAATGGCTATTAGAAAAATCACTCTTGTCTTGAATCACGCCGGACCTCTGGACCTGTGCTTAACATGGCCAGTGGTAAGGTCGTGAGTTCCACCTGACTGCCAACACCAAGTGCGCGTGTTGTGCAACTGTTACTATTGCCTGTTTACTCGACGCGTTACGTGCAATGTCCACTAGCTCTCATCTGTACTCTACTCGCTCGTCTATTCACGTTCACTCTACTATCTCGTCTATTCATCTAGTGCTCTCATCTACTTCTTGGTACTCTATATTGGCCATTGACTGATTGTCTAAAGATAAACAATATAACTAATACCTAGCAATATATAAAGGGCCCGATCTGGTCCTGGGATGTGCACCCGAAAGTGCTAGTGCCCATGGGAGTTAAATGATCAGAGTGTTTGGCATTACACTCAAGTGCTATCTATCGTGACTATCTAAATGACAATCAACAGTGCTATGTTCTCTCGTTGTCCATTGACAACAAAGTGCTATCTATCATGACTATCTAAATGACAATCAAAAGTGCTATGTTCTCTCGTTGTCCATTGACAACAAAGTGCTATGCTATACTCGTTGTGCTATGCTATACTCTTTGTGCTATTTGTACCATGGCCATCTTGCTATACTTGACATTGTGCTATCTTTCTATTATTGTGCTATTCCCGACACTTGCTCTATGCTTGGAAAGTCTATATTTCGAAAGTCTTACTATTTCGTTCACGTACTGTCCTGCTATATTTTACTTGACACTCTCTCTCGCTCTATCATTAGTTACTCTGCCTTTAATGCATTAATTACTTAAAGCCTGCTTGAGCCTGAGATTTAAGTCCTACTGGGCGATGTTTGCTCACCCTGCATTATTTGTCGTTGTGTTCTCAGGTGAGATCGAGGATGAACCATACACTCACGAGGACGTGAATGACCTGGAGTGATGTCATGAGTACCCTAGTGTCCTATTGCTATGTTTAGCGTTGTAGTAGTAAGTTTGAAGTTTAGTCTTTTGCCTTCTTTCAATGTAATCGGGCCCCATAGATTAGCTCTGATATTAGTGGTTGTAACTAGATATTGAAAAGTATTAATGAAATGAATTCGCTTTAGTATTATTCACTGTGCAATGGTTTGATGTCTAGTACTCACTCTATACCCTTTTCTTGCAACTACCTCACGTTCTGATATTCCACGTCAGGGCGTGACAGTTTTGTGGTATCAGAGCCTAAGTTATTCTTAGTACAGGATGCTCTAGGTTAACTTGCCTCGACTAGAGTCAATTATCCTACCTATGTGAGTTGTGGTTAGAGACAAGAGTAACTAGCAAAAATAAACTCACACACGCACAAATTAAATTTCACATCAGTATCATAACAGTAAGTTATTTTTGTAGGAACCAAGCAATCAAGATGACTGCTGAATGTGCTCAAATGAGGGGCATGCAACAAACCATCCAAGAACTGACACGCGCCATTGTGCAAGCCACTCAAGGAGGTGGCAATCGTGGTGCAGGCGACCTGCATCGCAACTTCAGAAGTCTGAACCCACCTAGGTTCAGCAGATCCACGGATCGGGATGAAGCTGAGCACTTGCTCCAAGAGACGGAAAGAATTTTCCGTGTCATGCAATGTGCAGCGGGGGACAAGCTGCTACTTGCCACGTTCCAACTGGAGAAGGATGCCTGCGCCTGGTGGGAGTCAGTGGAAGCTACTAGAGAGAATGGGAAATTCACCTGAAACGAGTTTAAAGAAGCATTCAACTCCAAATACTTCTCCGAGCGTGTTCAAGAAAGGAAGGCTGCAGAATTCGCTGCTCTTAAACATCGGAGCTTGACTGTGGCTGAATATGAAGCCCAGTTCTCTAGACTGGCACGCTATGCTGTACATCTGGTGAACACCAAAAGGATGAAGGCTAAGCGCTTCCCAAACGGCCTTAAGCCCCACTACATCACTCAACTCGCACCTTTCGACATCCCGACCTACGCCGAGATGGTGAAGAGGGCTCAGCTACTAGAAGATGCTACAGACTTCACCGACTGTATCAAAGGGAAGTTCATCAAGAAGGAAGTGACCTCGGGTCAGGCATCTGCTAAGCCTACCAACGGCAAGAAGCGTCCCTTCAACATCACGGAGGGATCTAGCCAAGAAAGGAAACCAAAGGTTTTCGTACCCAACACTCCAACAAGGAGCCACTGCAAACACTGTGACAAACCTGGTCACACGGCTGATGAATGCTGGAGGAAAGCCGGCGCATGTCTGCACTGAGGAAGTCGCAAGCACCGTATCCCTGAGTGCCCGCTACTGAAAGAGAATGAAAGGCGCCCTAATGCGCCTAAGAAACAAGGCCGACTGCAAGCCCTACATGATGAGCAACCTGCTATGGAGGGTGGCATCGTAGAAGGTACCCTTCAAGTTTTCTCATTATCAGCATTCATTTTATTTGATACTGGAGCCACTCATTCATTTATATCTCAAAACTTTGCTGATATTGTGAATGCTAAACCTATATCCATGGGTTGTGAGTTCTTTGTCACAACACCACTAGGGGAAAAGGAGAAATTGAACAAATACTTTCCCTCTGCCGATGTAATGATCGGAGACCATAACCTAAAAGCTGACCTGGTATGTATGTCCATGGAAGGCTATGATATAATTTTGGGAGCCGGCTGGTTGTCCGCATGTGGGGCAAGTGTCGACTGTAAGAAAGGGAAGGTTACCTTTAGTGACTTTCCTAAACTGGCTTTCTCCAGAATTAGACATAAGAGACGGATGTCTCTAGTTTCTGCCATAAAAGCCCACAACATGATAAGGAAAGGCTGTATTGCTTTCCTAGCAGCCGTAGTAGTGGAAAAGAAGGGTTCCAAGATAGAAGACATACATATAGTACAGGACTACCCAGATGTATTCCCCGAAGACCTGCCAGGGATTCCCCCTGAACGAGATGTCAACTTCGCCATTGAGTTGATTCCTGGAGCCGCACCGGTATCGCGTCAACCATACCGGATGTCACCTGTCCAGCTGAAGGAATTGAAGGCACAACTGATGGAGCTATTAGAAAAGGGGTTCATCAGACCAAGTACTTCCCCATGGGGAGCACCTGTGCTATTCGTAAAGAAGAAAGATGGATCGATGAGGCTGTGCATCGACTATCGACAACTCAATCAGCTTACCATCAAGAACAAATACCAATTGCCTAGGGTCGATGAACTATTTGACCAAATTTCTGGAGCGCAATATTTCTCCAAGATCGATCATCGATCTGGCTATCACCAAATGAGGATCAGGATGACGATATTTTTGAAACGGCTTTCAGGAGTAGGTATGGACATTATGAATTCGTCGTTATGCCTTTTAGTCTAACCAATGCTCCTGCAGCCTTTATGCAACTCATGAATAGCATATATCGGCCATACCTCGACAAGTTTGTGGTCGTCTTTATCGACGACATCCTCATATACTCCAAGACCAAGGAAGAGCATGAAGAACACCTAAAGATAGCACTACAAGTTTTACGAGACAACCAATTCTACGCAAAGCTTAGCAAGTGTGAATTCTGGCTCGAAGAAGTATCCTTCTTGGGCCATGTCATCTCAAAGGACGGCATCTCTGTTGATCCCTCCAAACTCGAAGCTGTACTCAACTGGGAGAGACCAACTAATGTCACCGAGATAAGAAGCTTCCTAGGACTGGATGGCTACTACAGGTGGTTCATCAAGGACTTCTCAAGGAACGTTGTTCCTCTCATGCGTCTGACACGAAAGGAGAATCCATACTCCTGGAGTAAAGAGTGTGAGAAAAGTTTCCAAACCCTCAAGGACTGTCTTACCTCAGCACCTGTTCTCGCTCTGCCAATTGCTCTGTCTACACCGATGCCTCAGAATCGGGCTAGGATGTGTATCATGCAAAAGGAGAAGGTCATCGCCTATTCTTCAAGACAACTGAAGACACATGAAGTCAACTACCCTGTACATGATCTCGAGCTGGCTGCTGTGGTCTTCGCCTTGAAGATTTGGAGACACTATCTATATGGCGAGCAATTCACTGTCTACTCAGACCATAAAAGTCTGATGTATTTATTCTCTCAGAAGGAACTCAACATGAGACAAAGGAGATGGCTGGAATACTTGAAAGATTTCGACTTCCACATCCAATACCACCCAGGCAAGGGAAATGCCGTGGTTGATGCTCTTAGTAGGAAGCCAATGGCATTTGTCTCAAGTCTAGTCCTTGGCGAGATGTAACTACTAGAACAATTCGCAAGGTTAGACTTAAATATCGAACATAGAGATGATCGAGTCTTGGTTGCCAACATCAAGATTCAATCTGATCTGCTAGAGGAGATCAAATCTCAACAAGATGATGATCCATTCTTAGTCCGCATCAAAGAAAGTCTAACTGAAAGACCGGACTTTGCAAAGACTGAAGACGGAAGGCTTGTCTTTCAAGGAAGGACATGTGTTCCCAACAATGAAGAACTAAAGAGAAGACTAATGGATGAAGCTCACAAGACAAAGTATACTATTCATCCAGGAGGTACCAAAATGTATCAAGATATGAAAAGAACATTTTGGTGGCCGAACATGAAAAGATAGGTAGCTGAACATGCCGCTCACTGCCTTACTTGCCAACAAGTAAAAGCGGAACACCTGCGCCCTGCTGGTGTACTCAGACCGCTAGATATTCCGGAATGGAAATGGGAAAGCATTGGCATGGACTTCATCATGGGTTTACCTAAGACTCGTGGTGGACTCGACGCCATATGGGTCATTGTGGACCGACTAACCAAATCCGCCCACTTTCTGCCTATAAAGAGTAAGTGGTCAGTAGAGGTACTAGCTGCCTTATACGTCAAGGAGATTGTAAGACTACATGGCATTCCATCATCTATTGTTTCGGATCGAGATCCGAGATTCACATCTCATTTTTGGAAAGGACTGCAAGGTGCACTGGGTACTAAACTCATCTTTGGTACCGCATTCCATCCACAAACCGATGGGCAAATTGAAAGAACCAACCAAATAGTGGAAGACATGTTGAGAGCTTGCACTATAGATTTTCAAGGTTATTGGAATGAGCACCTACCACTGATCGAGTTCGCTATAACAATAGTTATCAGGCAAGCATTAAGATGGCACCATTCGAAGCGCTCTACGGAAGGAACTATAGATCCTGTGCATGCTAGAATGAGGTTGGAGAATAGCAATGGCTAGGCCCAGACATGGTGCATCGTACCACGAAGGACATTCAGGTAATCAGAGACCGGCTCAAAATTGCCCAATCCAAACAGAAGAGCTACGCCGATAAAAGAAGGCGAGATCTGGAATTCCAAGTGGGTGATCATGTATTTCTAAAAGTGTCACCTACTCGTGGCATCCAAAGATTCGGTGTAAAGGGAAAGCTCAGCCCTAGATTCATCGGTCCTTTTGAAGTACTTAAAAGGGTTGGTGAGGTTGCATACCGGCTAGCATTGCCACCGGATTTGTCATGTGTACACAATGTGTTCCATGTTTCCATGCTTAGGAAATATGTGTACGAACCCACACACATCATTCGCCACGAGAAGTTGGTGTTGAACAAAGATGTGACGTACGAAGAGAAGCCAGTCAAGATACTGGAACGGAAGATACAACAACTCAGGAACCGTCCCATCCATGTGGTTAAAGTCCTATGGAATAATCGTGGAGTGGAAGAGGCAACCTGGGAACCGGAAGGAATCATCAGACGGAACTACCCCGCTCTTTTCGGTAAGACATTCTCTCCTGAATAATCACATGAATTTGGGGACCAAATTCTTTTTAAGAGGGGAGGATGTAGCAACCATAAATTTATGGGAAAAAAATTTAAAATTTATATTATTTAATTAGAAAAATCAAAGAAAAGAGAATTAAATAAAACCCATCAAATGAAAATAAGTAATGGACTTTATTAAATGGACCCATTAGAAATTAGTGGGCAAAATAGAGATTTCAAAAAGGGGAATAATAGAGAATTACCCAAATTCGTAACTAAAATATTACTAAAATAGAAAAGAGGTATTTAATGCATTAAAATAGAAGTTTAAGTTGGATTGGGATTCCTAAACCTACCCTAATGGGTTGGCCACGAAATCCTCTCTCTCCCAACCCAAATAGGAAGATCTCTTGCTTAAAAGGGGAGAGGAAATAGGAAATTCAGAATTTAATAGGAATTAGACTTAAACTAGGAAAGGGAATAGGGAGAAGCTTAAATACTTCTCTTAAACCCTCATGGCCGGCCCTAGCTCGTGCCAAGAGGTTCCTAGACCAGGAGGAGAGGCCAAGAGGAGGAGAATTCGTGGAGAGGAAGGATCTCTCAAGTTCTTCCCCGAGTTCTTCAAGTCCTAACCCTATAAGAGGAAAACGATCAAAGGTAGGCATTCTCACAAGCATAAACCATGAAACATTTTTTGTAGGATGTCTCATCTATCAGGAACAAAAGTCCTTTAGTTTCATAATTATCCATCGAGCATATATTTCGTTCTTGATTTTTCAAGTTCTTAAACTTACATGACCCCGAACCCTCTTCTTAACTCTTGATCTCCTTGTATACTCCACCCCAGGCCACGAGATTTTTACTGTAGGAACTGATGCATGTTAGGCATCTTTTGCCCCTAAAATCCCTAAATTTGATTCATCCTATCTTGTGAATTTCATCGTTGATCTCAACTACATACTGTTTCATGTTCATCATGAATACCCATGTTCAAAACATGTCCAAACCCTGATTGTTTTCCAATTCCTATTTATTGTAGTACCCATGCATGTCTAGGTCATTTTGCAACTAGTTTCATGATTTTTCGTTGTCTATACAATTAGTTGTGAATTTATGAATCACCCTGTGTCAAATAGGGTAAGTTCTGGCCCGCAATCCAATGTAATGTCTTTCCTGTTCGGACTGGGCGCAGACCCTGTGAAAGCGACGACCCGATAGGTCCGCGTTCACAAGGGCCGTCGCGACAGAGTGCTCTGTCGTGATATGATCACGACAAAACCTATCATCGCGATCTTCTGACTAGGCCGTCGCGATCCTCATGCGATCCCGTCGCGATCTGCCTTCCCGAACCGATAAGCCTGTCGTGACCTATACCAGACCCTATCGCTATCTCAGTTGACCCCGTCGCGACCCTCATCAAGGTACATCGCGATCTGGGTTCTTTTGCAATAAACCCCTGTCTCAACAATGCTTGATTATCTACAATGATTGTACTTTTGCTTAACAGTCATACACATAGAAAATAACACTTGTTATAAATTGAATATTTTGTATGATTAAAAAACGTGCACATGATCTTTTCTATCTACAATGTCATGACACATACATACACTTTGAACCATCCAATTATGGCATAATTTGGCATGAACTATTTCATAATACATCTGGTAATTTATGTAATTAAATTACCCTATACTTGTCTATCGTTTCTCGCGATGTTTTGGGAATATCGATATCGACGCTCTAGTGTTCTAGAACTCCTCTAGAACGTTGAGCACTTGTTTCTATATACACTCTCTCTTGACCTGGACGAACTCTCCGTCGGAAACTCCTTCTGCCGGATTAGTAAGTCTTTGTTCAAGGCCTCCGTAAGTCTCCTCTGTCCATGGATTCCCACATGATCGACGAGTCGGTTGTACCCTAACACCTGTTACACCCATTAGGGATCAATATGGTCCTAACGGCTATTAGATAAATCACTCTTGTCTTGAATCACATCGGACCTCTGGACCTATGCTTAACATGGCCAGTGGTAAGGTCGTGAGTTCCACCTGACTGCCAACACCAAGTGCGCGTGTTGTGCAACTGTTACTATTGCCTGTTTACTCGACGCGTTACGTGCAATGTCCACTAGCTCTCATTTGTACTGTACTCACTCGTCTATTCATGTTCACTCTATTATCTCGTCTATTCATCTAGTGCTCTCATCTACTTCTTGGTACTCTATATTGGCCATTGATTGATTGTCTAAAGATAAACAATATTACTATTGCCTGGCAATATATAAAGGGCCTGATCTGGTCCTGGGATGTGCGCCCAAAAGTACTAGTGCCTATGGGAGTTAAATGATCAGAGTGTTTGGCATTACACTCAAGTGCTATCTATTGTGACTATCTAAATGACAATCAACAGTGCTATGTTCTATCGTTGTCCATTGACAACAAAGTGCTATCTATCGTGATTATCTAAATGACAATCAAAAGTGCTATGTTCTCTCGTTGTCCATTTACAACAAAGTGCTATCTATCGTGACTATCTAATGACAATCAAAAGTGCTATGTTCTCTCGTTGTCCATTGACAACAAAGTGCTATGCTATACTCGTTGTGCTATGCTATACTCGTTGTGCTATTTGTACTATGGCCATCTTGCTATACTTGACATTGTGCTATCTTGCTATTATTGTGCGATTCCCGACACTTGTGCTTTTCTTGGAAAGTCTATATTTTGAAAGTCTTGCTATTTCATTCACGTACTGTCTTGCTATATTTTACTTGACACTCTCTCTCACTCTATCATTAGTTACTCTGCCTTTAATGCATTAATTACTTAAAGCCTGCTTGAGCCTGAGATTTAAGTCCTACTAGGCGATGTTCGCTCACCATGCATTATTTGTCATTGTGTTCTCAGGTGAGACCGAGGATGAACCATACACTCACGAGGACGGGAACGACCTGGAGTGATGTCATGAGTACCGTAGTGTCCTATAGCTATGTTTAGCGTTGTAGTAGTTAAGTATGAAGTTTAGTCTTTTGCCTTCTTTCAATGTAATCGGGTGCCATAGATTGGCTATGATATTAGTGGTTGTAACTAGACATTGAAAAGTATTAATGAAATGAATTTGCTTTAGTATTATTCACTGTGCAATGGTTTGATGTCTATTACTCGCTCTATACCCTTTTCTTGCAACTGCCTCGCGTTCCGATATTCCGCGTCGGGGCGTGACACTTCTCCTCCCCCTCTGGTGGTGCTCCACCTCTCTCTCTCCCCTTTGTGTGTTTCAGGTGAAGAGGAGGGTCGTTCGTGGTGCCTTGGAGTCGTGGAGCTTGCGTGGAGCGAGGAGGAGGTGGCCAATCTGACGTGAAGCGCCCTAATGGGTTCGTTTCTTCATTTAAGGTAGGGATTGCTTGTACCTTTCTCGATCCAAGTGGATTGGGAGCCCCTTGAGCTTTCCATATAGTTTAAATAGCTTCTCCATGCTCCCCTCCCCCGTGTGGTATGTGTGTGGCGCATGGGTGGCCTCGGGATGGAGCATCCCGTGGGTCTGCCTCTCTACTGGTGTCACGACCGCGGTGCACGTCACGACACCAGAAGAGGCGTCTACCTAGTCGGGGGCGACCTTGTCACAACGCCTTGCCCCATTGCGACATGGTCCCCGTCGTGATGGTATTGCGATAGCCTAGGAGGATGCAACAATGCATGTGTTGCCTCGGGTGTTTCCGTGGTTTCACTTGGGGTGTTGGTGTGTGCCCCAGAGCAGGCTTTCCTTTAGGACATTTAGGGGGGGAACGTGGAAGGTTACCTCGCTGCGTTTAGTGACTGAAGGTGACACCTTTGTGGCCGTGTCATGGTGGTGGCGTCAAGAGGGTCGCGTTTGTCTAATAATCGATTGACTGACGGTCTATCGATTATTAGCAGAGCGACGTTTCCGTACTGACTAGTGGTGTTCCGAGGTTCTGGCTTGTTCATGCATGCCTTGGTTGGCCGACGGCCCTCTCGAGGGTCCATGTGTGCCTTGTGCTTGCTGGGCTTGTTGTGGGTTACAAGCCAGCAGTTCAGCGTAGTTTTTGTTGTGCTTGCCCCACATGTTTGCCCGGTGCTTGGAACTTGAGGGCTTGTCCCGTTTAGAGGTTGTCTCCATTGCTTGAGACCCCCATCTTCAGGAGCTTGTTGAGGGAGTGCTTTGGGCTGCGAGTGTGCTCGAGTTGGCAGACAAGTTGGCGGACTCTAGAGCGGAGGGGAAAATGAGGTTCGGATAGCGGCGTCGAGTCGTTTGTAGAGCTCTCTTGTCTAGGGTGGGACGGCGAGGTTGTTGGGGCGGTTCTCTTCCCGGCGCATCCCAGACAGTCCTTTGTCTTACTACCTCTCTCTGCGTTGGTTCTGGAGCTACGTAGTGATGCTAGGCGTGGGGCCGCAGCTTGGCTAGGCTACAGTGTTGCGTGCATTTGTGTGTTCTGTGGTGGCTCTGTGTCGCTCTCCTGGGGAGGTTAGAGGTGAGAGCCAGGTTGGCGAGCAGAGAGGGAGTGGCTAGTGTGCCCTCTTCTTGGCTGCCAGTGGCGGTGGCTAGGTGGTTGTTGTTGTGACAATGTTTCCTCATGAAGTTTCCAAGTGTTATCCATTGCCCTAGCTTGCACGGCGGTTATAGCCTGGTCGTGCCTAGTTCCGTAGGCATCGTTGGTTTGGCCTTGTTGGCCCGTGCTTCTGGTGGTTTCCGCTTCGGTGTCCTCTCAGTTTCGTAGTCCCGTTCTTTGGTTCCAGTCTGTGGTAGCACTGGCGTGTGTGGTTTCCCGACCTCATGGCGTGTCCGAGGTCTAGGGTGGTTCTGTTTGTGGGCCCTCTACCTTGTGGAGGTCTGAGGTGGCCGTGCTTGTGGTGAGACGTCCTTCTCACATGGTGCTCCATGGTCTCCGTGAGACCCCTGTCTCAGCGGGCGTGCTGAGACTTGTTTCCATGTTGTGCCTGACTCCATTAGTTTTCTGCGGGAGTCGTGTGTATGTAACAACCCTGGGTTGGTGGTCATGGCGTTGCATTATTCTGTTTCACTAATTAGTAGTACCCTGCTATAGGTGTTCCTCGCTTTACAACTTTCTAGTGTAGTTTCCTATTTTCGGAGTTCCTGCTGCTCTGGCCAGTGAGGGACTGGTAATCCCTACTGGGCCTTGTTCGCGAGGCTTACCCCCCTACTCTTTTCAGCTAGAGGCTCGTCATCACGGGAGCTCGGTGTCAGACGGGTTGAAGAGACGACTATGGCGCCGTGTGCTATCGGCAGCAGTGAGAGCGAGTGCTGTAAGCTCTTGTACCTGAGTGAGTTGAGAGTTGTGCTTTGCAAGTTCTTAGAGTATGCCCCTTAAGGACTGCACCTTTCTTCTTGTACCTGTGCTTTTATTTGGGACATGTTGTACAAATTTTTGTATATTGTATATCTTTTTGTAGTTATTTAAATTCAGTACATATCTCACTAGACTATTTCTTCTAACCTTTTCAGGTCTTCGGATCTGTGGGTGGCCGCGCGAACTTCGGGTCCCTTGTAGGGGTTCGGGTGGTCGGTCGTTACAGTTGGTATCAGAGCATGAGTCTACTGAGATTTGTAATGAGTTAATAATTATAGTTGTCCCAAAGAAAGATACTAGTATGCTACTGACACCATCCGGCTAGTGTTAGGCTTGTGCTTTCAATTGTTTTGCAGGCGTGCGGCTTCCATACAAGGTTCATGTAGCAACCTGAATTTTTAAGAAAAATAAAAATTTAAATAAAGAATTAAAACCTATCTAAATGGATATTTAAATGAAAAGAGCATTAAATAAAACCCATTAAATGGAAAAGAGTAATGGGCTTTGCTTAACAGACCCTCTAGAATTTATTGGGTCAAAATATGAATTTACAAAGGGAGAATAATAAGAAAATACCCTAAATTCGGAGTTTAATTATATCATAATTGGAAAGGGGTTATTAAAGCAATAAAAGTGGCAGTTAGAGTTGGAATTGGATTCCTAAACCTACCCCATATAGTCTAGCAGGAATTTAGATACTATCCTAACCCAATTAGAGATTGGAAAGCAAGAGAGGAAACGTGGAGTTAGGAAATCTCGGAATTAAGAAGAATTTGGGTAGTAGTAGGAATAGGAACTTGTGTTTACATAAATACATCTCTTAAACCCTCTTGGCCGACCCTAGCTCGTTGCCAAAGCTTGTTGGACGTGGAGAAGAGGCCAAGGAGGAGAGGATCTCGTGGGGAGAAGGAGTTCTTGGAGCTTCTTCATCGTTCTTGAAGTTCTAAGCCCTAGAAGACAAATCGAGTCAAAGGTAGGCATTCTCACAAACAAAAACATGAAACTTTTTCTGTAGATGTCTCATCTATCAGGAACGAAACCCTCAAGTTTCATAATTTTCCATCGAGCCAATATTTTCTTCTTGAATTTTGAAGTTCTGCAACTCTCTTGACCCCGAACCCTCTTCATAATTCTTGTTCTCCATGATTACTAAATCCCATGCCTTGAATTATGGGAGATACTGATGATCATTAGGGAACTTTCGCCCCTGAAAGCCCTAATTTTTATCAAGCATGTTGCTCGAATTAAATCAATCTTGCTCTCTATATCATGTTCTGTGTTACTCGTTCTTGTTCGTTCTCAAACCATATTCAACTCATGCTCTCTCTTGAATTCCTATTTACTGGAAGTACTCTCGCATGTCTAGTTTCATTTGCCACTGATTTTGTGAATTTTCATCATGTATATAATTAGTTATGATTTTCTAAACGACCCTGTATCAAAATTTGAATGTTCTGGTCCGCAATCCAATGTCTGGTCTAACTCCTGTCAGAGTCAGGCGCAGACCACCAGATCGCGACTGCCTGATATGTCGCCTTCTGGGGTCTGATTGCGATAGCCTACCCGTCGCGACCAAGAAGGCGACAGGTAAGCCGTCGCGTTCCCAGTACCTGGTGTGCAAGCCATGTCGCGACCCTTACATGCTCCTGTCGCGTTCTGCCAGGTACCTGTCGCGATCCTTACAACCCTATGTCGCCTTCACAGTTTTTTGATGAAAACCCATAAAAATTATTTCTGTCACTTTCTAAATAATTCTTATGCCTTTTTACAGTTATACCCCCAGTAAAAACTTGTTTTAAAAATGGAGCTACATTGAATGATTTAAAATACATATTCACGACTTATTTCTATCTATGATTTCTCTTACACATGCACACACATGAACCACCCATATATGACTGAAATCTGGCATAAAATATCTCATATTGCATCTGGGAATTTAATGTAATAAAGTATATTAATGGCCCTATTTTAAAGGACTTATATTCATTTCTTGTGTTGTTTATATACCGATATCGACGCTCCACTGTTCTAGAATTCCTCTAGAACGTCGAGCACCTGTTTTATATACACACTTTACATGGCTTGTGGTGAACTCTTCGTCAGATATTTCTTTTGTCGGACTAGTGAACCCTGGCACAAGGCCTCCGTAAGTCTCCTCTGATCATGGATTCCCACATGGTCGACGAGCCGGTTGTACCCTAACACCCATTATCTGTAGGGATCGATATGATCCAAACTGCTATTAGAAGTTCGCTCTTACCTTGAATCACGTCGGACCTCTGGACTTGTGCATAACATGGCCAGTGGGAAGATCGTGAATTCCACCTGACTGCCAATACGACGTGCACGTGTTGTGCAACTGTTACTATCGCCTGTTACTCATCGCATTACGTGCAATGTCCACTAGCTCTCATCTGTACTTTACTTGCTCGTCTATTCACGTTCACTCTACTATCTCATCTATTCATCTAGTGCTCTCATCTACTTCTTGGTAATCTATATTGTCCATTGTCTGATTGTCTAAAGATAAACAATATAACCAATGCCTGGCAATATATAAAGGGTCCGATCTGGTCCTGGATGTGCGCCCGAAAGTGCTAATGCCCATGGGAGTTAAATGATCAGAGTGTTTGGCATTACACTCAAGTGCTATCTATCTCGACTATCTATATGACAATCAAAACACAAAACGTGCTATACTCTCTCGATGTCTATAATGACAAACAAGTGCTATACTCGTTGTGCTATTACCATACTTGTGCTAGTTGTGCTATGGCCATCCTGCTATTCGTGCTATACTCGATACTTGTGCTATTTTTGGAAACTATACACGATCTCGTGCTGTTGTGCTATCCTGTTACCTGTTGTGCTATCTCTTGCTATATTTTGACTCTCTTGTACCTGCTATCTTTAGATACTCTGCCATTAAATGTGTTAATTATTTAAAGCCTGCTTGAGCCTGAGATTTAAGTCCTACTGGGCGTTATCGCTCACCCTACGTTATTTGATGTTGTGTTCTCAGGTGAGACCGAGGATGACACATACACTCACGAGGAAGGGAATGACCAAGAGTGAAGCCAGGAGTACCCTCGAGTCATTATGTTATCTTAGAGTTGTAGTTAGTTATTTCCATTTATTGAAATGTAATTGGGCCCTATAGAATGGCTCTGATAGTAGTGGTTGTAACTAGACATTTGAAAAGTTATTAATGAGAAAGATTTGCTTTAGTAATATTCAATGTGCAATGGTTGATGTCTAGTACTCGCTTTATACCTTTTCTTGCAACTGCCTTCGCGCTCTGATATTCTGCGTCGGGGCGTGACAGTTCATGTGCGTGCTGCAAGAGGTTGCAACTATTTCTATATCGCGTGCGTGGCGAGTGTGGTCACTCGGTGTGTTCGTGTCGTGGTTGGCAGTGGACTCGCTGGTAGTGGTCTTCCTTGTGCGGAGGATGATTGCAGGCAAGTCCAGGCGTTGTGCTCCTGGTCATCATCGACACTTTTGGGTACGTGTGTGCCACTGTTGCTGAGAGAGCCTACATGTGGTGTGGCCTTCACCGATGCAGAGTTGTTGTCTGTGGAATTAGTCGAAGTTTCCCTGCCTTGTTGGCTGTCCCCCTGTTGTTGGGGTGTGTGCTGTGTTGTTTGTGTGTGTGGTCTCTTATCTGTGTGCCATTGTGTGTTGTGCTCTGCTTAGTTGGCATTGTTGCTCGAGCTAAGCAGATGTTCCATGTGTCGTGTTGCGTAGCTGGTTGACCGCTACGACACTTGTCTTGGTTGTTGTTGGCTTGGTGCTGGCTAGTTGTGAGCTCTGGTGAGGTGCTCTTAGAGTTCTTCCATGTTGGTTCTGGCGGAAGTGAGTTTTCCCCAAAACTATGTTGTGCTCGTTTCTGGTTATTGTTACATTGCCCTCTAGGTCGAGGTGCATCGCTTGGTTGCCCTATATTCTAGTGAGGTTTCCTAGAACCGTTTGTTGTTGTCTTGGTAAGGGTTTCTGTCAGAACGATTCCATGCTCGTTTCTGTCAGTTGTTGTGCTACCTCAAGGTTTGAGGTATGCTGTTGGTTTGGCTAGTGTGTTCTAGTAGGTTTTCTCAGAACTATGCCTTGGTGGTTCTAGTGGAGGTTCTCCCAGGACCGGCTTGCGTTGCTTCTACTTGCTGTAGTGTTCTCTTTAAAGGTCTATGTTGTTTGGTCGTTGGGTTGTGCGTTCTAGTGGAGGTTCCTCCCAGGATCGCCCTTTGTCATTTCTGGTGGAGGTTCTTCCCAGAAGTGTAAGACCCGGCCCTCTTGGGCCCTTGGCCCTGTCCTCACGGTCGCAACAGACACCCTGGTCATGACATGGTCACGCTAGGGGAGCCTGTCGCGATAGGCTTTTGGTCGCAGCACACCTGGCCGTCGCGACATGGTCGTGACGGGGGTGGGCATCGCGTTCTTGTCGCGACATCTGAAGGTGACGCGACTACTTTTTTGACAGATCTGACCACTGTCCTTTCTATCAGAACGGCCTTATCGAGTGTCAGGTGCGTACAACGTTGATGCGACCTGGCAGACCGTCGCGTTCTGGTTTCTCGATCTTCGAGGTTTGACCGCTTTTTGGTGTCGCTGCGGGCTCAGTGGTCGCGACATGGTCGCGATGCCTGAGGGGAATCGCGACATGCTTGCTGTCATGCCGGCTCGACCCGTCACGTCTCTGGGGGCCGTCAGTTCAAAATCGAGGCAGGCGACCCCCTTTCTTCTTCCACTCCTTTCTTCTTCTTCTTTCTTCTTCTTTCCCCTCCAAGCCCTCTTCTTCTCCAGCGATTCTTGGCTTCTTCTTGGGCATTCTTGGCGGGGAGGTGACGTCCCCTTGGTGTAGGTGACGTGCTCGTGGTGCTAGGAGTGAGGAGGAGGTGGCCATTCCGACGTGAAGGCCCCAATAGGTCGACTCTACTCCTTGAGGTAGAGACCCTTGTCTCCCCTCATTTTAAGCATGCTCCCTTCCCCTTGAGAGCTTGTTTCTCCGTGGTTTGGGGTTGTGGGGTGTGAGGATCATGCTCGTGGTGAGTGAGGTTTCCATCAAGCATAGGTTTCCTTGTAATCCATGTTTTACGGGGTTTGAGGGTGGTTTGGTTGTTCTATAAGCTTTCCTATGCATTTCCCATCTTTCCCCTACCCCTATGGATGGTTTGTACGGTTTTGGGGTGGTCCTTGGGAGAACTGTACCGGGACGCCCCTCGGCTGAGATCGCAACCGGCAACGCTCTGAGGCATCGCGACATGGTCGCAATGGCCTGTGGCGTCGCGACAACACCAGAGACATGTAAGTCCTTGTGGAGTTCCATTTCCCGTGGAGTCTTCGCCGTTCCGGTTCTTTCTGTACCCGTGGCACCAGTGCTAATTCCTAGTATGGTCCTACACTAGTCATTTACCTGGTGCTCGGCACCTAAGGGCTTGTCCCGTGAGAGAGGTTGTTACCATTTGCCTGGGACCCCCATCCTCATGCGCCTTAGAGGGAGCGTTCAGGATGACGAGCGTACTCGAGTCACGGACTTTGGAGTTGAGGGGAGAATGGTAGTTAGGACAGCGACATCGAGTAGTTTGCAGAGCTCTCTTGGTTGGTCTGGGACACCGATGACGGCCAGAGTTCTACCCAGTGTAGGCCAGCCAGTCATTCTTTTTACTGCCTTGCTCTTTGTGGCCCCGGAACTACTTAGAGAGGCCAGGCGTGGGACCGTAGTCTGGCAAGACTACAGCGGTTACTATTGTGTTACTTGTGTTCCTGCCCACTCTGACGAGACGTTAAGGTTTGGACCTAGGTCGAGGATAAGATGTCAATGGACGTACCTGACCGGATGACTAGTGGTAGCATTTTCCGTGGCTAGTGTCTCTTGTCCAGGAAGGGTTCTCTCTGTCTACATTGCCAGCCGTGTGGTGGTCACGACGTGCAGGTTCTACGGAGTTTCTAACCATGGTGTCCTTCCGTACCGTTGCTAGTTAGTAGCTTCGCTTCCATCCTTTCCCTTGTAGAGTAGGAGATATAATTGTTGTTATTTAATTGTTTATATATTCTTCTGCCTGTTAGAGCCAGTAGGAGATTGGTAGTCCCTACTGAGCTTCTGTTGTAAAGCGCATCCCTTCCTTTTTTAGGTGAGACTTCTCAGCAACGGCAGGGTGCGCGTAAGGCGGAGTAGGTGGGGCGGTAGTCGTCGTCCCCGTAGTTAGCAGTGGTTTCCCCCTTCGGTTGTACGTCACCCTTGGGGTATGCCACTAAGGGCTCTATCCTTCCTTTTTCACTTGTACTAGTTGTGCGTGTGTTGGGACTGTACCTAGAGCAATACGCTACAGTCTCGCTCTTCTTTCTGCTTCCGCGTGTGTGCTTCTAGTTCAGTAGTTGACGTTTATTTCCCTTACATATTTTGTTAGACTTGTGTTATAGCCCTTCCGGGTCTCCGGATCTGTGGGCTGCGACCGTGAAAATCGGGTCCTCGACTTGGGCCGAGGGTTGGGTTCTCAAGGTCGTTACAAGGAGTGCTCTGTGTTCGTTTTGGGCCACCACTGTGTTGCCTCTGTGGTTTGAAGTGTGTCGTTTGGTTTGGTTGTCTGTTCTGGTGAAGTTCTCCTGGGATGACTTTCTATCGTTCCTGGTGGAGGTCCTTCCCAGGGCTGCTTTGTGTTGTTTCGGTTTTCGCTACTCTCTCCCTCTGTAGAGATGAGTTGTCGTTGTTGCCAGTTGGACTATCTGCATTACAGTTTGCTTGGGCATTTCCGATCAAGGTGTTGTGTCGTTGGCCATACGTTGGCTGCTACGTTGGCCAGCTCACCTTGTTGTTCGTTTCTAAGTTTCTTGGTTGCACTGGTGGGACTTTGTGTGTCCCCGTGGTTCGGGCAGCATTTTTCTCACTCCCGACGTGCTCTTGCAGATGGTGGTCTGGTGAGTGCAATCGATCTCTGGCTAGTTGTGCTTCCTGTGGAAGTGCCCGTCTTGCATTATGGTTTTATCTCTCTCTCGTTGGTGGAAGAGACTTGTTGAGTGTCTCCTTCCTCTACTTTTCATTGGTTGCTCTGGGTGGTGATGCTCCACTGTGGTGTTGTGTCACCAGGGTGCACATCGTTGTGACCTTCTAGTGGAGTCATCTTCCCTTGAGTTATTTTTGGGTTGAGCTAGCTGCTCCCCTTGTGATGTTGTTTCCTTGTGGCACCGTAGGTCGGTGGACCTATTCGTACCATTTGTCGTTGATTGTTTCTTGCTGCTTGCCTAGATAATTTGGGGTATTGGGTCCCTGTTGGTTTGGTGTGAGGTAGTATCATTTCCTTGTTGGGTTGCTTGTGTGAGCGTTGTTTCACTATGCATTAGTTTTTCTTGGTTGGCTTGATCGTGTGAGCGTTATTCTGGTGTGTGTTCCATTTTGCCTCGGCTTGTGCCTTGGAGGCTTTTAGTGTCGTCATTTTTGGTGTTTGGCCTCTCTATCGGTCGCGATGAAGGTGGTGCTTCTTGCTCTTGTGCGCCAGGGAGTTGTTGTGGTCTTTTGCTCCCCATGCGGCAGAGTTGGTGCTTCATGTTCTGTGTGCTTTTTGGAGTCAACATGGTTCTTACTCTCTTGAAGTTGTTGGCTTTCCATGCGCTTCTTTTGTGGGTCTTTGGTGGAGAGTCCCTTCGTGGGCCCTGTGTCGTTTCGGGCTGTTGGTACGGTTGCATGTGCTGCACCTTGAGCGCTTTTCGATGCTTCATGTCCTTGTGCCTCAAGGGCTGGGGCTAGTGTCGCCTGTTATGCCCTTCCAGGTTTGCAGTTCCTTGCATGTGGCTTTTGGCAGGTCTCTTGTGGAGAGTCCTTTCTGTTATCTCATGTTGTTTTGGCCGCTGGTGCACCTGTGTTGCACTTTGCTTAGTTTTTGGTGCTTGTGGTAGCATTGTGTGCTCGTGCTCGAGTCTTTCAATTTTTGGCCATCTAGAGCCTTGGTGCATTGTGTTGTACCTTGGGTGGCTCTTGGTGTTGGTTTAGCACCCTGTGTTGTGTCGTGTGCCTTGATCGTGAGCTTTGTGTGTCGTTTCATGACTTCACTTGGTGTTGGAGGCATTGAGCTTTCCACCTCTGGGACACTTTGTGCTGACCTATGCCTTGTAGTTGTACTGTTACCGCTGTGGGGTGCCTGCTTTGCCTTGTCTAGGTAGCCTTATCGGTGGTACACCAGGCTTTGGTCATGGTCTGTGTCCAGGTTTTCCTCTCTCTTTCGGAGCGAGTGTGTTCGGTTGTGGTACCCTGCTTCGGTTTGGGTCCCTCTGAGGTCGACGTGTTGTCCTCGACCTCCGCGGTTGTTTCGGTTCCCATGTGGTTATGCGCCTTTCTGGTGGTTGGCATGTTGGTACCCGCGCTGAGCCCCGTGTGAGTGTGGCGGGTGTGCTTCCAACTCTTTGTTGGTTCTCCGACTGTGCGTGGTGTTGGTGAGTCTGGAAGCCGATGGTGGAGTCTCCTGTCAGTTCGTCTGGTGACAGTGAGGCCTATTGGCTTGCTAGTACTCGACCACGTGGTTTGTCGACGTTGTGAGGTGCTCAGTTTCGACTTCACCTCAGACATCTTCCGTGCTTCCGTCGTGATGTGTTGCATTGTAGAGCATGTAGTTTCTCAGTTTTATGGCTCCACGTCCATTTGGTGTCCTTGTCGGACCACAAGGAAGGTCTGGGTGAGACCTAGTGGTGGCAGTGGATGCCATTTTTGCGTGTTGAGGTTTCTCTGCATGCGTTTGATGTCCTTGTCAGACCACGAGGAAGGTCTAGGTGAGACCTAGTGGTAACAGTAGATGTCATTCCGTGTGTTGAGGATTCTCCGCAATCGTAATGTTGCTCTGGTTCTCGTCGCTCACGTGGCTTCTCGGTTGGGCTGGTGACCGATGCTAGCTGCTGCTAGTAGCGTGAGCTGTTCCTCTGAGTGTTGGGCTTGACTCTCAGGTGTTTCTTGTGTTGTTGTCGGCAACTGCGTCCTCTGTCAGGTTTTGCTGGCGATAGAGTGCAGATCGGTTGGTCCCAACAGCGGGGTCTGTTGGTGGCTGCAGTCGTGTAGTTTTCGAATGGCGTTTTTCTACTGTTCAGATCGTTTTTGGCATTGCTAGGTACTTGTGGGGTTTTCGTTCTGTTTGGACTCCTCACATGTGGCTGGAGTAAGCCGTGGGGTTTTCGGTTGCGTGCTCCCCTTCTGTTTGGAGCTCGTTGTGTGAGCCGTTGGTTTTCCAACTTCGTGTGCTTCATGCATGTTTGGCGGTGTGGTTGTTGCCAAGAGGAGGTCGGGGCGAGACTTAGTGGCTCTTTGCACCCGCGCTTCATGTGCTCCGCGTGTGTTTGGTAGTGCAGTTGTTGCCACGAGGAAATCTTGATGAGACTTAGTGGCTTCTTCTCACTGGTGTTATGTTTGCTCCCTGTGCTTCGTTTCATTCCTCGAGATTTTTGGGTGTGCCCTAAATTTCGAGGATGAAATTATTTTAAGGGGGGTAGAATGTAATACCTGGCTTCCCGGCTTTCCGTCCGGTGTCTTAGATGACTGGCCACTAACGCATCCGGGCTGGGTGACGCATTAGTGTCATGTCATTGGCGTCCGACGTGACAGTCATCCTTGTCGTGACCAGCTTGTGTGTTGCGTTCTTGTCGCGCCCGGCTTTCCCGTCGCATTTTTGTGTCACGCCCAATCAATGGGTTGTGACAGAGTTCCATTGCTTTAGTCGTCTGACACCTGTCGGGGTGGCAGGCATCTTAGTACGACCTCTCGCGTTGTCGCGGCATCCCTGGGGGATGCGTTGGTGTCGCGGTGCTTTGACCCATCGCGTTAAGGTCCTTAACACGACACGTCGCCCTGTCGTGACTTTGGGTGCCGAAGGCTTAAGGCCTTGGCCTTGGCTGGCAACCACTTCTCCCTTTTCCTCCTTCCCCTCTCTTCTCCTCCCCCTCCGACGGTGCTCCGCCTCTCTCTCTCCCCCCTTTGTGCATTTCAGGTGAGAAGGAGGGTCGTTCGTGGTGCCTTGGCGTTGTGGAGCTTGCGTGGAGCGAGGAGGAGGTGGCAATCTAACGTGAAGGGCCCTAATGGGTTCGTTTCATCGTTTAAGGTAGGGATTGCTTGTACCCTTCTCGATCCGGGTGGATTGGGAGCCCCTCTTGCATTCTAGATAGTTTAAATGGCTTCTCTATGCTCCCCTCCCCAGTAGGGTATGTGTGTGGCGCGTGGGTGGCCCCGAGATGGAGCATCTTGTGGGCCTGCCTATCTGCTGGTGTCACGACCGCAGTGTGCGTCACGACACCAAAAAAGGCATCGGCCTGGTCAGGTGCAACCTTGTCGTGACGCCTTGCCCCTTCACGACATGGTTTGTTGTTGCGACACGCTTCCCCGTCACGATAGGGTTGTTATTGCAGTGCCTCTGCCCATCGCGATGGTATCACGACGGCCTAGGAGGACGCAACAATGCCTATGCTGCCTCAGGTATTTTTGTGGTTCCGGTTGGGGTGTCGGTGTGTGCCCCAGGGCAGGCTTGCCCTTAAAACCTTCAAGTGGGGAATGCGGCAGGTTACCTCACTGCATTCAGTAATTGAAGGTGACACCTTTGTGGCCGTGTCCTGGCGGTGGTGCCGGGAGGGTCGCGTCTGTCTAATAATTGATTGACCGACGGTCTATCGATTATTAGCAGAGCAACATTTCGGTACTGACTGGTGGTGTTCCGAGGTTTTTCCTTGATCGTGTGTGAGTTGTTTGTCCGATGGCCCTCTCGAGGATCCGTGGGTGCCTTGTGCTTGCTAGGCTTGTCGTGGGTTACAAGCCAGCAGTTCGGCATAGTTTTTGTTGTGCTTGCCCCACTTGTTCGTCTGGTGCTTGGCACTTGAGGGCTTGTCCCGTTTGGAGGTCGTCTCCATTGCCTATGACCCCCATCCTTGGTGAGAGGTTGCGGAATTATCCAATATGGTAATCTAGAAGGGGGGTTGAATAGATTACTATCTATTAAAAATTTACTATGACCTTCTTTTAATGAAAACACAGACTTTTGAAACTGTAACAAAATTTATGCTAAACTTAGATGTGTGTTAGTTGTAGGTAGATGGAGTAGCAACTCATTCAGCGTATGTAAAAACAACGTGCCTACCAAGCATCTATCGTAAAGACATGCAAACCACAGGACACAATGTTTTAAGGTGGTTCGGAGTACACAACTTGTGTATCCTACGTCCACCGTCCACACACACACGCAGAAAAAACTGCTTATGAGCTGGTTCATGACTACAACTCACACACACGAGTTGTCTGATGTAAAACCACTATTAGAACAACACAAACCACGTGAATCAAGCACAAGAACGCTTGAAACACCACCACACACATAGAAGTATGAGAAAATAGAGACAGAGAAGAGTTCTGAGTTGAAAGAACAAATTCTGATGTGGAACTCTTCAAGATGCTCGTCTAGATGAACTTCAAACTTTGTCTTGGCAAGTATAGATTGATGGAAAAGCTTGAATCACAGACGAACTGGCTTCACCTCTGCTTGGATGACGGATCTTCCTTTCCCTGGGCGGTAGGTTGAAGCAGAGCAGTAGGTGGAGGCTTTTTGTCTTGGGATTTGCTTAGGGTTTGATGTTATGGCCTCTTGCTGCGAAAATAACCCCATATGTCTTATATATATGGGTGTCCAAATATGGAGAGACGTGCTTGACAGAATCACCCAATGCATGGATCATATCTTGGACATCGGAGCTTTCCAAAATTACGTCTGTCGGCAGGCGATTGGCTGCTGTCGACAGCTACTGCCCAGTTCTGGCTTTCATGTTTCTGGAACACTGGATCTGTCGACAGATATGGTCTTGCTGTCGACAGGCACACTTCATCTGTCGACAGGAGCATATCGGCTGTCGACAGATACTACTTTCTGAGTGCTTCCAGAACCTTGTTTTGTTCTGTCATGTCTATCTGTCGACAGGTGATTTCTTGGCTGTCGACAGATGATCTCTTGAAGTTACTTTCTTGTTCTTTTTCACCAGAATCTTGTTGCTTGGCTTATATGCATTCATACCTACATTATAAGACATTTTAAGTGAGATGTAACTAATACATAGGTGATCATCTTGACACTTGACCATGTCATTCATGTTCTTAAAAAATAGGTCATTATACCATCATCAATTGCAATGTTCATTAAAAAACACATCATCAAAAACATTAAGGCACAAGTAAACCCAACATTCTCCCCCTTTTTGATGATGACAAAATTTCAATTTATGCACATTGATGATTTCTCCCCCTTTTGACAACATTCAAAAAGACACATTATGCACACATGGATAAGATGTAAGCAAAGGAACTGAGGTTTTTCATTCATTAACATGCCAGACACTCAGTTACAAAAGACGACCATTGCATGACATAAAATGAAAGCATTAGAAGGAAAGATACATGACTGACTCAGATAACTTAGTGACCCAGTACCCAAACCTTGAACGATGACCTAGATAACCCAATGACTCTCTAGACATCGTCATTCCCTGGTACATTGGTATGACAAAAGCTATGAAAATCAGTAGAGAGCCTGGCAAGCTGGTCTTGTAACTGCACTTGTGTGTTCACTAGTGTATCCATTCTCATATCCACATGACCGAGACAGGTGTTGAGATGCCCAAAACCCATTATCAATTGGAGTTGCAATTGGGTCATCTGATCAGCAATGAAATCCCTAAGAGAGGGAGGATGTTCCCGTTGTTCAGCATCAGCAAGATCATCTCCCTGAGCATCCATGGGCTCTGCCTAGGAGTCTTCATCATCACCTTCATCACCACCGTCATCATCACCTTCATCAGCAGCAGATTCTTCCTCAACATGTGGAGCTTGACCCTTGAGAGTCCTGGTCACTACCCCATCCACAAATTTGTAGCCCATCTGATGCACCGCAGTAAGATCAAAAGAACTTCTGGACTTGAGCTTGATGCACTTGGAGTCAGAGATGGGAATGCCAATAAAAGATAGGAGGGATGTAATAGGACATGCATATGGCATTGACCTTTTGGGGTTAGTGAAACATTGCTTAATGAGGTCTACCATGATGGTAGGAAGATTGATTTGTTCACACTTCAGAAAGTAGTGGAAGAGGGACTTGTGGACTGTAGTAACGAGTTCCCAACTTCCATCTTTAGGAACAACAATAGTAGTGAAGATGTGATGGATGAGACGATTTAGTGGAAGAAAAGAGTTGGCATTGAGCTTTAGATGGTCCACACTGGGATGATAAATTTGATGGGTGATGGGAGTATAATAGTCAGAGGCAGATGGAGGGTTGACAAGAATATCCACCCCGGAGTTAGGAATTTGTAGGGCACGAGAAAAAAGAGAGGGAGTGATATGAAAAGAAGTGCCCTTAACAGTGGTATACAACTCAGAGCTTACCACTGACAACTAGAGGTTATTATAGAACTCCGTCACAGCTGCGGTAGAATACCTGGTGTGGGAGTACACAAATTCGGTCCAGCCCTAAGTGTCGAACAAGGGTTGAAGACCAGGAAACATGTCCTCAATGGATTCAAAGTGCACGAACCGAGGTTGCACGAACTTGGTGAATTAGCCCTGGACCCTAGACGCCTGAAGGTTGCGAGGAACGATGAGCTCCGGCAGACGATCTTCCCGATGCTTCGTCCGGTGCTCGGCTGGTGCCCTGGAACTCTCACTCGGCTGGTGCCCTGGAACTCTCACCGGCTTGTGGAGACCGAGGACAGCGACGAGAGGCAAGCTTCTTGGCCGGAGGAGCCATCAGAAGGGGTGATTTCAATGTGGAGAAGGCTCTGAAGGTGGAAGGGGACAGAAGGAGGAAGAAATGCAGAGAGAAAGAATCTCTCTTCTGTCACCCGGAGAAAGAGAGATTTGGGGAGGAAGGAGGGAGGAGAGACTTTTGGAGGTGGGAAAGGGAGGAAGGGTGCGTGGGTGCCTTTTAAAGAGGGTGGGAGAGAATTTGAAAGGGCTGGGTCCCACGAAATCCACCCTAAAGGTCTCCAGTTGGACTTCCAAAAGTCACCCTGCCGCTGGCTGTCGACAGCAGCATAGGGGCTGTCGACAGCTACATAGCAGCTGAGCCAGAAATGGTAAATTTTGAGAAATTTCACCCCATTTGAGCATGCACTGTTCGTATTAAGGTGGAGAACAGGTTTTAAACATATTACTAAGTGTCATGGCCACTAGTATGAGGACACAAAAGTCATTCTTCAATGGTTAAGAGATAATACTTCGGGAGTCTTAAGTTATGGCATTTAGAGAACCATGTTCAAGTCCCAATAAAATTAAGACAAACCCGTTGAATAAAACCATTGTAGAAAAACATATGACTTAGTGGCGATGTTCATTTGGTAATTGAAGACAACATTGACATGACCCATTGACAATAGACAACCTTGTCCCTAGAGTTAAAATTTTGGAGGCTACACTCTATTTCTTTGAATTTGATATTCTTGAACTTGACAAAAGGGATATGGGAAAAGTGATAATTAGATTCATGTATACCTTTTGACGTGAAGGTAGACATTTGTGATGTCTATGCCCCCAGTTACTCAGTATAAAGGACCATCATATCGTTGTACAGAGATAATGGAATAACTTTTTGACATGAAGACAGACATTTGTGATGCCAAAGTCCCTGATTACTCAGAAATAAACATCATTGCTCTGCCTTTATCCCATATAATTTCTTGCTTGTTTGTTGTGTGAAATAGGTAGCTTTTCTCCCTTTTTTTATTATTAACAACCAAGGTGACTAGATATATATGGCCAAAGGGCAATGTGAAACATTAAATTCAAGCACCATTTTACTTATCAATCCCTTTTAGAGATATGATGAGCCACAAGAGAAATATTCAACTGAATGAAGTGGAATTTAATTGAGTTGTTCAAGGTTTTCTAGATGACATAACCTAGATTCAGGCTCAAAATATTATGTCAAAATCATTGAGAATTAATTTGTATCTTTGACACTTAATTGGGATAACATATAGTAATGAATTCAAAATGCTATTCTCCCCTTATGCAATGATTGTGCACATACTCATTGAAGGAAGGTGAAACATGAGCAAGATGAGACAACAATGGGGTGTCTGTCGACAACAAGATTGTCCCTGTCGACAGCTACTGAACTTCAGGGAAAAGGTGTTTCTGGGAGAGGGACTGCTGTCGACGGATGAAAGGGGCCTGTCGATAGATAATGTACTCAGTCGAAACCAGTGTTCTGGAAAGGCTTGCCTATCGACAGCTGCAATGTGGGCTATCGACAGGTAAGTGAAAAATCAGTGTAAAGACTTGGATTTGAAATGGAAGTGAAACCATCAAGTGAGGGATCAAAATACTCAAAGTATGAGATGTGTATTCTTGAGAAAATCACTCACCTAGCCTTTTCTTTACTCCTCCATAGTGTGTGCATGTGGACTCAACATTTCAAGCATTTGAAACAATTGCAAACATGATATTGACAAGGAAGGCAAACACTTACTCACATGCAACATCCAAAACCATCCATGAATATTAACTTAAGTAGTAAGAGGAAATGTCTATGACAAGGATTAAAGATAATCAAGTACCCTATTTCGAAGTGAATAACCTTTATGAGAATAGTGTCTATGGATACGTGGCGGAGAAAATGTCCTCACGCATAATGATAGTTTCTGAATAAGCTTAACTTGTTCTTTCACATATCACCATTTGATATACCTCATAGTCACTATTCACAAGGGTTGTTTGCCTCTGAATGTGGTATTGATTTCATTAAAACTTGCATAAGCCCAATTCTCTTCTAAGAGATGTGAATCTCTCCTCGGACAATGGTTTGGTGAAAATGTTAGCCAATTGTTTTTCAGTGGGTATGAAGCTAATTTCCAAGGATTTGTTTGCTACCTGATCTCTCAAAAAGTGATGTCTTATCTCTATGTGTTTGGTCCTTGAATGTTGGATTGGGTTCTTTGAAAGGTTGATTGCACTAGTGTTGTCACATAGGATTGATGTGCATCAAATATCAATGTTATAGTCACACAGTTGACTTTTTATCCATAACACTTGAGTTGCACAACTCCCTGCAGCAACATATTCTGCCTCTGTAGTTGAGAGTGCAACCGAGTGTTGCTTTTTGGATGCCCAAGAAACTATGCAACCACCAAGAAGTTGGCAGTACCCACTAGTGCTTTTTCTATCAATTTTACACTCAGCATAGTCAGCATCTGAGTATGAGATTAAATTAAAGCTACTTCCTGCTGGATACTAAAGACCCAAATCATACGTACCTGAGAGATATCTAAACATTCTCTTAACTGCAACCAAATGACTTTCGTTTGGACTAGATTGGTATCTAGCACAAAGGCAAACACTGAATTGTATATCCGATCTACTTGCAGTAAGATAAAGGAGTGAGCCAATCATACCTCGGAAGTTCTTTGCATCTACCAATTTACCTTTCTCATCATTCTCAAGTTTTATGCTTGTGCTCATTGGTGTTGAAGCAGGTTTGGCTTGTTCAAACTGGAAACGCTTCAAGAGCTCCTTTACATGCTTTTCTTGATTGATGAAAAAGCCGTCTTCAGATTGTTTAACCTGCAATCCAAGGAAGAATTATAGCTCCCCCATTAAACTCATCTCAAATTCACTGTGCATATGTTTTGAAAACTCTTCACATAGTGATGGGTTAGTGGATCCAAAAATGATGTCGTCCACATAAACTTGAACAACAATAATGTGATTGTGAACTTTCTTAGTAAAGAGAGTTTGGTCCACTTTACCTCTTGAGTAGTTTTTGCTTGCCAGAAATGTGCTTAGTCTGTCGTACCAAGCGCGGGGTGCTTATTTCAATCCATAGAGAGCTTTGTGCAGTTTATATACACGGTTAGGTTTATCATGATCCTCAAAGCCAGGTGGTTGACAGACATAGACTTCCTCTTTGATGTAAACATTCAAGAAAGCAGTTTTAACATCCATTTGAAAAGGTTTGAATTTGTTTGAGCATGCATATGCTAATAAGATCCTAACTGCTTCTAGCCTAGCTACAGGAGCAAAGGATTCTTCAAAGTCCACACCAAATTCTTGATTATACCATTTTGCTACCAGTCTAGCCTTATTTCTCACCACTTTACCCTCTTCATTCAACTTATTCCTAAAAACCCATCTTGTTCCTATGATAGAAATTTCAGGGGTTTTAGGAACAAGACTCTAGACATTATTTCTTTGAAATTGTCCATGCTCCTCATGCATAGCATCAATCCATGAATTTTCTTTTAAAGCTTCTTCAACATTTTTAGGTTCCACTTGAGAGACAAAGGCTAAATGATCTTATTCAACTATTTGTCTAATTTTAGATCTAGTTTGAACTTTATCATTTACATTTCCAAGCACATTATCAAGTGGATGATGTCTGGAATACCTCACATTTGTGATTGTTGAAGGACTGGGTTGATCTTATGGAGGCTGTTCTTGAGGAGGATGTGCTTGAGGAGTTTCTTCTTGAGGCTCTTCCTCTTATGGATCTTTTTTAGATTCATCTTGAGTCCTATGAGAATTGAAATTGTTAGCTTTTGCATGATTTTCATCAAAAACAACATGTGGAGTCTCTTCCACAGTTTTATTTTTAATATTAAACACCCTATATGCTCTAGAGTGTTCTGAGTATCCAAGAAAAATACCTTGATCACTTTTGGCCTCAAATTTGTCTAGATCAACTTTATCATTGTTATGTATAAACACTTTTGAGCCAAAAACTCTGAAATACCCAATACTGGGTTTCTTACCTTTTAGGAGTTCGTAGGGAGTTTTCTTTATGACAGGTCTTACCATGGCTCTGTTGAGGATGTAACAGATGTGTTGACCGCTTCTGCCCAAAAAGTCCTTGCAAGTTGACTTTCGACCAGAAGGGTGCGAGCCATTTCCACCAATGTTCTGTTCTTTCTCTCCACTACTCCATTTTGTTCCGGAGTCCTTGGAGAGGAAAACAAATGTTCAGTCCCGTGGAGCCTGCAGAAATCAGAAAAGGAGTTATTATTAAACTCTCCCCCGTGATCAGTGCGTATTGAGCATATCTTGTGAACGTTTCCATGCTCAATCCTATCAAAGAAATCCTCAAACATTCTCAATGCTTCGTGTTTGTGTGCAAGAAACTTTACCCAAGTGAACCTAGAGAAGTCATCTACAATGACAAAACCAAAACGTTTGCCATTGAGACTTAGTGCTCTAGTAGGTCCAAAGAGGTCCATGTGCAAAAGTTCATAAGGTTTAGAAGTGCTTACCGGTGCTTTTGATTTGAAGGATTTTTGGGCTTGTTTTCCCTGTGCACATGCATCACAAAAACTTTTATTTTTATTGAAGGAGATTTCAGGAAGTCCACTTACCAATTTCAGCTTCAAGATCTTGTGCAATACATTGTAACTTGCATGGCCAAGCCTACGATGCCACAAGGTAAGCTCATCCTGTTTGTTTGCTACAAGACACAAGTTTTCATTTTCTGGATCATCTAAGTCAATCAGATAAATGTTGTTCACCCTTTTTCCAGAAAATTTTAGACTTCCTATTTTCTTATCAATGATTTGGCATGTGTTTGATTCAAAGACAACTCTATGACCGTTATCACACAGTTGGCTTATACTAAGCAAGTTGTGATGTAGGCCATCGACTAACAGGACATTGTCTATTGAGTTAGAAGCATACTTACCAATCTTACCTGAGCCGATGATCTGACCTTTATTGTTGCCTCCGAAAATAACTTGACCTCCGTATTTTTCCACTAGCAAGCAGAATTTTTCTTTGTCGCTCGTCATGTGCCTCGAGCAGCCACTGTCCAAGTACCACTTGTTTTGATTTTGGGCTGCTAGGCATTCCTGCACATGTGGATCAGACAAGAGGTTTTGGTACCCAAGTTACTTTGGGTCCCAATATATCATTCATGCCAAACAGTAAATGCTTTGAAATCCAAACTTGTTTGAGTTTCTATTTATTTGGACTATTCCGGCATTGTTGTTCATTATGCCCAACTTTCTTACAGAAATTGCATGATGAGGGTTTTCTCACAACAATGGGCTTTTTATTCTGAGGAACATGCATGAGTATTTTCCCTTTTTGTTGCCTGGTTAGGTTTCGTTTGGAATCTTGTTTCCAGGCCTATCGACAACCCTGTTGGGGGCTATTGACAGATTTCGTAGTGTTGTTAGCAACAGTTTTGATGTTCTTGGGTTCCTGTTTCTTACCCTTGGCTTAACTTTTATTGTTCTTTGAAGGGATTTGCTTTCTTGTGCTTGGGCTAGAATCAACAAGGGATGTTAACAAATTTTTACCAATTACCTTTGGTTTTACAGGTTGATATCCAATCCCATGCTTTGCAACAAATACATTAGATCCCAGAATTGCATCAAGATTTTGTTTCCCTTTTACAAACCATGTTAGATCTTCAGATTTTCCCTTAAGGTTCTCCTCAGTTTTTTCTAATTTTTTCATCACTTCATCAAGTTCATTTTGAAGAGTTTCAAGAGAGTTGGTTAGACTTTCTTTTTCTTTTTGGGTTTCTTGCAATTTCAATTTCATGCAGTCCATTTCCTCACTGTAAGCTTGCTCATCAATTTTCATCATTTCAATTTCTTTATTCAAAGATGCAATTTGTTCACTATGATTGGTGCTATGAACAAGGGAATTGATTTTCTTTTTGAGTGCTTTGTTTTCAGACTTAAATTCACAGAACTTTTCAAATAAAGCAGTATAAGATTCTTCCCATTCATCAATAGAATAACTTTCAAAGGAAGAGTTTACCTCGTTGGAGTCGTCACTTCTTGCCATTAGACATTGTTCTTCATCCCCAGAGGTTGCTTCAGCGTTATCATCTTCATCCTCATCACTCCAAGTAGCCATCATTGCTTTGGCTTTCTTGAAGGTGAACTTTTCTTTCTTCAGCTTCTTCTTGAGCTCAGGGCACTCTCCTCTCATGTGCCCTTGTTTCTTGCACTCATAGCACACAATATCAGATTTCTTGTTAGACTCAAATTTGTTTGAAGAATCTTTCTTTTGAAAGGGTTTAGAGTTACCTGACCCTCTCCTTTTGAATTTCAGGAATTTCTTGAATTGTCTAGTGAGCATGGCCATTTCATCATTCTCACTATCACTAGATGTTTCAAGATCATCACTATCCTGAAGAGCATCCTTTTTGGAATCTGAAGAGTTTTTCTTGGAAGCCTTTAAAGCAATCAATTTCCTAGGATTTTCTTCAGTTTCCTTTCTTTTCACATTTATTTCATAAGTCATTAGGGAGCCAATTAGTTCATCTAATTTCATCTTTGAGAGATCTTTTGAATCCTCAATGACAGTGGCCTTAGTGTTCCATGAGGATGGAAGAGACCGAAGTATCTTCTTCACTAAGTCACTTTCTGAGTATTCCTTTTTAAGACCCTTTAATCCATTTATGATTAGCATGAACTATGCAAACATGTTAGATATGGTTTCTTCATTGCTCATCTTAAACATTTCATACTTAGAAATTAACATGCTTGCTTTGGATTCCCTTACCTCGGACGTACCTTCGTATATCAATTCAAGCTTGTCCCACAACTCTTTTACTGAGGTGCACGTGGAGACTCTTGAATATTCCTTGGGGTGCACTGGGCATTGCATCATGTTGAGGGTGCTCCAATTGAGAGTTCCCTTCGCAATCTAGTCCTTCTTCTAGGTATCTTCGTCCTCAGGAAGGGTGTACGCTCCTTTACTGACGATCTTCCACAGCTCGTAGTTTTGTGCTCTCAGAAATACCTGCATGCGGTTTTTCCAAAAGGAATAATCAATACCGTCAAAGAAGGGTGGCCTGGTCACTGAGTGTCCTTCGGCCATGTACCCCTTATTAGATTCCATGAGATCAAGACTCTCCTGATCGTAAGATCAAATAACCACAACGGTAAATCGGAGAGGCCTCGCTCTGATACCAATTGAGAGGTTGCGGAATTATCCAATACGGTAATCTAGAAGGGGGGTTGAATAGATTACTATCTATTAAAATTTACTATGACCTTCTTTTAATGAAAACACAAACTTTTGAAACTGTAACAAAATTTAAGCTAAACTTAGATGTGTGTTAGTTGTAGGTAGATGGAGTAGCAACTCATTCAGCGTGTGTAAAAACAACGTGCCTACCAAACATCTATCGTAAAGACGTGCAAACCACAGGACATGATGTTTTAAAGTGGCTCGGAGTACACAACTTTTGTATCCTACGTCCACCGTCCACACACACACGTAGAAACAACTGCTTATGAGCTGGTTCACGACTACAACTCACACACACGAGTTGTCTGATGTGAAACCACGATCAGAACAACACAAACCACGTCAATCAAGCACAAGAACGCTTGAAACACCACCACACACACAGAAGTATGAGAAAATAGAGACATAGAAGAGTTCTGAGTTGAAAGAACAAATCCTGATGTGGAACTCTTCAAAATGCTCGTCTAGATGAACTTCAAACTTCGTCTTGGCAAGTATAGATTGATGGAGAAGCTTGAATCACAGACGAACTGGCTTCACCTCCGCTTGGATGACGAATCTTCCTTTCCCTGGGCGGTAGGTTGAAGCAGAGCAGCAGGTGGAGGCTTTTTGTCTTGGGATTTGCTTAGGGTTTGATGGTATGGCCTCTTGTTGTGAAAATAACCCCATATGTCTTATATATATGGGTGTCGAAATATGGAGAGACGTGCTTGACAGAATCACCCAATGCATGGATCATATCTTGGACATCGGAGCTTTCCCAAACTACGTCTGTCGACAGGTGATTGGCTGTTGTAGATAGCTACTGCCCAGTTCTGGCTTTCATGTTTCTGGAACACTGGATCTGTCGACAGATATGGTCTTGCTGTCGACAGGCACACTTCATCTGTCGACAGGAGCATATCGGCTGTCGACTGGTACTGCTTTCTGAGTGCTTCCAGAACCTTGTTTTGTTCTGTCATGTCTATCTGTCGACAGGTGATTTCTTGGTTGTCGACAGATGATCTCTTGAAGTTACTTTCTTGTTCTTTTTCACCAGAATCTTGTTGCTTGGCTTATATACATTCATACCTACATTAAAAGACATTTTAAGTGAGATGTAATGAATACATAGGTGATCATCTTGACACTTGATCATGTCATTCATGTTCTTAACAAATAGGTCATTATACCATCATCAATTGCAACGTTCATTAAAAAACACATCATCAAAAACATTAAGGCACAAGTAAACCTAACACTTGGGAGCCTGTTGAGGGAGTGCTCTGGGCTACGAGCATGCTCGAGTTGGCAGTCGAGTTGGCAGACTCTAGAGCAGAGGAGAAAACGAGGTTCGAACAGCGGCGGCGAGTCGTTTGCAGAGCTCTCTTGTCTGGGGCAGGATGCTGAGGTCGTTGTGGTAGTTCTCTTCCCGGTGTGGCCCAGATAGTCCTTTGTCTTACTGCCTCTTTCTACATTGGTTTCGGAGCCACGTAGTGGTGCTAGGCGTGGGCCACAGCTTGGCTAGGCTGCACTATTGCATGCATTTATGTGTTCTGTGGCAGCTCTGTCTCGCTCTCCAGGGGGGGTTAGAGGCAAGAGCTAGGCTGGCGAGTGCAGAGGGAATGGATGGTGTGTCCTCCTCTTGGATGCCAATGGAGGTGGCTTGGTTGTTGTTGTTGTGACGACGTTTCCTCACGACGTTTCTAAGTGTTACTGTTGCCCTAGCTTGCACGACAGCTATAGCCTAGCTATGCTTAGTTCCATAGGCATCGTTGGTTTGGCCTTGTTGGCCTGTGCTTCTGGTGGTTTCCGCTTCGGTGTCCTCTCGGTTCTATAGTCTCGTTCTTTGGTGCCAGCCAGTGGTAGCACTGGCGTGTGTGGTTTCCCGACCTCGTGGCGGTCAGGGGTTTGAGATGGTTCTACTTGTGGGCCCTCGACCTTGTGGAGGTCTGAGGTGGTCGTGCTTTTGGTGAGACGTCAATCTCACATGGTTGCTCTGTGGTCTCCGTGAGACCCCTGTCTCGGAGGGCATGCCGAGACTTATTTCTGTGTCGTGCTTGACTCCGTTGGTTTCTAAAGGAGTCATGTGTGTGTCACGACCTTGGGTTGGTGGTCGTGGCATTGCATTGTTCTGTTTCACTACTTAGTAGTACCATGCTGTAAGTGTTCCTCGCTTTACAACTTTTTAGTGTAGTTTTCTATTTTCGGAGTTCCTGCTGCTCCGGCGGGTGAGGCACTGGTAATCCCTAAAGGGCCTTGTTCGCGAGGCTCACCCCCTACTCTCTTCAACTAGGGGATCGTCGTCTCAGGAGCTCAGTGTCGGATGGGTTGCAGAGACAGTTGTGGTGCCGTGTGCTGTCAGCACCAGTGAGAGCGAGTGTTGTGAGCTCTTGAACCTGAGTGAGTTGAGAGTTGTGATTTGTAACTTCTCAGGGTATGTCCTTAAGGACTGCACGTTTCTTCTTGTACCTATGCTTTTATTTGGGACATGTTGTACAAACTTTTTGTGATGGTCCTCGCCGTTCAGGCCCATTAACCCAATAACGTGCCCGACATGACTCTGACTCCCGCGAACGAGCCATAGCTTCGCAAGGGATATCAATACAACATGTCCGTGGAAATATAAAAGAACACGCTGAACACATATAAGTTCCATTTCTCACATACATTCACATGAAATGTACATATTAAGTTCCATACCAAAGTCATAGTACAAAGGCCTAGGACAAACCCCCAAGGCACAACAAGAAGAAGTATTACTTTGCTGGTGATGTCGTCCTGACTCCACTACGGTGCTGATCGGAACTAGAAGAGGATGGGAACCCTCCTGCTCTCCTTCACCTGGAAGAAGAAGGGATGAGCCTCACAAGTCACTAGCTCAGTAGGGCAACTCCCCAAAAGCCGAAAGAGCAATGTACAACAAGTGAAGTAAGCAAAGTTGTAAACAATTAAATATATCACTGCCTATGCATGATACTACAACTGTAAATAAATAAACAGCAAACCACGTACACGTGTACAAGCTAAAGAAGGGCACGCCGAACACGAGTCATGAGAACTGGTTCGCGACACCAGCCACAGACCCAGACAAACAACATAATTCTACCTCTCAGCCTCACAGCCACGGACGAAAGGTCCAGCTGCCGCTCCACCTCAGCAAGGTTAAGAACTTTGGAGACAAACCAACAACACTCCTGCGAACCACACAACTGCAAGCCCAAGTCTGACACCTTTAGGGACTCCAGCTCGAGCTCCCTAAAGTGAGGCACTCGAAACAGGACTAGCTGGAGAACAGTATGTCTACTGGTGTCCGTCCCGGAACCACGAGCGTGCTATAAGCGACCGCACACCCACAAACATGAGTCGTTGCCCTCTGTCGTCTTTCCCTTAGCCGGACGTACAACTCAAACTCAGGAGTGAGGGTGTCCAAGAAGATGACAGAAACTTTGACGGTACTCGTTGTACCAGGACCATCCCTAAGCACCCGGTGCTAGGGTAACCGACTGGAGAGGTAACCACGGAAGGCGTGAACAACCCAACTAGCTAGGCACACTAAACCAAGCAAACCTCATCGTTTCCAATCACAGTATATGTTAACACACTCTATACCAACCCTACATTGCTTAAACAACACTGCCTGAGCAATGCACCACATAAACCCAATAGACTGGCCATAGAACCCTAGTGCTCGAGTGGCCACAATCTAAACCGCGACCAACACAGTGGTCACCAATTGAATTGAATCGTGATAGGCCAACCCGTCACCTTAAAGTCTGAATCGTGATAGGCCATGTCATCGCGTTCTCAAAACGCGATGACTAGTTTCGTCGCCTTTCAGACAGTAAAAACCAAACCTACACTTTCATTCCAAAAATCACCCCCAAAGGCTGTACATGCTGGGATAGCAGGAATTAAATGCTCATATAAAACCCTAAGCATGGTTTCTAACATGTGCAAGTGATTTCCCAAACCAAATCCATAAACCTTAATTACTCACAGCCCACATAAGAGAAAACGATGAAGAGTTCCCCTACCAACAAGGGAAGCGTGAATCCAACACCATCCGGACATTCCCCGTGCTCCGAACCTCCTCCTCGCATGGGAATCACGCCGAACGGGCAGCCAAACACCCAAAATCGCCCCAAAATCCTCCAAAAAAGCCTTCCCCAGCTGAACAGTGGAACTGCACTGTTCGGCAAAGGGGAGAAGCTCAAAATACACTGAGTTTAAATCAAGACGTATCGGGCCATCGCGTTTATAAATGCAACGTACCCTACCGACGTGATTCAACTCCGACGTCGCTGCATGCGCCACGCGGCGCGCATGCAGCGACACTCACGTAAAAGCGGTTCAAAATCACGACGGGTTGGGTGGTCGCATTCATATAAGAATCGCGACGACTATGTTGGTCACGTTCTCAATGAACTCGACAGAGGTCTATTTGGGCTGGAATTTCCAACACTCCAGCCTCCCAACCTGCCACACCAACCTATAAACACACATTCACACACACACACACTCATACAATGGGCCACACACTGGGTAAACTACGTTCTCAATGAAAACCCGGTAAACTACGATCCGAACGTACAGGATATTACATTACTATCACCTAAAAGGAATTTCATCCTCAAAAATTAAGGAACAAACGTAATCAACAGTTCAACACATATATAATTATCACCTAAAAGGAATTTAACGCTTACTCAAACAAGTATGGATACATCTTGTACATTTCATCGGCCAATTCCCAAGTGTCTTCACCACCCTATCTATTCTCCCATCTGATCTTTACCAGCTCAATGCCCTTATTCCTTAACCTTTGTGTCCGACGACCTGTAATCATCACTAGATACTCTGGCATGGATATATCTGGTTTCAAATCATCACGAGTGTAGCTAACAATCTGAGAAGTATCCCGAATGTATCTTCTTAGCATTGAGACATGAAACACATCATGAGCATCGATGAAGTCTGCTAGAATCTCCAATCTGTATGCTATCTCACCAATTCTTTCTAAAACCTAGAACGGACCCACATACCTGGGACTCAACTTACCCTTCTTGCTGAACCTCAAAACACCCTTGGTTGGAGAAACTGTAGGGGCCTGCGCCGAGTCTCCGCATAACTCTTTTGCCTACTTTGAGCTGTTTGAAGCTTATCCTTAATGAACTTGACCATCTCTGCACACTGCTGCACCAATTCCGATCCCATTACTTGCCTTTCACCCACTTCATGCCAATTTAACGGTGTTCTGCAAGGTCTTCCATAAAGTGCTTCATATGGTGCCATGCCGATACTTGCATGGTAGCTGTTAATGTAGATAAATTCAACCATACCCAAATGCTGCTTTCATCCACCTCCCCAAACAATAGGGTGGTGAAGACAAATGCTGCTTTCATCCTCTTTCATCATCATGTGACTCATAATTGCTTTCCTGCTTAAAAGCATCTGCAACCACATTTGCCTTGCCTGGATGATATGCTAAATTGAAATCATAATCCTTTAGATATTCCATCCATCTGTGTTGCCTTAAATTCAAATCCTTCTGTGAAAAGATGTACTTCAAGCTCTTGTGGTTCGTGAATATCTCAAACCTCTCACCCTACAAGTAGTGCCGCCATATCTTCAATGCAAACACAACCACTGCCAACTCTAAGTCATGTGTGGGATAATTCTCTTCATGCCGCTTCAATTGCCTTGATGCATAAGCTACTACTTTTCCATGCTGCATAAGCACTGCCCCAAGTCCTCTCCTGGATGCATCCGTATATAGCACAAAACCACCTTGACCTGACGGAATTTCCAATATTGGTGCTGAAGTGAGCCGCTTCTTCAATTTCATAAAACTGCACCTGCAATCGCATGACCACACAAATGGTACTCCTTTCCTAGTAAGCCTTGTCATTGGTGCTGCAATCTTTGAGAAGTCTTGGATAAACCGCCTGTAGTAACCTGCCAACCCAAGAAAACTCCTGATCTATAGCACTGTCTTTGGTTCCTCCCATTTCATAATGGCTTCCACCTTTGTTAGATCAACTGCAACACCTTCACCTGAAATGACATGCCCCAAAAACTGAATCTCTTTCAACCAAAACTCACACTTACTGAATTATGCATAAAGATGATGCTCCCTCAATGTCTGCAATGTAACTCTCAAGTGAGCTGCATGTTCTTCTTCTGAGGCTGAATACACTAAGATATCATCAATAAACACCACAATAAACCAATCTAGATATGGGTGGAAGATCTTGTTCATCAAATTCATAAATGTTGTCGGTGCATTGGTTAGCTCAAATGGCATAACCACAAACTCATAATGCCCATACCTTGTTCTAAATGTCGTTTTATCAATGTCTTCTTCCCAAATCCTCAACTGATGGTACCCCGATCTCAAATATATCTTAGAGAACACCCTTGCTGATTGCAATTGATCAAATAGGTCATCTATTCATGGAAGCGGATACCTGTTCTTTATTGTGACCTGATTCAATTGGCGGTAATCAATACACATCCTCAAGCTCCCATCTTTCTTTCTAACAAACAAAATCGGTGCACCCCATGGTGAATGACTGGGCCGGATGAAACCTTTCTCTAGCAATTCTTGCAACTGTTTCTTCAACTCCTTCAACTCTGTAGGTGCCATCCTATATGGTGCTTTGGAAATGGGCATACTACCCAGCTGCAACTCCACTGTGAAGTCCACCTCTCTATGCGGTGCCAAACCTGGTAATTCATCCGGGAATACATCCACAAACTCCTTTACTACTGGTACCATATCTATTGTCTTTTCTGCCTCAACCAAACTAACAGATGCCAAATAGGCTACACACCCTGCATTAATCAACTTCCTAGCCTTAAGAGTAGAAATGATAAATTTAGGGGTATAGAATGGCATACCTTGAAACTCAAACACATCCCCTCCTAGATGGCTGAACCTTACTCTCTTATTTCTACAATCAACCACTACCCCATATGCTTCCAACCAATCCATGCCCAATATCACATCATATTCCTTCAACTATAGTGCATACAATCTAGCTGGCAACTTATTACCTTGTATCATAATGGGAACCTCATCCAAATATCAAGTAGCAAGCATGAAGTCACCAGAATGAACCTCTACCACTGGCTCACACTGCCTCTTCTTAAAAGGATGTACCATACTATTAATGAAATCCCTAGAAATGAAGGAATGTGATGCACCTGGATCAATTAACGTTCCAGCATGACTCTGTCCAACACGACTCTATCTCCTGTAAACGAGCCATAGCCTCGCAAGGGATATCAACACAACATGTCCGTGGAAATATAAAAGAACACGTTGAACACATACAAGTTCTATTTCTCACATACATTCACATGAAATGTGCATATTCAGTTCCACACCGAAGTCATAGTACAAAGTACCAAGGCCTGGGAAACAAGAAGTATTACTCTACTGGTGATGTCCGTCCGACTCCACTACAGTGCTGACCGGAACTAGAAGAGGGACGGGAACCCTCCTGCTCTCCTTCACCTGGAAGAAGAAGGGGTGAGCCTCACAATCCACTGGCTCAGTAGGGCAACTCCCTAAAAGCCGAAAGAGCAATGTACAACAAGTGAAGTAAGCAAAGCTGTAAATAATTAAATATATCACGCCTATGCATGCTACTACAACTATAAATAAATAAACGGCAAACCACGTACACGTGTACAAGATAAAGAAGGGCACGCCGAACATGAGTCACGAGAACTGGTTAGCGACACCATCCACAGACCCGGACAAACAACACAAGTCTACCTCTCAGCCTCGCAGCCACGGACGAAAGGTCCAGCTGCCGCTCCACCTCAGCAGGGTCAAGAACTGTGGAGACAAACCAACACCACTCCTGCAGACCACACAGCTGTAGGCCCTAGCCCGACACCTTTAGGGACTCCAGCCCGAGCTCCAAAAAGTGAGGCACTGGAAACAGGACTAGCTGGGGACCAGTACGTCTACTGGTGTTTATCCCCCAACCACGAGCGCGCTACAAGCGACCGCACACCCACAAACACGAGTCGCTGCCCCCTGCCGTCTTTCCCTCAGTCGGACGTACAACTCAAACTCAGGAGTGAGGGTGTCCAGGAAGATGACACAAACCTTGATAGTACTCGCTGTACCAGGACAAGCCCTAAGCACCCGGTGCTAGGGTAACTGACTGGAGAGGTAGCCACAGAAGGCGTGAACACCCCAACTACCTAGGCACACTAAACCAATCAAACCTCATCGTTTCCAATCATAGTATATGTCAACACACTCTATACCAACCCTACATTGCTTAAGCAACACTGCCCGAGCAATGCACTGCAGAAACCCGACAGACTGGCCATAGAACCCCAGTGCTCGGGTGGCCACAATCTAACCGCGACCAACACAGTGGTCGCCAATTGAATTGAATCGCGATGGACCAGCCGACGTCGCCTTAAAGTCTGAATCGCGACGGGCATGTCGTCGCGTTCTCAAAACGTGATGACTAGTTCCATCGCCTCTTAGATAGCAGAAACCAAACCTACACTTTCATTTCGGAAATCACCCCCAAAGGTTGTACATGTTGGGATAGCAGGAAATAAATGCTCATATAAAACCCTAAGCATGGTTTCTAACATGTGCAAGTGATTTCCCAAACCAAATCCATAAACCCTAATTACTCACAGCCCATATAAGAGAAAATGATGAAGAGTTCCTCTACCAACAAAGGAAACGTGAATCCAACACCGTTCGAACATTCTCCTCCGAAGCTCCTCCTTGTGCTGGAATCACGCCGAACGGGCAGCCAAACATCCAAAATCACCCAAAAATCCTTCAACAAAGCCTTCCCTAGCTGAACAGTGCAACTGCACTAGCTGAACAGTGCAACTGCACTATTTGGCGAAGGGGAGAAGCTCAAAATACACTGAGTTTAAATCGTGACGTATCGGGCCGTCATGTTTAGCAACACGGCGTACCCTGCCAACGTGATTCAACTCTGACGTCGCTATGCGCCACGCGGCGTGCATGCAGCAGCACTCACGTAAAAGTGGTTCGAAATCGTGACGGGTTAGGTGGTCACGTTCATACAAGAATCACGACGACTGTGATGGTCGCATTCTTAATGAACCTGATAGAGGTCTGTTTGGGCTGGAATTTCCAACCCTCCAGCCTCCCAACCTGCCACACCAACCTGTAAACACATATTCACACACACACACACACACTCATACAATGTGCCACACACTGGCCCCTAAACTCGGTAAATACGATCCGAACGTACAGGATATTACACTTTTGTATATTATATATCTTGCTATAGTTATTTAAATTCAGTACATATCTCACTAGACTATTTCTTCTAACCCTTTCGAGTCTTCAGATCCGTGGGTGGTGGTGCGAACTTCGGGGTCCCTGGAGGGGGTCTGGGAGGTCAAGTCGTTACAACAATGGTGTTTTCCTTGCCGTGTGTTTTCATGCGTGGTCTGTTGCCCTAGCCTGCACGATGGTTGTAGCCTAATCGTGTGTCGCTTCTGAGTGCATTGTTGGTTTGGCATATGGTCGTGGTACCCTGTGCTTCCTATTGTATCAATTTTTGTGTCCCGTGTTCTCATTCTCAAGCTGAGTTGGGCCCCCGACCTAGCTGACAACCTGAGTGCTGGTGCGAGTGTGTTTCCAAAGGTGGTTGGTGTACCAAGGGATGGTGTAGGGGTGGCTTCCAACTCGAGTGTTTCCTCGGTGTCTCCATTCTCTGGGCGCTCGTTCATTAGTGTATTTATGTATGCCTCCATGTGGACTCTCAACCTTGTGGAGCATCCAGGGTCAGTGTTGGTTGTACAACACTGGTGTGTAGCTGCAACAACCTGCATTTTTAAATCATAAATAAATAGAAAGCTTGCAAGATAAGATAAGAAGAATCAAAATATCTTTTAAATGAATAGGCACATTAGATGTCAAAGTAAATGGGTATGGTAATCTTATTATCACATATAGAGAACCAATATCAGAGTAGACAAACATTTATAGGTACGAACTAAGTAATGGATTATAAGGATAGGAGAAGAAGCTGGACCAATTAGAAATGAGTGGGATAAATAAAACCCTAAACCATGACTTAACTAGTAAAACCCGATAAATATGTAAAAAGGACAAACTAAACAATAAATCAATGGCCAATAAAAGAAATTGGGTGCAAAAGAGTACGTTTGGGTAAGCGGAATGACGAATTGAGACTTCAGGCAATAAAACCCAATAAACTCGGAAACACGTTATCACATGTGCCCAACCACCACGGAATGGGATGAAATTTTGTACACATAAATTAAATAATATAATAAGATTAATCATAAAGAATGTGGGGCCAAGAGAAATCATTTGGGCAAAGTTTAAGAATTATCATGACTTATTGCTGTAATTTGGAAATAAGTCAAGAACCTATTCTCATATGTATTGAGCGGGGTCCAAAATAGAAATATAAATTATGTGTAGACTTTGAATAATGGGTATTAACATCCCAATGAGAGAAACGGGCTAAGAAATGTCTCTTGGGCCATAAATAAATACATGATAGGAAAATTACCCGAAATTTGAAAATCATAACTAAATGAGAGTAAAGGGATGAATTCTCACCCAATACACATTTACTGGACTTCAAATTGAGCCCAATTCATCGATATAACCTAGAGTGAGTTTTCTAGTTTGTTTACATCACTAAATGAGAGAGAAATCTCAAAAGATGGTAACAACTCCCAAAATTCGTAGCGTTGATTTCCTAATCCCAATAGGACTACTAAACACACATTGTTCTACAAATTGAGCCTCTCTCTTCCATGGGACTCCCCTAGGATTTGCTTGAGATGTCTCTGTAGGCTCTGGGAGGTTCAGAAATTAAGGGAGAAGGTTGTGCAACGTGGGCTTCTTCCTCTTCTCCATCCCATTCACTGCTACAACCTGAAGAGAAGCCAACATGTTGACATTGTAGACACCCATTTCTGACCCATAAGTCGAGCCAAATTCCTTGTCACATCATTGATGCCCCATGTTGGTTCATCATCGTCAAGCTGGCTTTCTCTGATCATGATATCTTTCTATTAGTTCATCGCCCTGGTGGGTTCTTCTTGGTCATTTCAACCACTCTTCATCATTGTCTCATAGCTCTCTGGGTTAGGAGTCCAACGCTTCGAGCTGTACGCCAACCAAATACCCGTGCAAGGAGATAGGGTACTTTGCATGGCCGTATGCTGAAAGATCTTAAAGGCGGCAGGTTTTCTATCGTGTTCTTGTTCATAAAGACGATGGCTTTGTTGTCGCTATCTGGCCCTGTAATGATTTGCTTCATGTTAAAATCGATCTCCTTCAGAAGGCGACGCCTCGATATGTCGCGTTCTTAATTGGCATTTTTATTACCTGAAAAATTGTTAGAAAATGTTCAAAACATTTCCCTATATGGAAGGCGACGTATCGAGGCGTCGCTATCTGGTAGCGACCATGAACCCATCGCGTTCTGATTTCCATGCAATGTTCCCTTTCCTAGCATGACTTGGACACTTGCTATTAATGAATAATCCGAGTTTTGATTGACCTAGAAACGTCCAAATCTTGCCAAATTTTGAGGAGATCTTCTTTAATGCTTCCTTTCCGAAATCCAATTGCCCTTGCATGAGCATACTTGCCCAAACTCGGACGCTTGCCTATTATTCTCCTCCCATCCCATTCAGGAATAACTGGTTATAAATCTCTCCATACAGCACCGTTTAGGGCAAGGTTTTCGGCTGTGTCTTCGTCTTCTAGAGAGCTCCAACTTCTCAGAAGAGCTCTTCGTCTCCAGATGACTAGGAAGTTCCCCCCAGGGCGTTTTCTCCCTGCCAATGCTTTCTCTCTCCCTTTTCTTTCAATTTTCTCTTCATCTATGCATGCATAGATTTGTTTTTTCGTAGTCTTGCATTAGCACACTCCACACACACCGATTTTAAACACCCAAAGGGGTTAAAACCCCACCCCACGCGAGTTCCCTCCAATTAGCTCATGTTTATTCATTTTTTTGGGATAGATTCTTCATAAACGAGTTCTCTAATGGGTTTTTCTTTGTTTTGATGTTCTTGGCAGGGTTCAGAAGACAGTAGCAGCACGAGGCTCTTGCCCCTTGTCCGGCTGAGGAGTACGAAGAGAAAGAACCCACGATCTTCATCCTTTGAAGCAGAAGGCGACCAGCTGGGTGTCGCGACCTGAAAAGGCGACAGGTCGTCCAGCGCGTTAAGGTACAAGGAAGGCGATGGCTCCATCGTCGCGTTCTCAGGGTCAGGTACACTTTCGGCATTATTTTCCCTGTTCCAAGGTAGTTAGCAAGTGTTCTTTCGTATATTTGTTTTGCAACTGCTTTGGTGGCGATCATGGTCATATTTTCCTTATTTTAATCATCATCTTTGGGGAGCAAATCTCATGATTACACCTTCTGGCGATCACGGTGGGACATCTAGTGCTCATCGTGCTTGTTGCTGTCTTTCCCTGCCACCTTTAGTCATCCATGTGTGTGGTTCTTCCATAAGTTTTATGTTTTTTCGTTTATCTTTACTGTTGCCTTGAGTTCTGTTGCTGTGGGTGAGGAGGCGACGTTGAGCGCGTCGCGATAAGAGTAGCGACAAGAAAGGCGTCGTGATAAGGAACGCGACAGGAAGAGCGTCGCCACCAGGTATGTGTTGTCCATCTGCCAATTTTTAATGCTATTTTGAATCTTGTGTGCTTGGTCAGAACGCGACGTTCTGGGTGTCGCTATCAGGACGGAGACAGTGTCTTTGTCGCGATCAGGTCAGTGCCTCTGATTCCATCTATTCCTGTTCTTTTGGGCTTATTTCACATACTCCATCCATATTTTGAGTTGTTTGATGCCTGTTCCATGCTTTGAGAGTCAGTCAGTCCTCTGTGCTATAGGATTGTATTGAAATTCCGTGCATAATCAGGTCTAATTTGGTCTCTGTCCACTGTGAAGAGGAAAGCGACCTCTTTCTTGTCACGATCTTGGTCGCGACAGTAACGTTGTCGTGTTTTGCTTCTAAGAGCAGGTCGGCTTGATCTTTGTTTTGTTAGTTATTAGGTTAGATTTTGCATGCACTCCGGTGCACATAGGGCGTACATACATATTTCCATATTCTAGTTTAGGTTGTCCTCCTCAGCGACGCCCGCTCTCTCGGCCACATATTCCTTGTGTCCGACTAGAGCACTCGCTTGAGGGCCTTCGTAAGTCCCCGCTGACTGTGGATTCCCACACGGCCGTCGGGCTGGTTGTACCTGTTGCCACCTAGATTTATGATCCATTCATTGGTGAGTCCGTGAGAAATCCTAGTCAAACCCGAAGTTGGAAGCCTTCTCCATTTAGGAAACCTTCCTTTTGAGAGAACTTGCTAAAAAGATCAATTCATTAAAAGGCAAACTTGAATCAAATAAAAGAAACCATCATCATTGCCAACTGCTTGCTTTGGGTGAGACATTTTCTCTTTCTTTTGTTTGCATAGGACTGTTTGTTTAGGAAATCTGGTGTCTGTTTAGGTTAGGGTGTCTCTCAGGTCTGGACAGGCTTTCCTGATTTTGGCATTCCCACTTTCCAAGAATGGAGTCCTATCTGAACCCGATCTATGGCAATGAGAATCAAGATGCTGCCTTTTACACTTCCCAGGATTATGAGGAATCTCTCCCTCACGACCTCCTCGAGGAGTCGACCCAGCCTTGGGTCGCCACAGTCCACGCCAGTCAGAGTCATCATCACGACGACGGTGGCCCGTCTCAAACTATCCACTCCCCTCAGGCAGATGATCAAGCCGCTCAACTCATGTGATTAATCCCTCAGCTTAATCAATCTCAGATCTAGGACCTCATGACGGCTCTCAAAGGAAAGGCCGCCTCGTCGCCCTCACCTTGAGCGGGCACCTCTCGCCCTGTGGCATCTACCTCCAGCCCCCGTATCATCACGGGACCAGCCGACAATACTCCTATCCGGTTGCGGGCCATTCGGTTCACTCCTTTCGAATCCGAGCATTACCATCCGCGTGAGTCAAGGCCCCGGTCTCCCCCTTACCTCCCTTGTCATCCACCACAGCTAGAGTCGCCCGCCAGGCCGGCGTCTCATGCTTCCTCCATGTATGCTCAGCCTTTTGCCGCTCCCGACATGATGTCCGAGTGGGCATCCGTCAAGAAGGAACTCCAAGAGCTTCGAAATCAAGTCGACCCTAGGCAACACCATGATGTCCACATGCCTAATTTCAGTGGCCTATGGGTCCCCTCTCCATCCGAGCTTCCAAAGTACTGCAAATACAATGGCTCTGGCAATCCCTATATTCACATTAAGGATTTTATCTATGAGTCTGCACCCTATCAGCACGACCGCCGTTTGATGGCGTATCTGTTCTGCTGGTCATTGGATGGGCCTGCACTGGATTGGTTTTATGCCTTGCTACCCGAGGATTTCGCCATAGTCAGAGCTAAATTCCTTGAACAATTCCAAGATAGGGTTGGGCCTATTCTCACGGATCTCATGGAAGAAAAGATGAAGTCAGATGAAGACTTCGCCACATATGCCGACAGGTGGAGACATATGGCCACACGAGTCCCAGGGTATCTTCCGGAGGGAGAGAAGGTCAAAATCATCATTGCTAATGCAACCCCTGCCTATAGAAACATCCTAGCAATGAATGATATCACCACCATGCATCAGCTCTACAGCCGTGCCCGCTTCATCCAGACTCAGCTCAAGGACTCCCCTATTCATTCCATGTTCGAACCTCAGAAGTCCTGCTTCCAGAGAAAACCTCAGGGGCCAGTCACCGAGGGTGTCCATGTAAATGAGCAAGTGAGTGCATTCAACCCTGTCGGCCAAAGCTAAAACCGCCAACCCTATACTGCCCAGGGTCAGAACACCACCAATCCTCCACAAGGATAGCCTCCCCGATACAATCAGGTGCCGCCTCCCGATGGTTCCCAACCCAGGCGTCCACTGGGTCTAAGGAGAACTCAATACCCATCTCTTCCTGAGACTCTCCCGGATATCTTCTTGGCCCTGGTCTCTACAGATGCTATCAGGCTCCCTCCAGAAAAGCCATTGAACCCAAGTGTGGACCAAACAAGGTACTGCATGTTCCATCGGCAGCCGGGTCACACCATTGAGCAGTGCTTCAATTTCAAAGATGTGGTGTATGACTTGCATGAGCAGAACAGACTGGACTGGACAGCCCTCTGACAAGTGATAGCAGATATCAAAGAGAGGCAGAGGCAGCAACAGCAGCAGAGGCAGCAGTGCCAACCACCCCCTCAACAACAACAACAACAACAGCAATAACAGCCATTGCAGGACCTAGGCATTGTTCATAACCCCTTGCCGAACCACCCACCAGCTCCTAACCCACCACAGCCACCAGCCCAGGTGAACCCTATCGTCCACCACCCCCCTCCTCAAGCAAACTAGACGTATGATGATGAACTCGATGTCTAGCAGATGATGGCAATTAACCACCAGTACCCTCTACAATCCCAAACAATACAATCAGCCAACACGGCACCCCAATCAATCCCTCCTTTAGTTTCTTTGGCCAACGCCGTCATACTGCCCATCAGTTCAACACCCACGCCAGTCACTAGATCATCCGTCATCTTACCACTTGTCATACCTCTTGCTCCACCTGTCACCATACCACCACCACTCGTGCTATCCGCTCCCACACCCGTCATCCTACCACCACCTGGGCTGGACCAACCTTCTGCCGCCAAGTTATCCTCTGCCAAACAACCTGCTACCCAACCGACCAGCGGAGCGGACATGTTTTCCGCCGCCCGTATCCACCCATCTCCACCACCGCCACTAACCAGAACAATCCCCAACAGGTCCTGCAACCACCTCAGCAACAGACCCAACAGCAACTACAAGATGAGGGGGTGATTGAGCCATTGCCTGGTACACAGTATGATATCCTCAAGCATCTTGATCACGTACTGGCCAAGATCTCCATTCTGGAGCTGATAAAGAGATCCAAAGAGCATCAAGAGGCGTTGAGAAACTTCCTGCAGAGGGTAGTAGTGAATGAAGACATGCTTGCCGACAAACTGCCCAGCGCATTGGCCATGGTGACTCGTGGGCCGACAATTACATTTGTCGAGAATGAGCTGGCACCCCCAGAAGCCAGGAGTCTCCCACTCTATGTGACCCTAGTTATCAACCATGTAACAGTAGGGGCAGCACTAGTTGACACAGGGGCATCCATAAATGTCTGCCCACTGAGCACTCTAAGAGCATGTGATGTGTCGGAAGGAATGTTAAGACCGACGCCAACCACCATAGCTGCCTATGACAACTCCAGAAGATCCTGACACGGCATGGTGACTATACAAGCTGAACTCGGGCGACCGTGGTTAGAAGCAATGGGAGTTGTACCATCCATGGCACATCAGTGTCTCAAGTTCCCTTTCCAAGGACGGGTCATCAAAGTTAAAAGCATAGCTACTGCTCACACAGTCGATGCCATCAATGATACCCTCCTCTCAGCTGTGTGGCCTGCCAATAAGCCCGTTGTCTCAGTGCTGGACATCAACTACCCTTGGGGCTACTCATTCCACTCCAAGCAAGAGCCCAGTCCTGCACAAGTCAACGGGGTTAAAAGGAAGGAGCCACTTAACACCAAAGGGTGGCAGATTATGATGAAGCTAGGCTATGAAGAAGGCAACGGTCTAGGGGTGGAACTGCAAGGCATCGTCAAGCCCATCCAAGACATTGTAATGAAAAGCCGATGGGGATTGGCTTATAGAGAGAAGTCCAAGCCATGGTCATCCAGCACGTCCACTCTCAAGGCCGACCGTGAACCACTCACATGGATGCTCTGGTGTCACTTTGTTAGAAGTCCAACCCAACCAGGATACAACACTGTGGTGGTCGAGACCGAACTGTCACACTACGAGGTACATGGCAGGAATTTCTCTCGGCATATGGCCCCTATGCTCACCTACAAGGCACTGGAAGCACTCTTCCTGGGAAAGAGGAGGAAGACAGGAGACCCAGAGGCTGAATGGTACCACTAGTTTGACATAGAAGACATGACTATAGCCTTCAACTGTCTGTTTTGGGAGGAAGAGAGAACATGGCCGCCAGCTGCAGCCGAACAGCTAGATCCACTCGCATCCATCACATCCAAGAGGCAGCTGATGAATGAGACCACAGATGTGGGAGAGCCGGACATCCCCTATGAAGAGGGAAGGACATTAGACGAATTATGGAGGGGCACGTGCCTAGCCATCCACCCATCCCTCTTGAACTCCCTCCTTCCCAGCCTTGTCCCTTCATCTCCTCCCCTACTCATCCAGTTGACTCCCTAACTCCTGACAGCTGAACACAGCCTCTTCACTCCTGATCTCCCACCTGCAGTCCTCTCTGCTTTGCAATCCGATCCGAGCGACCACGAGGTCACTCGCTCATGTTGCATGCTCTACACCGATCTCCAAAAAAAAAAAACGCCAATCTTCAAATGCACATTGAGGTCGAGGAGCCGTCATACCTCCTTCACCGTCCTGATCAGGGGCACCCCCCGACTGGGGCTTCCCCTCCCGCTCCTTCATTAGGAGCCATCCTTTTCGAGGACGCCATGTCCTCCACCAGTCCTGTAGAGTCATCTAGTCAAGAAGAGCCTAGGTTAGAAGAGTCTAGTCTTAGTATAGGTGTGTCTAGAGTAGAGAATCAGGTCAACCCAGCGCCTACCAGGTCCAAACGTCACCCTAGGAAGCAACGGGGCAAGGCTATTCCCCAAAGATACCTTCAAGAGTTAGCTCGGCGATGTCAAGCATTACTGCTGGTAGAGGAGTTAACAAAAGAAGTGATGGTATTAGAAGAAGAGATTGTGCAAGATGGGGTATTCGTAGACGACGGATTTGGCATCTATGAGATCATGAATGATAAGGACCCGATTGATGAAGAGGATAGCGAAGTAGATGACTCTGCCGAGAAGTACGCAAGTGGTGTAAGAAGATTCGATGAACCTACAACAGTGGTGGATGAACCTACTAAGGAAGTCAACCTCGGAACTGAAGAAGATCCCAGGATTGTGATGATTTCATCGAACCTCCCTCCTAATGAAGAAGAGGAACTGGTGCAAATTATGAGGGAATACAGAGACACATTCGCCTGGTCATATGAGGACATGCCTGGTCTAGACCCTTCATTAGTGGAGCACCGACTTGTATTAAAAGAAGGGGCAAAGGCCATAAAGCAAAAACTCAAAAGATTCCACCCGCTTATGGCCCTGAAAATGAAGGATGAAGTAGACAAACTCCATAAGGCTAGATTCATCAGGGTAGTACTTTATCCGAATTGGGTGGCAAACATAGTCCTAATCATGAAAAAGGATGGAAAAGTCAAAATTTGTATCGACTTCCGGGACCTAAAAAGGCATGTCCAAAGGACAACTTCCCGCTTCCTCACATTGATGTACTAATTGATAACACTACTAGGTATGAGACCCTCTCATTCATGGATGGATACTCAGGCTACAACCAAATCCGTCTAGCTCCTGAAGATCAAGAGAAAACATCCTTCACCACACCCTAGGAAACATATTGCTATGTAGTCATGTCGTTTGGGCTTAAGAATGCTGGGGCTACCTATCAAAGGGCGATGATGACCATCTTCCATGATATAATGCATGTCTACGTAGAAGTATATGTGGATGACATCTTGGTGAAGTCAAGAACCAGGAGAGAACACCACGAAATCCTCGCCAAGGTGTTGCAAAGATCAAGGGAGTACAAACTGAGAATGAATCCAAAGAAATGTGTGTTCGGGGTATCGTCAGGGAAGTTGCTAGGCTTCATAGTTAGCAAGCGGGGTATTGAGATCAACCCAAACAAGGCCAGGGCTATTGCAGAAATGCCGCCTCCAAAGAATATCTCATAGTTAAGAGGGTTGATTGGGCGTCTGCAGTTCATTAGAAGATTCATCTCACAGCATTCACAAAGATGTCGCCCGTTCTGTGATCTTTTAAAGGGAGAGGCGAAGTTTGAATGGAATGACAAGTGCAAAGAAGCCTTTGATGACTTGAAGAAGTATCTCATGAATCCCCCAGTTTTGCAACCTCCTGTGCCTAGGAAACCACTCATCCTATATCTCTCAGTCATTGAGGACTCCCTAGGTGTTGTCCTTGCGCAACATGATGAATCCGAAAAAGAAAGGGCAGCATACTATCTTTCTAGGCTTTTCAACACCGCTGAATCCAAGTATATCACTGCGGACAAGACATGTGCCGTACTCGTGTGGGTAGTCCAAAAGCTCAAGCATTACTTTCTTGCCCATGAGGTCAAGCTGATCTCGAGAATGGATCCACTCAGGTACCTTCTAGAAAAACCCGTCCTCTCTGATCGGCTCACGTGCTGGCAGAGCTTCCTCTCACAGTTCGACATTTCTTTTATGGTCCAAAAGGCCATCAAAGGATATGCTATTGCCGAGCACCTTTCCCATTTGCCACTCCCTCACAGCAATTCTGTCCGAGAGGAATTCCCCGATGAAGAGCTCTCGGTCATCATCAATGATCCCTTCTGGTCCCTCCATTTTGATGGTGCACTCAACTCCCAGGGACAGGGCATTGGAGTTGTGCTGCTCAGCCCGGAAGGTATTACCATCCCCATCGCCTATCAACTCACCTTTTCCGCCACTAACAACATGTCTGAGTACGAAGCTCTCCTCGCTGGTCTCAAGCGTGCTTATATCTTAGGTGCATCCCACCTTAGAATCATAGGGGACTCTCAGCTTGTTCTATGGCAGGTGCTCTCAACTTACCGCACTCATGACCCAAAGCTTAAACCATATCAAGATTTGGTCACGCTGTTGGCAAGGCAGTTCCACAAGCTTATCTATATCCATACTCCTCGCGCACAGAATACCCCTGGCCGACACTCTGGTGTCGCTAGGTTCATCTCTATCCTTCCCTCTGAGTCGCCAGACTGAGACAATTGTCATCTAACGGCTCGATGTCCCATCTATTCAAGATCCTTGGTTCGAAAACCTTAGGACAATCTTAGAAGAGAGGGCTAGGAAAAGAGAAGTGCAACAAGTCATGCTAACCGAGCTCGAGGAAATCTTGGATGAAGAGGAACTACCATGGTATTTTGAGATTGAGCAATATTGTAAGGATGGGACATATCCGAAGGGGCAAATGCGGAGGATCGCAAGGCCATCAGAAGAGCCGCCTTAAGGTACATAGTTGTTGGAGAAATTCTGTACAGGCGGGCTCTTAATGGAGTTCTTCTGAGATGTCTTACTGATGACGAAGCGTGGAAAGTGGTAGAAGGAGCCCATGCTAGTGAATGCGGAGGGCATGTCAACAGTCAAATGCTTGCAAAGAAGATCATTACGCAGGGCTACTACTGGCCAACCCTAGAAGAAGATTGTGCCATCTACGTCTGTAGGTGCGTCAAATGCCAACTCCATGCTGATAAAATCCATGCTCCTTCATCCTCACTTCATCCACTCTCCACACCTTGGCCATTCTTCATGTGGGCTTTTGATATTGTTGGCCCCCTTGGTGATCCTAATGCTCAAACTAGACAAAAATCCTTTATCCTAACAGCAACTGAGTATTACACCAAGTGGGCAGAAGCAGAGGCATTCACAGAAATCAAAGCATCCACAGTGTGCCGCTTCATCATGAAGAATATCATTTCGTGGTTCAGAGTACCAAGCAGCATCGTCACAGACAATGGGCCACAATTCATCTCACAAGAACTTCAGAACCTCTATAAGAAATACAACATCACTCTGCATCATTCATCTCCATATTACCCACAAGGCAATGGCCAAGCTGAAGCAACAAATAAAACCCTTCGTAAAATCTTAAAGAAACCCTGTGAATCGCACAAATTTTCCGATTGGCCAGAAAAGTTAATAGAGGCTCTCTGGGCCTATCGTACCTCTGTCCGTACTCCCACGGGGCAAACCCCGTACGCTCTCACTTTCGGGATGGAGGCGGTAGTTCCATACGAGATCTTGATCCCTTCACTAAGAGTCCAACTTGATAAGGAACTCAATCTTGACGAACGTCGAGAGGCGTTACTAATCCAATTGGAACTCCTAGACGAAAGGAGACTAATGGCGGCCGACCATGTACTCTCATACCAAAAGCGAATCTCATGGTCCTTTGAAAAGAAGGTAATCGAACGGAAATTCCAAGAGGGTAATATGGTCTTGAAATGCATTTTTATCAAACTTGGAGGTCCGAGGTCTAAGTTGTAGCCAAACTAGGAAGGTCCGTACGTCGTGAGAGAAGTGAATACAGGGAATGCCTACCGCCTAACTAATGCTGAGGGCGTAGAGTTGTCACATCCGTGGAATGGGTTGTACCTTAAAAGATTCTATCCCTAGGACTATAGGTGTGAGGCCACAATACTTAGACGAGGGATGACCCCATGTTAAGAGTCTGAAATCTCCTCCCCAATTGTCGAAGGTTTACCTAAGTTAGGATCAACACACACACACGGCAAGCCCGGGCGATTGCGCTTAGTAGATACCGTGGCTAGGTGGGCCCTGCTTTAGCGATGTGATGATCATTCTCTTCCAAATCGGTCGAGGTGTAGGGGCAAGAGTCGCAAGGGTATGGTAGTCAACCTTAAGCAATACCCTGACGAGAGATCATTACCCTCCAGTCCGTGACCTGCTGGAGGCCTCGGAAGCTACGACCCAGCCTCTCCCATGGTCGCTGACGCGTCGGGAACTCCACCACAGCCTGATGGAGCCCCAGGTCCTCGCTACCAGCCGGAGATGGAGTGGTACCACCGTGTTGAAAGCATGAAGCCAAATCTCCCTACCGAAGTAGGGGTGGCCCTGCTCCACCCACGGCTGGGGGCGGCGTCCTCCCAACGTAAGGAGTCCAGTCTACCTGCACGTCACAGATAGAAAGCTTGTTAATCAATTGTCAGTGGCAAAGGAAGGAAAAGGTGCTAGTACTTACGTGTCCAAAGGGGACAGTGTCCAATGCGTCATGAATGAGCGTCACCTGCAGGCGAAGTGACCGCTCATCGCGGCGGAACCACCAGCACTGCAGTAGCGGCACAGCGCCCAGTCGCCTCGGCACTCCCCGACCTAGGGAAGGGTGGTAGTAATACGCCCACACCTGCAAAACAACTAGCACCACAATTAATCAACATAAGTAGGAAAAGCACTAAAAGGTAAGGCTGAGAAGCATACTCGTAGCAGTGGGAAGAACCCAGCCACCCCTGTCTCCCTACTAAAGGTGCCCAGGCTATCAAAGAGGTGGGCCAGGAGGGCCGCACCCCATGCGTAACTCCCCACCTGGGTCAGATCCTCCAGCAGGGGCACCTGCAGCTCACTGGGTCCCCTCTGGTCCCCAGGATCAACTTCCCGATCATAAGGATCAGGAAGCATCTCATGTCGCGGTCCGCTGCCGCTCCCTCCTCCTCCGCCAGCACTGCTCTGGCGTCCTCCGTCAACCGGGCCATGTACTTCGCCTGGCCCTCTCCAGTCTGATGGCGTGCATCTGCCACTTCGAGGCTCGCCTACAGCCTCATCCTTGCTACTAGGGATGACCTCTCCCTTGTCACCTCCAGCCCCAAGAGTCACTCCACTATCTCCTGGTAGCTCGTGTACGTCACCCCTGTCACCGCCTGGCCATCTACCCTCAGGCCGGTGATCCGTGCCACGTCCTCCAATGTAGGGATCATATGACCCCACGGGAAGAGGAAGGCATGGCACTCGGGGTCCCACCGCTCCTTCAACGCCTGGATCAGTGCCACGTCCGGCGTCAACTCGTCCAACCTCAGAAAGGGGCCGAACCCCATCTTCTCCAGTCGGGTCCTCTGGAAGTCCGGCAGTCCCTAGCAAATTGCCCGGACGACGGCCCATCCCAGCCAGGACTGTAGCTCGCTCCTCAAAACAGCTACAAAAAAAACAAAGATCAGCAAAAAATCAATGAATAACACTATGTTCAGATCGCGATAGGCACACTGTCGCCTTCTGAAGGCGACACAAGGGGAGTCGCATTCAGGTCCCTTGAAGCAACGCATCGACTCATCGCCTTCTGAACGTGACACCTAGGGTGTCGCATTCACCCTGGTAATATGACAGCCAAGCTGTCGCGTTCATAGGGTGACCAGAAATGACAAATGCCCATTTTCCTGTCGTTTCACCTTGGGCCAAAAGACCCTACAAAGGTGCTTAGCACCTTGTTCACTCACCCACACACACGAGAGGGGGGATTTGATCACCTACCTTCTTGGGACCGATGGCCTCCTCCTCGCCCAGGGCTTTCTCCACGGGATCCACTTCCATAGGGGCTGTCGGAGCTGTTTCCCCCACCGCCGTGGACAGACCTTTGTCCGTTTGCCGTCGACGGATCATCCTTTTAAAGCTTCTATTGCACCGGTCCCCACCACCGTCGCCGGCTTAGTCGCCGCCCTCCATCACTAGCCGTCGGGAAGGGGAAAAGAGAGAAGAGAGAGAGAGAAGAGAAGTTAGAGGGGGAGGTGACCACTGCCACCGGTCAGGGTTCGCCGGAGAAGAGAGAAAGGGCAGAGGGGAGCTCCGTCACCGGAAGGAGAAAGAGAAGGGAGAGAAGTGAAAGAGGAAAGTGAGGAAGGCGCCTCGGGCTCAAAATTCAAACCGCCCGGATCCTACGGTCGCGACAACCAACCTGTCGCCTTATCCCTAGTTCGCGACAAGCACTCTGTCGCTTTCTGAACCAGGTCACGACCGTTGACCAGTGCCTTCAAGTCGCGACGCTATAATCATCGCCTTCTCAGGTTTTTCACAGAAACTTTATAAACTCAAATTTTCATTGCAAATGTCCAATGAATACATTAAATAAAAGCTAAAAATCAACTCAACGTGTCTCCCGTTATCTCATCACATCAAAATCTCTCAAATTCAAAACGATGCAATCATGTCTCTCTCTAGCTCACGGTCCTCACGTGGCCGAATTTCTTTGTACTCTTTGAGGTACGCTTGATATGTCTCACGCTCCTCGTGCAGTGTAGGTGGTAGAGTGTGAGTGACACAAGCGCGCCATATTGCCAAAGCACTCCGTACAGCTTGCTCGTCCTCCGGATCACCCAAACGCCTCTTCTTTATAGGAGGCAGATGAGACAGCTGGAGTAGCTTTGTCCTCTGCTTCCCGATCTGAAGATAGCACCTTTGTGGGCTGTAGAGAACCATCGCCATGTTTCCCACGAGCTGTAGGTCAAATCCGCCCCCAAGAGGAAGCTGGATGTCCACTCCGCATAGCGCTGCTATGTCCAAGGTGAAGTGCTCCACCGGGAGTGTGTTGAGGTAATGGCACCATGCACTCCATGTTTTCTTGTCCGCCGTCCTGTTGGCCACCCCACCGATGAAGCACAATGGATGGCACCCAAAGATCCGACTCTCGGTAGTGGGATTTTCTACAGGTTTAAATTTTATCCTCACTCCCAACCAACACTCTAAGAGGATCATGGAGCCATAGAGTGGACCCCCTATAGCCGCAGAGGTGAGACCTACATAGAGGTAGGCTAGCACTGCATGAGAGAGGGAAAGTCCCCACCATACCCCACTAATGGCACTCAAGCTTGAGTAGTCTATGAGGTAATCTCCTGATGGGAAAAACACCACCCCACACAAGCATATGGCCATGGCTCTGGCTATCTCTTGGTAGTTCCCGCACTTGTTCTTGCAGTGAGATATGACCCACTTAGACAATGGGACTAGGTGAACGTGTTGTGGGCTAATCATGGTATAGACATCCCCGGGATCCATCATGAATTCACCTAGGATAAGCTTTGGGTTGATGGGCTCTACGGTGTAGCAAATTTTCTGCTCATCTCCCCGTTTGGTCTTGGTCAAAGCCATGAATGCCTCTACTTCCTCAAGAAGAACGGTGGCTTCAAATTTTGGGAAAAGGAAGGTATGGGTCTGTGGATGCCATAGCTCAATCAAGGTGGTGATGCTATGCCAATCAAAGGATATTTTGTGGTAGTTATGGGCCGCTATCAACACCCCCCCCCCCCAAACCCCACTCTCTCAAGAAACGGATCACATTGCACGGGTAAGGCTTTGATCATAGGTGCAATCCATGTGAGTTTGGAATATCGGCGGGAGCCGGGGAAGAGCTAGAGAAGAAGAAAAAGAAAAAGAGGAGGGAGAAGAAAGTGCATTAATGAAGAAATTCAGAGTTAAAAAATAACTGAAAATTGAAAGACCAAGTTGCATACCTCTCTCACATCCCCATTGTTGCTTAGATGATTGGGGACGTCTGTCAGCCTCAAGAGCTCGCTATAGGACGTCCGGGCGCGCTTGGGACCTCCATAGGTCTCCTCCTCACCCATGAGAGCACTTGGAGCCCTCCTCATAGCCATTGAAGCTTGGAAGCTTGAAGAGAAGAAGAGAAGGGTGTGAGCTGTGAATCTGGGCCTCTCACCCCTTATTTATAGGCACTTAGGACTCCTATTCATGATGGGAGAGGATTTAGAAGGGTTGATAGGAGTTAAACCCAGACTTGAAAGCTCTAGGAGTCCAAGTGGGAAGCAACATAGAGTTCTCAAGTGGCCTTTTGTGTTCAGGGCGCAAAACCTGTGATCACGATGTATCGATACGTCGCCACCTGATAGCGACAAACTCACCGTCGCATTCACTTTAAGGTAGCGATGGTCACACTATCGCGTTCAATGTTTGAGTGTTGTTGGCTAATTCCTTTGCATTCACACGATCATTATTGCCACTTCAAGGTATGTTTGCACTTATGATTAATTCTTCCATTATTTTGCGTGCATTTTAAGTTTGTATCCTTTTCTTTATTTGCTTTCTTTTATTGAAAATCCATAAAAATCAGAAAAATTAGAAAATTCAAAAGACGGCTTGTCAAGTAAGCAGGTAAGTATTTCTAACCCTATCTCTGGATTACTATATGGTATTTACTCTATTATATCGTCTTGAGGACTGGCTGGTTCTCAGTGTGTTCCAGGATCTGAGTTCCCCTTCACCAAAAACAAGGATGATCTAAGTGCATACTGTTAATCCCTGGATAGGCCGTTAGATGGTATGACTCGGGGACGATGGATTCTATCACATGGCGGGGATGCGAAGTGTCTTGACCCTTGCTCGTGTTGTCTATCAATATTATCCTTGAGTATTTGTTATTTTCTCCTTTTCTTTGCACTCTATTTTATGATTTCTTTTCTTTTAGCCCAACATGCATCATTTAGTTTTTTGAGCTTCATGATTAGTTAAAGCCAGCTTCTCAATGATGTTTCAAGCGGATCCTCATTTCCTAGATAAGAATTTCATTCCATTCCGAATTTGAAAGTCTTCTTCGAGCTAGTTGCTCGGTCCAGTTTGCCAGTACAGTTCCTATTCAGAATTCCTCTCATCCCCATTCCTTATGACAGTCAATTCCTTTTCCCTCTGATTCGCTCATTAGTCGTGAATCACTCAAAGGCCAGAGTTGAATCGACCCGCCAGGCAGCACTATCCCCTAATGAATGAAACCTGCAAGCTAAAGATAGCCAGGGTACCTCTTGAATCAAGAGGTTGATCACTTCTTTACTTTTGATCTTTGTTCATCCCAGATTGGAACCATCCTTGCACTCTGTCTCCTAGCCATGTTCGAAAGATCGCCAGAAAATTCTTGCTGCTTATTAGTTCAGAATGGGTGTGTCTTTACCTTGATGCCCACTTTTCATATCATTCTGCTACACTTCACTACATCGTCATTTCATGCCATCTCCACTTCACTACCACTCCACTCCCTTGCAAAGCAGGCATCAAGGAGGGGCAATTTGTAGACACCCATTTTTGACCCATAAGTCGAGCCAAACTCCTTGTCACATCATTGATGCCCCATGTTGGTTCATCATCGTCAAGCTGGCTTTCTCTGATCATGATATCTTTCTATTAGTTCATCGCCCTGGTGGGTTCTTCCTGGTCAATTCAACCACTCTTCATCATTGTTTCATAGCTCTCTGGGTTAGGAGTCCAATGCTTCGAGCTGTACACCAACCAGATACCCGTGCAAGGAGATGGGGTACTTTGCATGGTCGTATGCTGAAAGATCTTGAAGGCGGTAGGTTTTCTGTCGTGTTCTTGTTCATAAAGACGACGGCTTTGTTGTCTCTATCTGACCCTATAACGATTTACTTCATGTTAAAATCGATCTCCTTCAGAAGGCAACGCCTCAATATGTCGCATTCTTAATTAGCATTTTTATTACCTGAAAAATCGTCAGAAAATGTTCAAAACCTTTCCTTGTAAGGAAGGTGACGTATCGAGGCTTCGCTATTTGGTAACGACCGTGAACCTGTCGTGTTCTGATTTCCATGCAACGTACCCTTTCCTAGCATGACTTGGACACTTGCTATTAATGAATAATCCAAGTTTTGATTGACCTAGAAACGTCCAAGTCTTGCCAAATTTTGAGGAGATCTTCTTTAATGCTTCCTTTCCGAAATCCTATTGCCATTGCATGAGCATACTTGCCCAAACTCAGACTCTGGCCTATTACTCTCCTCCCAGCCTGTTCAAGAATAACGGGGTATAAATCTCTCCATACAGCACCATTTAGGGCAAGGTTTTCGGCTGTGTCTTAATCTTCCAGAGAGCTCCAACTTCTCAGAAGAGCTCTTTGTCTCCAGAGAACCAGGAAGTGCCCCCCAGGGCATTTTCTCCCTACCTATGCTTTCTCTATCCCTTTTCTTTCAATTTTCTCTTCATCCATGCATGCATAGATTTGTTTTTCTATAGTCTAGCATTAGCACACTCCACACACACCAATTTTAAACACCCCAAGGGGTTAAAACCCCACCCCACGTAAGTTCCCTCCAATTAGCTCATGTTTATTCATTTTTTTTGGGATAGATTCTTCATAAACGAGTTCTTTAATGGGTTTTTCTTTGTTTTGATGTTCTTGGCAGGGTTCAGAAGATAGTAGTAGCACGAGGCTCCTGCCCCTTGGCCGGCTAAGGAGTAGGAAGAGAAATAACCCACGGTCTTCATCCTTTGAAGCAGAAGGCGACCAGCTGGGTGTCGCGACCTGAAAAGGCGACAGGTCGTCCGGCGCGTTAAGGTACAAGGAAGGCGACGGCTCCATCGTCGCGTTCTCAGGGTCAGGTACGCTTTCTGCATTCTTTTCCCTGTTCCAAGGTAGTTAGCAAGTGTTCTTTCGTATATTTGTTTTGCAACTTCTTTGGTGGCGATCACGATCATATTTTCCTTATTTTAATCATCATCTTTGGGGAGCAAATCCTATGATTATAGACATGTTGCCTTCAGAAGGCGACAAGGGCCTTGTCTCCTTCTCAGTGAGAAGGCGCTTCTTAAGGTGATAGTATCTAGGTCACCTTCTTCAACAGGAGGCCAAACAACTCCGTTTTATCTAATTTTCATCTTTTATTAGTTTTGTTTGTTCTGCTCAAAATTGCCTATTTTCATCATGCATTAATCAACCCATAGAAAAATGGTTTAATGACTTGAACATGATTTTGATTGCCAATAATGACTTGAACTTCGCGATTAGCTTGAATCATCAACTTGTCGATAATGATATCTTGCCAAATATGCCACTTGCTAAATCTAGACAAGCATCCAAGATTATTGTGTTTTAAACAATTATAAATAATTTGAAACTTAATTACATGTTTACACTTGCCACACATGGCACCTGCACATGTGTAGAATAGGAACACTCCTCCGTGACTGATAGACTCTCTACTGGGTATTCCTCCTGTCTAACTAGGACGTATTTACGAGAGACCTCCATAAGTCTCCTCTGACCACGAATTCCCACATGGCCGATGAGCTAGTTGCATCGCTAACACCTTGAACCCATTGTCATGAAGCATATCAGACTTTATGACATGTTTCACTTGGCCTGTGCTTGTGTCTAATCCGATTGTAAACACGTCGTTCATTTAGTGCGCAATGGTAAACGAACTGCTTGACAAGCTTATGTTTTACTAAAACTCTACCAGTGAACCGATCTGAATGGACAGACAAGTGTCTTACCCTTGATAGTGTCAAACTGATTGCATGTCAAAATATTATCATCTTCTCTATATCATCTGTGTAAGGCCCTCAAACTTTGTCCTCATATATTTATTTAATTTTGTGCATATTATAAGTATTTATTTATTTATGTGCATATAAATATATATGCTTATTCTGTGCATATAATATATTTATTTAACTCTGTGTATATTATATTTATTAAATTCTGTGCAAATAGTAATTATTTATTACTGTGCATATATGTTATTTGATGATTGTTGTGCTCTGGCTAAAATTCTTCTTAACGTCAACATCCCTTGACGTTAAGAGAGAGTAGACGGCCAGGTTTGTGCTGTTTACTGAGTTAAACGTCAACATCGATTAACGTTGACTTCTGGTTGACGGTATTAAACTGGACGTTTATTTCTCTAGATGTGTTTATGATTCCAGATCTGAAACGGGTGCGTTTTCTCCGGATCCCGATTAGGAAACCCATCCCAATAGTAGGAAACCTAACCCAAAGCGTACCCCGACCCATTAGCCCTATAAAACCTAGTGTTTTCGGCCAGATTGGGTCTTTTTGGTTGAGAGTAAACCTTGGGTTCTTGTGAGAAAAACCAGAGTTTTCTAAATCTTGATCCAACAATTTGGGGAGGTCTTCTGGCGATCTTCTTCGACTGGGAGATACTCCAACTGTTGAAGAATCATCCCCGACTCCGGAGGACTTTCTGTGTAGCCGTGAAGATCAGATTCGGGGTTGCAATTTCACCTTCTTGGCTTGGCCGAGGACAGCTTCTTCGACAGATTTGATCTTCATGGAGATTTATTTCTAGGCAAGTAACTTAGGGTTTCTCTCCATAGACTTGTCCTTTAGGTTTTAATATTTTTACGAATTTTATTTCATGCCTGGACCCCCCAAAATCTCCTATTTTCTGTGTTTGGTCTGCACTGTGTGCACACTGGAGGTTGATAGCAACTTTGTTGCCGCCAAGTTCCTGGGTAAACGGTAGTCGATCATGTCGTTAACCCTGTTGGCCTCCAACCCCTGGACGTCAAGTTCATGTGTTTCCTGCAGAACTTCATGTTTAATCTCTGTATTATGATTTTCGAATGTTTGGAAGTTTGTGCATGCTGTAAAAATTATGGTTGGTCAGGTATGGTCATTAGGTCATATCATGAGGCTTTGTTGAATTTCTGAGCATGAATGTATTTAATATAAATTATCTATTGGTGAAATAAGCATGTTTTGACTGTGTTTAAATTTTGAATAAATAATTTTGTTGCATGTTATGGATTCAAAAAATTATCATGATCCTATAGTGACTATTCACATAATTTGGACCTATTAGAATCGACTGCTTTACTGTTTACCATGTTAAGTGAGTATTTCACTCAAATTACATGTAACCTTTCTTAACTATTAAAAATAGTTGTACTATTCCAAAAATTATGAAAAATTACAGATATGCTCCATGTGCTATATTCACCCTGTGGTTAAAATTTGATAGTATTTTGATTACTGTGCAAATTGTTATTAAATTCTGTAGCTTTCTGTACCATGTTATAAAGATAGATCTCAAATATGTTTAAAAACAAGAGTAGCATCATGATTAGGTTCTGTTATCTACTGTTATTGATTTATTTGAGTATCTAGAGATGATTAGTAATTATTTCATTATATATAAGTGCATGTGCGTGGGAAGTGAGAGAACATGTGGCATGTGTGTGTGAAAATGTGTTAATGTGACAAGATAAATAAGTTGTGCCAATGAGACACTGCCACCATAGATTGCGTGGAGCTGTACTGTAGTAGTGCCCCTACGGGAAAGCTCAATGTGTTATGTGATACCCGGGGCAACAGGTCGTGTGAAATCCTAGAGGTGGACAAGTTCCACTGGTAATGGTGGGGAGGGCTTCCCCCGGTTCTACACAGTAAGCAAGACTTGGTCACTTTGCCTAGTGATTAAGTGTAACATCCCTGTTACCCCTTGTGGGTCAGGAGCTCTCGGTTGGGATCACGACATGCAGGGTCTTCACCTTCGGAAGGCGATGTAGGTAGCTGTCGCGTTCTGGATTGGAACGCGCCGGCCGCCCATGTCGCGACTTGGCTCTAATAGCAAACGATAGTTTTGTCATTTTGTTGTCTGGACGGTGCTTACACGTGTTGGCATGCATGCATGATCATGACGTATCAGTCCGTCACGATCAAGTGTCAGTTGTGCATGCACACCACATGTCGGGTTTGACTGACAGGGCCACAGGCGCCTTGAGATCGCGACATACGTGGGTGGCACGTTACTGTTAGTAACGCGACAACTAGGGCCGTTGCGTTCTTAACGTAGGAGTTTAAAGGCTTTAGCCCGAGAGCAGAAGCCTCATTTGCCTCTTTGCCTATGTTCTTCTACTTCTCCGGCGATCTTTGTGGCTTGTGTGCTCCGTGGGGAGCTTGGATAACCTCGGTAGCTTGTTTTGGTGAGTTGCATGGATTGAACCTTTCATTTTGCATTCTTATTCTTCTCCTCCTCCTCATTCTCTGTGCTCTTCTTCTTCGTGTGGGTCCTCTCCATCGGCTCAAGGAGGAGGAGATCGAGCTCGGGTTCTTCGAGGTTCTTGGAGTGTTGGAGCTCGGAGGTGGAGGGGTGCATTCCTATGAGAAGGCCCTAATAGGGTGGTTCTTCAATTGGAGGTAGGGACCCAAACCTCCACCTAGTTCTTCATGCTAGTTTCCAACCCGAATTCCAAGCCTAGACTTCATGCTAGGAGTTTTCTTGGCTCAAATGATCCATGTGTGATGTGTGCATGGTGTGGTTTGCATGGCTTTCATGTTTGATTGGGGGTTGGTGATAAGGGGTGCATGTGCTTGTGTGAGGTTCATGAGAGTGTAGCCTTACTTCCTTGCATGCTTGGGGTCTTCTTGAGGGTGGTTTGATGTTAATTGAAGTGTTTCCATCGTCTCCTTGACCCCCTCCCCTTTGTGTATCACTTTTGAGGCTTTTGGGGTGTGAGGGTTGCTCTTGTGGAGCACTCGGCTGTGGTCGCGACGGGTTTTCCAATCACGACCAGGATGCGATGTGTCAGGGCGTCGCGTTCTCTTGAACACGCCCCAGACCCGCCGCGTCATGCTAACGTGACGGGTACGTGGCTAGCATTCAAGTGTTCGGAGTCTTCCTGATTGCGACCTTCGTCTCCGTCGCGATGAGATCACGACGGGGTATGTGTCGCAACCAGTAGACTCAGGCTTGTTGCGGTCCTCTTAGCCGCCACGACCTTATCGCGACGCGCTTATAGTCCGCCTTCTATTTTCCTTGTCACGACAGGTAGAACCACCGCGTTCTGGTCGTGACGTGTCGATATGTCGCCTCTCTAACCGAGAGTTGACTATCAACCTGTTGTGTTTCTGCTTCCGATGCGACTCAGTTTTTCTTGGCACCTATGTTGTTCCTAGTACAGTGCTACTATTAGTCTCCCTTCACCCGGTGCTAGGTACTTGAGGGCTTGTCCACGAGACAGGTTGTTACCGTTACCTAGGACCCTCGGTCCCCGCACGCCTATGTTGGAGGGTGTTGCTCTGGGCGGCGGGTTTGCTCGTCTCACTCCGACGGGAGGTGTTAGACATGGACCATTGGTCGAGGGTAAGGCGCGTGGCGCACCTGACCGGATGACTAGTGTAGCATTCTGTAGCTAGTGTGCTTGTTCAGGCAGTGTCCACTGTCTGTGTTTACAGTTGGGTTTTTGTGGTGCCTTGGTTACACGGGTTTTCCAGTTCCGCTGTGTAGCCTAGACCGACGACCATGTAGTTACTTTCACGCTTCCGCACTTTACTCTATTTAGCAGAATAGAATTTACTGCTTTATTTAATTACTGCACTTAGTTCTATTCTGCTGTTAGAACCAGTGGGAGATTGGTAGTCCCTACTGGGCTTCTTCGTGAAGCTCACTCCCTGTTTTGTAGGTGAGACTTCACAGCAGCTCCCTCCACAGTGGACTGAGGAGATGCGCCCGCAGTAGTCGGCATCTCTAGTGGCAGTGTTCCCCCAGCTCTTGTACTTCACCATCGGGGTATTCCTCTAAGGGACGTGTTCCTTCCCGTTTATTTCAGCATTTGTACTTTATTTACTTTAGGACTATACTAGACTGTTACTTAGTGTTGGACACTTTTCGTTCACTTGTGGTGCACTTTAGTACATTTGTTGTTATTTATTTCAGTTACATATCTTGTTAGACCAATCCGTTAGCCCTTCCGAGTCTCCGGACCCATGGGCGGTGGTCCCGATGTTCGGATTCTTGGTGGGAGCCAGGGATCCGGGCGCCGGGGTCGTTACATTAAGTATGTGTATGTGTTATGTGATCTTTCTAGTGGGGGTTTGGGCTGTGTCTTGGCAATGTGTAAACGTGAAAATGTGAACAATGTGTAAAGTGATATGTGAACGTGGCACGTGGTGTAAGGCTCTCGAATTTTATTGCAGTATTGTAACGCATGTAAATAATTCGTGTTGTGTAAATATCTACGTAAGTACTAGCTAGTATACTTATGTGTGTATGTGTATAATTTAAGTATAAATAATGTATGTATTGCTTGATGGTAGTGTGTGCACAATACCATATAGATATTACATGTATATATACATGATGTGCAAGGGTTTCTGCATGTTTTAGACTTCTGGCCGAAGGCCATATTAGCGTCAATATCATGACGTCGATGTGGTGTCAGCGTCAACCCCACGGACGCCAACACTAATCCCAGCGTCCGATGATGTGGACGCCAACTTCTCTGACCTGCATGAGTTGCAGAGCCCAGAATTCCAGGAACAAGCTACCCCAACCATTGGGGAGCTGTCCCCAACAGTCAGAAAGGCCATCTTGTCACCCCTGCGTGACAAGAGAACCCCTCTTCTATATTCAGACCCATTTCTACAGCCCTAGCACTTCTTTTGCCCCTTTGCAAGAGAGGAAGGAGAGAAAAAAAGAGAGAAAACCTATTTTCGGACTGTGAGAAACCCCACTCCTTGCAGCCCAAAATCCGAACTTCTGGAGCTTGATCTGGCCACCTGCTGCTTCAAGGAGTTTGCTGGATCGACGAGGAAGGCCTCCCCGACCTCGGAAGGCACTGGAGGTTGCTCAGGAACCCTGAGTAAAGCGTTTCTAAGAGCTTCTTGGGACAGCCCAAGGAGAGCTTCACCGAGCCCTAGATCCGTCTGGTGAATTTTCTAGAGGCAAGTACCCTACCCATAACGTCTCTGTATGTGTCTAGGTTGCTTTTACAAATTTTATGTTTTTTCCCTCGTGTCCTAGACCCCCAAATTCACCCCATCTTTGGAGCTCGGGTCTGTGTTCTGCACAGACCTGACATTAACGGCAATACCCATTGCCGCTAAGATCATGCTTAGCGTCCATCGATGATGCCGCTAACATGAAATTAACGGCCAGAGACCGCCGCCAAGTTCATCTGAGCAGAACAGCAAGCTGTTCTGCCCTTCTATGTGGATAATTTCGATATGTTTCATGATGAGGATATAATGTAATCTCTTATAGGCTATGTATACTAGCTAATGTGATGGATGGGAATGTGAATGTATATTTATTTTGTGGATGGTAGAACTTATTTATATATTTAAAAGCAAGCAGAAGAATGTTCATGTGTATGTTCTTACCATTTTCCTGATAATCCGTGGTAAAATCAGGTTGCCCTAATTTCATTAGACCATGTGTGTACAACCTTGTCTATGTCCTGAGTTTCTGGAATTTTCCATGCTTATATGATCTATCGAATTTTCCCGTTTTGGGGAAAATAGAAATCATGCGTAAGTTGCAATAAATCTTCTGTAAATTGTATGTTGGCCAATAAATTCAGGAATAAATTCTGTAGTTCCATGCCTGTTAGGGTTCAGACAGTGAGTGGTTAAAACTTTGCTTGTGTTTAACTCCATGTTAAATCGATTTGCGGATAGCATGTAAAATTAATGTTAGATTTTCTATAATTCCGTTTTAGCTCAGAAAAATCTGAAATTTTGCATGTGGGATCCTAAACCCGAAAATAGCTTGTGGTTAAATTTCAGGTCATTTGGACCAGTATATGATACCATATGAATTTCTCATGTAAAATTGTGAAACTAATGCATGCCGTTGTAAAATGATTTGTTTTTGTGTATAGCCACCTGATTAGCGCAATTTTCTGAGTGCTAAGATTCTGTAATTGTAGTGCCATGTTAGGAAAAATAGAGAAGTGTGTGTGTGAGTGAGAAAGTGAATGAAATGAGAATGACATGTGTAAACCTATGTGTTAAAATCGGTAAAAATGTGTAATGTGTAACTTGTGCCAAATGTGACACTGCTTCCGCAGAGGGCAGTGGAACCGTATCAGGGAAAAGTCCCCCTGAGAAGGTTCAATGTGTAAGTGACCCTAAGGGCATTAGGGGGAAATCCTGGAGGTGAACAAGTACCACTGGTTAGGGTGGAGAATTGTTATCCCGGTCTGCGCAGTCCAAGAGTCGCCATTGTATTACCTAGATGGCGTCTATGTGATGTGATGTGTTGTGTCCTTCTTTGGTGGTTTGGACTATGTGTCAAGGCACTAAATGTGAAAGTGTAAATGTGAATGTGTAAATGTGTATGTGTTCATGTGAAAAATGTGAATGTGAACAATGTGTAAAAGTGCATGTGTAAAGTGTGAATTATGCGAATTCGAAATTGTGTAAAAATGTGAAACCAAATGTGAGGATGTTAGTTTGTAATCCATGTTATGACAATCGGAATTCATGCTTAAACAGTAGCTTTACTATGTTATGATCATGTTTATGTATGCAAAAATGCCTAGAATTCATGTTAAGGATAATTGATAAGGATATGTAACCAACTTCCATGCTTGATTGTTCACATGTTGTGATTTAAATCGTTGTTGTAGCTCTCATGTGTTAGATTATGGTTGCTAAAGCATGTAAAACCAGCAAGTTTAAAGTATGAAAAATGGTTATGTATATGTGTAGAAATGTGTAGATTCCATGTTGGGTATGTTTCCTTTCATGCATGTTCGGAAATTTATGTTAATGGCTTTCATGTCTTAGTTGGTTAAAGGTAGAATTTATATGTGAGGAATGAATAGAAATCATGTGATAGGTGATTCTATTTCTGCAAATCTTGCGCGTTGACGGAGTTAGAGCCATCGCTACGTCAGGCTTTTGTAGCCCAGTTAGCTCTTAGGTCCTCGGTTTTGGATGAGGTGATCGAGCGACAGGGAGCCGACCCTAGACTCTTAGAGTTAGTGGGCAAGGCAGGCATTGCTCGTGATGGGGACGGTGTGATTAGATTTCAGCACCGTGTTTGTGTCCCCGATTTAGTAGATGTCCGTGAGCATGTGTTAGCGGAGGCTCATAGATCGCGATTCTCTATTCATCCAGGTAACACAAAGATGTACCAAAATTTGAAGAGATCCTTTTGGTGGTCCGGCATGAAGAGGGACGTAGCAGATTATGTGTCTAGGTGTTTAGTGTGTCAGCAAGTGAAGGCCGAGCGACAGCGACCATCCGGCCTTATGCAAAGGATGGATATCCCAGTATGGAAGTGGGAAGCTGTCACGATGGACTTTGTTTTGGGTTTGCCTCGATCTAGAAGGGGCAATGACTCGATTTTGGTAGTTGTAGATAGATTCTCGAAAACTGCTCATTTCTTGCCTATGAAGAAGAAGCAGTCAGTAGAGAGTTTAGCTAGATTGTATGTTAGTGGTATCATTAGATTGCATGGTGTGCCGAAGTCGATCATTTCGGATCGAGATCTGAGATTTACTTCGAGGTTGTGGAAGGGTCTTTAGGATGCTTTAGGTTCGGAGCTAAAGCTCAGTTCGGCGTTTCATCCCCAGACTGATGGACAGTCCGAAAGGACTATCCAGACGCTCGAGGATATGTTGAGGGCGTGTGTTCTGGATTGGAAGGATGATTGGGAGTGCCATTTACCTCTTGTGGAGTTCGCATACAAAGACAGCTTTCATGCTAGTATTGGTATGGCTCCATTTGAGGCGTTGTATGGTAGGCCCTTCAGATCTCCTTTATGTTGGGAGGAGACTGGTGATAGGCAGTTGATCGGTCCAGAGTTAGTTCAGGAGACTTCGGATAAGGTCCATCTTATCAGGAAGAGGCTTGTTGCAGCACAGGATAGGCAGAAGAGCTATGCCGACAACAGGAGGAAGGATTTGGAGTTCGAGGTTGGCGATCATGTCTTCTTGAAGATATCGCCTACTCGAGGTGTTGTCAGATTTGGCAGGCATAGTAAGTTGAGCCCTAGGTTCATTGGCCCATATGAGATTCTCAGACGTTTGGGCAGCGTGGCATATGAGCTAGCATTACCCCCAGCTTTGGCTAGCGTTCACCCTGTATTCCACGTATCTATGCTAAAGAAGTATGTCCGAGATCTGTCTCATGTGATTAGTCATGAGCCAGTGGAGATTCAACCAGATCTTTCGTATGTCGAGCAACCAGTAGCTATTCTTGACCGGATGGTTTAGCATCTCCGGAACAAGAGTATTGCGTCGGTGAAAGTTCTATGGCGGAACTTCTCACGAGAGGAGGCTACTTGGGAGCTTGAGGATGCGATGAAGAAGAAGTATCCCCTTTTGTTTGAGTAGCGTCGTTCTAACTTCGAGGACGAATTTTCTTTTAAGGGGGAGAGGGTGTAAGGCCCTCCAATTTTATTGCATTATTGTAATTAATGTAAATAATTTGTGTTGTGTAAATATCTACGTAAGTACTAGCTAGTATACTTATGTGTGTATGTGTATAATTTAAGTATAAATAATGTATGTATTGCTTGATGGTAGTGTGTGCACAATACCATATAGATATTACATGTATATATACATGATGTGCATGGGTTTCTGCATGTTTTAGACTTCTGGCCGAAGGCCATATTGGCGTCAATATCATGACGTCGATGTGGTGTCAGTGTCAACCCCATGGACGCCAACACTAATCCCAGCGTCCGACGATGTGGACGACAACTTCTCTGACCTGCATGCATTGCAGAGCCCAGAATTCTGGGAGCAAGCTACCCTAACCATTGGGGAGCTGTCCCTAACGGTATGAAAGGACATCTTGTCACCCCTGCGTGACAAGAGAACCCCTCTTCTATATTCAGACCCATTTCTACAGCCCTAACACTTCTTTTGCCCCTTTGCAAGAGAGGAAGTAGAGAAAAAAGAGAGAAAACCTATTTTCGGACTGTGAGAAACCCCACTCCTTGCAGCCCAAAATCCGAACTTCTGAAGCTTGATCCGGCCACCTGCTGCTTCAAGGAGTTTGCTGGATCGACGAGGAAGGCCTCCCCGACCTCGGAAGGCACTGGAGCTTGCTCAGGAACCCGGAGTAAAGCGTTTCTAAGAGCTTCTTGGGACAGCCCAAGGAGAGCTTCACTGAGCCCTAGATCCGTCTGGTGAATTTTCTAGAGGCAACTACCCTACCCATAACGTCCCTGTATGTGTCTAGGTTGCTTTTACAAATTTTATGTATTTTCCCTCGTGTCCTAGACCCCCAAATTCACCCCATCTTTGGAGCTCGGGTCTGTGTTCTGCACAGACCTAACATTAACGGCAATACCCATTTCCGCTAAGATCATGCTTAGCGTCCATCGATGATGCTGCTAACATGAAATTAACGGCCAGAGACCGCCGCCAAGTTCATCTGAGCAGAACAGCAAGTTGTTCTGCCCTTCTATGTGAATAATTTCGATATGTTTCACGATGAGGATATAATGTAATCTCTTATAGGCTATGTATACTAGCTAATGTTATGGATGAGAATGTGAATGTACATTTATTTTGTGGATGGTAGAACTTATTTATATATTTAAAAGCATGTGGAAGAATGTTCATGTGTATGTTCTTACCATTTTCCTGATAATCCGTGGTAAAATCAGGTTGCCCTAATTTCATTAGACCATGTGTGTACAACCTTGTCTATGTCCTGAGTTTCTGGAATTTTCCATGCTTATATGATCTATCGAATTTTCCCGTTTTGGGGAAAATAGAAATCATGCGTAAGTCGCAATAAAACTTCAGTAAATTGTATGTTGGCCAATAAATTCAGGAATAAATTTTATAGTTCCATGCCCATTAGGGTTCAGACAGTGAGTGGTTAAAACTGTGCTTGTGTTTAACTCCATGTTAAATCGAATTGCAGATAGCATGTGAAATTAATGTTTGATTTTCTGTAATTCTGTTTTAGCTCAGAAAAATCTGAAATTTTGCATGTGGGATCCCAAACCCGAAAATAGCTTGTGGTTAAAATTTCATGTCATTTCGACCAGTAGATGATACCATATGAATTTCCCATGTGAAATTGTGAAACTAATGCATGTCGTTGTAAAATGATTTGTTTTTGTGTATAGCCACCTAATTAGCGCAATTTTCTGAGTGCTAAGATTCTGTAATTGTAGTGCCATGTTAGGAAAAATAGAGAAGTGTGTGTGTGAGTGAGAAAGTGAATGAAATGAGAATGACATGTGTAAACCTATGTGTTAAAATCGGTAAAAATGTGTAATGTGTAACTTGTGCCAAATGTGACACTGCTTCCACAGAGGGCAGTGGAACCGTATCAGGGAAAAGTCCCCCTAAGAAGGTTCAATGTGTAAGTGACCCTAAGGGCATTAGGGGGAAATCCTGGAGGTGGACAAGTACCACTGGTTAGGGTGGAGACTTGTTCTCCCGATCTGCGCAGTCCAAGAGTCGCCATTGTATTGCCTAAATGGCGTTTTTGTGATGTGGTGTGTTTTGTCCTTCTTTGGTGGTTTGGACTATGTGTCACGGCACTAAATGTGAAAGTGTAAATGTGAATGTGTAAATGTGTATGTGTTCATGTGAAAAATGTGAATGTGAACAATGTGTAAAAGTGCATGTGTAAAGTGTGAATTATGCGAATTCGAAATTGTGTAAAAATGTGAAACCAAATGTGAGGATGTTAGTTTGTAATCCATATTATGACAATCGGAATTCATGCTTAAACGGTAGCTTTACTATGTTATGATCATGTTTATGTATGCAAAAATGCCTAGAATTCATGTTAAGGATAATTGATAAGGATATGTAACCAACTTCCATGCTTGATTGTTCACATGTTGTGATTTAAATCGTTGTTGTAGCTCTCATGTGTTAGATTATGGTTGCTAAAGCATGTAAAACCAGCAAGTTTAAAGTATGAAAAATGGTTATGTATATGTGTAGGAATGTGTAGATTCCATGTTGGGTATGTTTCCTTTCATGCATGTTCGGAAATTTATGTTAATGGCTTTCATGTCTTAGTTGGTTAAAGGTAGAATTTATATGTGAGGAATGAATAGAAAGCATGTGATAGGTGATTCTATTTCTGCAAATCTGAAAGCATAGTCCATGTGTTTAATTGTAGATTCACCATGATAGGTTGAGAAATTAAATGTCAAGCATGCTACATGTTGTGTCTTATGAATGTATATGTAAAACCTACCATGATATGTGCATGTGCGGTATGTGTAGAACACTTGCTGAGTCTTTTAGACTCATTACTTGCTTCGGCGTACAGGTGTAGTTGGTGACGACACGCTTGCAGAGGAGGCGTTGGAGACCGACTCCGAGTGTGGAGATTAGACAGTTGGAGTGCTTGTGACATTTTGAGATTTTCATAGTATGTAATTGCAACATTGTATTAGAATTACTATGGAAAGGGAATGTATAAGTGTGGACATTTATGTTTTAAATTTTCAGCAATTTAATCATGTGGAGTTTTAGTTCTTAAATGTTATCAAATCATGTATGTTTAAATGTGGATGATGAATGAAATGAAGACAATAGTTCTTTACTTCCGCTACTCTGTTCTTATATTCACGTGTATCTCAGCTGAATGTTATTGTTGGGTAAATGTCCCACTGTGGCAACGCTCGCTATACCGACGTGGGTTGGTATAACCGTACCGGTATAATGAGGGTCGCTACACGTGGTAAGTGCAAGTGATGTGACAGGTGATATGTGAATGTGCAAAGTGAAAATTATGAGAAAACTATGTGAAATCATGTGTAAGTGAAAGTGAATGATAATGTGAGAATAAATGCATGTGAAAACCAAGGTAAAAGTGCATATGTTCATGGCATACATGTGTTAATGTGAATTTTGTTAATTGTGATATCATGTTTAGTACCATGTGTAGGAATCCGTAAATTATGTCCATGAGTCAGAAATTACTTGATGAGCATGTGTTTAGTATCATGTTATAAATTGAATATAAGCCATGTGTTAGTGTTATATGAAAATAAGAAATGAAAGCATGTGATTATATGAATACTCTCATGTTAGTGATACCATGTTTAGAATTTTGTTATACATGTGTTAGTATAGTTGGTTTAATAGATTAGATTCCATATTTCTATTTTTTCCATGTTATAGTGTAGCAACCTGAATTTCTTGAAAAAAAAAATTTATTAATATAAAAAATTTAGTCAATTGGAAAATCAAAGAAAAGAGAATTAATTCAAACCCACTAAATGAAAAGAAGTGATGAGCTTTATTAAATGGATCACATAAAAGTTATTTGGCCAAAATAGGGATTTTTAAAAGAGGAATAATCAGAAAATACCCTAAATTCGTATCTTAAAATATTACCTAAATAGAAAATAGCTATTAAATTATTAAAATAGAGAATATGGGTTGGAATTGGACTCCTAACCCTACCCTATTTAGTTGGCCACGAAATTGCATTCCATCATAACCCAAATAGGAGGTGGAAAGCTTGGAAGGTTGAGAGAAAAATGAAATCTTGGAATTAAAGGGGAATTAGAGTCCTATTAGGAAATAGAAACCCAAGGAGCTTAAATACTCTCTAATCCCTCCATGGCCGGCCCTAACTCGTTGTTGGGGCTTGCTGGACGTGGAGAGGATGCCAAGGAGAAGAGGAACTCGTGGGGAGAAGGATGGACCAAGCTTCAACTCATGTTCTTCAAGTTCTAAACCCTAGAAGGCAAAACAACTCAAAGGTAGGCATTCTCATAGGCTAAACATAATTAATTTCGTCTGTAGATAGTTCCAAACATCAGGAACAATAGCCCTCTTGTTTCATTATTGTTCATCGAGCCAATCTTTTGTTCTATATTTTTGAAGTTCTGCAATCACCATGACCGCGAACCACCATGTTGAATTTATATCTCCATGTATACTTGACACCATGCTACGAAACTTTTACTGGAGATACTGATTGATGTCAGGAATCTTTTGCCCTTGAAAGCTCTAATTTTCATCCATCATACTACGTGAATTAAATCTTTTATCTTCACTGTACCATGCTCTAAGTTCTTTGTGTTTATTCATGTTCAAAACCTATCGAGACCATAGTTGTTTTCAAATTCCTATTTACTGTAAGTACCCTCACATGTCTAGATCAATTTACAAGTGATTTTGTAATTTTTCATCGACTGTGTATTTAGTTCTTGATTTTTTAATGAACCTGTGTCAAAATAAGGCAACTTGGACCGCAATCCAAGGCCTGTCCTTTTCCCGCTCAAACTCAGGCGCAAGACCTGAGAACACGAAAGCCCGATAGGTTGCGTTCACAGGGCTAATCACGATAGAGCCACCTGTCATGTTATGAACACAACAGGCCCTGGCGTCGCATTCTGGCAGCCCGCTCTGACCGACCCGTCGTGACCCTTGATTGACCATGTCGCGTTCTGACCGTACCCCATCGTGACCCTTACAGGGGTACGTCGCCTTCTGGAGTTTTGCATGGAAACCCCATATTTCTGCAAGTCTTGATTTTCTACAGTAACTACATGCCCTGTTAACTATCTTAAATACAGTAAATGAAGTTGTTAAACTAGGTTATGTTTTAATTAATTAAAAGTCATTCACATGACCTTTCATATCCATGATTTTCTATACCACATGCACACACTTGTAACCCTCCAATTTGACTCGACTTGGCATGAAAACATCTCATAATACATCTGGTAATTTAGTTCAATTATATATTTCAATTACCCTATCTTTAAATTGGACTTGTCTTCGTTTCTCGTGATGTTTTGGGATTACCGTTACTGACGCTCCACTGTTCTAGAATTCCTCTAGAACGTCGAGCACTTGTTTCTATATACACACTTTCTCTTGACTTGGACAAACTCTCCATCGGATATTCCTTCTGCTGGACTAGTGAATCCTTGTTTAAGGCCTTCGTAAGACTTCTCTATCCATGAATTCCCACATGGTCGACGAGATGGTTGTACCCTAATACATTAATCATTTAAAACATGCTTGATCCTGAGATTTAAGTCCTACTGGGTGTTATCGCTCACCCTGCGTTATTGGTTATGTGTTCTCAGGTGAGACCGAGGATGACACTTACACTCAAGAGGACGGGAACGACCAAGAGTGAAGTCAAGAGTACCCTAGCGTCATAGTATTATGTTAGAGTTGAAGTTTAGTCTTTTGCTTTATTCAATGTAATTGGGCCCTATAGAATGGCTCTGATATTAGTGGTTGTAACTAGACATTTGAAGAATTATTAATGAGATGCATTTGCTTTAATATTTATTCTTGTCCAATGGTTTGATGTCTAGTACTCGCACTGTACCCGTTTACTTGCAACTGCCTCGCGTTCTGATATTTTGCGTCGGGGCGTGACAGTTTTATGGTATCAAAGCCTATGTTATTCTTAAGTATATGATGATCTAGGTTGACCGGCCTCGACTAGAGTTAGTATCCTACCTATGTGAGATGTGATTAGAACCATGGGTAACTAGCTAAAATGAACTCACACACGCACAAATTAAACTCCACATCTAATATCCTAACAACAAATTAATTTGTAGGAACTTGAGCAACCAAGATGACTGCTGAACGTGCTCAGATGAGGGGCATGCAGCAAACCATCCAAGAACTCACTCGTGCAATTATGCAAGCTACTCAAGGTGGAGGAAATCGTGGCGGTGCAGGCGAGCTGCATCGTAACTTCAGGAGCTTGAACCCACCTAGGTTCAGTGGATCCATGGATCTAGACGAGGCCGAACACTGGCTGAAGGGGATGGAAAGAATCTTCTGTGTCATGCAATGTGCAGCTGGGGATAAGCTGCTACTAGCTATGTTCCAACTAGAGAAGGACGCCCGCGCTTGGTGGGAGTCAGTGGAAGAGACCCGAGCTAATGGTCAATTCACTTGGGCTGAATTCAAAGAGGCCTTCAACTCCAAGTACTTCTCGGAGCGCATGCAAGAAAGGAAGGTTGCAGAGTTTGTTGCTCTTAAACAGAGGAGCCAGTCTGTGGCCGAATATGAAGCCCAGTTCTCAAGACTGGCAAGATATGCTGAACACTCAGTGAACACTGAAAAGATGAAGGCTAAGCGCTTCCTCAATGGCCTTAAGCCTCAATACATTACTCAACTAGCACCTCTCGACATCCAGACCTATGCCAAGATGGTGAAAAAGGCTTAGCTGCTGGAAGATGCTACGGACTTCACCGATCGCATCAAGGGGAAGTTCGTAAAGAAGAAACTAACACCAGGCATGACATCTGCTAAGCCAACTAATGGCAAGAAGTGTCCTTTCAACATCACGAAAGGACCCAGCCAAGAAAGGAAACCCAAGATCCCTGTCCCCAACACTCCAGCAAAAAGCAATTGCAAGCATTGTGACAAGCCTGGTCACACTGCTGACGAATGCTGGAGGAAGGTCGGCGCATGTCTGCGCTGTGGAAGTCGTGAGCACCGTATTCCTGAGTGCCCGCTACTGAAGGAGCATGAAAGGTGCACTAATGTGCCTAAGAAACAGGGAAGACTGCAAGCCCTGCTTGATGAAGAGCCCGCTGAGGAAGGTGGCATGGTAGAATGTACCTTACAAGTTTTCTCCTTATCAGCATTTATTTTATTCGATACTGGAGCAACTCATTCATTCATATCTCAAAACTTTGCTGATACTCTGAATGCTAAACCTATATCCATAGGATGTGAATTTTCTGTCACAACACCACTGGGAGAGAAGGAGAAATTAAAAAAATACTTTCCATCTGTCGATGTAATGATCAGAGAGCATAACCTAAAAGCCAACCTGGTGTGTATGCCCATGGAAGGCTATGATGTAATTTTGGGAGCCGACTGGTTGTCCACCTATGAGGCAAGTGTCGACTGTAAGAAAGGGAAAGTTACCTTTAGTGATTTCCCTAAGCTGTCATTCACTGGGATTAGACATAAGAGACGGATGTCTCTAGTCTCTACCATAAAGGCCCACAATATGATAAGGAAAGGTTGCATTGATTTCCTTGCGGCCGTAATAGTTGAAAAGAAGAGTTCTAAGATAGAAGACATACACATAGTCCAGGACTACCCCGATGTGTTTTCTGAAGACCTGTCAAGGATTCCCTCGGAACGTGATGTCAACTTCGCTATAGAGTTGATCCCTGGAGTTGCCCTGGTATCGCGTCAACCGTACCGGATGTCACCTTCCGAGCTAAAGGAATTGAAAGCACAAATGATGGAGCTATTAGAGATGGGGTTCATCAGACCATGTACTTCTCCATGGGGAGCACCTATACTATTCGTTAAGAAGAAGGATGGATCGATGAGACTATGCATCGACTATCGTCAACTCAATCAGCTAACCATCAAGAACAAGTACCCATTACCCCGAGTCGATGAACTTTTTGACTAGATATCTGGAGCTCAATATTTCTCCAAGATCGACCTCCGATCTGGTTATCACCAAATGAGGATCAAGGATGACGATATCTTCAAAACGGCTTTCAGGAGCAGGTATGGACACTATGAATTCGTCGTTATACCTTTTGGCCTGACCAATGCTCCTGCAGCCTTTATGCAACTTATGAACAACATATACCGACCATACCTCGACAAGTTCGTGGTCGTCTTCATTGACGACATCCTCATATACTCGAAGACCAAAGAAGAACATGAAGAACACCTGAAGATACCACGGCAAGTCTTGAGAGACAATAAACTGTACGCAATGCTGAGCAAGTGCGAATTCTAGCTCAAAAAGTGTCCTTCTTGGGCCATGTCATCTCCAAGGATGGCATCTCCGTTGATCCCTCCAAAGTCGAAGTCGTACTCAAATGGGAGAGACCAACCAACGTCACAAAAATCAGAAGCTTCTTAAGACTGGCTGGTTAGGTTCATAAAGGACTTCTCCAAAATCGCCGTACCTCTCACGCGTCTGACACGAAACGAGAATCCCTACTCCTGAAGTAAAGAGTGTGAGAAAAGTTTTCAAACTCTAAAAGACTATCTTACCTCAGCACATGTTCTCGCTCTACCAATAGAGAGAGAAGGTTTCTCTGTCTACACCGATGCCTCAGGCATTGGGCTAGGCTGTGTATTGATGCAAAAGGAGAAAGTCATCGCCTACTCTTCAAGACAACTGAAGACGCATGAAGTCAACTACCCTGTGCATGATCTAGAGTTGGCTGCCGTAGTCTTCACCTTAAAAATCTGGAGACATTACTTATATGGAGAGCAATTCACTGTCTACTCAGACCATAACAGCTTGAAGTATTTATTCTCACAGAAGGAGCTTAACATGAGGCAGAGAAGATGGCTACAATAATTGAAGGATTTTGATTTCAACATCCAATACCATCCAAGCAAGGGAAATGTTGTGGTTGATGCTCTTAGTAGAAAGCCGATGGCATCTGTTTTGAGTCTAGTCCTTGGCGAGATGCAACTACTTGAACAATTCGCAAGATTAGACTTGAACATTGAACATAGGGATGATCGAGTCTTGGTTGCCAATATCAAGATTCAATCTGACATGCTGGAAGAAATTAAAACTCAACAAGACAACGATCCATTCTTGGTTCGCATCAAGAAAACCGTAGCCGAAAGACCTGATTTTTCTATGACTGAGGATGGAAGGCTTGTATTCCAGGGAAGGACATGCGTCCCCGATAATGAAGAACTGAAGAGGAAGTTAATGGATGAAGCTCACAAGATGAAGTACACTATTCATCCTGGAGGTACCAAAATGTATCAAGACATGATAAGAACGTTTTGGTGGCCGAACATGAAGAGAGAGGTAGCCGAACATGCCGCTCATTGCCTTGCTTTTCAACAGGTAAAGGCGGAACACATGCGCCCTACTGGCGTACTTAGACCACTAGATATCCCGGAGTGGAAATGGGAAAGCATTGGCATGGACTTCATCATGGGTTTACCCAAGACACATGGTGGACTCGACGCCATATGGGTCATTGTCGACTGATTAACCAAATCCGCCCACTTCCTACCTATAAAGAGTAAGTGGTCGGTGTAGGTACTAACTGCTCTATATGTCAAGGAGATTGTAAGACTGCATGGAGTTCCATCATCTATTGTCTCGGATCGAGATCCGAGATTCACCTCTCATTTCTGGAAGGGACTACAGACTGCACTTGGTACTAAGCTCAACTTTAGTACCGCATTTCACCCACAAATTGATGGGCAGACTGAGAGAACCAACCAAATTGTTGAAGACATGTTGAGAGCCTGCACTATAGCTTTCCAATGTTACTGGAATGAGCCCCTATCCCTAATTGAGTTCGCCTATAACAACAGTTACTAGGCGAGTATTAAGATGGCACCGTTCGAAGCACTATATGGCAAAAAATGTAGATCTCCTGCATGCTGGAATGAGGTTGGAGAACAGTAATGGCTAGGCCTGGACATGGTACAAAATATAACTAGGGATATACAAGTGATTCGAGATCGGCTCAAGGTTGCTCAGTCTAGACAGAAGAGCTATGTTGACAAGAGAAGGAGAGATCTGGAATTTCAGGTAGGTGACCATGTACTCTTAAAGGTATCACCTACACGTGGCATCCAAAGATTTGGTGTTAAAGGGAAGCTCAGTCCTAGATTCATCGGCCCTTTTGAAGTGCTCGAAAGGGTTAGTGAAGTTGCTTATCGGCTGGCGTTGCCACCAAATTTGGCATGTGTACACAATGTGTTTCATGTCTCCATGCAGAGAAAGTATGTGTACGATCCTACACACATCATTCGTCATGAGAAGTTGGTGCTGAACAAGGACATGACGTACGAGGAGAAGCCAATCAAGATCCTAGAACGAAAGGTGCAGCAACTCAGGAACCGTCCTATTCATGTGGTCAAAGTATTGTGGAATAACCATGGAGTGGAAGAAGCCACATAGGAACCTAAAGGAATCATCAGGCGAAGTTACCCCGATTTTTTCGGTAAGACATTCTCTCCATTATGGTCATATGAATTTGAGGACCAAATTCTTTTAAGAGGGGGAGGATGTAGCAACCTGAATTTTTCGAAAAATAAAAATTTAATAATATTAAAAATTTAGTCAATTGGAAAATCAAAGAAAAGAGAATTAATTCAAACCCACTAAATGAAAAGAAGTGATGGGCTTTATTGAATGGATCACATAGAAGTTATTGGGCCAAAATAGGGATTTTTAAAAGAGGAATAATAGGAAAATATCCTAAATTCATATCTTAAAATATTACCTAAATAGAAAAGGGCTATTAAATTATTAAAATAGAGAATATGGGTTGGAATTGGACTCTTAACCCTACCCTAATTAGTTGGCCTCGAAATTGCATTCCATCCTAGCCCAAATAGGAGGTGGAAAGCTTGGAAGGTTGAGAGAAAAACGAAATCTCGGAATTAAAGGGATTTAGAGTCCTATTAGGAAATAGAAACCCAAGGAGCTTAAATACTCTCTAATCCCTCCATGGCCAGCCCTAACTCGTTACTGGGGCTTGCTGGACGTGGAGAGGAGGCCAAGGAGAAGAGGAAATCATGGGGAGAAGGTTGGACCAAGCTTCAACCCATGTTCTTCAAGTTCTAAACCCTAGAAGGCAAAATGACTCAAAGGTAGGCATTCTCACAGGCTAAACACAATTAATTTCGTCTATAGATAGTTCCAAACATCAGGAACAAAAGCCCTCTTGTTTCATTATTGTTCATCGAGCCAATCTTTTGTTCTATATTTTTGAAGTTTTGCAATCACCATGACCCCGAACCACCATGTTTAATTTATATCTCCATGTATACTTGACACCATGCTATGAAACTTTTACTGGAGATACTGATTGATGTCAGGAATCTTTTTCCTCTGAAAGCCCTAATTTTCATCCATTATACTGCATGAATTAAATCTTTCATCTTCACTGTACCATGCTCTGAGTTCTTCGTGCTTATTCATGTTCAAAACCTATTGAGACCATAGTTGTTTTCAAATTTCTTTTTACTGTAAGTACCCTCACATGTCTAGATCAGTTTGCAAGTGATTTTGTAATTTTTCATCGACTGTGCATTTAGTTCTTGATTTTTGAATGAACCTGTGTCAAAATAAGACAAGTTGGACCGCAATCCCCTGTCCTTTTCCCACTCGGACTCAGGTGTAGGACCTGAGAACGCGACAGCCCGATAGGCCGCATTCTCAGGGCTGATCGCAACAGAGCCATCTGTCACGTTATGAATACGACAGGCCCTGGCGTCACGTTCTGGCAGCCTGCTCTGACCGACCCATCGCGACCCTTGATTGACACTGTCGCATTCAGACCGTACCCCATCGCGACCCTCACAGGGGTACGTTGCCTTCCAGAGTTTTGCATGGAAACCCCATATTTTTGTAAGTCTTGATTTTCTACAGTAACTACATGCCCTGTCAACTATCTTAAATACAGTAAACGAAGTTGTTAAACTTGGTTATGTTTTAATTAATTAAAAGTCATTCACATGACCTTTCATATCTATGATTTTCTATACCGCATGCACACACTTGTAACCCTCCAATTTGACTACACTTGGCATAAAAACATCTCATAATACATCTGGTAATTTAGTTCAATTATATATTTCAATTGCCCTATTTTTAAATTGGACTTGTCTTCATTTCTCACGATGTTTTGGGATTACCGTTACCGACTCTCCACTATTCTAGAATTCCTCTGGAACGTCGAGCGCTTGTTTCTATATACACACTTTCTCTTGACTTGGACGAACTCTCTGCCAGATATTCCTTCTGCCGGACTCGTGAATCCTTGTTCAAAGGCCTCCATAAGACTCCTCTGTCCATGGATTCCCACATGGTCGACGAGCTGGTTGTACCCTAATACCTATGATACCCTATAGGGATCAGTAAGATCCAAACGGCTTTAGGTTTCTCTCACTCTTATCTTGAATCATGCCGGACCTCTGGACCTGTGCATAACAAGGCCAGTGGAAGGGTAGTGAATTCCACCTGACTGCCAACACTAATCGTGTGTGTTTTGCAACTATTACTATCGCCTGTTTACTCGACGTTTTATATGCAATGTCCTTTAGTTCTCATCTATACTCTATTCGCTCATCTATTCACACTCTCTACTATCTCGTCTATTCATCTAGTACTCTCATCTATTTCTTAGTACTCTCTATTGGCCATTGACTGATTGTCTAAAGATAAACAATATAACCAATGCCTGGCAATATATAAAGGGCCCGATCTAGTCCTAGGAGGTGCGCCCGAAAGTGCTATTTGCCCGTGGGAGTTAAATGATCAGAGTGTTTGGCATTACACTCAAGTTCTATCTATCTCGACTATCTATATGACAATCAAAAGTGCTATACTATACTCGTTGTGCTATTGATATACATTGTGCTATTTATGCTATGGCTATCCTGCTCTTTGTGTTATGCTGGACACTTGTGCTATATCTATCACATGTTATCGTGCTATTTCTTACATTACTTGACTCTCACTCTCTATCTTTAGTTACTCTACCATCTAATACATTAATCATTTAAAGCATGCTTGATCCTGAGATTTAAGTCCTATTGGACGTTATCGCTCACCCTGCATTATTGGTTATGTGTTCTCAGGTGAGACCGAGGATGACACTTACACTCAAGAAGACGGGAACGACCAAGAGTGAAGTCAAGAGTACCCTAGCGTCATAGTATTATGTTAGAGTTGAAGTTTAGTCTTTTGCTTTATTCAATGTAATTGGGCCCTATAGAATAGCTCTGATATTAGTGGTTGTAACTAGACATTGAAGGATTATTAATGAGATACATTTGCTTAATATTTATTCTTGTCAAATGGTTTGATGTCTAGTACTCACTCTGTACCCGTTTGCTTGCAACTGCCTCGCGTTTCGATATTTCACGTCGGGACGTGACATATAGTATGAGCATGTGTTAGTTTAATTGTTAAATTACAAATAGTTAATGATAATGTGATATCTAGTAAAGTGTTAAATTATTAGAAAGCATGAGTGGTAAGTACATGGTTTGAACTTTTAAGTTGCTTGCTGAGTCTATTGTGTAGACTCACCCTTGCTAAACATTTCAGGAGATTTAGAAGCCGAGGAGTTAGCGAGATCCGACGTGGAGTGTGAAGAGTAGAATTGAAGATTTAAAGTTTATTTTTCTAGTATGTGATGCATTTGTAATTTGAACTTTAGTTATATTGTACTTGGAAACTGGCTATGTTAAGGGATGTCATGCTATGTATTTTCTTTTCTTGGACTATATAGACAGTGGTATGTGGATTATAAGTTGATGGAATAAGAGTTATTTACTTTCTGCTGTAATATTCCTTTCTATTTGTGTATATCTCAGCCCATGTGAATATCGTTGGGGTTTTCTCCCCTGTAGCGACTTGCTCTCATCCGATGTGGGTTGGTATAACCGTACTGGGTGGAAATGGGCCGTTACAGAGATGGTATCAGAGAAACAAGGTTGAGATTATACATGGATAGCCACCAACTTGATTCACATCTCAAAGTCTTTGTAGTGGATAGCCAGATCCATGGACTAACTAAGATAAGACTAGAAAAGTGATAAGATAAATGCATGAGAATATACTAGGTGTAGTAATAAATGGAGTTTGACTTGATATTATTTTGTAGGCTATGGCTAGAAGGACTCGTCATTCGAGTGTACCCATTCAAGATGAGGAGCCAAGGAGGACTGCAAGTGAGCAGCCGAGAGTACCAGCAGCTGAAGGACCACCTGTGCCACCCCCGCCACCGTTGGTCGACTATGGCACGTTCATGCAAGGGCTCGTACAAGTGATTCAGACTCAAGCATAGACACAGGCGCTCTTAAGACGCAGCTTCAGGCTCAGGTTCCGACGCCAGCTCAGCAGGGCCGTGGTGTGGGAAGAGTGTCAGTCATGGAGAGGTTTAAGCGGATGGCTCTACCTTCTTTTAAGGGGGAGAGTCAGACATTAGTTGCAGAGAGTTGGCTTAGAAAGATCCAGAAGATATTTAGAGCTATCAGGTGTGCAGAGGATCACAAGGTCAGCTTGGTGACGTACATGCTTCAGGAGCGAGCAGATGTGTGGTGGTCTTCCATTCTTCGCACGTAGTTTGAGGGTTTGGAGCTAGAGGTGACTTGGGGAGAGTTCGTGAGGTAGTTCGAGGCTAAGTTTGTTCCCGAGCACATGCAGGACAAGATGGAGCAAGAGTTCTTGGCATTGACTCAAGGATCCATGTCAGTCTTGGAGTATGAGGCCAGATTCGTAGAGTTGTCGAGGTTCGCACGCACATAGTTACTGACGAGAGGCGCAAGGTAAAGAAGTTTGTGATGGGGCTCAGACCATCATTTGAGAGCTAGGGGGGAAGGGATGAATAGATCTTAGCCACTTTTGCGGAAGCTTAAATAATTTTAAAACTATTTAGAATCAGAGGCAATAATATCAGTGAAAAGCTGCTGATCTGATTAGATTGGAGTGAGTTGAAAAACTTAGATGAGAATCAAGTTGATTAAGTGAATTAGAAACGAGTCCTATGCAAGCATCTAGCGGATGAACCAGTCAAACCACAGAACACAAATGCACAAGGATTTTTAGGTGGTTCGGAAATCACCCATGTGATTCCTACATCCACCCCTCACAACCCGTGAGGATTCACTAACACAACTGGGTAACACACCCACTGGAGCCTGACAACTCCAACACTGAAGAGCTTACAACTCACACCACTTCTAGAGCAAGACTACTCTAGAACAACTGAGCAAGACTGCTCAACACACACTTGAGTTTGACAACTCAACACTGAGCGCACCGGCTCACAACAATCTGAGCACAAGGCTCACACATAGACTTGCTAGACACCAACTTAAGACAAGATCTCCTAGCAACAGATCTAGTCGAAATTTGAGAACACTAATGAGAATTATGCAGAAGCACTTGCATAATCTCAAGAGATATCTCAGAAGAACAGAAGTAAAGTAAAAAGGTATTGAATGACTTCGTTCTTCAAGTGTACTCCCTTGTAGAAGCTTGAATTGGGAAGAAGCTTGTAAACATGAAGTCCAAGACGATGCTCTGCAATCTGGGAGGTTGGACCTTCCTTGAATTCTTCTCCAACGATGGCTTCTACCTGATCTACTTCCTTGAGATGCTTCAGAGGCTTCTTTAAAGATCAAACCACAATTCTCACACCTTGAATTGGTGAGAAGAGGTGTTCAGGAGACTCCAGGAAGCAGAGGAGGGAGACACGAACTCTTATGGCCGCCAGGAATTTTTCAGGAGACTCTAAGAGGTTAGTTGGGTCTCTCTCTTCGAAGGGAGGCCAAAAGGAGCCTTTTATACCCTTAGGATTCCAAAGATACCCTTTTGGGGTACAAGGGCACGCTTCCCTAGGAAGATTCTGATCGCCCTAGAAGGACACGTGGCAGCCATCAGCTCTTAGGATGAAAAGTTTCCGTAGTGTGTCGACCTGCCCTGGTGGTTGTGTCGACACACTGTTCCAAAGATAGAAGAATCTGTTCTGGGAGAAAGGTCCCGTGTCGACCTGCTCTTGAGTGTGTCGACCTGCTGTCCCAATTCCTCAAACTGGCTGTTCTGGGAACTGGGTCTAGTGTCGACCTGCCCTGGGAGTGTGTCGACCTGCTGTCCCAATTCCTCAAACTGGCTGTTCTGGGAACTGGGTCTAGTGTCGACCTGCCCTGGGAGTGTGTCGACCTGGGTACCCTTGATCTCTGGAAAACTGCCACTCGTGTCGACACACTCTTGACATGTGTCGACACACTCTTGACATTTTTGCACAATTTCTCTTTGAGTCTGTGTTGATGTGTCGACACCATTGATGGGTGTGTCGACACATCTTTTGCATAAAAAGTTTGTACCTGAAAAATAAACACATATATCATTAGTTAAATGATTTATCATTACCACAAATGATAAATGTGGTTTGAAAAATGCTTTTTGAGCATGACTTTCAGGTATGATGCTTTTGACATGTTCCAATTAAATTGCTTTAAGAACACTTCTTGTCATCATCAAAATAGGAGGGAAATGATATGAATTAGACATTCAACCCAACAATCTCCCCCTTTTTGATGATGGCAACATTAAATCCATATTTGAATGTGGTTTTGATGAAGTGTGATTTTTAAGCAATTTTTATTGATTAAGTTTTTGTTTTTCTTTTGTTCATACTTGTCAATGTCCTTTTGATATTGTTCAGTAACAATTGATGATATTTTTGTGAGATACAACGTTACTTGAAATTAGAAGATTTGTGCACACAAGTCAACAATTGAACAAGTATTCACACACAAATACAAAAATTTGTATTGAAGCCAAACAACCATTTCATGTCATTCATTTCATTCAAAAGATCATTACAATTCATTCAATCTTCTCCCCTTTGACATTATCAAAAAAAATGTACATTAGGTAGAAGATGGAGGAGGAGGAGGAATTGGAGCTAGAAGCATCTCAATATCTGACAATCTCTTATCCATTGACTTCATGCTTGACTTTATCTGTTCATGGATAGTTGTCAGCCGAGTGTGAAGATAATGCTCCATTCTATCAGAATGTTCTATCAAGGTGCTCTGAGTTCTTTTCAATTCATCTGAAACATGTTGAGAACTTGATGACCCAGCTGACCAACCAGGTCTTTGCATGATTTTGAACTCCTTGGTCAAATCTGTGAGCTGCTTGTCAATGTGCTCATTGAAATTTCTCATACTTTCCAAATCATCCACAAAATGAGCAAATGATAGTCTGGTGCTGGAAATCTCATGCAATGTTTGATTGGTGTTGAAGACATCTGCTTGGGAATTGGCCAAAATTCCCTGAAGAACTTTCTCTAACTTGTCCTGATGTTCTTTTAGCTCAATATAGGAATCTCCCAGAGTTCCTATGAGTCTGTTAAATCGCTGAGCTGCATAATCAGAAGCTGCCTTCTGCTCAATAAATTTGGCAGAAACTGTGTTTTCCAGTCTTTGAATCCGTAGCTCAAAAGATGAGGACATGGATTGAAGTGAGGAGTTGAAGGATTCAAATTTGTCATTTAGGAAAGATATCAATTCTGGTGGAACAGGAGGCCCACCAGAAGATGTGGATGGTTGGAATGAGGGTTGTGGAGAAAAATGAGGAAGCTGAGGTGAGAGAGGATCATGAAAAGGACTGACATTTTCATTAAGAGCTGATCCTCCTGTACTTGGGGCTGATCCCCTGGAGCCTGAGGCTGGTCCTCCTGAGGTTGGGGCTGTTCCCCTTGGTCTTGAGGCTGTTCCTCTTGAACTGGAGGAGCCTCAACCACAGCTGGTCCTCTTCTAATTTGATTTCCCTCTAATCTAAATCCCATGAACTTCTGGATATTCTTGAATGTATAGATATTTGACTTGGGAATGGACTGGGATTTTTCAGATTCCAATGGCACACCAAAGTGCTTGAACACTGAGGTCAGATGTGCTCCATAAGGAAGTGATCTCTTCAAGTCTGTTCTTGTAGTTTCAGAAATGATTTGATAAAGAATCACATGAAGGTTGACCTTGATATCTTTGACCATGCAATAGAGTATGAATCTCTGGATATCTGTCAGTCTATCTCGCCCACCACCTTGAGGGGTAACTATGGTTGTCAAGATGTGGTGAATTACCCTTAACACAGGTGGAAATGAGTTGGCATTAAACCTTGTCACATAGGTTTGTTTGGCATCTGATGGATCTGCAGGATGGCCTGTCAAGATTGAGTAGGCTTCATGTAAGTCAAATTCAAATTCATGGTAGTCAGCCCCCTCATCTGGCACTTTGAAAATGGAGGCTGCTACATCAGTTGGCATGTCTATCTCTATCCCCTTGACTTTGGATTTAAAACCTTCTTCTGTGCAGGTGAGGTTTTTGTAGAACTCTCTAACTAACCTTGGATAGCAGACTTGAAATTCAGAAATGAAAGGAATCCAAGATTGAAAGGAGAAATAGGTTTGAATTTCAGGGAGAGAGTCTGCTAATTGGGTGTCAGAAAGGTCAAGAATTCTAGGCTTCAAAATCAGTTTGGCAGCACTGACGGATTCTGAGGGTATATCCTCTTGAGACTCAGTAGAGGAAGACGAAGATGATTCCTCATGATGGTCAGAGGAATCGCCCGAAATATCTGATCTAGGGTTTGAACTTTGTCTACCTCTGCCAGCATTGGAGGTCCTACCTCTCTTTGAAGCTCTGAGAGGTGCAGAAGAGGATCCTGGAAGCTCTGCAGGATCATTTCTTCGCTTGGTTCTTCTTTCAATCTGTTCAACTGGAACCTGTGCCGGAACCTGCCTTGAAGAAGCCTGAGACCTTGCGCCACGGCGGGGACCCAACTTGCGGACCATGGTGCAAGGAAGGAGTGGAATGTCAGAGAGGAGATGGAAGATTGGTGAGGTGATTGAAGATTAGAGAGAGATGGTGAAAATTTCTTGCCGGAATGGTGAGAGTTTGGCCGTCGGGTCGACCTGATGCTCAAAAAGGGATGCAGAGGTACACTGCCCCGCAGGAACAACAAGGGTTTAAGGTGAACCCGAAAGATTTGAAAAAGTTCTGGCAAGAAGGCAGTGTCGACACATGAGGAAGGGTGTGTCGACCTGACTGGAATTATGTGTCGACACGAGAGAGGATTGTGTCGACACAGCCTTTGAGAGAAATGAGAATTTTTGAGAGGAAATTTTTGAGAAATTTGGGGACATCTTTATAATGATAAATAATGAGAGGAATTATCATTTGAAGGATTTTTAAGAGGCCTAAAAATTCATTTGCTGTATTTTACAAAAATTCATTACAGTTCAAGTATTTCATACAATTTCCAACAGGATATTAGCATTCCAAGACTTGAATCAACAAAATGATAAATTGAGGGATATAATGTATCTTACAATCAACCAAAATCTGCCATGTTTCTCAATTTTCAAGAGTTAAAGATATCATCTAGACTAAACACAGTTGTGTTGAAAGTAAAACACAAACTTAAAGAACAACTTGATGAAGGAGGAAGATGATTCTTTCTAAACAAATCTCCAATAATTTTCATATTTTGTTCTTTTAACAAACTATCAAATGATGTAAATCTCTTTCACTCAAGTACTAGTGCTTTTTACACACCATAGTCCCTGGATACTCAAGATGTAGTCATTGTCAAGTCTCAAAGGGGTAAATGATGACTTTTTGACATGAAAATATACGTTTTTTAGACGCCAATATTTCCAGTTACTCAGTCATCATCAAAAAGCATAGCACATAATTGCTTAAATTTGAGGTTATTTTCAATTTGGATCCCCTTTGAACAGAGTTAACAAGAATGCCTCATGACATGCATAGCACTTCATTCATTGTGAAGGTGTGCAGTTTCTCAGCACAGATGTCATTGCTCTGTTGAATTTTACAAGATTTTGGAGAGTTTGTAGGATAGAATTCAAATACATCCAGCCATCAGTTGCAAACAAGGTAATGTTTTAAGTTCAAGACACAATTGTAATTTAGTTTAGGAAGAGATCTGAGTTTCTGTGGATTGAGAGACATAGTGGAAAGTTGATTAGTAAAAAATATAATGTATCACTCAAGGTTCACTTTGAGACTCTAGAATTTAGAATGAGGACATCATGCAAGGAATTGATGAAATGCAAGAAGGGTTTGAAATTTGCAAAAAGATGACTTGTGAATTTTCTAGCTCCCCCTGAGATGATGATTTCAATCATTTTTCATCAAAATAAAGATATGCATTTTTTTGAAATCAGAAAGAATGTTTCTTTTTGGATAGCAAAGATTTCTTCTCAACAATTGTATATTCATTTCTTGGTACTTGGCGGAGACATATACTCTCGCATAGTGAAAGTGTCCAGACAAGCATAACCTGTCCTTCTCCAAGTCACCATTTGATATACCAAGAGATTTCAATACAATAAGAGTTGAAGAATTCATTATCAGAAAGAAATGAAGGTTAAAACTGTGCAAGTTTTGAAATCAGAAAAAGACATTCTCTTTGAACAATAAAAGCTCCCCCTCAACTATTGCATATTGACTTCTTAGTACTTGGCGGAGATATGTTCTCACGCATAGTGAAAGTGTCTAGACAAGCATAGCCTGTCCTTCTCCAAATCACTATTTGATATACCAAGAAGTTTCAACACAATCAGAAGTGAAGAATTTATTGTAAAAAGGGAAATGGAATTGGAATAGAGAGAGATATGAGCAATGTAGCTTGAGGAAGCAAGGAGTTATGAAATACAAAGAACTCCCCCTTAGACAAAGCATCATTCAACCCAAACTTTAAGAGAGATCAGAAGGATGGACATTTACAAAGACCAAGTTCTCTCCTTAAAGATGAGAATCTATTTTCAGGAAGGGGTTTTGTGAATATGTCTGCAATTTGTTTTTCAGTTACAATAAAATGGAGTTCAAAAGATTTCTTGGCAACCTCATCTCTCAAGAAATGATGCCTGATTTCAATGTGTTTTGTTCTAGAATGCTGAATGGGGTTTTTAGAAAGATTGATTGCACTTGTGTTATCACATAGGATGGGTACACACCCTAAATCTTGGTTGTAATCAAGAAGTTGATGTTTCACCCAGAGAATCTGAGTTCCACATCTACCTGCTGCAACATATTCAGCTTCTGCTGTTGACAGAGCCACTGAATGTTGCTTCTTAGAAGCCCAAGAAATAAGGCACCCACCTAGAAATACACACAAGCCACTTGTGCTTTTTCTATCTAACTTACACCCAGCATAATCAGCATCACAATAGGCAAACAATTCTAACTTGCAACCAGCAGGATACCAAATTCCTAAGTCACATGTTCCAACAAGATATTTAAAAATTCTTTTCACAGCAAGCATATGACTTTCTTTAGGATTTGATTGGAATCTAGCACATAAGCACACACAAACTGAATGTCAGGTCTAGAAGTAGTAAGGTAGAGCAGAGAGCCAATCATACCTCTGTAGGTCTTTGGATCTACTGACTTACCAGATGGGTCTTCTTCTAGCTTAGCATTTATTGCAATGGGTGTGCTTGAATGTTTAAGGTTCTGATAGTCAAACCTTTTCAGTAGCTCCTTGACATATTTGGTTTGACTGATGAAGATACCTTCATTCGTTTGGTTAACCTGCAACCCAAAAAGAATGTTAAGTCTCCCATTAAGCTCATTTCAAATTCATTCTGCATTTGATTTGAAAATTCAGTGCAAAGGCCTTTATTGGTGGAGCCAAAAATTATGTCATCAACATAAATTTGGACCACAATTATTTGATTTTTTACTGTTTTAGTGAACAATGTTTGATCAACATTACCTCTAGAATATCCTTTTTCAAGTAAAAAGGAACTCAAACGATCATACCAAGCTCTTGGAGCTTGTTTAAGACCATAGAGTGCCTTATTAAGCTTGAAAACATGGTTAGGATATTTTTCATTATCAAATCCAGGAGGTTGTTCAACAAACACATTTTCCTTTATATATCCATTTAGAAATGCACTTTTAACATCCATTTGAAAGACTTTGAATTTCATGGAGGATGCAAAAGCAAGGAAAATTCTCACAGCTTCTAGTCTAGCTACAGGGGCATAAGATTCTTCAAAGTCAATTCCAAATTCTTGGTTATACCCCTTTGCAACTAGCCTAGCTTTGTTTCTTATTACTTGACCAGCTTCATTCAATTTATTTCTGAAAACCCATCTAGTGCCAATCACTGTTTGGTCACTAGGTCTAGGCACTAATTCCCACACTTGATTTCTTTCAAATTGATGAAGTTCATCATGCATAGCATTAATCCAATCAGAACTGGATAAGGCTTCATCAATTGACTTGGGTTCAATTTGGGAAATTAGAGCTAGTGAGTCTTCTTCAATGTTTTGCAAAAAGGATGATCTGGTCCTAACTCTATCATTTAGATTGCCAACTACACTATCTAATGGGTGATCTCTTAGAAATCGAGGTTCAGAAATTACCTGTTGAGAGGTACCCACTTCTGAATCAGTATTACCTGAACCATTTGGAGATTGTGAGTTGTTGTTCAGGTTTTCTTCAATGTTATTACTCTCCTCAACGGTTGGTGAAGAATCCACAATGAGGTCATCCTCTTCATTGTCTTGTTTTTCCCTGCAAGATTTAGAATCATTAGTGGAAAAGGAGTTTTCATTAAAAATAACATGTGGAGATTCTTCAATAGATTTGGTTTTATTATGTACACTTTGAAGGCCCTTGACACTTCAGAATAGCCAAGGAAGATAGCTTCCTGACTCTTAGCATCAAACTTGTCAAGGTTTTCTTTGTTATTATTGTGTACATAGCATTTGCACCCAAAGACTTTAAAATAGGAAACAGTTGGCTTTTTGTTTTTCAATAATTCATAGGGGGTTTTCTTGATTTTTGGTCTGACCAATGCTCTATTGAGTATGTGATTTGCTGTGTTCACAGCTTCAGCCCAGAAGGATTTGGGTAAATTACTCTCAAGAAGCATGGTTCTAGCCATTTCCACAAGAGTTCTGTTCTTTCTTTCCACAACTCCATTTTGTTCTGGAGTTCTTGGTGAAGAAAACTTGTGGAATATCTGAAATTCAGCACAAAAATCAGAAAAGGATGTGTTTTCAAATTCACCCCCATGATCAGTTAAGATGTTTTTGATTTTATATGGATAAGTGGTTAAGACAGTGGTACAAAAGTTCCTGAATTCAAGGCATGCATCACTTTTGTGAGATAGAAAAATAACCCAGGTAAATCTAGTAAAGTCATCAATGATTACAAATCCATATCTTTTGCCACTCAAGCTTAGAACTCTTGTTGGCCCAAAGAGGTCCATGTGAAGAAGTTCTAGTGGCTTAGATGTGAGTACATCATTGAAGACTTTAAAGGATTTTCTAGTTTGTTTTCCTTTAGCACAGATCCCACAAATTTGACCTTCAACACTAGAAAAGGATTCAGGAAGACCTTTAACCAAATTCAATCTTAACAACTTATTCATTGTTCTGAAGCTTGCATGGCCAAGTCTTTTGTGCCAAGTCCATGCAATTTCATCTTTATTTGCAACAAAACAAAGATTTTCAGAAAAGTTTTTATTAAGGTTGATCATGTAGACATTGTTTTCTCTTTTTCCAAAGAATTTGATTTTATCAGTTGATGAATCTATTATCTTGCAAAAATCAGATTCAAACACAACTTTGTGACCTTTGTCACATAGTTGGCTGATACTGAGCAAATTATAGTCAAGTCCATCAACTAACAAGACATTATCTACAGAGTTTGAAGAAGTTTGACCAACCTTACCAGATCCAATGATCTTTCCTTTATTTTTACCTCCAAAGGTGACTGACCCTCCCTCCTTTTCAAGCAGGAATGAGAATTTGGCTCTATCTCCAGTCATATGTCGTGAACACCCACTGTCAAGAAACCATACATTTGTGTTGGGTGCACGACTTCCCTGCAACAAGATCAGTGGAGAGAAGATTTTGGTACCCAAACAGAGTTGGGACCATCAGAATGATTTAACATAGACAGCAAATCCTTTCTCACCCAAATTTGATTTGTTTTAGATTTTTGTTTTGTTACTTTGGTGTTTTCAGCATTTTTCTGTTTGTTCTTTCTTTTAGGAATGAAAGCACCAAGATCTTTGTTTTTGGTAGGAGGGGAGTTTTTCATTTGAAAATTTGAGTTCATAGAAGGAGGTGGAATCCATGGATTGTGTTGGTACATCCAGAAATTTGGATAAGGGTATTGAGGATAATGCCAACAGGGATTTTCATACCATTGGTTCCAAGGATTAATCCAATTTTCTTGAGGAGCTGTCTTGGAGGTCCAAGGTTTTTCATGGATCATTTCTTTTCCCTTTTTCTTATTTCTCAGATTTTTATTTGAATTTTTAGTTGAGTTGATTATGGTTTTTGGTGTTGAACAGGTCGACCTGTCAGGGGACTGTGTCGACCTGACAGTCTTCTTTTGTTTTTGAATTTTTGATTTGTTTTGAGTTTTGTTTGGGTTTTTGTTTGGGGTTTTGTTTGCTGTCTGTTGGATTTCAGTGTTTTCCAGATTGGGACCTTTAACAAAGTTGATTAATGGTGCTTTTCCCTTTTTCTCACCAGATTTATCTTTTGTTGATTTCTTTTTGTTGAATCCCAATCCATGAGATGTGGTTGTCTTGTTGGATCCTAGCAATGCCTCTAGGTTATCTTGGCCTTTTGTGAAGGTTTGGATAACCTCCTCCTTTTCCTTTAGCTGGTTTTAAGAATTTCAATTTCTTCGATTTTCTGTTGTTTTTCTTGTTTTTCAATTTCCAGCTTTTCATTTAAATTTCTGAAGTCTTGGGAGGCCTTCTGAGAAGCAAGCTTTAATTCATCAATTTGGTTCAGTAAATTTTCTTTTTCTTCAAGCAATTCTGTTACTTCAGATTCCAGTTCACAGATTCTATTGTTTGAAGATTGGTTATGGTAAAGATTTTCAATTTTCTTTTTGATGTGTTTGTTTTCTTTTCTCATTTCAGAGTATCTTTCTACCAATTCAGCATACACATCCTGCCAATCTTCAACACTATAATCTTCAAAGGAAGTATTTACCTTTCCATCTGTGCTGTTGGCCATGAAGCAAACTTCCTCACTCTCTGAGCTTGAGGACTTCTTCTCTTCTTCTTCCTCACTTGTGTCTTCATCAGACCAAGTGGCTACCATGGCCTTGGGCTTCTTGTATTTCTGGAATCTTTTGTGCTTTTCCTTTTTGTTCTCAGGACACTCTCCCTTCATGTGTCCTGGCTTGTTGCACCTGTAACAGATAACATTCTCATCAGGTTTATGATTCTTATTGAAATTGGAAGAGGAAATATTCTTCTTACCTGGGGAAAATTTCTTTTTCCCAGTCATTTTCCCTTTCCTATATTTCAAGAATTTCCTGAATTGTCTGGTCATGAGGGCAATCTCATCCTCATTTGACTCAGACTCTTCAGAACTTGTTTTATCCTGATTTTTATCTTTGTTGCTTGAAGAGGCTTTGAGTGCCATAGGCTTGGTCTTAATGATAAGATCTTCATTTCTTCTTAAGTTTATTTCATACGTCATTAAAGATCCAATCAATTCATCCAAAGACATTTTGGATAAATCTTTTGAATCTTCAATAACAGTGGCCTTGGTATGCCAAATTGAAGAAAGTGAACGCAAAATTTTTCTTACCAAATCTGCATCAGTATACTCCTTACCCAAAGCCTTGAGTCCATTGACAATCACCATAAATCTGGCAAACATTTCAGAAATAGATTCATTAGATTTCATCATGAAAAGTTCATATTCTGAAACTAATATATTTGCCTTGGTCTCCTTGACCTGAGATGTTCCCTCATAGAGTAGTTCGAGTTTATCCCACATCTCTTTGGCAGATTTACACATAGAGATTCTCGAATACTCCTTGGGATGGACAGCACATTGAATCATATTCATGGCACTGTAATTCAATGTAGCTCTCCTAATTTGCTCCCTCGTCCAGGTTTCTTCCTCACCCTGGTTTTCATAGGGACCAGCCTCAACTACTTTCCAGATCTCATAGTTCTGGGCCCTTAAGAATACTTGCATTCTGTTCTTCCAATAAGAATAGTCCAAACCATTAAAGAATGGTGGCCTATTTATGGAATGGCCCTCAGCTATAAAACCCTTTGAGTCCATGACACTTAAGTAAATGCAAGGAGAAGTAGTTGAGCAAGCAGGCAAACAAACAACCAGATAGACAGACAAACAAACACTCAATACTCAGAAACAAAAGCTGCTCAGTTCAAATCAGATCGATATAAACCCGCTCTGATACCAATTGAAGGATCGAAATAAATGTGTGGAAAAGATCTAGAAGGGGGGGGGATGAATAGATCTTAGCCACTTTTGCGGAAGCTTAAATAATTTTAAAACTATTTAGAATCAGAGGCAATAATATCAGTGAAAAGCTGCTGATCTGATTAGATTGGAGTGAGTTGAAAAACTTAGATGAGAATCAAGTTGATTAAGTGAATTAGAAACGAGTCCTATGCAAGCATCTAGCGGATGAACCAGTCAAACCACAGAACACAAATGCACAAGGATTTTTAGGTGGTTCGGAAATCACCCATGTGATTCCTACATCCACCCCTCACAACCCGTGAGGATTCACTAACACAACTGGGTAACACACCCACTGGAGCCTGACAACTCCAACACTGAAGAGCTTACAACTCACACCACTTCTAGAGCAAGACTACTCTAGAACAACTGAGCAAGACTGCTCAACACACACTTGAGTTTGACAACTCAACACTGAGCGCACCGGCTCACAACAATCTGAGCACAAGGCTCACACATAGACTTGCTAGACACCAACTTAAGACAAGATCTCCTAGCAACAGATCTAGTCGAAATTTGAGAACACTAATGAGAATTATGCAGAAGCACTTGCATAATCTCAAGAGATATCTCAGAAGAACAGAAGTAAAGTAAAAAGTATTGAATGACTTCGTTCTTCAAGTGTACTCCCTTGTAGAAGCTTGAATTGGGAAGAAGCTTGTAAACATGAAGTCCAAGACGATGCTCTGCAATCTGGGAGGTTGGACCTTCCTTGAATTCTTCTCCAACGATGGCTTCTACCTGATCTACTTCCTTGAGATGCTTCAGAGGCTTCTTTAAAGATCAAACCACAATTCTCACACCTTGAATTGGTGAGAAGAGGTGTTCAGGAGACTCCAGGAAGCAGAGGAGGGAGACACGAACTCTTATGGCCGCCAGGAATTTTTCAGGAGACTCTAAGAGGTTAGTTGGGTCTCTCTCTTCGAAGGGAGGCCAAAAGGAGCCTTTTATACCCTTAGGATTCCAAAGATACCCTTTGGGGTACAAGGGCACGCTTCCCTAGGAAGATTCTGATCGCCCTAGAAGGACACGTGGCAGCCATCAGCTCTTAGGATGAAAAGTTTCCGTAGTGTGTCGACCTGCCCTGGTGGTTGTGTCGACACACTGTTCCAAAGATAGAAGAATCTGTTCTGGGAGAAAGGTCCCGTGTCGACCTGCTCTTGAGTGTGTCGACCTGCTGTCCCAATTCCTCAAACTGGCTGTTCTGGGAACTGGGTCTAGTGTCGACCTGCCCTGGGAGTGTGTCGACCTGCTGTCCCAATTCCTCAAACTGGCTGTTCTGGGAACTGGGTCTAGTGTCGACCTGCCTGGGAGTGTGTCGACCTGGGTACCCTTGATCTCTGGAAAACTGCCACTCGTGTCGACACACTCTTGACATGTGTCGACACACTCTTGACATTTTTGCACAATTTCTCTTTGAGTCTGTGTTGATGTGTCGACACCATTGATGGGTGTGTCGACACATCTTTTGCATAAAAAGTTTGTACCTGAAAAATAAACACATATATCATTAGTTAAATGATTTATCATTACCACAAATGATAAATGTGGTTTGAAAAATGCTTTTTGAGCATGACTTTCATGTATGATGCTTTTGACATGTTCCAATTAAATTGCTTTAAGAACACTTCTTGTCATCATCAAAATAGGAGGGAAATGATATGAATTAGACATTCAACCCAACAAGATGAGGTGAGAATTGTACCACCAGGAGAGTAGAATGCTCGATGAGAGGGTTACCCAGAACCGTTCCAGCAGTAGGACAAGAGATGCAGAGGCTCATGGAAGATCGTTAGCCAGATATAGTACTAGCGAAAGTCAGAACCCCGCAGATAGTTTCATAGGCAACGAGAAGTCCAGTGTGTCCACTCGGCAAGCGTCATGGCGGAGGTTTGTATGGAAGGCAGGATGATGTCTAAGGCGGGCAGCTCAAGTTATCGGAATTAGGAGTGTCCAAAGCTGAAGACATGGTGTGCCATAGATGTTCCAGCAGCAGTAGCAAAGAAGCCGGAGTAGCAAGAACTCAAGCAGCGTCCGGAGTGTATGCGTAGCCGGAGGACGGAGCCGACGACGGGTCACCATAGGACCTGATCGGATATTCGAGGACGAAGATCCCTTTTAAGGGGGCAGAGGGTGTAAGAGCCTCGAAACTTTGTCCTCATATATTTATTTAAATTTGATGCATATTATAAGATTTATTTATTTATGTGCATTAACACTATATGTGGATTCTATGCATATAATATATTTATTTAACTCTATGTATATTATATTTATTAAATTCTATGAAAATAGTAATTATTTATTACTATGCATATATGTTATTTGATGATTGTGTGCTCTAGCTGAAATTCTCTTAACGTCAACATCCCTTGACGTTAAGAGAGAGTAGATGGCCAGGTTTGTGTCGTTTACTGAGTTAAATGTCAACATAGAGTGACATTGACTTCTAGTTGACGGCAGTAAACTGGACGTTTATTTCTCCTGATGCGTTTATGATTCTAGATCTGAAATGTGTGCATTTTCTCTGGATCCCGATTAGGAAACTCATCCCAACGGTAGGAAACCTAACCCTAAGCGTACCCTGACCCATTAGCCCTATAAAACTTAGTGTTTTCAGCCAGATTGGGTCTTTTTGGTTAAGAGGAAACCTAGGGTTCTTTTGAGAAAAACTAGAGTTTTCTAAAGCTTGATCTGACGATTTGGGGAGGTTTTCTAGCGATCTTCTTCAACTGAGAGATACTCCAAGTGTTGAACAATCATCCCCGACTCTGGAGGACTTTCTGTGTAGGCTTGAAGATCAGATTCGGAGTTGCAATTTCACCTTCTTGGCTTGGCCGGGGAGGCCTTCTTTGACAGATTTGATCTTTGTAGAGATTTATTTCCAGGCAAGTAACTTAGGGTTTCCTCCATAGACAGGTCCTTTAGGGTTTTAATATTTTTACGAATTTTATTTCACGCTTGGACCCCACAAAATCTCCTATTTTCTGTGTTTGGTCTACACTGTGTGCAGACAGGAGGTTGACGGCCACTTTGTTGCCACCAAGTTCCTCGGTAAACGGCAGTCGATCATGCTGTCAACCTTGTTGGCGTCCAACCCCTGGACGTCAAGTTCATGTGTTTCCTGCAGAACTTCATGTTTAATCTCTATATTATGATTTTCGAATGTTTGGAAGTCTGTGCATGTTGTAAAAATTATGGTTAGTCAGGTATGGTCATTAGGTCATATCATGAGGCTCTATTGAATTTCTGAGCATGACTATATTTAATATAAATTTTGTATTGGTGAAATAAGCATGTTTCGACTGTGTTTAAATTTTGAATAAATAATTTTGTTGCATGTTATGGTTCCAAAAATTATCATGATCCTATAGTGACTGTTCACATGTTTTAGACCTATTAGAACCAACTGCTTTTACTATTTACCATGTTAAGTGAGTATTTCACTCAAATTACATGTAATCTCTGTTAATTATTCAAAATAGTTGTACTATTCCAAAAATTATGAAAACCTACAGATATGCTCCATGTGCTATATTCACCTCATGGTTAAAATTTCATAGTATTCTGATTACTGTGCAAATTGTTATTAAATTCTGAATCTTTCTATACCATGTTATAAAGATAGATCTCAAATATGTTTAAAAAAAGAGTAGCATCATGATTAGGTTCTGTTATCTACTATTATTGATTTATTTGAGTATCCAGAGATGATTAGTAATTATTTCATGATATATAAGTGCATGTGCGTGGGAAGTGAGAGAACATGTGGCATGTGTGTGTGAAAATGTGTTAATGTGATAAGATAAATAAGTTGTGCCAATGAGACATTGCCACCATAGATTGCGTGGAGCTGTACTGTACTAGTGCCCCTATGGGAAAGCTCAATGTGTTACGTGATACCGGGGGCAACGGGTCGTGTGAAATCCTAGAGGTGGACAAATTCTACTGGTAATGGTGGGGAGGGCTTCCTCCAGTTCTGCGCAGTAACCAAGACTTGGTCACTTTGCCTAGTGATTAAGTATGTGTATGTGTTATGTGATCTTTCTAGTGGTGGCTTGGGCTATGTCTTGGCAATGTGTAAAAGTGAAAATGTGAACAATGTGTAAAGTGATATGTGAACGTAGCACGTGGTAAGTGCAAGTGATGTGACAGGTGGTACGTGAATGTGCAAAGTGAAAATTATGTGAAAACTATGTGAAAGTGAAAGTGAATGTCAATGTGAGAATAAATGCATGTGAAAACCAAGGTAAAGGTGCATATGTTCATGTCATACATGTGTTAATGTGAATTTTGTTAATTGTGACATCATGTTTAGTACCATGTGTAGGAATACGTAAATTATGTCCATGAGTCAGAAATTACTTGATGAGCATGTGTTTAGTATCATGTTATAAATTGAATATAAGCCATGTGTTAGTCTTATGTGAAAATAAGAAATGAAAGCATGTTATTATATGAATACTGTAACGACCCGAGAACCCGACCCTCGGCCCACGCCGAGGACTCGATTTTCGCGGTCGCCGCCCACGGATCCGGAGACCTAGATGGGCTATAATATGCATCTAACAGGATATGTAACGGAAGTAAACGTCAACTGCTAAACTAGAAGCATACATGCAGAAACAGAAAAGAGAGCGAGACCGCTGTGAACCACTCTAAGTACAGTCCCAATGCACGCACGCTAGTACAAGAAAAAGGCAGGGGAAGTACAAGTCCCTTAGAGGCATACCCCGAGGGTGATGTACACTAAAAAAGGGGAACCACTGCTAGCTACGGGGACTCTGACTACCGCCCCATCTCCTCCGCCCAGCGCGCACCCTGCCGTTGCTGCTGAGAAGTCTCACCTGGGAAAAGGAGGGATGAGCTTCACAACAAAAGCTCAGTAGGGACTACCAATCTCCTACTGGCTCTAGACAGGCAGAAGAATATGAATATAAAATAAATGACAGTAGTTTATATCTTCTACCTACGAACGGAAGTGCGGAAGCGAAGCTACAACTAGCACGGTACGGAAAGTACACTCGGTCGGAAACTCCGTATGACTGCTCGTCATGACCACCACACGGCTAGCAAACACAGACGGAGGGAACTCCGCCTGGACAAGGAACACTAGCTACGGAAACACTACCACTAGTCAAGGTCAGGTGCGCCCACCGACGTCTTACCCTCAACCAGGTCCTAGCCCCCATGTCTCATCAGAGCGAGGTAGGAACCCAAAGCACACAACAGTAACCGCCGTAGTCTGGCCGGACTACGGTCCCACGCCTGGCCTCTCTAGCGGTTCCGGGGCCGCAAAGAGCGAGGCAGTGGGACGAAGGACTGGATGGCCTGTGCCGGGTAGAACTCCTGACTGTCCTCGGCGTCCCAGACCACCCACGAGAGCTCTCCAAGTGACTCACACGCCACTGTCCTAACCACCGTTTTCCCTCAGCTCCAGAGTCCGCCTGCTAGGGTGCCAACTCGAGCGCACTCGTAGCCCAGAGTACTCCCTCGACAGGCTCCCGAGGATGGGGGTCCCAGGTAATGGTAACAACCTCTCACACGGGACAAGCCCTCAAGTGCCGAGCACCGGGCGAAAGACTAGTGTAGACTGCACTAGGGAACTAGTACAGGTGCCATGGACACAGTAAAAGAAGTGGAAATGGCAAAGATCGGAATCTGTCTCACGGCTGAGGTCGTGACGCATCGGGCCGTCGCGACCAGGTCGCGATGCCCTACCCTATTGCGATCCCGTCGCGACGGCCCGAGCCGTCGTGACCAGGTCGCGGCACCAAGAGCACCGCTATCCTGTCGCGGTCGGCCAGGCCACCGCGACAAGATCGCGGCCTCTAAAGGGGTCGCGTTCTCAGAAGGGGAGCTCCGGAACCCTTCTTCTGGAAATCGTCCCCAAAACATGAAATGGGCAAACCACAGGGGGAGGGGAGCATGCTCATCATGCAAGAAAGTCATTAAAGCGCCCAAACCACCCTTAAAGCCCCACAGACATAGATTTATATGAATCTACACTCAAGGAAAACCTCACTCAACCACGAGCATGAAGTTCTCACACTCCCAACCCCCAAACCACAGAGGAAACACGATGTAGAGGGGGGAAGGGAGCATGCTTAGGGTGAGAGGATCAAGGGTCCCTACCTCCACATGAAGAACAAACCCGTTAGGGTCTTCTCGTAGGAATGAACGCCTCCTCCTCGCTCCAAACGGCACGAACACGTCCCCTGCATGAGCCGGACGACACCACCTCAGCACGGACGCCTCAAGCACCACGATCCGCCAAGAAACCTCACGAGAAACTCGAGAGGGGGAGGAGAGGGGGAAAAGAGAGCTGAGAGGGTGAGAGGGGGAAAATGGGCACGCCTTCGGTTTTTAAGCCGACGGCCCCCAAAATGGGACGGGCCGATCCGTCACGACAACTACTTGTCGTGACGCTCCTCAGCATCGCGACCATGTCGCAACGGTCGCCCCCGGCGTGACCCCAAAAAAAGTGGTCAAACCTTGAAGATCGGAAAAGCAGTCGCGATGACCAGACAGGCTACATCAATGCTGCATGCATTTGACGCCTGACAAAGCCATTCTGACAGAAAGGACACCGGTCACGTCTGTCAGAAAAGTAGTCACGACCCTGTCAGACGTCGCAACAAGGACGCGACGGCAACCCCCGTCGCGACAAGAACGTGGCGGCCGGGTGCGGCGCGGCCCAGCGCTGTCACAGAAGACTGCTCTGGTGCAACCACGTCACGGCCAGGGTGCCTGGCGCGACCCTGAGGATGGGGCCAAAGGGCCCAAGGGGGCCGGGTCATACATCCCACCCACCTCAAGACATTTCGTCCTCGAAATAAAAACAACTCGGTCTCAAACCGCAAAGCAGTACAAGGAGAAGTAACATACCAATCAATCAAACAAATAGGGAAACTGCTCCAGCATCTCATCCTCGCACTCCCAGGTGGCCTTGCCACCAACGCGGTTCTGCCAAATGACCTTCACCAGCGGAAACTGCTTCCGACGCAACTGCTGAACTCTGCGGTCAACAACTCTGACCGGGTACTCTGGCACTGAAAAGTCTGGTGTTACCTCTAGCTGTGAGTAGTCAAACACATGCGAAGGATCTGTGACATACTCCCTCAGCTACGAAACGTGGAAAACACTGTGCACACCTGCCAGCTCTGCCGGAAGACTCAACCTATATGCCACCTTGTCGACCCTCTCTGAGATCGGGAAAGGCCTAATATACCTGGGACTGAGCTTCCCCTTCATGCCGAACCTCATGACACCTTTGGTCGGCGAGACCCGCAAGAAAACAAGGTCACCAACACTGAACTGTTACGGTCTCCTGCAGCTGTCTGCATAACTCTTCTGCCGACTCTGCACTGTCTGTAGCCTCTGCCTGACCAGTCTGACAGTATCTGCACACTGCTGCACTAACTCTGGCCCCAAAAACTACCTCTCACCAACCTCGAATCAGTGAAGTGGAGTCCTACACGGGCGACCATATAAGGCCTCATATGGTGTCATTTCGATGCTTGAGTGATAACTGTTGTTATATGTGAACTCTACCATTGGAAGGTGCGACTCCCAAGTGCCGCTCCAGTCTAAACAACACGCCCTCAGCATGTCCTCCAGTGTTGAATGGCCCGCTCTGACTGTCCGTCTGTCTGAGGGTGATACGACATGCTGAACCTCAACTCTGTACCCAGTGCTCTTTGAAGACTACACCAAAATCCTGACGTGTGAAGGATCGATAAAAGATGTGGACAAGATCTAGAAGGGGGGGTTGAATAGATCTATGCCAACTAATGTGGAAGCTAAAACCAATTTGAAAGTCCTTTGAATCAGAGTTAGATTAAGAGGAAATTTCACAGATCTAAAGAAAATTAAGTGAGTTAAGCAATTGGAGTGAGTAAACAAGTTGATTAGATAGATTCAAACGATCCTATGCATTCATCTAATGAGGAGAAAATTCAAACCACAAACATATCAATGCACAAAGATTTTTAGGTGGTTCGGAAATCACACCACGTGACTCCTACATCCACCCCTCACCCGCAGTGAGGATCCACTAAACAACCTGGGTTACACACCCCACACTGGAGCCTGACAACTCCACAAATGAGTTAGACAACTCACACACTACCTAGAGCAAGACTACTCTAGAATTTGAGCAAGACTGCTCAACAACACAACTTGAGTACGACGACTCAAAGACCTGAGCACAAAGGCTCACAACCACTTGCTAGAACAGAAACAACAAGATTCAGATCCTCTAGCAATGATCTGATCTATTAAGGCCAATTCAAGGAAATTGGTGCAACGGATTATGCACAATTTCTAGAATAGCCAAGAAGAAACAAGAAGGACTTAAGAATCGAGGTTGATAGTTCTTGTTCTTCAAGAAAACTCCCTTGTAGAGGCCGAATTGGAAGAATCTTGATCACTTGAAGTCCCTTGGCCGATGCTCTGCAACTTTGATCTTGGGATCTTCCTTGAGAGCTTTACAATTGCTGGCTTCTACTTGATCTGCTCCTTTGAAGTTGATCCTAGTGCTTCATGCTGATCAATCTTCAAGTCTTGTGCTCGGAGAAGTGTGAATTGGTGTGGGAGCACAGGAGAGAGCAAGAACAGGGAGGTGAGACTCTCTTGCTGCCGCTTGCAGCTTTCTAGAGGCTCTAAAGAGATTCTCTTGGGATGAGTGCCCAATAAGAGGGTATTTATACCCTAAGTATCTGGAAGATACCCTTGGGGTACGTGGGCACATGATCCAAGAATGATCTGACATCTCCCTAGGGTGCCACGTGTCCAGGGGAAAGTTTAAGTCACAGAGATTCCGGAGTGTGTCGACCTGCCCATGAGGTGTGTCGACACACTCTCCCAGACTGGCAAAACAAATCCTTGGGAGAGGTCTCTAGTGTCGACCTGAGATGATTCAGTGTCGACCTCATGTCCCAGACAGCAAAACAGCCCTTCTGGGAAGGCTCTCTAGTGTCGACCTGATCTCATCTCGTGTCGACCTGCTTTGGCCATCTGAAAAACAGGCCTTCTAGGAGAGCCATCTAGTGTCGACCTGCCTGCATTTGGTGTCGACCTGCTTTGGCTATCTGAACAACAAGCCTTCTGGGAAGGCTCTCTAGTGTCGACCTGCTCTGGACTAGTGTCGACCTGAGATGGACTTTTCTTCACATTTCTGCCTTTGTTCTGAACCATTGTGTCGACACCAAGGATGGTTGTGTCGACACTACCTTTGCAGAAAATGTTGTTCCTGAGAAAATAAACACATAAATCATTAGTTAAGTATATTATCATGAATATCAATGATAAATGTGCTTGGAAACATGCTTTTTGAATATTGTAATTTCAGGTGATGTATTTTACATGTTCCAATGGTTATGCATTAAAATCACAACTTGTCATCATCAAAATGTGAGGAGAAATGAATTATATTCACACTCAACCCAACAATCTCCCCCTTTTTGATGATGGCAACATTAAGTTCATTTGGAATTGGAAATTTTCAATGAAATGTGATTTTAAGCATTTTCATTTTCTTTTATTTATTCTTGTCAAGGACCTTTGAACAATTTTTAGTGACATTGAAATTTATACACATGATAGACACAATGTTACTAGAAATAATCTGTTTCCACACAAAGGTCAAGCAGCTTGACAAGCATTCATCACATTCACATTCATTCAAAAGATTTGCAATCACATTTAAGGCACAAAAATAGGCATAGAAATTTCTATTCATTTCATTTCAGTCATGATGTGAACATTACAATCTTTCAAACAAACTTCTCCCCCTTTGACATTATCAAAAGAAGTACATTACTGGGGAGGAGGAGGAGGAGGAATGGGTAACAAAATAGTCTCAATATCCGTTAGCCTCCTTTCCATTGAAGTTAGACTAAACTTCATTTGGGCTTGGATAGTTGAGAGTCTTGTGTGCAGAAGATTCTCCATTCTTTCTTAATTTTCTGACATTGAAGCTTGAAGTGCACTGAACTCATTTGACCTTGGCTATGAAGAGGAAGATGAACCAGTTGACCAACCTGGCCTATTCAATACTTTGAATTCTTTCTTGAGTGCAGACATTTCTCCATCAATGTGAGCAGAGAGATTCTTCATGCTCTCCAAGTCATCCACTAAATGTGCAAATGATAGTCTTGTTTTGCTTATCTCAGATAGTGTATGCTTGGTGTTGAATACATCTGCTTGGGAATTTGCCAAAATTCCCTTAAGAACAGTTTCCAACTTTTGTTGGTGCTCCTTCAGCTCAATCGAAGCATCTGCCATTATCCCAATCAACATGTTGAACCTTTGGGCAGCATAGTCTGAGGCTGCCTTTTGCTCAATGAATTTAGCAGATACTGTGTTCTCCAATCTTTGAATCCTCAATTCAAAATTTGATGACATGGTCTGAATAGAGTTGTTCAAGGTGTCAAACTTGTCATTTAAGAAGGTGAACAACTCTGGTGGAACAGAAGGTCCACCAAAGGAGGAGGATGCTTGAGCTGGAGGTGGTGGAGAAAATGATGGGATTTCAGGTTCAAGGTTCATGGAGGAGGAGGGCTGAGGTTGAGGAGAGTGAGGGGCAATGAAAGGTTCCTCAACTTCATCTGCCACATGAGGCTGATCCTCATGTAGAGGAGGCTGGTCCTCATGAACTTGAGGCTGATCCTCTGGAGCTAGAGGCTGTTCCTCCTGAACCATAGGGGGCTCTACTACTGTTGGCCCTCTCCTTACCTGATCACCAACAATTCTAAAGCCCATGAATTTCTGAACATGCTTAAAGCAGTAAATGTTGAACTTAGGAATCTTCTCAGATTTCTCATTGTCAAGAGACACACCAAAGTGCTTGAAAACTGCAGTCAAATGGGCTGCATAGGGAAGTGATCTATGCAAGTCTGCCCTGGTGGTCTCAGAGATAATCTGGTACATGATTACATGAAGGTTTATCTTGAGGTTCTTGCTCATACAGAAAAGGACAAATCTTTGGATGTCTGTCAACCTATCTCTCCCACCACCTTGAGGTGTGATGATGGTAGTGAGCATGTGATGAGTAAGCCTCAACACAGGGGGAAAGGTGTTGGTATTGAATTTGGTGACATGGGTTTGCTTAATATCAGTCTCATCTGCAGGCAAACCAGTCATTATGGTGTAGGCTTCATGAAGGTTGAATTCAAATTCATTTTTCATTTGATTGGAAAATTCATTACACAAGCCTTTATTGGTTGATCCAAATATTATGTCATCAACATAAATTTGGACAACAATTATTTGATTATTGACTGTTTTTGTGAACAAGGTTTGATCAACAGTTCCTCTAGAGTATCCTTTTTCAAGCAAAAAAGAGCTCAAACGGTCATACCAAGCTCTTGAAGCTTGTTTAAGACCATATAGAGCCTTATGAAGCTTGAAAACATGGTTAGGATGTTTTTTATTTTCAAATCCAGGAGGTTGTTCAACAAAAACATTTTCCTTGATCTATCCATTTAAGAATGCACTTTTAACATCCATTTGATAAACTTTGAATTTCATGCAGGATGCAAAAGCAAGGAAAATTCTAACTGCTTCTAGTCTAGCTACAGGGGCATATGACTCTTCAAAATCAATTCCAAACTCTTGATTGTACCCCTTTGCAACTAGCCTAGCTTTATTTCTTATGACTTGACCAGATTCATTCAGTTTATTTCTGAAGACCCATCTAGTGCTAATGGCTGTTTGGTCACTAGGTCTAGGTACTAATTCCCATACTTTATTTCTTTCAAATTGATGAAGTTCATCATGCATGGCATTAATCCAATTAGAACTTGATAAAGCTTCATCAATTGACTTTGGTTCAATTTGGGAAATTAGAGCTAGTGGGTCATCTTCAATAGCAAGCATAAATGATGATCTAGTCCTAACTCTATCATTCAAATTACCAACAATATTATCTAATGAGTGATCTCTCAAAATTCGATGTTCAGAAATTACCTGTTGAGGGGTACTTAAATCTGGAGCAATGTTACCTGATCCACTTGAAGATGGTGAATTGGTGTTCAAGATCTCACCAGTGTCTTCAAGCTCCTCAACAGTTGGTGAAGAGTCCACAATGAAGTCATCCTCTTCACTGTCGTGTTTTTCCCTGCAAGATTTAGAAGTGTTAGTTGAAAAGGAATTTTCATCAAATATAACATGAGGAGACTCTTCAACTGTTTTGTTTTTGAGAATGTACACTCTGAAAGCTCTTGACACTTCTGAATAGCCAAGGAAGATGGCTTCCTGACTCTTAGCATCAAACTTGTCAAGATTTTCTTTATTATTGTTGTGTACATAACATTTGCATCCAAAGATTTTGAAATAAGAAACAGTTGGCTTCTTGTTTTTCAGTAATTCATAGGGGGTTTTCTTGATTTTTGGTCTGACCAATGTTCTATTGAGAATATGATTTGCTGTGTTTACAGCTTCAGCCCAGAAGGATTTGGGCAAATTACTCTCAAGGAGCATGGATCTAGCCATTTCCACAAGAGTTCTGTTCTTTCTTTCCACAACTCCATTTTGTTCTGGAGTTCTTGGTGAAGAAAACTTGTGGAAAATTTGAAGTTCAGCACATAAATCAGAAAAGGATTGGTTTTCAAATTCTCCCCCATGATCAGTCAAAATATTTTTGATTTTATATGAATAATTTGTTAGGGCAGTGGTACAGAATTTCCTGAATTCAAGGCAAGTATCACTTTTGTGGGACAAGAAGATAACCCAAGTAAATCTTGTAAAATCATCAATGATTACAAACCCATATCTCTTGCCACTTAGACTTAGAACTCTTGTTGGGCCAAAAGGTCCATGTGAAGTAGTTCTAGTGGCCTAGATGTGAGTACCTCATTGAAGGTCTTAAAAGATTTCCTTGTTTGTTTTCCTTGGGCACAGATCCCACAAACTTGATTTTCAACATTTGAAAAAGATTCAGGAAGACCCTTAACCAGATTCAGCCTTAACAATTTATTTAATGTTCTGAAACTTGCATGGCCAAGTCTTTTGTGCCAAGTCCGCAATTTCATCTTTATTGGCAACAAAGCAAAGATTTTCAGAGAAATTTTTATTAAGGTCGATCATGTAAACATTGTTTTCCCTTTTTCCACAAAATTTTATTTTATCAGTTGATGAATCAATGATCTTACAGGGATTGGATTCAAACACAACTTTGTGACCTTTGTCACATAGTTGGCTAATGCTTAGCAGATTGTAATCAAGACCATCAACTAATAAAACACTATCAACAGAGTTTGAGGAAGTTTGACCAACCTTTCCAGATCCAATGATCTTTCCTTTATTTTTACCTCCAAAAGTTACTGAACCTCCCTCCTTCTCTAGAAGGAAAGAAAATTTAGCTCTATCTCCAGTCATATGTCGTGAACACTCACTGTCAAGGAACCACACATTTGAATTGGGTGCACGACCTTCCTGCAACATCAATTAGTGGAGAGAAGATTTATGTACCCAAACAGAGTTGGGACCATCAGAAAGTTTGGACAATGTTAACAAATCTTTTCTCACCCAAATTTGACTTGTTTTTGACTTTTGTTTTATTACTGTGGTGTTCTCTGTCTTTTTCACTTTCTTCTTTTCTTTTGGGATGAAAACACCAGTGTTTTTGTTTTTGATAGGAGGGGTGTTTTTCATTTGAGCATGAGAATTCAGATGTGGAGGTGGAAACCAAGGACTTTGTTGGTACATCAGAAAGTTTGGATAGAAAAATTGAGGATGATACCAACATGGGTTGTTATACCATTGGCTCCAAGAATTGGTCCAATCAGCTTGATATGCTGTCTTGGAGGTCCAAGGTTCTTCATGAATGACTTCCTTTGACTTTTTCTTATTTTTCAAATTTTTATTTGAATTTTTTATTTTGTTGTTTGTCTTTGTTGGTGTTGAGCAGGTCGACCTCTCTTTGACTGGTGTCAACACTACAGCCACAGAAGCCTTCTTCTTGTGGACTGGTGTCGACCTGTCAGGAGATTGTGTCGACCTGGTTGCCTTGTCTTTGTTCTGAGTTTTTGGACTTTTTTGTGTTTTGCTTGATTTTTATTTGACTTCTATATTTTCAAGACTAGGGCCTTTAACAAATTTGATTAGTGGTGCTTTATCCTTCTTTTCACCGGATTTGTCTTTCTTAGATTTGTGTTTATCAAACCCTAGTCCATGAGAGATTGATTTCATATTTGTTCCCAGCAAGGCCTCCAAATTATCTTTGCCATTTGTGAATGTTTCAATGACTTCATCTTTTTGTCTTAGCTGGTTTTCCAAGATTTTGATTTCTTCAATCTTTTGTTGTTTATCTTGATTTTCTTTTTCTAGTTTTTCAGATAAGTCTTTGAATTCATTGGTGGCCTTTTGAGAGGCTAACTTAAGTTCATCAATCAGATTCAGAAGATTTTCTTTTTCTTCATTCAATTCTATCACTTCATTTTCTAGTTCACAAATTCTTTTGTTGAAGTTTTGATGGTGCAAGATGTTTTCAACTTTCCTTTTAATGTGTTTATTTTCTTTTCTCATTTCAGAGTATTTTTACTAATTCAGAATATGCATCCTGCCAATCTTCAACTGAAAAGTCTTCGAAAGATGTGCTTACCCTTCCATCCGAACTATTTGCCATGAAGCATATCTCCTCACTTCCAGAGCTTGAGGATTTTTTTCTTCTTCTTCTTCACTTGAGTCTTCATCAGACCAAGTGGCTACCATGGCCTTCGGCTTCTTGAATTTGTGAATCTTTTTGTGCTTCTCCTTCTTGTTTTCAGGACATTCTCCCTTCATATGTCCTGGATTATTGCACCTGTAACAAATGACATTAATATCATATTTCTGATTCCTATTAGAATTAACGTTAGAAGAGGAAATATTTCTTTTACCTGATGGGAATTTCTTTTTCCCTGAGAATTTTCCTTTTCTGTATTTTAGGAATTTCCTGAATTGCCTGGTCATGAGGGCAAGCTCATCCTCATTGGACTCAGACTCATCAGAACTTGTTTTCTCTTGGTTTTTGTCTTTGTTACTTGATGAGGCCTTTAATGCTACTGGCTTGGTTTTGATTATATGTTCCTCATTTCTCTTTAGATTAATTTCATATGTCATTAAGGATCCTATCAACTCATCCAAAGAAATTTTGGACAGGTCTTTAGAATCTTCAATGACAGTGGCCTTGGTGTGCCATATTGAAGAGAGAGAACGCATAATTTTTCTTACCAAGTCAGCATCCGTATAGTCCTTACCTAAGGCCTTCAGTCCATTGACTATGATCATAAACCTGGCAAACATTTCAGAGATTGTCTCATTAGATTTCATCATGAACAATTCATATTCAGAGACAAGTATGTTAGCCTTGGTTTCTTTAACCTGAGATGTTCCCTCATAGAGTACCTCAAGTTTATCCCACATCTCTTTGGCAGATTTACACATAGAGATTCTTGAGTACTCTTTGGGGTGAACAGCACATTGAATCATGTTCATGGCACTATAATTCAATGTAGCTCTTCTTATCTGTTCCCTAGTCCAGGTTTCTTCCTCTCCCTGGTTTTCATAGGGTCCTACCTCCACTACTTTCCAGATTTCATAGTTTTAGGCTCTTAGAAACACTTGCATTCTATTTTTCCAATATGAATAGTCCGTTCCATTAAAGAATGGTGGCCTATTTATGGAATGGCCCTCAGCTATGAATCCTCTGGAATCCATTTAATTAAAAGATGGTGCAAAGAAGGAAACACTCAGCAAGCAAACAATCAAGCAAACAAATCACACAAAGTACTCAGAAATCACTCAGATCAAATCAGATCAGATGTAAACGCTCTGATACCAATTGAAGGATCGATAAAAGATGTGGACAAGATCTAGAAGGGGGGGTTGAATAGATCTATGCCAACTAATGCGGAAGCTAAAACCAATTTGGAAAGTCCTTTGAATCAGAGTTAGATTAAGAGGAAATTTCACAGATCTGAAGAAAATTAAGTGAGTTAAGCAATTGGAGTGAGTAAACAAGTTGATTAGATAGATTCAAACGATCCTATGCATTCATCTAACGAGGAGAAAATTAAAACCACAAACATATCAATGCACAGAGATTTTTAGGTGGTTCGGAAATCATACCACGTGACTCCTACATCCACCCCTCACCTACAGTGAGGATCCACTAAACAACCTGGGTTACACACCCCACACTGGAGCCTGACAACTCCACAAATGAGTTAGACAACTCACACACTACCTAGACCAAGACTACTCTAGAATCTGAGCAAGACTATTCAACAACACAACTTGAGTACGACGACTCAAAGACAGATCCTCTAGCTAGAACAGAAACAACAAGATTCAGATCCTCTAGCAATGATCTGATCTATTAAGGCCAATTCAAGAAATTGGTGCAACGGATTATGCACAATTTCTAGAATGCCAAGAAGAAACAAGAAGGACTTTAGACTCAAGGTTGACAGTTCTTGTTCTTCAAGAAAACTCACTTGTAGAGGCCGAATTGGAAGAATCTTGATCACTTGAAGTCCCTTGGCCGATGCTCTGTAACTTTGATCTTGGGATCTTCCTTGAGAGCTTCACAATTGCTGGCTTCTACTTGATCTGCTCCTTTGAAGTTGATCCTAGTGCTTCATGCTGATCAATCTTCAAGTCTTGTGCTCGGAGAAGTGTGAATTGGTGTGGGAGCACAGGAGAGAGCAAGAACAGGGAGGTGAGACTCTCTTGCCGCCGCTTGCAGGTTTCTGGAGGCTCTAAAGAGATTCTCTTGGGATGGGTGACCAATAAGAGGGTATTTACACCCTAAGTATCCGTAAGATACCCTTGGGGTACGTGGGCACATGATCCAAGAACGATCTGACATCTCCCTAGGGTGTCACGTGTCCAGGGGAAAGTTTAAGTCACAGAGATTCCGGAGTGTGTCGACCTGCCCATGAGGTGTATCGACACACTCTCTCAGACTGGCAAAACAAATCCCTGGGAGAGGTCTCTAGTGTCGACCTCATGTCCCAGACAGCAAAACAGCCCTTCTGGGAAGGCTCTCTAGTGTCGACCTGATCTCATCTCGTGTCGACCTGCTTTGGCCATCTGAAAAACAGGCCTTCTGGGAGAGCCATCTAGTGTCGACCTGCCTGCATTTGGTGTCGACCTGCTTTGGCTATCTGAACAACAAGCCTTCTGGGAAGGCTCTCTAGTGTCGACCTGCTCTGGACTAGTGTCGACCTGAGATGGACTTTTCTTCACATTCTGCCTTTGTTCTGAACCATTGTGTCGACACCAAGGATGGTTGTGTCGACACTACCTTTGCAGAAAATGTTGTTCCTGAGAAAATAAACACATAAATCATTAGTTAAGTATATTATCATGAATATCAATGATAAATGTGCTTGGAAACATGCTTTTTGAATATTGTAATTTCAGGTGATGTATTTTACATGTTCCAATGGTTATGCATTAAAATCACAACTTGTCATCATCAAAATGTGAGGAGAAATGAATTATATTCACACTCAACCCAACAACGTGAACCTCGGATCTCTGTCGGAGACGACTGAGACTGGGATCCCGTGCAATGAAATGACTCTGTCCACGTACAGCCTAGCTAACCTGTCCACTGACCACGACATCCTGATCGGAAGAAAATGTGCTGCCTTGGTCAAACGATCCACAATCACCCAGATACCATCGTGCCTCTGCGGGGTGCGGGGAAAACCAACCACAAAGTCCATGGTGATGTCATCCCACTTCCACTCGGGAATGGGCAACGGCTGTAGCTCACCACCAGGATGCTGATGCTCGGCCTTCACCTGCTGACAGGTAAGGCACTGAGAAACAAACTCTGCCACGCCCCTCTTCATCCCTGGCCACCAGAAGAACCTCCTCAAGCAATGGTACATCTTGGTGGAGCCAGGATGAAAAGCATACCTCGATCTATGAGCCTCTGACAAAACTGCCTAGCGCGCCTCCTCAGGAACGTACAAGCGGCCTCTGAATCTAACCTCACTGTCCTCGTTGAGCTCAACATCTGGCATCTGTAAAACGTCTGCCAACTGAGGGTCTGCCTGCTGTGCCTGCAATACCTGCTGAGTACTGATGGCCGAACTGACAAACTGCTTGCTACTGCACGGTCTCTGGTCCTTGACGGAACGAACACTCCCTGGGACAGCTCCTCGAATAGCCTCCACTCTCTGACCATCAGCGAACTCAAGCGCACACGCCTGCTCAAGGCATCGGCTACAACGTTAGCCCTTCCTGGGTGAAAGGAAAGGGTTAGGTCGTAGTCCTTCAAATATTCCATCCATCGGCGCTGCCTCAAGTTCAAATCCCTCTGGAGAAGATATACTGCAGACTCTGGTGATCGGTGAAGATCTGAAAAGCCTCGCCATACAGGTAGTGCCTCCACAACTTGAGAGCGAACACCACTGCTGCCAGCTCCAAGTCATGGGTGGGGTAGTTCTCCTCATGCTTCTTGAGCTGTCGAGAAGCATAGGCAACGACCCCACCGTGCTGCATGAGCCCGGCACCCAAACCTAACCTCGACGCATCGGTGTAGACCATGAAACCACTGCTGCCCGACGATAAGACCAACACTGGCACTGAAGTCAACCTCATCTTCAGCTCTCGAAAACTCTACTCACAGTCTTCTGACCAAACAAACCTGACATCCTGCCTAGTCAACCTGGTCAACAGCGTTGCTATCTTGGCAAAATCCTGAATAAACCTCCAGTAATAACCAGCTAAACCCAGAAAACTGCGGACCTCTGACACCGATGTGGGCTGCTCCCATGACAACATGGCCTCCACCTTGGCAGGTCTACTGCCACACCATAACCCGAGATCACGTGCCCGAGAAAGTGCACCTCCCTCAGCCAAAATTCGCACTTGTCGAACTTGGCATAAAGGCGGTGACTCCGCAGGGTCTCCAGCGTATTCTCAGGTGCTCCTCGTGCTCATCTTCAGAAGCTGAGTAGATCAAAATATCATCAACAAAAACAACCACAAAACGATCTAGGTACTCACTGAACACCCTATGCATCAGATCCATGAATGTTGCGGGTGCGTTCGTCAGCCCAAACGGCATGACGACGAACTCAAAGTGACCGTACTTGGAACGAAAAGCCGTCAAACCGACATCTGACTCTCTGATCCGCATCTGATAGTAATCGGATCTCAAGTCATTCTTCGAGAAAACTCAGGCCGACTACAACTGATCAAACAAATCATCAATCCTCGGCAACGGGTACCTGTTCTTCACAGTAACCTGGTTCAACTGCCGATAATCGATGCACAAACGAAGACTGCCATCTTCTTTCTCACAAACAAAAAAGGCGCACCCCATGGCGAACGACTCGGGCGAATGAAGCCCAACTCAAGAAGCTCCTGCAACTGGCGCTTCAACTCACGCAGCTCTGCCGGGGCCATTCGGTAAGGTGCCTTGGACAACGGCATCGTACCGGGCAAAAGCTCAATGGAGAACACTACCTCCCGCTCAGGCGGCAAACCAGGTAGATCCTACGGGAAGACGTCGGAGAACTCAGAAACAACCAGCACGTTAAAAACTGAAGATCCGCTAGGCTCCAAAGAACAAACTGAAGCAAGGTATGCCACACAGCCATCGCGGATCAAACGGCAAGCTCTACACAAGGAAATAAATGGCCGACGGGTTGACCGGATACCTCGGAAGTAGAGGACGGAATCTCCAGGTATCCTAAACCGAACGGTCTTCTGCTGGCAATCAACCATGGCTGAGTGAGCCTCCAACCAGTCCATGTCCAAGATGACGTCAAAGTCGCAAAGCTGCAGTGCGTACAACCTGGCCGGCAACTGGTGCCCCTCAACCTCGACTGCCACACCCTCCAGGTAACCAAAGGAATGCATATAGTCACTAGATGGAAGATCGAACATCACGTCACACTGCCTCTCAGGAGCGTGACAAGCAAGAGACTCATAGAATTCCTCGGAAGCAAAACAGAAAGAAGCACCGGGGTCAACCAAAACACGAGTAGCTCTGCCAAGGATAGGTAGAGTACCTATAACAAGGTTTGACACCTCTGCCTGCTCTTGAGTGAGTGCCATCACGCGACCACGACCACACCCACGCTACGGCGTCTGCTGGGGCTACTGCTACTGCGGCGGCGGCGGCTGCTGCTGGGGGTACTGCTACTACTGCGGGTACAGCTGGTACTACTGCGACTGCGAAAACTGCTGAGCCTGCTGCTGGTACTGCCCCCGCTGCTGCTGAGGAGGGTACTAGTACTGAGGCGGCTGCTGGGAGTACTGAACTGGCTGCTACTGCTGCGGGGCTTGCCCCATGGGGCAATCCCTCCTGAAGTGGCCCGGTAAGCCACAGGTGTAGCAAACTGCCTCCTGACTGCCCTGCTCAGCTCCCTGGACAACTGACTGCTCTGCAAACCTGGAATGGCGCTTCTACTACCGGCTCCGACTACCCCCGCGAGTAGACAACTTCCTAAACTGCGAGCGAATCCCGGCACTAGTGGAACTGCCCGAGCCGAAAGAAGAGGAAGTCGCACTACCGCGGCTACCCGCTGGACGCTAGTAAGGCGAGGACCTAGAAGAGGCTCCTCCCTACTGCTGCTGCTGCTGAGGCTGCCAGGTCTCTCTGTCCAAGGCGGTGGCCTTAACCACGGACTCTCCTAAGGTGGTACACATGTGTGCCGTCACACCCCACCTCAAGTCTGGTCTCAGTCCAGCTATGAACCTCTCTGCACACGCCTGATCGCGCGCTGCCTGCGACATGAGGCACATGCCTCAACAACCGGACAAACCTCTAGTGGTACATTGAAACTGTGAGGTCGCCATGAACCAACGCGTGGAACTGGTCTTGTCTCTCACGTCGAGCATAGTCGGGGAACTACTCGCCGTGGAAGACCTCCGAAAATCGCTGCCAAGAGATGTGATCCGACCTCTGCCCCTGGAAGTGAGTCTGCCTCTGAACTCTCCACCACTTATGGGCTGCTCCCTTGAGCTGGTACACTGCCAGTCGAACCTGGTCCTCCTCAGCGCACTCCATGGTCTCGAGGATGCGCTTTAACTCATGGGTCCAGCTCTCTGCCTTGTCTGGATCATACTCACCGTGGAACATCGGTGACTGAAGGGGTAGGAACCTCTCGAGGAGAGCGGTCCTATCCTCCGTGACCGCCGTCCTCCGCCGCCCGGCCCGGGTACTCCCAATGCCCGACCGCTGCTGACGCTCTGGCTGCTCCACCTCTGGCTCTACCTGCTGCTGCTTCGGTACCGCTGGAGGAGGTACCAGAAACTGAACACCTACTGCTGCCTGCCTGGGCTGGTACGCTCCCTGGTACAAGTTCCTAAAGAACTGCTCTGCTAAGGGAAACCAGTCTGCGTACTGCTGCGGCGGAGGTTGGTACTCCTGCTGCTGCTGCCCACCGGCCGCTGCTGCTGCTGCAGCTATAGCCTAAGGCTGTGCCACTGACTCGTCTGCCGACACCTCCTCCTGGACCTGGCCCTGCGCCTGCATCTCAGACTAATCCTGCTGCTCAACCAACTGTCTAGCCTGACTGCGCCTACGCGGAGCCATGTCCTACACGACACACAACCAACAAAGGTTAACAATACTACTCGGGCGGCTAGTAGAGTACTTGTACTACCGTTGGGACTTCCTGTTGCAATTTAAATCCATTACAAGTCCTATCAAAACCTGGCTCTGATACCACTGTAACGACCCGAGAACCCGACCCTCGGCCCACGCCGAGGACCCAATTTTTACGGTCGCCGCCCACGGATCCGGAGACCCGGAAGGCCTATAATATGCATCTAACAGGATATGTAACAGAAGTAAACGTCAACTGCTAAACTAGAAGCATACAGGCGGAAACAGAAAAGAGTGCAAGACCGCTGTGTACCGCTCTAAGTACAGTCCCAACGCACGCACGCTAGTACAAGTAAAAGGCAGAGGAAGAACAAGTCCCTTAGAGGCATACCCCGAGGGTGATGTACACTGAAAAAGGGGAACCACTGATAGCTATGGGGACTCCGACTACCACCCCGTCTCCTCCGTCCGGCGCGCGCCCTGCCGCTGCTGCTGAGAAGTCTCACCTGGGAAAAGGAGGGATGAGCTTCACAACAAAAGCTCAGTAGGGAGTACCAATCTCCTACTGGCTCTAGACAAGTAGAAGAATATGAATATAAAATAAATGACAGCAGTTTATATCTTCTACCTACGAACGGAAGTGCGGAAGCGAAGCTACAACTAGCACGGTATGGAAAGTACACTCGGTCGGAAACTCCATATGACTGCTCGTCATTACCACCACACGGCTAGAAAACACAGACGGAGGGAACTCCGCTTGGACAAGGAACACTAGCTAAGGAAACACTACCACTAGTCAAGGTTAGGTGTGCCCACCGACGTCTTACCCTCAACCCAGGTCCTAGCCCCCACATCTCGTCAGATCGAGGTAGGAACCCAAAGCACACAATAGTAACCGCCGTAGTCTGGCCGGACTACGGTCCCACGCCTGGCCTCTCTAAGCGGTTCCGAGGCCGCAAAGAGCGAGGCAGTGGGAAGAAGGACTGGCTAGCCTATGCCGGGTAGAACTCCTAACTGTTCTCGGCATCCCAGACCACCCACGAGAGGTCTGCAAGTGACTCACACGCCACTATCCTAACCACCGTTTTCCCCTCAGCTCCAGAGTCTGCCTGCTAGGCTGCCAACTCGAGCGCACTCGTAGCCCAGAGTACTCCCTCGATAGGCTCCCGAGGATGGGGGTCCGAGGTAATGGTAACAACTTCTCACACGGGGCAAGCCCTCAAGTGCCGAGCACCGGGCGAAAGACTAGTGTAGACCGCACTAGGGAACAAGCACAGGTGCCACGGGTACAGTAAAAGAAGTGGAAATGGCAAAGATCGGAATCTGTCTCACAGCTGAGGTCCCGACGCATCGGGCCGTCACGACCAAGTCGCGACGCCCTACCCTGTCGCGATCCCGTCGCGACGGCCCGAGCCGTCGCGACCAGGTCGCGGCACCCAAGAGCACCGCGATCCTGTCGCGGTCGGCCAGACCACCGCGACAAGATTGCGGCCTCTAAAGGGGTCGCGTTCTCAGCAGGGGGAGCTCCGGAACCCTTCTTCCGGAAAACGTCGCCAAAATACGAAATAGGCAAACCACAGGGGGAGGGGAGCATGCTCATCATGCAAAAAAGTCATTAAAGCGCCCAAACCACCCTTAAAGCCCCACAGACATAGATTTATATGAATCTACACTCAAGGAAAACCTCACTCAGCCATGAGCATGGAGTTCTCACACTCCCAAGCCCCAAACCACAGAGGAAACACGATGTAGAGGGGGGAAGGGAGCATGCTTAGGGCGAGAGGATCAAGGGTCCCTACCTCCACATGAAGAACGAACCCGTTAGGGCCTTCTCATAGGAATGAACGCCTCCTCCTCACTCCAAACGCCACGAACATGTCCCCTGCACGAGCGGGACGACACCACCTCAGCACGGACGCCTCAAGCACCAAGATCCGCCAAGAAGCCGCACGAGAAACTCGGGAGTGGAAGGAGAGGGGGAAAAGAGAGCTGAGAGGGCGAGAGGGGGAAAATGGGCATGCCTTCGGTTTTTAATCCGACGGCCCCCAGAATGCGACGGGTCGACCCGTCGCGACAAGTACTTGTCGCGACGCTCCTCGGCGTCGCGACCATGTCACGACGGTCGCCCCCGGCGTGACCCCAAAAAAGCGGTCAAACCTCGAAGACTGGAAAAGTAGTCGTAACGACCAGAAAGGCTGCATCAACGCTGCACGCGTCTGACGCCTGACAAAGCCATTCTAACATAAAGGACACCGGTCACGTCTGTTAGAATAGTAGTCGTGACCCTGTCACACGTCGCAGCAAGGACGCGACGGCAACCCCCGTCGCGACGAGAACGTGGCGGCCGAGTGCGGCTCGACCCAGCGTTGTCACGGAAGACCGCTCTGGCGCGACCACGTCGCGGCCAGGGTGCCTGGCGCGACTCTGAGGATGGGGCCAAAGGGCCCAAGGGGGCCGGGTCTTACATCCCACCCACCTTAAGACATTTCGTCCTTGAAATAAAAACAACTCGGTCTCAAACCGGAAAGCAGTACAAGGAGAAGTAACATACCAATCAATCAAACAAATAGGGAAACTGCTCCAGCATCTCATCCTCGCACTCCCAGGTGGCCTCGCCACCAATGCGGTTCTGCCAAACGACCTTCTCCAGTGGAAACTACTTCCGACGCAACTACTGAACTCTGCGGTCGACAACTCTGACTGGGTACTCTGGCACTGACAAGTCTGGCGCTACCTTCAGCTGTGAGTAGTCAAACACGTGTGAAGGATCTGCGACGTACTCCCTGAGCTGTGAAACGTGGAAAACATTGTGCACACCTGCCAGCTCTGCCGGAAGACTCAACCTGTACGCCACCTCACAGACCCTCTCTGAGATAGGGAAAGGCCCAATATACCTGGGACTGAGCTTCCCCTTCTTTCCGAACCTCATGACACCTTTGGTCGGCGAGACCCGCAAGAAAATAAGGTCACCAACACTGAACTGTAACGGTCTCCTGCGGCTGTCTGCATAACTCTTCTGCCGACTCTACGCTGTATGTAGCCTCTGCCTGAGCAGTCTGACAGTATCTGCACACTGCTGCACTAACTCTGACCCCAAAATCTGCCTCTCACCAACCTCGAACCAGTGAAGTGGAGTCCTGCACGGGCAACCATATAAGGCCTCGTATGGTGCCATTCTGATGCTTGAGTGATAACTGTTGTTATACGCGAACTCTACCATTGGAAGGTGCGACTCCAAAGTGCCGCTCCAGTCTAAACAACACGCCCTCAGCATGTCCTCCAGTGTATGAATGGTCCACTCTGACTGTCCGTCTGTCTGAGGGCGATACACCGTGCTGAACCTCAACTCTGTACCTAGTGCTCTCTGAAGACTGTGCCAAAATCCTGACGTGAACCTCGGATCTCTGTCGGAGACAATTGAAACTGGGATCCCGTGCAACGAAACAACTCAGTCCACGTACAGCCTAGCTAACCTGTCCACTGACCACGACATCCTGATCGGGAGAAAATGTGCTGCCTTGGTCAAACGATCCACAATCACCCCAATACCATCGTGCCTCTGCGGGGTGCGGGGAAAACCAACCACAAAGTCTATGGTGATGTCATCCCACTTCCACTCGGAATGGGCAACGGCTGCAGCTCACCACCAAGACGCTGATGCTCGGCCTTCACCTGCTGATAGGTAAGGCACCGAGAAACAAACTCTGCCATGCCCCTCTTCATCCCTGGCCACCAGAAGAACCTCCTCAAGCAATGGTACATCTTGGTGGAGCCAGGATGAACAGCATACCTCGATCTCTGAGCCTTTGACAAAACTGCCTTGCGCGCCTCCTCAGGAACTTACAAGTGGCCTCTGAATCTAACCTCACTGTCCTCGTCGAGCTCAACATCTGGCATCTGCAAAACGTCTACCAACTGAGGGTCTGCCTGCTATGCCTGCAACACCTGCCTGAGTACTGACGGCCGAACTGACAAACCGCTTGCTACTGCACGGTCTCTGGTCCATGACGGAACGAACACTCCCTGGGACATCTCCTCGAACAACCTCCACTCTCTGACCATCAGCGAACTCAAGCGCACACGCCTGCTCAAGGCATCTACTTAGCCCTTCCTGGGTCATAGGAAAGGGTTAGGTCATAGTCCTTAAAATATTCCATCCATCGCTGCCTCAAGTTCAGATCCCTCTGGTGAAGATATACTGCAGACTCTGGTGATCGGTGAAGATCTGAAAAGCCTCGCCATACAGATAGTGCTTCCACAACTTGAGAGCGAACACCACTGCTGCCAGCTCCATGTCGTGGGTGGGGTAGTTCTCCTCATGCTTCTTGAGCTGCCGAGAAGCATAGGCAACGACCCCACCGTGCTGCATCAACACGACATCCAAACCTGACCTCGACGCATCGGTGTAGACCACGAAACCACTGCTGCCCGATGGTAAGACCAACACTGGCACTGAAGTCAACCTCGTCTTCAGCTCTCGAAAACTCTGCTCACAGTCTTCTGACCAAACAAACCTGACATCCTGCCTAGTCAACCAGGTCAATGGCGCTGCTATCTTGGCAAAATCCTGAATAAACCTCCGGTAATAACCAGCTAAACCCAAAAAACTGCAGACCCCTGACACCAATGTGGGCTGCTCCCACAACAACATGGCCTCCACCTTGGCAGGGTCTACTGCCACGCCAGAACCTGAGATCACGTGCCCGAGAAAGTGCACCTCCCTCAGCCAAAATTCGCACTTGTCGAACTTGGCATAAAGGCGGTGACTCTGCAGGGTCTCCAGCATGATTCTCAGGTGCTCCTCGTGCTCCTCTTCAGAAGCCGAGTAGACCAAAATATCATCAACAAAAACAACCACAAAACGATCTAGGTACTCACTGAACACCCTATGCATCAGATCCATGAATGTTGTGGGTGCGTTCGTCAGCCCAAACGGCATGACGACGAACTCAAAGTGACCGTACTTGGAACGAAAAGCTGTCAAACTGACACCTGACTCTCTGATCCGCATCTGATAGTAACCGGATCTCAAGTCATTCTTCGAGAAAACTCAGGCCAACTGCAACTGATCAAACAAATCATCAATCCTCGGCAATGGGTACATGTTCTTCACAGTAACCTGGTTCAACTGTCGATAATCGATGCACAAACGAAGACTGCCATCCTTCTTTCTCACAAACAAAACAGACGCCCCAGGGCGAACGACTCGGGCGAATGAAGCCCAGCTCAAGAAGCTCCTGCAACTGGCACTTCAACTCACGCAGCTCTGTCGGGGCCATCCGGTAAGGTGCCTTGGACAACGGCATCGTACCGGGCAAAATCTGAATGGAGAACTCTACCTCCCGCTCAGGCGGCAAACCAGGTAGATCTTCCGGGAAGACGTCGGAGAACTCAGAAACAACCAGCACATTAAAAACTGAAGATCCTCTAGGCTCCAAAGAATAAACCGAAGCAAGGTACGCCACATAGCCATCGCAAATCAAACGGCGAGCACTACACAATGAAATAAACGGCCGACGGGTAGACCGGATACCTTGGAAGTAGAGGACGGGCTCTCCAGGTATCCTAAACTGAATGGTCTTCCACTGGCAATCAACCACGGCTGAGTGAGCCTCCAACTAGTCCATGCCCAGGATGACGTCAAAGTCGCAAAGCTGCAGTGCGTACAACCTGGCCGGCAACTGGTGCCCCTCAACCTCGATTGCCACACGCTCCAGGTAACCAAAGGAACGTAGATAGTCACCAGATGGGAGATCGAACATCACGTCACACTGCCTCTCAGGAGCGTGACAAGCAAGAGACTCATAGAATTCCTCGGAAGCAAAACATAAAGAAGCACTGGGGTCAACCAGAACATGAGCAGCTCTGCCAAGGATAGGTAGAGTACCTATAACAAGGTTTGATGCATCTGCCTGCTCCCGAGTGAGCGCCATCACGTGACCACACTGTGGCGTCTGCTGGGTCTACTGCTGCTGCTGCTGCGGCGGCTGATGGGGGTACTGCTGCTGCTGTGGGTACAGCTGGTACTGCTGCGACTACGGAAACTGCTGGCTTGCTGCTGGTACTGCCCCCCGCTGCTGCTGAGGAGGGTACTAGTACTGAGGCAACTGCTGGGCGTACTGAACTGGCTGCTGCTGCTGCAGGGCTTGCTCCATGGGGCAATCCCTCCTGAAGTGGCCCGGTAAGCCACAGGTGTAGCAAACTACCTCCTGACTGCCCTGCTCAGCTCCCTGGACAACTGACTGCTCTGCAAACCTAGACTGGCGCTTTTGCTGCCGGCTCGACTGCCCCCGCGAGTAGACAACTTCCTAAACTGCGAGTAGACACCTCCTGGACCTGCCCCTGCGCGGGCATCTCGAACTAATCCTGCTGCTCAACCAACTGTCTAGCCTGACTGCGCCTACGCGGAGCCATGTCCTACATGACACACAACCAACAAAGGGTAACAATACCACTCGGGCAGCTAGTAGTGTACTTGTACTACCGTTGGGACTTCCTGTTGCAACTTAAATCCATTACAAGTCCTGTCAGAACTTGGCTCTGATACCACTGTAACGACCCGAGAACCCGACCCTCGGCCCACACCGAGGACCCGATTTTTGCAATCGCCGCTCACGGATCCGGAGACCCAGAAGGGCTATAATATGCATCTAACAGGATATCTAACGGAAGTAAACATCAAATGCTAAACTAGAAGTGTACAGGAGGAAACAGAAAAGAGAGTGAGACCGCTGTGTACCGCTCTAACTACAGTCCCAACGCACGCACGCTAGTACAAGTAAAAGGCAGGGGAAGAACAAGTCCCTTAGGGGCATACCCCGAGGGTGATGTACACTGAAAAAGGGGAACCACTGCTAGCTACGGGGACTCCGACTACTGCCCCATCTCCTCCGCCCGGTGCGCGCCCTGCCGCTACTGCTGAGAAGTATCACCTGGGAAAAGGAGGGATGAGCTTCACAACAGAAGCTCAGTAAGGAGTACCAATCTCCTACTGGCTCTAGACAGGCAGAAGATTATGAATATAAAATAAATGACAGCAGTTTATATCTTCTACCTACGAATGGAAGTGCGGAAGCGAAGCTACAACTAGCACGGTATGGAAAGTACACTCAGTCGGAAACTCCATACGACTGCTCGTCGTGACCACCACACGGCTAGCAAACAGAGATGGAGGGAACTCTGCCTGGACAAGGAACACTAGCTACGGAAACACTACCACTAGTCAAGGTCAGGTGCGCCCACCGACGTCTTACCCTCGACCCAGGTCCTAGCCCCCACATCTCGTCAGAGCGAGGTAGAAACCCAAAGCACACAACAGTAACCGCCGTAGTCTGTCCGGAATACGGTTGCACGCCTGGCCTCTCTAAGCTGTTCCGGGGCTACAAAGAGCAAGGCAGTGGGAAGAAGGACTAGCTGGCCTGTGCCAGGTAGAACTCCTGACTGTCCTCGGTGTCCCAGACCACCCACGAGAGCTCTGCAAGTGACTCACATGCCACTGTCCTAACCACCATTTTCCCCTCAGCTCCAGAGTCAGCCTGCTAGGCTGCCAACTCGAGCATACTCGTAGCTCGAAGTACTCCCTCGATAGGCTCCCGAGGATGGGGGTCCCAGGTAACGGTAACAACCTCTCACACGAGACAAGCCCTCAAGTGCTGAGCACCAGGCGAAAGACTAGTGTAGACCGCACTAGGGAACTAGCACAGGTGCCACGGGTACAGTAAAAGAAGCGGAAATGGCAAATATTGGAATCTGTCTCACGACTAAGGTCGTGACGCATCGGGCCGTCGCGACCAGGTCGCGATGCCCTACCTTGTCACGATCCCATCGCGACGGCCCGAGCGGTCGCGACCAGGTCGCGGCACCCAAGAGCACCGCAATCCTGTCGCGGTCAGCCAGGCCACCGCGACAAGATTGCGGCCTCTAAAGGGGTCGCGTTCTCAACAGGGGGAGCTCCGGAACCCTTCTTCCGGAAATCGTCCCCAGAACACGAAATGGGCAAACCACAGGGGGAGGGGAGCATTCTCATCATGCAAGAAAGTTATTAAAGCGCCCAAACCACCCTTAAAGCCCCACAGACATAGTTTTATACGAATCTACACTCAAGGAAAACCTCACTCAACCACGAGCATGGAGTTTTCACACTCCCAAGCCCCAAACCACAGAGGAAACACGATGTAGAGGGGGGAAGGGAGCCTGCTTAGGGCGAGAGGATCAAGGGTCCCTACCTCCACACAAAGAACGAACCCGTTAGGGCCTTCTCGTAGAAATGAACGCCTCCTCCTCGCTCCAAACGGCACGAACACGTCCCCTGCACGAGCAGGACGACACCACCTCAGCACGGACGCCTCAAGCACCACGATCCGCCAAGAAACCACATGAGAAACATGAGAGGGGAAGGAGAGGGGGAAAAGAGAGTTGAGAGGGCGAGAGGGGGAAAATGGTCGCGCCTTATGTTTTTAAGCCGACGGCCCCAGAACGCGATGGGTCGACCCGTCGCGACAACTACTTGTCACGACGCTCCTCGACGTCGCAACCATGTCGCGACGGTTGCCCACGGCGTGACCCCAAAAAAGTGGTCAAACCTCGAATATTGGAAAAGCAGTCGTGACGACCAGACAGGCCACATCAACGCTGCACTCGTTTGATGCCTGACAAATCCGTTCTGACAGAAAGGACATCGGTCACGACCCTGTCAGACGTCGCAACAAGGACGCGATGGCAACCCCCGTTGTGACAAGAACGTGGCGGCCGGGTGCGGCGCGACCCAGCGCTGTCGTGGCAGACCGCTCTGGCGCGACCACGTCACGGCCAGGGCACCTGGCGCGACCCTGAGGACGGGGCCAAAGGGCCCAAGGCCGGGTCTTATAAATACTCTCATGTTAGTGATACCATGTTATAGGCAACCATGTTTAGAATTTTGTTATACATGTGTTAGTATAGATGGTTTAATAGATTAGTTTCCATATTTCTATTTTTTTCCATGTTATAGTATGAGCATGTGTTAGTTTAATTGTTAAATTGCAAATAGTTAATGATAATGTGATATCTAGTAAAGTGTTAAATTGTTAGAAAGCATGAGTGGTAAGTACATGGTTTGAACTTTTAAGTTACTTACTGAGTCTATTGTGTAGACTCACCCTTGCTAAACATTTCAGGAGATTTAGAAGCCGAGGAGTTAGCGAGATCCGACGTGGAGCGTGAAGAGTAGAATTGAAGATTTAAAGTTTATTTTTCTAGTATGTGATGCATTTGTAATTTGAACTTTGGTTTTATTATACTTGGAAACTGGCTATGTTAATGGATGTCATGCTATGTATTTTCTTTTCTTGGACTATATAGACAGTGGATGTGGATTATAAGTTGATGGAATAAGAGTTATTTACTTTCCGCTGCAATATTCCTTTCTATTTGTGTATATCTCAGCCCATGTGAATATCGTTGGGGTTTTCTCCCCTATAGCGACTTGCTCTCATCCGATGTGGGTTGGTATAACCGTACCGGATGGAAGTGTGCCATTACAGAGATGGTATCAGAGAAACAGGGTTGAGATTATACATGGATAGCCATTAACTTGAGTCACATCTCAAAGTCTTTGTAGTGGATAGCTAGATCCATGGAGTAACTAAGATAAGACTAGAAAAGTGATAAGATGAATGCATGAGAATATACTAGGTGTAGTAATAAATGGACTTTGACTTGGTATTATTTTGTAGGCTATGGCTGAAAGGAATCGTCGTTCGAGTGTACCCATTCAAGATGAGGAGCCAAGGAGGATTGCAAGTGAGCAGCCGAGAGTACCAGCAGCTCAAGGACCACCTGCACCACCGTTGGTCGACTACGGCACGTTCATGCAAGGGCGCGTACAAGTGATGCAGACTCAAGCGCAGACATAGGCAGCTCTTCAAACACAGCTTCAGGCTCAGGTTCCAGTGCCAGCTTAGCAAGACCGTGGTGTGGGAGGAGTGTCAATCATGGAGAGGTTTAAGCGGATGGCTCCGCCTTCTTTTAAGGGGGAGAGTCAGCCATTAGTTGCAGAGAGTTGTCTTAGAGAGATCCAGAAGATATTTAGAGCTATCAGGTGTGTAGAGGATCACAAGGTCAGCTTGGTGACGTACATGCTTCAGGAGCGAGCAGATGTGTGGTGGTCTTCCATTCTTCGCACGTAGTTTGAGGGTTTGGAGCTAGAGGTGACTTGGGGAGAGTTCGTAAGGTCGTTCGAGGCTAAGTTTGTTCCCGAGCACATCTAGGACAAGATGGAGTAAGAGTTCTTGGCATTGACTCAAGGTTTCATGTCAGTCTTGGAGTATGAGGCCAAATTCGCAGAGTTGTCGAGGTTCGCACCACACATAGTTGCTGACGAGAGGCGCAAGGTAATGAAGTTCGTGATGGGGCTCAGACCATCATTGAGAGCTAGGCTTGTAGCATTTGACCATAGGACTATGGATGTGGCTTTTAGTGTGGCATGCCTGCGGAAGAGTGAGATGGAATTGTACCGGGAAGAGAAGAAGGCTCAGATGAAGAGGTTACCAGAACTGTTCCAGCGGCAGGACAAGAAGATGAAGAGACTCGTGGAAGATTGGCAGCCAGCTATAGTACCAGCGAAGTCAGCACCCCAGTCAGTAGTTTCTATAGGCAGCGAGAAGCCAGAGTGTGTACACTACAGCAAGCGTCATGGAGGAGATTTGTGTTGGACAAAGGCAGGAAGATGTCTTAAGTGCGGCAGCTCAGATCATCGGATTAGAGAGTGTCCAAATCTGAAGACATTTGTTCCACGAGATGTTTCAGCAGCAGCTACAAAGAAGCCAACAGCAAGAACTCAAGCACCGGCCATAGTGTATGCGTTAGCTGGAGACGACGCCAACGACGTCACCACAGGTACTGGATCCGATCTTCGAGGATGAAGATCCCTTTTAAGGGGAAGAGGGTGTAAGGCCCTCGAACTTTATCCTCATATATTTATTTAATTTTGTGCATATTATAAGTATTTATTTTTTTAAGTGCATATAAATATATATGTTTATTCTGTGCATATAATATATTTATTTAACTCTATGTATATTATATTTATTAAATTCTGTGCATATAATATATTTATTTAACTCTGTGTATATTATATTTATTAAATTCTGTGCAAATAGTAATTATTTATTACTATGCATATATGTTATTTGATGATTGATGTGCTCTGGCTAAAATTCTTCTTAACGTCAACATCCCTTGATGTTAAGAGAGAATAGACGACCAGGTTTGTGCTGTTTACTAAGTTAAACGTCAACATCGATTGACGTTGACTTCTAGTTGACGGTAGTAAACTGGACGTTTATTTCTCCTGATGTGTTTATGATTCTAGATCTGAAACGGGTGCGTTTTCTCCGGATCCCGATTAGGAAACCCATCCCAACGGTAGGAAACCTAACCCTAAGCGTACCCCGACCCATTAGCCCTATAAAACCTAGTGTTTTCGGCCAGATTGGGTCTTTTTGGTTGAGAGGAAACCTAGGGTTCTTGGGAGAAAAACCAGAGTTTTCTAAAGCTTGATCCAATGAATTGGGGAGGTCTTCTGGCGATCTTCTTTGACTGGGAGATACTCCAAGTGTTGAAGAATCATCCCCGACTTCGGAGGACTTTCTGTGTAGCCTTGAAGATTAGATTTGGGGTTGCAATTTCACCTTCTTGGCTTGGCCGAGGAGCGCTTCTTTGACAGATTTGATCTTCATGGAGATTTATTTCCAGGCACGTAACTTAGGGTTTCTCTCCATAGACTTGTCCTTTAGGGTTTTAATATTTTTACGAATTTTATTTCATGCATGGACCCCCCAAAATCTCCTATTTTCTGTGTTCGGTCTGCACTGTGTGCAGACTGGAGGTTGATAGCCACTTTGTTGCCGCTAAGTTCCTGGGTAAACGGTAGTCGATCATGTCGTTAACCCTGTTGGCGTCCAACCCCTGGACGTCAAGTTCATGTGTTTCCTGCAAAACTTCATGTTTAATCTCTGTATTATGATTTTCAAATGTTTGGAAGTCTGTGCATGCTGTAAAAATTATGGTTGGTCAGGTATGGCCATTAGGTCATATCATGAGGCTCCGTTGAATTTTTGAACATGAGTGTATTTAATATAAATTCTGTATTGGTGAAATAAGCATGTTTTCACTGTGTTTAAATTTTGAATAAATAATTTTGTTGTGTGTTATGGATTCCAAAAATTATCATGATCCTATAGTAATTGTTCACATGATTTAGACCTATTAGAACTGATTGCTTTACTGTTTACCATGTTAAGTGAGTATTTCACTCAAATTACATGAAATCTCTGTTAATTATTAAAAATAGTTGTACTATTTCAAAAATTATGAAAAATTACAGATATGCTCCATGTGCTATATTCACCTGGTGGTTAAAATTTGATAGTATTCTGATTACTGTGCAAATTGTTATTAAATTCTGAAGCTTTCTATACCATGTTATAAAGATAGATCTCAAATATGTTTAAAAACAAGAGTAGCATCATGATTAGGTTTTGTTATCTACTGTTATTGATTTCTTTGAGTATCCAGAGATGATTAGTAATTATTTCATGATATATAAGTGCATGTGCGTGGGAAGTGAGAGAACATGTGGCATGTGTGTGTGAAAATGTGTTAATGTGACAAGATAAATAAGTTGTGCCAATGAGACACTGCCCCCATAGATTGCATGGAGCTGTACTGTAGTAGTACCCCTACGGGAAAGCTCAATGTGTTACGTGATACCCGGGGCAACGGGTCGTGTGAAATTTCGGAGGTGGACAAGTTCCACTGGTAATGGTGGGGAGGGCTTCCTCCGGTTTTGCGGAGTAACCAAGACTTGGTCACTTTGCCTAGTGATTAAGTATGTGTATGTGTTATGTGATCTTTCTAGTGGTGGTTTGGGCTGTGTCTTGGCAATGTGTAAAAGTGAAAATGTGAACAATGTGTAAAGTGATATGTGAACGTGGCACGTGGTAAGTGCAAGTGATGTGACAGGTGATACGTGAATGTGCAAAGTGAAAATTATGTGAAAACTATGTGAAATCATGTGTAAGTGAAAGTGAATGATAATGTGAGAATAAATGCATGTGAAAACCAAGGTAAAGGTGCATATGTTCATGTCATACATATGTTAATGTGAATTTTGTTAATTCTGATATCATGTTTAGTACCATGTGTAGGAATACGTAAATTATGTCCATGAGTCAGAAATTACTTGATGAGCATGTGTTTAGTATTATGTTATAAATTGAATATAAGCCATGTGTTAGTGTTATATGAAAATAAGAAATGAAAGCATGTGATTATATGAATACTGATGACCAAACTGTCCCCATAATAAATAATTCATTTATTTATATATTAATTTTGATGATTAAAAAAATAGTACTAACAAATTACTTGAGCTTTGAGAACAGGAAATAAAAGAAAAATGAAAGTTCAAGACAATCAGGTAAGTCTCATCTCACATTCTGTCCAAGTCTTTGTATCGACTTCTTTGATAAGCAGAACGATTTCCTCTCTGACCGAAAGTTCAAAACAAATCGATATCGCAACGATTTCTTTAGAACTCGCAACGACTCTCTAGCCGTAACGATTTCTTTAGACCCCGTAACGACTTCTTTAGAACTCGCAACGACTCTCTAGCCGTAACGATTTCTTTAGACCTCGTAACGACTTCTTTAGAACTCGCAACGACTCTCTAGCCGTAACGATTTCTTTAGACCTCGTAACGACTTCTTTAGAACTCGCAACGACTCTCTAGCCGTAACGATTTCTTTAGACTTCGTAACGACTTCTTTAGAACTCGCAACGACTCTCTAGCCGTAACGATTTCTTTAGACCTCGTAACGACTTCTTTAGAACTCGCAACGACTCTCTAGCCGTAACGATTTCTTCAGATCTCATAACGATTTGCTTCGTGTAACGATTTGTTAAGAGTTTCATAATGATTTCTGTACTGTCATAACGACTTGCATTTCATATCGATTTCTTAAGTGTTTCACAACGATTTCTTAGAAACTCAACGACTTACATCTCATAACGATTTGCTTCGTGCAACGATTTGTTAAGAGTTCTCGTAACGATTTCTTTGAAACTCGTAACGACTTGATAGCTGTAACGATTTCTTCAAATCTCGTAACGATTTCTTTGAAACTCGTAACGACTTGATAGCTGTAACGATTTCTTCAAATCTCGTAACGATTTCTTTGAAACTCGTAACGACTTGATAGCTGTAACGATTTCTTCAAATCTCGTAACGATTTCTTTGAAACTCATAACGACTTGATAGCTGTAACGATTTCTTCAAATCTCGTAACGATTTCTTTGAAACTCGTAATGACTTGATAGCTGTAACGATTTCTTCAGTTCTCATAACGATTTCATCATTATAATCTGATAATGCTCTGTCATAACGATTTGTCTGTTATCGTATAACGATTTCATAAGTCATCGGGAGTATTCATATCAACTTTCCTGTTGTATCATATAATGTTTTTAATAGCGTTGAAAAGTCAAAGTCATATCTCGTCTGTTGACTGCTATGCATTAAATGCTCTCTGATCGTATCTCCCATGCATGCAGACAATATCTTCCATTTTTATGCTACTCTGTCTACGTCCTTTTTAGACAGAAAGGAGCTTTGCTATATATTGCATATCTGTTCCATCTGCAACTAACAATCGACGGCAGTCCCAACTGTCCTCTATTTATTGTTGATATGCTCGCAGATATCTGACAAGACTCATCTGTACAACGTTGGATACAAGATACAAGATTCTAAAACATTTTTTTTGGCATGTACTAAAGGATAAAAGACTGAAGTTCAGAAGCTTCCTTGGTGACCAGTCTAACGTACACTTGGATGAGAGACAACGGTTCTCTTAACGTTCAAATTTCAAGAAGAAGCAAAAATACAAGACTCAAGACTGAGAAGACATAGTGATATACAGAAAAAGCGAGCAACACCAATTCTTCTAGTCTTCTGAGTTCCAAGAAAGAGCGAAGCGTCCATTCAAATTGTCTTCTTAGCTCTTTAGCTCTCAGTGTTCAAACAACAAATTCCTGTGAGAGCCTGTGTAGTCTTTGGAGAGAAACTAGTGTAAAATTCTCTTTTCTCTTGAGGCTTGTTTGCTTCAGCTTGCAGCTGATTAAGCTAGTGCCTGAAGCTTGTTCTTAAACTTCATTTCCTTGGTTTGTACCCTTCTGGACGAAGGAAGACCTGGTGGTATCCAGGGTGGTTGTTTTCCCTTCTGGACGAAGGAAGACCTGGTGGTATCCAGGGTGGTTGTTTTCCCTTCAGGTTGAAGGAAGACCAGTTGAGGCTGGGTGTAAGGATCTGTGAGGGGGTTAGTACCCTTGTTAGTAAAATCCTGAGGCATTGCTCAGGGACTGGACGTAGGTCTCCTGTGGAGAGGAGTTCCGAACCAGGATAAAAACCTTTGTGTCTTGTGGTTGTGCTTATGTGCGTTTGCTGTCTTGTTTTGTCCAACTCTAACGTTTGTTTAAGTTGTTGTGTAATCCTTTTAGTGAACAGGTTTTAATCAAAGTTCAAATTTTAATAACCCATTCACCCCCCCTCTGGGCTAGCTAGCTGGGCAACAAGTGGTATCAGAGCCCGTCTCTTCGACAAAGAAGAAGATCCAACGATCTGAAGAGCAAAGATCAATGGCAGCCCAAAGCAACTTCGAAGGTCAGTCAGTCAACAGGCCTCCCCTGTTCGATGGAGAAGATTACACCTACTGGAAGACAAGAATGGAGTACTTTCTACAAGGTCACGATTATACAATATGGTCCATAGTAGAAGAAGGTGATCTCCTAATCACAAATGCTAAGGCTCAGTGGACAGATGACGACAGAAGAAGAATATCCCTAAACTGCAAAGCCAAGAGCATCCTTTGCTGTGCCCTCAGCAAGAAAGAATTCAACAGAGTTTCAGCCTGCAAATCCGCAATGGAAATGTGGGAAAAGCTCAGGATCACTTATGAAGGGACAGACAAAGTAAAGGAGACAAGAATCGATATTCTTGTAGCCCAATATGAAAGGTTCCAGATGCAGTCAAATGAATCCATAACTCAGATGTTTAGCAGATTCACAGATATCACAAATGGATTAGCTGGATTAGGTAAAGTCTATGGTGTACCAGACATGGTCAGGAAGATACTCAGATCTCTGCCATCCTCATGGACTCCAAAAGTAACAGCCATTGAGGAAGCCAATGATCTGAAATTAATGTCATTGGAAAAGCTAATAGGATCTCTCATGGCTCATGAGATAAATATGGAGAGATTAGGAGAATCCTCCAGCAGAAGGAAGCAATCTAATGCTCTCAAAGCGAATGATGAGATATCAGAAGAATCTTTGGATAACAGTGAAGGTAGCAAAGACAGTGATGATGAAGAAGCCATGCTGTCTCGAAGACTTCAGAGAATATTAGCAAAGAAAAAGAAGTATCAGTCCGGAAGAAGATTTTTCAAGAAGAACAAAGACTTCAGAAAACCAGAAGTAAAGGATCCAAAGAAAGGAGAAGTAATATGCTATGAATGCAAGAAGCCTGGACACATCAAGGCAGATTGTCCAATGCTCAAAAAGAATGATCATAAGAAGAAGGACAACTTCAGAAGATTCAAGAAGTATAAAAAGAAAGCAATGGCAGCTGCTTGGGAGAACAGCAGTGACTCAGATAGTGAGTCAAGCTCGAGCAGTGAAGGTGAAGAAGCAAACTTGGCCCTCATGGCCAATACCGAAGATAAGGTAACTTCTGACTCTTCTTTTGATTCATGCAATGATTCAGATTCTGATAACTTAGAAAGTGCTTTTAATGAACTCTATGAAAAATATAAAGAAGTATCTAAATTACTTAAAATTAGTAAGAAGAATTTAATCTGTTTAGAAAATACAAACTCAGATCTAAAAACCGAAAATGAAGAACTTGAAAAACAAATAACTGAACATAAAAGAAGGAATGAATTATTATGTGAAGATTTAAAAGAGAAAAATAAGAAAATAATTCATTTAGAAAAACAAGAAGACTTAAGTGGACTTAAAACAGAAATAGAAAGATTAAATAAAGAAAATGAACATTTAACAAGCACCATAAACAAGTTCACAAATAATAAACCTCTTCTAATGATGAGTGGAGCTAAAAGATCAACCAAGAAGAAACATGGTTTTGGTTATACTCCCTCGGAAAATGAAGAAACAAAAGTCTTTCCTAACACTTACCCAACTCCTGAATTTATATCCGAAAAGAGTAAAGAACTTAAAAAATTTAAATACAATCCAGTTGAAAGAGTAACTAGAACAACCTGCTGTACTCATTGTAACAAACTAGGACATAACAAAGCAACCTGTCCTAACAAGAACAAAAAGTGGATAATAAAAAGAAAAACCAATGATACTAACCCATCAGGACCCAAAAGAACTTGGGTACCTAAAACTTAGTGTTTAAATTTCAGGGAAATTTAAGAGCATCCAAATGGTACTTGGACAGTGGATGCTCAAGGCACATGTCAGGCAACAAGAAGTTTTTCGTTGATCTCAAAGCTGAAGAAGGTACAGTCACCTATGGAGATAATGGAAAAGGCACAGTGATAGGAAGTGGGTCCGTGAACATCAAAGGGAAATCAGTTATTGAAGACGTAATGTTGGTCAAAGGATTAAAGCACAACCTTATCAGCATCAGCCAGTTGTGTGACAAAGGCCATCAGATTCAGTTCCAAGAATCAAAGTGCAGTATATTAAAGGATGGTGCAGTCATATTTGAAGCCTACAGAGAAAGAAACTTGTATGTTCTCTATCTCGAGGAACTCAAGAATCAAGATGTCTGTTTGGCAGCCAGCAAAGATCAATCAACAGAGCTGTGGCACAGAAGATTGGGTCACTGCAGCTTGGACGGTTTGAATAAGCTCAGAAAGAGAAAGCTAGTGGAAGGACTGCCAAAGGTCAATTCTAGATTGGACAGCATTTGCAAACCTTGTGCAAGAGGAAAGCACACCAAGAGCTCTTTCAAATCAAAGACTGTAGTAACCACCTCAAAGCCCTTAGAACTACTTCATATGGATCTATTTGGGCCAATGAGGACTACTAGTCTGGGAGGAAAGAATTTTGGATTTGTAATAGTTGATGATTATTCAAGATTCACTTGGGTATCCTTTCTAGAGCACAAAGATGACACATTTGACAATTTTTTCAGCTTCAGCAAGAAAGTTCAGAAAGATCAGAAGTTCACAATTGTCTCTATCCGATCAGATCATGGTGGTGAGTTTCAGAATGAAAAGTTTACAAAGTTCTGTGATGATCAAGGAATTGAGCACAACTTCTCAGCCCCATGGACACCTCAACAGAATGGAATTGCTGAGAGAAAAAAACAGAACTCTTTTGGATATGGCAAGAACCATGTTATCAGAATATGATTTGCCAAGATACTTCTGGGCCGAAGCCATCAACACTGCATGTTATATCATTAATAGAGTAATGATCAGGCCGATTCTGAAGAAGACTGCTTATGAACTCTACAAGGGAAAGAAACCAAAGATCAGCCATTTCAGAATATTTGGATGTCCTTGCTTCATCCACAACAATGGAAAAAGGGACATTGGTAAGTTGGATGCCAAATCAGATGAAGGCATCTTTATGGGGTACTCTTCTAAACCCAAAGGTTATAGAGTTTTCAATAAACGTTCCTTGTTAATTGAACAATCTGTACATGTTATCTTTGATGAATCTAACCCTTCCTTGAAAAAGGAAGAAATTAGTGACATTGATGATGCAGATGACTTGTCTGAAAAATTAAAGAATACCTCAATTAAGGACAAGGAAGATCCTCCTCTGGAAGAACTGCAGCAAACTGAAATTCAACATGAAAATCTTCCAAAAGAATGGAGACATCAGAAAGATCACCCTCCTGAAAACATTATTGGTGATCCATCTGTAGGGGTAAGAACAAGAGGTAATGTAATTCCTTGTGATTATTTAGCCTTTGTTTCTCAAATAGAGCCTAAGACAGTCAATGAAGCTTTATCTGATGAATCTTGGATATTAGCCATGCAAGATGAACTAAATCAGTTCAAGAGAAACCAAGTATGGTCACTTGTTCCTAGACCATCCAATCATTCAGTTATTGGCACCAAGTGGGTGTTCAGAAATAAACTGGATGAGTCTGGAATAATCTTAAGGAACAAGGCCAGACTGGTAGCTCAAGGCTACTCCCAAGAGGAAGGCATAGATTTCGATGAAACCTATGCACCTGTAGCTAGACTTGAGGCTATTAGGATTTTACTTGCTTATGCATCTGCATTTGATTTAAAACTATTTCAAATGGATGTCAAGTCAGCCTTTTTAAATGGTTTTATCAAGGAGGAAGTTTATGTTGAACAACCTCCAGGTTTTGATGATACCGAATTTCCAAATCATGTATTTAAACTGCATAAGGCTTTATATGGTTTAAAGCAAGCACCTAGAGCCTGGTATGAAAGGCTCAGTACTTTCTTATTAGATCATGGTTTCACTAGAGGTAAAGTAGATAGTACACTATTTATAAAATCTAAGGTTAAACATATACTTCTTGTGCAAATATATGTAGATGATATTATTTTTGGATCTACTGATGAATCTTTTTGCAAGTACTTTGAAAAGCTTATGCAGGGAGAATTCGAAATGAGCTTGATGGGGGAACTAAGCTACTTCCTTGGATTGCAAATCAAGCAAGGGAAGGATGGCACTCATATCTGTCAAGCCAAGTACACCAAAGAGCTGTTAAAGAAATTTGGATTTGAAGGTGCAAAGCCACTATCAACTCCAATGAGCACATCAACCAGAATGGACAGTGATCAAAAAGGTAAAAAGGTAGATCAAAAGAATTATAGAGGTATGATAGGGTCACTACTTTACTTAACTGCAAGTAGACCAGACATTTTGTTTAGTGTATGCATGTGTGCTAGATATCAAGCAGATCCTAGAGAGTCTCATTTAAATTCAGTAAAAAGAATATTTAGATATCTGGCTAGAACTCATGATTTAGGTCTCTGGTATCCTAGATCTTGTGAAATAAAATTAATAGGATATTCAGATGCTGATTATGCTGGATGCAAAGTAGATAGAAAAAGCACCAGTGGGTGTTGTCAGTTTCTTGCAGGATGTTTAATATCATGGTCATCCAAGAAACAAAATTCAGTAGCTTTATCAACAGCTGAGGCAGAATATGTTGCTGCTGGAAATTGTTGTACACAACTTCTTTGGATAAAGCAACAACTTGAGGATTTCGGAATTCACATCAAATCAATTCCACTATTGTGTGATAATACAAGTGCCATCAACCTCACCAAAAATCCAGTACAGCACTCAAGGACTAAGCACATAGAGGTAAGATATCATTTTATTCGAGACCATGTAGCTAGTGGTAATTTAGAAATCTCTTTTATAGATACAAATGGTCAATTAGCAGATATCTTCACAAAAGCCCTACCTGAAGAGAGATTTACATCTCTTAGAAGGGAATTAGGGATGTGCAATGTGTGAAAAGATTTCTGTAATTTTATTGGCATAAAAATTTTTCAGATAGAAATGGAATTCTCCCTCCTTAAAGATAAGCAAAACTCAGTTATCTACATTCCTTGACCGCGCTCGTGTTAAAAGTTGTTTGACTTGTCAAACCTTTTTTTTGTCGCTTTCTGCCTTTACCACCTCTTTGGCGTTTCACTTTTCGGTAAAGTAATATTAAATTATTCAAATCGTTCTGAGAACGACTTGTCTTCTACCTTTACCCTTTTATCTTTTATCTGTTCACCCAAAGCCGATGCCCTAACGATTTCGGGATCGACTCTCTGCAACTTTCGAAGCTTTCTCTTCTTCCCGCGAAGAATCCCTCGAGAGGTTCCATCTCTTCCACCTTCCTTCTCCTCCAGAACCTTTCTCCTCTACCTATGGCCGCTCCGATGATCTCCGGAAGTGTAGGGGGCTACAGTGCTGAGTATCTGACCGCAGAGCAGCAGGAAAGGTTCACCTTCGTGAAGACGAAGATCTGTGGAAATAAGGCAGTGGATGTTCAGAACCTTGAGAAGAGTGGCATGTCCTGTCTAGTCGAAGCTTTGAGAAGAATGCAGTGGATGGATGTTGCTACTTTCACCGAGGTAAGCTATCCGGACCTGGTGAAAGCCTTTTTCATTTGTTTGAAGTCAGAGGCAGATGGGTCCCTTGTCTCCTCAGTGAAGGGCACCCAGATCAAGATAGATCATGAACTATTGCATGAGTTGTTTGGAGTAAAGACCTCCGGGTACAGTGGCATTCACTCTGTGAATGATGAAGTAAAGGGTCTCGGAATCATTGGTCCAGGGTTTAAGCTGAAAGATGGAAAGCTAGATATTAATCAGATGTCCGCATTTAATCGGTTGCTTCACTTTATTGTCTGTCAAATTATAGTACCTCGTAGTGCTACGTTTTCTTCATGCACTAGGGCAGACTCGGACATAATGTTCTGGGCAATCCAGAACAAGGAGATCAACTTGGCCGCAGTTATGATTGAGAGAATGAAGTTTGCCAGTACTCAAATCTGGGAAACAAAGAGCAAACTGAATGTTTCCTTGCCTTATGCTCATCTTCTCACCAAGATTTTCAAGCATTTCGGAGTAGATGTGTCTGGAGCTGTAGTAGAAAAGATGGGCCAGTCTATAAGGTCCAGAAATTTGAAGAAAAGTGGGTTTTCTGTGCAAGATGGAATTTGGTCAAAGACCTCTGTGGCAGAAGGAGAAGCGATTATTGGAGATATCCCAGAAGTTCAAGAAGAAGCAGCAGCAGGAGAGCAAGCAGCAGCAGCAGAGCAAGCAGCAGCAGTACCAGTTGTGGCAAGCCAGCCAGAAGTTTCAGAATCACCTGTTATGGGGATTGACTCTCATTCTCCAGAAGTTCGGATGGAAGAAGGTGCAGCTGGCGTGGCAGACTCTTCGCCCACCACCTTAGTCGCCTCTATTTTAAGAGAGGTATTGGATTCCATTCCCTTCACCTCAGATACTTCTAAAGAAGGAGGACGTGTTGAAGAAGAAGTTATGGCTCCAGGCCATACAGAAATTCAGTCTGAACCAGTTGCTAATGTTGAGATACAAGCAGGTACTCAACAAGATGTGGTCATGGAAGAAGCTCCTAGCCAAGGGGAGCAAAATATCTTGAACCTGAAGTGTCTGAATCCGTGGCAGAAGGCCACTTTGAAAAAGTTGTTTTGGAGGATGCTCCTGCCCAGGGGGAGCAAGAAAGTGGTGAACTCCCTGCTCCTATTCAGGGGGAGCAAATGGAAGTTGAAGAGGAAACTCTGCTCAAGGGAAGCAATCTATTGAAGAACCAGCACCTCGAAGGAAAGGCAAAAGAGTAGTTCACAGAAAATTTAGACAGAGCCACAGGAAAGTCAATCTGAATCCAGTTTTGGATGTGTTGAAGGCTCAGGGAGAGATTTTGTCAGCTGTTCAGTCCAGTATGCAAGAGATAATTGCTAGTCAAGCTTCAACTACTTCTGAGCTCTCTTCAGTCAGAAATGCAATGAAGTGGTTTAATAAAGAGTTGTCTGATGTGAAGTCGATGGTAGCAGGTCTTTCAAGGCCAAGTGGAGTTTCTCCTGCAGCTACTCAGAGCAGACCAGCTGCTGTTCCCCGGCCACCAGGGCCTCCAGCTCAGGATTCTCGGCCTGCAGGGCCACCAGTGCCAGCTTCAGGGTCATCAGGACCCTCCTCAGTTGTCAGAGAAGGTCAAAGCAAAGGGAAAAAGCCCATGACAGCCACTAAGGCCCCTGACACTTCTACCCTTGCAACTCCAATCCTCTCTTCACCTTCATCCCCTTCTACAGCTCCTCCTGCTCCACCAACCATAAAACACCCTGTGCCTCGCACTCAACCATCTTCCTCTCTCACTACATCTCAACCTTCTTTCTCTCCTACTTCCTCTCACACCTCAGGACCATCATCTTTTTCACCCTCATCACCTCTCACTCAACCCACTCAAGTTCACCCACCTTCTTCCTTCAATCCCAAACACCTCTTCTATCCTCCTACTCCTCCCTCCTCTGTTACTTTCATTCCGGACAAACCTCCTCTACTTGGTGTCTTTGACACAAATCTGCCGGATGACTTTGAGAGAAATACCCTTTCCACCATTCTCTTCACTGCCACTCATATCCACAGGACTGATCCTCCCAGTCCTGCCAAGAAAAAGAGGAAACAATCATCCTCAGTTAGCATCTCCTCCTCACTATTTCCTCCTCTTTGGTACTCTCTTACCCTTGAACCTCACAAAAGATTCCTTTACAAGGAATATATTCAAAAGTGCATCCTCTCCACCATTTATGGTATTCCCTTCCTCAACCTTTCTGAGCACCTAAATATTGTTCTTCCTCTTACCCAGTTATCCCTCTCTCAAAAATCCAAAATCTTTGAGAGGACTGAGTTCAAGACTGAAGATCAGTGGGCCAATGTCAAGGGCAACAAAGCTCAATACAGCAAATACTTGACTGCCAGGGCAGAATCTATTACCCATGGAGCTCACTCTCTTCTGAGTGGTTCTTTCTCAAGCATAAGAACTTGTGGGGTCCTTTCATCTTGAAAGAGATCAGGATTGCCAAAAGCTTCCAGCAGTACAGTGACTTCTGCCTCTTGAATAAACTGCCAGAAGTTCAGTTCTCTCAATTCCACTCAGCTATAGTGTTGTTGAGATCAGAACGTCCAGTGAATATTCCCCTCACAGTGAATTTTGCTGATATCCGAGTTGACTCTCTAGTCCTTCTGCCAAAGCTGCACTCCCTAGTGTTTGATACAGATGCAGGATCCCATGCATTTGACATGTTTGCCAAGCAGATGGGTAGAATGTCAGCCAAGCAGAGCAGACTGCCCTCCTTCTTGTGGTTTATCTTCAGAGAATACCACTCTGGCCGCATCTCCTCTCAGGTTTTGGCTCCACTCCTTTCAGAGTGTGAAAGGCTTACTCCCCCCTTGTGGGCAATCATCTACAAGGAAACCAACCTTCAGTTAGAGGCCATCAACAGTTCCTTGTTTCATCAAGGTAGGCCCTCTCTCTCAGCCGAAGCCTTCATGGATCTCAACTCCATAAATCCTATTCAAGAGATCTATGTTCAGTGGGCAGCAAGATATACAGCTTTCTATGCTCTGAAGCAGGATCTGATAGATCAGAAGATCTTCTATCCAATCTCCTTGGATAGATTTCTCCATCGTGCCAGCTTCGGAAAAAGCACTTACTTCAGATTCATCCTGGATCCAGATCAGTATGCAGAGTTCTTGGATCAGCAACGGACTCTATACATTCAAAGGGCCACCCCCTCCATGGGTCCTAATTTTTCAGTTGCCTCTGGAGTTTTCCAACAAACTTTTGAAGATCTTGAGATCAAGGCATGGGCTGTCATCTCACAGCATGCCTCTTTATTGTCTCCTATGTACTATCTTTCTCACACTTAATTCAATAATTTCTCTCTTCTTTGTCTCATCGCCTATCTTTTTGCTTATTGACAAAATGGGGAGAAACTAAAGCTATTCTGAAAAACATGTTATGTTTTGTTTGTTATATGATGTTTAGTATATTTTGTCATCATCAAAAAGGGGAGATTGATGACCAAACTGTCCCCATAATAAATAATTCATTTATTTATATATTAATTTTGATGATTAAAAAAATAGTACTAACAAATTACTTGAGCTTTGAGAACAGGAAATAAAAGAAAAATGAAAGTTCAAGACAATCAGGTAAGTCTCATCTCACATTCTGTCCAAGTCTTTGTATCGACTTCTTTGATAAGCAGAACGATTTCCTCTCTGACCAAAAGTTCAAAACAAATCGATATCGCAACGATTTCTTTAGAACTCGCAACGACTCTCTAGCCGTAACGATTTCTTTAGACCCCATAACGACTTCTTTAGAACTCGCAACGACTCTCTAGCCGTAACGATTTCTTTAGACCTCGTAACGACTTCTTTAGAACTCGCAACGACTCTCTAGCCGTAACATTTCTTTAGACCTCGTAACGACTTCTTTAGAACTCGCAACGACTCTCTAGCCGTAACGATTTCTTTAGACTTCGTAACGACTTCATTAGAACTCGTAACGACTCTCTAGCCGTAACGATTTCTTTAGACCTCGTAACGACTTCTTTAGAACTCGCAACGACTCTCTAGCCGTAACGATTTCCTCAGATCTCATAACGATTTGCTTCGTGTAACGATTTGTTAAGAGTTTCATAACGATTTCTGTACTGTCATAACGACTTGCATTTCATATCGATTTCTTAAGTGTTTCACAACGATTTCTTAGAAACTCAACGACTTACATCTCATAACGATTTGCTTCGTGCAACGATTTGTTAAGAGTTCTCGTAACGATTTCATTGAAACTCGTAACGACTTGATAGCTGTAATGATTTCTTCAAATCTCGTAACGATTTCTTTGAAACTCGTAACGACTTGATAGCTGTAACGATTTCTTCAAATCTCGTAACGATTTCTTTGAAACTCGTAACGACTTGATAGCTGTAACGATTTCTTCAAATCTCGTAACGATTTCTTTGAAACTCGTAACGACTTGATAGCTGAAACGATTTCTTCAAATCTCGTAACGATTTCTTTGAAACTCGTAACGACTTGATAGCTGAAACGATTTCTTCAAATCTCGTAATGATTTCTTTGAAACTCGTAACGACTTGACGATTTCTTCAAATCTCGTAATGATTTCTTTGAAACTCGTAATGACTTGATAGCTGTAACGATTCTTCAGTTCTCATAACGATTTCATCATTATAATCTGATAATGCTCTGTCATAACGATTTGTCTGTTATCGTATAACGATTTCATAAGTCATCGGGAGTATTCATATCAACTTTCCTGTTGTATCAGTATAATGTTTTTAATAGCGTTGAAAAGTCAAAGTCATATCTCGTCTGTTGACTGCTATGCATTAAATGCTCTCTGATCGTATCTCCCATGCATGCAGACAATATCTTCCATTTTTATGCTACTCTGTCTACGTCCTTTTTAGACAGAAAGGAGCTTTGCTATATATTGCATATCTGTTCCATCTGCAACTAGCAATCGACGGCAGTCCCAGCTGTCCTCTATTTATTGTTGATATGCTCGCAGATATCTGACAAGACTCATCTGTACAACGTTGGATACAAGATACAAGATTCTAAAACATTTTTTTTTGGCGTGAACTAAAGGATAAAAGACTGAAGTTTAGAAGCTTCCTTGGTGACCAGTCTAACGTACACCTGGATGAGAGACAACGGTTCTCTTAACGTTCAAATTTCAAGAAGAAGCAAAAATACAAGACTCAAGACTGAGAAGACATAGTGATATACAGAAAAAGCGAGCAACACCAATTCTTCTAGTCTTCTGAGTTCCAAGAAAGAGCAAAGCGTCCATTCAAATTGTCTTCTTAGCTCTTTAGTTCTCAGTATTCAAACAACAAATTCCTGTGAGAGCCTGTGTAGTCTTTGGAGAGAAACTAGTGTAAAATTCTCTTTCTCTCTTGAGGCTTGTTTGCTTCAGCTTGCAGCTGATTAAGCTAGTGCCTGAAGCTTGTTCTTAAACTTCATTTCCTTGGTTTGTACCCTTCTGGACGAAGGAAGACCTGGTGGTATCCAGGGTGGTTGTTTTCCCTTCTGGACGAAGGAAGACCTGGTGGTATCCAGGGTGGTTGTTTTCCCTTCAGGTTGAAGGAAGACCAGTTGAGGCTGGGTGTAAGGATCTGTGAGGGGGTTAGTACCCTTGTTAGTAAAATCCTGAGGCATTGCTCAGGGACTGGACGTAGGTCTCCTGTGGAGAGGAGTTCCGAACCAGGATAAAAACCTTTGTGTCTTGTGGTTGTGCTTATGTGCGTTTGCTGTCTTGTTTTGTCCAACTCTAACGTTTGTTTAAGTTGTTGTGTAATCCTTTTAGTGAACAGGTTTTAATCAAAGTTCAAATTTTAATAACCCATTCACCCCCCCCTCTGGGCTAGCTAGCTGGGCAACAATGAATACTGTCATGTTAGTGATACCATGTTATAGGTAACCATGTTTAGAATTTTGTTATACATATGTTAGTATAGTTGGTTTAATAGATTAGATTCCATATTTCTATTTTTTTTCATGTTATAGTATGAGCATGTGTTAGTTTAATTGTTAAATTACAAATAGTTAATGATAATATGATATCTAGTAAAGTGTTAAATTGTTAGAAAGCATGAGTGGTAAGTACATGGTTTGAACTTTTAAGTTGCTTGCTGAGTCTATTGTGTAGACTCACCCTTGCTAAACATTTCAGGAGATTTAGAAGTCGAGGAGTTAGCGAGATCCGACGTGGAGCATGAAGAGTAGAATTAAAGATTTAAAGTTTATTTTTCTAGTATGTGATGCATTTGTAATTTGAACTTTGGTTATATTGTACTTGGAAACTAGCTATGTTAATGGATGTCATGCTATGTATTTTCTTTTCTTGGACTATATAGACAGTGGTATATGGATTATAAGTTGATGGAATAAGAGTTATTTACTTTCTGCTGCAATATTCCTTTCTATTTGTGTACATCTCAGCCCATGTGAATATCGTTGGGGTTTTCTTCCCTATAGAGACTTGCTCTCATCCGATGTGGGTTGGTATAACCGTACCGGGTGGAAGTGGGCCATTACAATCTGTGTCATCAATCTTCTCTATTTCTTGAATAATCTCAAAGTCATCATACAATAATCTTGTTATTGAAAATCATATGGCCATAAACTGAACGAAATTACCAGAAATTACATGGAACTACGGTTCATAACCAATGCCTGTGCATATAGGGCCATGTCTGGTGCTGGAAGGAGCACCTGAAGTACTGATAATCGTGGAAAGTATGGATCTCTTGAGGTGTATGGTGTGACGCCTAACTAACTTGTAAAATTAGTCTAGTTAATTCCAACTGTTAATAAATGATTACTTGATTGATTGATTAACATGACTAAATTATTACATGTGAAAATGGCCATTCTTACTAGGGGTTTTCATGGTTTGGATTGGTTTGGTTTGGCTTACAAAAGATTTTTAAGAAACCAAACTAAACCAAATTCGGACCCAACCCGAACCAAACCAAACTAAAGTTCTTTGAAACCAAATCAAACCAAACCGAAATAAATTTGGTTTGGTTTGGTTTGGTTTAGTTTAACTTGAAAAAAAATGGGCCTTTAGATTCTCTTAGTCTTAAATAAGATTTTAATTACTTGTTTCTCTAATAAATCACTATCAAATAAGATTTGAATGAAGTATTAAATGTTGATGACCATATTACCCTCCATAATATGTATTTTTATGTAAATATATTGAATAAACTTGATAGATATATACAAATTAAAACTTATTATTATAATTCGGTTTAATCGGTTTGGTTTGGTATATAGAGTTTAGAAACCGAACCAAACTGAATTTTCTTTTTCAGTTTGGTTTGGAACCAAACCAATATTTTTTCATGTTCAAACCAAACCAAACCAAACCGAATCGCTCGGTTTGGTTTGATTTTTCAGTTTGAACCGAATAATGAACACTCCTTATTCTTACTGCACTTGTCATTGTCCACTAGAATTTAGTGGAATTCTACTTGTACTATTCATTGTAATATGTTATTAGACATCACAAACTCATGACTCATTCTTTCATGTATAATTGATCTCATACCATGGGTAACACCTCTTGTCACTTGTTACGTGTCACCCAGCATTTGCCTGTTGAATCGGTTATCCGTTAAGTAATCGTCATAACTCTAGAAATTGATTTACCATGATATCATGAGCATCTTGTTTATGAGTATTGTCTGTTGCATGATAAAATGATCATTCACTTAAAGTATGACCGCACAATGAGATATAAATCCTACTGAGTGTTAGTTCATACTATTGTTTAACCATTTTTTAGGTGATGATGAGTTGGAAATCGAAACTGAAGGGGGACGAGCTCGAGTGAAGAGAGTACCCCAGAGTCTATCTTAGAATGTGCTTAGGTAGCAATGAAGTATGTAATAGTTTAGTTTATTTTGATGGAGTCAAATGTAATTTTTAATTTCCAATATTGGGCCCTATGTTTTTGCTCTGAATATTAGAGGTTGTAATTTGGCATTGGAAATTTAATGAAATAAAGAGTTGTCATTTTGATTAGTACAATTAATGTCTCATCCTTCTATTATATTTAATTACACTCTGATTCACTCGATTCGTGACTCGCATGTGATCCTCACGCGCCCAGTTTGTTTAGCTGTAAATTGGGGGCATGATAGTAGCCGTGCATGTGTGGTTTCCTGACTTCGTGGGGTGCCCGAGGTCAGGGTTGGGTGTGCCAGTATGGTGAGACTTTGTTCTCACGTGGCTGCTCTGTGGTTTGTTGGGTGTTCGATCCTGATGGGAGTGCCGAGGATCATTTTGTGTAGTGCTAACTCCGATGGTCCTTGCGAAGGTCGTATGTGTGGTCCAACCTTGGTTGGCGGTCGTGGCGAGGTACTGGGTTTCCCGTGTAGTTGTAGCTAGCATAGTTTCTTTCCATTACCACTTTGTAGTGTAGCTAGTTTACTGCTTTCTAGAGTTCATGCTACTCTGGTAGGTAAATGACTAGTAATCCCTACTGGGCCTTGTGGCTAGGCTCACCCCCTACTCTTTCAGTTAGGAGCTTGTCGTCACGAGAACTCAATGCCAGACAATTACAGAGGTGGTCAGAGGCACCGTGTGCTACTAGTAGTAGCGAGAGTGAGAGTGTGTGAGTTTTTGTTCTGGAGTGAGTTGAGAGTTGTGTTTCGCAAGTCCTCGAGGTATGCCCCTTCAGGATTGCACATTTCTTCTTGTACAGTACTTTTATTTAAGACGTGTTGTACAGACTTTTGTATATCTTGTTATAGTTATTTAAATTCACTACTTATCTAACTAAACTATTCTTCTAACTCTTTCGGGTCTTCGGATCCGTAGGTGGCAATGCAAGTCTTGGAGTCCATAACGAGGGTCTAGGAGGCCGGGTAGTTACATCAAGGGCATTTGCAGTGTTGTATGGGGCCAAGGGCATGTCTGGTGAGGGCATAAGATAGGGGGCCTATGACGAACGTGCGATGGGGGTGGCTATGTGGGGTTGGGGGGGGGGGGGGGGGGGGGAGTGGGGGTTGTTAGAATTTGCGATGTGCAAGGTCAGGGTTAGGGTTAGGGTTTAAAGTTTAGGGTTTTCGAGGGCCTTGCTAGGGGTCGATGGGGTGGTTAGAGTGTGATGGGGGTGCTAGGGGTAAGTAGGGGGGCAGTGCGATGGCCTTGTTGGGGTGACATGAGGGTGGTCGAGGTCGGGGGGAGGGGAGGGGTGGACTATTGTAACACCCCAAATTAATATTGGTTACTTCAGAAAATTATAAATTCATTTAAATTTAGTATACATGCATAAGGGAATTTAAATATCGAACTCAAAGAAATATGTGGCATCACTCCTATAAAACAATATTATTTCCGATCGCGCATACCCCGACAGGACGACATTGAAATTTGATAACGAAAGAAAATTTTGAAACCATCATAATTACTAGAAAAATGTGTTGATGCTGAAGTGATAAATATCAGGAATTATCGGTGCTCGGATATCATGATTAAGTCGATTTATTGATTTTTGGGGCAATTTTTGCCCAACAAAATCTTAATTTAAAAAATTCAACTAAAATTTCCATAATTTGTATCACCTTCCAATTAGCAAGTGTTTGAAATTTCATCTTGATTGGATATCATTTGGATACAAAATTAGGAGACCAAAGTGTCTAAATGAATTGAATTTAATCTATGTAACCTATTTACTGTTATCATACGTAAGAACTTACCCCCCCCCCCCTATACACAATCTTATATGTGTTAGAAGATGGGTGAAACCCCCTCAACGTGGCAGGAGATTAAAAAGGGTTAAATGAAGGAGAATTACCTACTGCACACATGTAACTCCATGTGATTGAATATGAAATCCTCAATCTATCTATATAAACCCCACTTTTCGATCACCTGAGGGCACCATCTACCGCCCTTCTGTTGCTATACCCCCGTCTGCTTTCCATGCTATTACACCCTCCATTTACTGCCCTTCTGTTGTTGCACCATCATCTACTTCCCCTTCTACTGTTGCACCCTTTGTCAGCTCTCCTATCACCGCCAACAAGACTCCAGGCACCTGCTTCATCACATCCTACCACCGCCAACAAGACTCTAGGCACCTGCTTCATCGCATCATGTCGCTGCCATCGATGCCTTGTGCTCAGTGCAAGAGAAAAGTACCAAGCTCACTCATAGGTAGGATTTCATTCTTTCTTTTCACCCTGATCATACCCATACCATGGCTAAGCCCTAACCGCTACCATGGAAATCCACCTCCTAATTTACACCCAGTAAGTTGAGAGTGCAAAACAATACCTAGAAACTCAGTCAACTTCTTCATACCCGTCAGCCGTCTGAAGTTCTGACTACCACTTGACAGATGTTTCCCTTGTCTATAGGCATTATATGAGTAGGCTAACTTTAACCACTGGTACCCTAACCTAATAGGAACTAACTATTACTAATCCCTAAAAACAAATGAACCACTTATTGGATCATAAGACAATGATATGTTCACAATGGAACTTTCTTGACTCCTAATAAGTACCCAAGGACTACATGTACATGATTATCAAGAATGGAAAGGGGATGACACTTTTGGGTCTTTGGACTCTTTGAAATGATGCATGTGAAAGTGGTTGATCCAGTCCCGAGAGGAGCATCTGAATACGTTTACTGGCCATATGGAACGTTCATGGATCTACTAGATGTTTGGCATGACACCATGATATGCTTGATTGGTCGATATTTCCATAAAACATGTTATGACTTGAATAAGTGCTATTTGACACCAATGGAATTATGGAAAGAAGGAAACTTTGTTTAAGTATATCCTTTAATTCATAACTCTTTGTTACCTATTTTTTTTATGCCATTGTTACTGCAAAAACTGTCACCTCATACAAACTGTCATTTTCTTACTAACGAGTCTCTTCTTTTCTTGTCAATAAGGGTGAAACCTACTAGACAAGACTGCTCATTCTTCCTACTTTCTCTTTCAGATGATCAGGAGGGAACAAGCTCGAAAGGGGTGTGTGCTGAGAGATTAGTAGTAGGATTACCTTATGTTTTATACTTGGGCATCACAATATGATGCTTGATGTTTTATAAGCATACCCATAGTTAGTCATGTATATTTGTAGAAGTAGGGCTTAACTATTTTATTTACTTCAAGTACTGCAAGTTTTCGTTTCCATAAGATAAGTTACCTCTGCAACCAAGGAAACCCTTTAATTTGTAGTAAATTCTTCATTATCAGTCGAAGCTCCACTTTGACTGACCAACTTGTCTTCTGCAATCCGAAGTGCACTTTGACTAGCAAGCTTATCAGTTGAAGCTCCACTTCGACTGGCAAACTTATCAGTCAAAGCTCCACTTTGATTGACCAATTTCTCTTCTGCAATCCGAAGTCTACTTTGACTGGAAAGCTTATCAGTCAAAGCTCCACTTTGACTGATTAGTTTTTCTTCTACAATCTGAAGTTCACATCGACTGGCAAGCTTCGACTGACTCTTCATACAACTTCGGTCGACTCCCTATATAGCTTCGACTGCCACTTTGATTGACAAGCTATTTATTGTCAGTCAGGTACCCCTCGCCCTAATTTTCTATCACGATTCAATAAAAGTATATTTTGTTGTGATGTGACAGACTGAGTTGGTATCACAAAGACTTTATTTGGTTTTTATTTTTGTCAGTTTAAAACATTAAGTGTATAACATTCAACTGATTCTAACAGAAAATCTTTCTACCTTTTCTTCCGCTGCCAATACAAGACCAAATATTATTAGTTATGCTCACTCTTGATGAGATTAGTTCACCGGTATTAGGGATGTTCAAAGGTCAGGTTCGTTTGGTTTGGCCCATTTTTTTGCCAAACTGAAGCCAAACCGAAATTTTTTCGAACCGAACGGTTCGGTTTGAACCGAAAATAATAAAAAGGAGGTTTTTGAAGCACTTGTGAGAATCGAACCCACCACATCCCATAAATTTTCAGATCACTAACCAATTGTGCTACAGGACTTGCTGTGATATGATATGTTATTATTTATTTTTCTATATATTCGGTTTTTCTCGGTTTCACAATGGAAAACTGAACCAAAACGAGGGGCCTCTCAACCCGAACCAAATTGTCCGTTCAGTTTGGTTTTTCAGTTTGAACTGAATAGTGAACACCCCTAACCGGGATGTGACAAATATGGTCAACATGGCGATTAGGGCTGTTCAAATTATGGTCCAAACCGAAAAACTGAACCGAACCGGCCGGTTTGGTTCGTTCGGTTCGGTTTGGAGGATCACACAGTTCAGTTCGGTTTCAGACTTGGGAACCGAAATGAACCGAATATATATATATATATATATATATATATATATATATATATATAATATATATAATATAATTAAACAAAAAAGCGCCGGTAGCGCAGTGGCAGATGGCCTCCATGGCGCGGTGTGCGGAGGGCGCACGGGTGGCGCGAGTTCGAAACTCACTTCCCCCACTGCAAAATCCCACTTTTTACTTGTTTTTTCCCAGGAAAACGTCAGATTTCACCCGGGAAACGCCAGGCCAACCTGAATTTGGTTTGAACCGAACCGAACCAATTCGGTTCGAATCGGTTCAATAAAGAGATTCGGTTTGGTTCGGTTTCCTCAAAAATTGGGGAAACCGAACCGAAGCGAACCGTTGTACACCCCTAATGACGATGCTAGGGGTGCACAGGGGACGGTTTAGGCGGAGGGGTTTTCCTCTCCATGTTGGAAGTGAGAGGGAGATGCCACGAGGGGGGAGGGGTTGGGGGCATGAGTGTTGAACCACTTTTATATTTTATCTCTTTTGTTTTGGTGATAACAAAAACTCATGTTTATCATAAATCTCATAAATATATTTAATAATAATTTTCCCTCATAATTATCATGAAAATATCTATTGTAATAAAGATTTGCTCTTCAACTAGTCACAAGTCGAAGTTAGACTTTGACTAGTGAAGATTTTTGGTCATCAGCCGAAGTTAGACTTCGACTGGTGAAGGTTTAGTAATACACGTCAGGTTAAGTGGACACATTTTCTATTTCGATTAATATGTTCCGATTACTAAAGAAAGTGCCTATCAATTGGTGACCTAATTTCATTTCGATTATTGTTTAAGCTTTCTTGCGATTGATGACCAAGTGTTGTTCCGATTGGTAAACAAATCCTTGTGTCTCATATCGATTGACGTTGTTTCCTTCCGATTGGTGTTTAAACATTTTGATTGATGAACAAATGGCCAGATTCATTTCGATTGGTGTTATAAATGTTATATCATATCGATTGATGTTAAGAATGTTTTTATTGGTGAATACTTAAGTTATATTCTTCCGATTGGTATTATAAATACTATATTCTATTGAATGGTGACCAAATAACTTTAATATCATTCTGATTGATGTTGTTTACATACCGATTGGTATTTATATGATTTCAAACTCTTCGAATGGTGAACAAAATGTCTTTCACTTATATTGTGCATCGATTATTGATGACTTACTTTTGTCTGCATCGATTAATAATTAAAATATCTTTGGCGCCCAATGAAAATTTAAATATCCTTTAAATCATTAAGTTATTCATATTGTGTGTTGTCTATCCTTTCATGGTAGGTAAGTAAAGGTGTCAGCAGAAAACATGGACTCAAAGGACTCCTTCTTTACTGCAAGTAAGAAAGGCACTTACCTAGTATAGTTGGCTGTCAGTAGAAAATATGGACTAATGACAAAAGAGGTATAGTTTGACTGACATATTACGCATCTCTCTCTTACTATCCTCTTCTTGCATTAAATGCTTGCAAACACCTGCTACCTATGACCTTGGAAACATACACCAGCTGGAAGACTCTCCTTTGTTCCAAAGAGTCAGTAGACACATAACGACATTCGTTTGACTCAAAGAGAGCAAAAGAAGAAGAAAAAAATAGAATCAACGGATCTAATGAGCTCCAATAGCTATCTTTCAACAATTGCTCTATATAGAGTCGAAGGTTTTGAAGAGAACAAGACAAGACACATACGAAAAAACATCAAGCAATCTACTCAAGTGTTATGCGTTCAAACATCATTCCTTCTTCCCTCTCTCTATACAATATTGTAAATCTGGGTGAGAAATTGTGAGCTGAGAGTTTGAGCCTCTTTTTGATCTTCTTGTGTAGTTCTCAGCTTGTTCTTTCTTTTCTTAAGACTTGTGTCCGACTGTGGGACTGTACGCAGTGTTCCTCTTCCTGTGGGAAGGGAGGACTAGCTTGGGAGGTGGGTGTTGTTCCCATTATTAAAGGGAAGACCAGCTTGTGCTGGGTGTTGTGACCAGATGGTGCTTGTACTAATGTTCCAGTTGTGTTAATGGAAGAACCATGCTGAAGTTTGTTCCAACATGTTTGCTTCTGAACTGTAAAAGAAGTAGGCTGCCTTCTTGCTCGAGAAAGAGAAGAAGACCAACAGGGGTTGGGTGTTGTATATCCTTGGAGGGATTATATTCCGATTAGTGAAATCCCAAGATTTTCTTGGGCACTGGACATAGGTCTTGTATTGAGAAGTACTAAACTAGGATAAATTCTTGTGTTTAGGGTTGCAAACGAACCAATACACTCGACGAGTAGCTCGATATTCGGCTCGATAAAAACTCGACTCGACTCATTTATTAAACTAATGAGCTGAACTTGAACAAAAAAATAAGCTCGATTCATAAATGAGCCGAGCTTGAACAAAGGTATGCTCGAATCGATTATGTTCACGAGTAGCTCGTTAAGATACTTGATAAAATACTCATTAAGATACTCGATAAATTACTCGTTATTATACTCGATTTAATATTCGTTAACATACTCGTTAAATTAGTCATTATGTTATTAGATATCATATTAGATAAATTATTTGTTAAATATAAAGATATAAATATATTTATATATTCTTAGAAACTTATTGTCGAATTATAAAAAGTTATGAGAACTTATGTGTAAATGTCCCCACACAATAAACCCTATTTGCACAATTGCACCGTCGAACCCCCAAATCCCATTCCCGTTTGGGGCTTTCCAAGCTTCTAGCGCCTTCCCAGAATCCCATTTATGTTTCCCCCACTCCCAGCTCAGGTCGACACCGAGGGCGAGGGCGAATAGGGTTCGGCGGGCCAGTGATTCCAAGGGCGATGCATGGCGCATCGATTCTTCTCCGCGAGCACTGCAGGGTTCGACAACCGGTGGTCTCTCCCTCGACTATCTCCGAAGGGCAATTCGAACAGCGGTGCATCGGTTCTTCTCCACGATTCAAAGGGCAGCAGCACTGCAGGGGTTCGACGGCAGGTGGTCTCTCCCTCGACTCTCTCCGAAGGGCGATTCGAACGGCGGCGCATCGGTTCTTCTCCGCGATTCGAAGGGCAGCAGCACTGCAGGGGTTCGACGGCCGGAGGTCTCTCCCTCGACTCTCTCCGAAGCCCAAGAAACTGGAGACTGAGAGGCGACGGAGGGCCAAGATCAAGCACCAGCTCTTCACCCTGCACTCTCTGGTCCCCAGGATCACCAAGGCATACGCTTCGCACATAGTTTCTCCTCTACCCCCCAACCAATCCATCTAACATCAAGTCATACCATAACAACGGGCACCGAGGCCACTTCCCAAGAGCCTGTCTACTGCAAGGTTCATCGGCCCCCCCAAAGGGGGAGAAAATTCGATCTTTATCTTGCCCATGAGGTCTAACCCCGACCTCCTACGTGCCACGAGAATCCCGATTCCCCAGCGGCGCCGTTGTGAGCTGTATCTTTTAGTCTTGAAACTCTCCATCTGTGATCATTCCTGGAACCCTTAATATTTTCCTTGTACATAATTTCACATCTTTTTGGCAGAAAGACACCTGCAGAGGATACTCAAATAGTTTGGCAAAGAACAGGGATAGGAAATCTAGAGAAGGGAGAGTAGTTCATGTCCACTTCCCACTTCTTTTTTAGTGAATGGTTAAATGAATATAGGAACAATCCCCTACATTTGGTCTTTGATGATGGAGCGGAGATGATGTGTCCATATTTTCCCTGAAGGGCTTATTTCTGTAGGATCTGGAGTGCTGCACTTTACCATATATCAGTGACATTTTCCTGCACACTTCTTGTATTTTCTCAGCTAACAATATGATGTCATCATCCTCCATTGGGCTGGTGGTTGTGGTCTTTAGAAGTTTGCAACCTAAGCAGACAGTTGAGTCTCTATTTTTTTTCTGGTGTCCCACAGACATTTCCTACTTCTTGGATTTATTGGTGGAATCTTTTTGTGGGATAGTTTACATATTGGCGGTTGTTTTTGAATTGATCTTCAATCTTTCAAATTTGTTGCACTTTGGACGGGGAAAGCAACATTGGATGCTTGATGGCTGTGTAAAGCTTTGAGGATATTACAAGATTGATATGACATCTATATTGAGACTGTTGAGTTTTTCCTTCCTCTTTCTTTTAAAAGGGCTCTTAGTAGTTTTATTTCATTGTTCTGCAGTTTCAGAGTGTAGACAGACATGTTATTTTAATGTTCATTAGGATGTTGAGATTTTGTACAGAGTGAATGTGGAAATAGAGAAATGCTTCTGATTTTGTTCATGTCTTTTAATTTGACAGTTAAGAATAGATCTATACTCCATTCTTCTACCAATTTTTAGTAGGATTTGAAAACCTGCTTTTTTTTCACTGCAAGAGCTCTTTCCATATTCTAAGGTGAACATTCTTTTTTCTAACAGTTGACTGTGCCAGGCAAAGTATATTCCTTTTGGTATGTTGTGTGTCTCTTCTTAAGGAGCCTTATGATGTTCCAAACATCCTGTGATGCTCTTTTCATGGCAGATAGATAATCCTTCTAAGAGGAGGTAGCTTCATTATGTTTTTCACTTGCGCAAATACTTCATTAACGAAGAGGTAATTTTTTCTTTTCATGGCAGATAGATAATCCTTCTCATGAAGTCTCCCTCGACTCTCTCCGAAGGGCAGCAGCATTGCTCTTATGGATTTCTCATGTGCCAAGTGTGGGGCTGTTATTTCATGTACCCTAATAAGATCTACAGCTGGGCTTATTGATTTTCAAAAAATAAGGTAGATTTTACATCAAGAATCATCTATAAGAGATGCTTGGACACCTGCTTCTCTTCATTTTCTCTTACTATTAAGAAATGTGAATCTGCTACATCAAGAATCTAATTTCATATAGTCTTTCCTTTTTTTTTAAGTCTTATAGTCAATCCTTATATTGCCAGAAATATTATTATTGATGTTGAAACATTGAATGTGACAGTATGAATGTATGATGACCCACACAAAAAGTTTCCATCACTCCTAACTGTGTCAGCAACTACGTAAGATCCTTGGAGTATGGGCAGTATGTTTTGCTGCAAGCAACCAGAGACATACAAAACATAAAAAAATTAGGTAGTTACAGAAGAGGTAGAATAACTAAGAGAACTAAACATATTAAAGGATATTTTAATTTTTCTATGGCATATTTTGATGAAAAATTGGGAGCATAAGCCTGCAGCAGTCTACATAGTATGCCATTAGGGGCATTTTTGGGTTTCTTAATCTCTCTGTGGCATATTTTGACCAAAAAAAGTGGGCATAAGTGTATAGCAGATAGGTTATCATGCTAAACGAGCCAAGTTCGAGCTTGAGCTCATTTATGTGTGTGATCTTTTGATCTCGAGTTCGAATTCAAGCTTGAATATATGTGGATGGTTAAACGAGTCGAGTTCGAGCTCGAACTCGTTTGGATATTCGAACTCAAGCTCGTATTCGAGCTCGTTTATGTAAATGAGTAGCTTAACGAGTCGAGTTCGAACATGGAAAATATTTATCGAGCCAAGTACGAACATATGTCTCAAATACTCGGTAAGTATCGAGCCAAGTTCGAGCTCGTCAATAAACGAACGAGCCAAGCTCGAGCAGAGTGCTACTCGGCTCGGCTCAGATCGTTTGCAGCCCTACTTGTGTTCATTATGTGTGATTGCTTCCACACATTTAACTTTCATCGCACATAGTTTTATTCACTAACAGAAAGTTCAAAGTGTTTGATTTGGTTTAAGATTTCTATCTACACCTATTCAGCCCCCCTTTAGGTGCTTGTAGCTGATTACCCAAGGGCCAACACGGAGAAGGTTCACTCTCCCTGTGGCACTGGTTGAGAAAGAGAAGAGAGCACCTTTGCTAGCGAAAGTGAGAGATGCATAGCCCCTCACCCCACTTCTTGCCCCCTTTCAGTGTTGCATGTAGCACCGCGGAAATTTTAACTATATAAATATTTGAATAAATGGAAATAAATATTTTCCATAATATCAAGGTATTTAGAACATACGAATCATTATCGTATGTGCTAAAACACATCGAAAAAATCCGTAAAAATTATAAATCAACTCCACACATTATTCCTAAATGTTCCACAAATAAATTTGTGTCAAGAAAAATCAGATTAGCCAAGTTTAAAGTGCTTCACGACTTATTATCGTAATTCAAGAATAAGTCGAAAAATCATTATCACACGTACTTGGATGAGTCAGAAAATTAAATAAAAATCATATACAGACTTCAAATAATATCCTCTAATGACCCATCAAGAAATTTGGGTCAATAAAAATCATTTGGGCTAGGTTTAAGAGTTAGTGTGACCGATTATCCAAACTAGGAAACAAGTCGGAAAACGGTTAAAACGAAAATACGACGCAACCATAAATTAAATAAAAATGTTGGGGAGACTTCCAACATTATATATGGATGACCCATTATCATAAATAGGCCAATGGACCACATATGACCCAAAAATCAAATGAAGCAAAAAAATGCATGGAAATTCGTAGCTTAAATAAGCTAAAATTAGAAAGAGGCAATTAGAGTTGAATTGGGAAGAGATCTTGCACTCTTGACAACCCAAATTCGTGCCTACCCACCAATGGAGGTTGCTTGATGGCCAAGACTCTCTAATGGAGGGAGAGATCTTCAAATTTTGGAAAGACACAAGCCAATCCCGCAACCCTTCTTTCCTAGTTACAATAGGACTCCTAAATACCTTGGTTGCTTAAATACTCTTCACCCAAACCCTAGGGATGAGTTTACAACTTGCTGGGGTCGTGTGGAGGAGCTCTTGGGGGCTGGGGAGCTATGGATCGACCACAAGAAGGACATCTTCTTCCCCCGTTCATCTGCTGCGACCTGCACAAACCGTCCACTTGAAGCCGATCAAAGGTAGGCCAAACCTAAACCAAACCTTGCAAGGCTTATACCCCTGGAAAGAGGGTCAAGTCTACGTACTAACCCAAGTGGAATGCATAAATTCCATGCAGTATACTCGGAGTATTAAGCGTTTTCCTCCAAGTGGTCTGAACACGGGTTTTCTGGAAAAAACAGGACTTCTTCAATCCAGAAGGTAGGTTTTCTCGGGCCAAACCTTAACATATCCTATATCAATGTGTAGAGCAGCAAGTTAATCTTTCATTTCCCACTGGTTTCATCTAATTCCAATGAGTAGATTTTGAGTTATAAGCGTTTTCCCCAAGTCATGCACTGTCAGAGCTTTTTTGGTCTTTATATGTTGCATGCTATTTGAGACCAAATTAGAGTAAACTCACAACATCAAAGTTTTTCTACTAGTTGTCATCGTCATGTCTTGTGTTGAACATTTTGTCTGAATGTCAATAGGTAGAGAGTTATAAGCATGGTAAGAGGGTCACTGCATGAAACTAAATTTTCAGGTTGCACTTGGCTTTTACGTTGTGTTTGACTTGATTAAAGCCTATTAAAACCATCCTAGTTTTATAATTCCGATTTACTGGAAGCACCCTTGCATGTCTAGGTTGGTTTAAAACTAGTTTCGTGATTTTTCATGCACTGTACAATTTGTTCTTAATTTTAGAACAACCCTGTGTCAAAATAGGGAAAGTCTGGTCCGCAATCCAAAGCATTGTCCTTTCTCTGGCAGATGTAGGCCAAGGACATGAGAACATGATGGCTCGATAGGCCGCGTTCTCAGGCAGATCACGACAAGAATTTTGTCATGATCTGATCACGACCGGACTGCCGTCGCGACCTGACCTCCGGGTCTGACAGCCATGTCGCCTTCTTCATAAGCACCAGTCGCGATCTGCCTACCTGATCAGACAAGCCTATCGCGATCCTTACAAGGCAATGTCGCAATCTGATCTGACCCTGTCACGACCCTTACAAGGGTCCGTCGCGATCTCAGGATTTTTTTACATAAAACCACATGTTTTCTTGCAAATTTAACTGTTGTACCTGAGGTCTGTTTAAATATAGTTCACATGTCTTAGGCCTGATCATTTCCTGATGGTTATTTAATGGCTTAAAAGTGGTTAACACATTTAAAAGTTTTAATTACATGAAGGATATTCTAATTGCTCTTTAAATGTTATGATCCATTCATGCAACTTGTGATTCAATCTTTCCATTATTCTACCATGTTTTAAATGATAATTATTATTCTTAAAACCTTGTAAACCCATATGTAGTTAAATGCATTGTTCAATTCGTGCCATCATGTTAAGTGTTTTCCGCAAGTTTAAAACCGATGGTTGTGGATTGAGATGCGTACATCACTACACACTTGCACTAATAGGCAGCCCTTTCTTGGGAAATTGGAAACTCTCTACCGGTCATTCCGAATCAGTAGACTAGCGACCTTTTCTCTAAGGCCTCCGTAAATCTCCTCTGACCGTGGATTCCCACATGGCCGACGAGTTGGTTGTACCATTGAAGTTCCCTGGAGATAGCGTGCACTTCCTTTCTCTTCTTGTTCTCGTGAGTGTGATTTACAATCTAGACTAAAGCCATTAATGTAAAGATTAAGTTAAAGTATAAATCATACCGTTATGCTGCCGAATTTATCTCTTGACAATTGTTATCATGAAATCATGTTCAATTATCTATTACTCGTTCCCATCATCATCATGAACATGACGTTACACATGCTACATTTTGAAACTCTTACTGGCCATTATTAATGACTGTGGGTATCTACATTTAAAATTTTATATGAGATGCTGACCAGGCACGGCGAGTGTCCAAGGGCTCCAGTCTAGCCTCAATGACGGAGAGTCATAAATATACTGTTAACCATGGGGTATAATGATTACTGGCGTTGCATCTGTGCTGGGAGTCTTGCTTGCTTGTTGAATGATAGATACAATAACCACATACACGTGTCCTGGTGTACATTCTTGATGGATCTTTTCTTGGTGTACATTAGTGTCTACGTGCCTGATTAATGTTACATGATCGTACTTGTGCGTGCTTGCTTGCTTGCGTGATATGGCTAATGACCAGTCTGTCCCCATATAATTTCAGTTAATTACATATATATATATATATTGATGATTAACAAAACCAAACAAGAGTTTATCAATTATATCTAATGAATATTTCATAAGTCTTAAGTACAGAAAAAATACCAAGGT